>CP053455.1:126967272-127667272 GCA_022644695.1 Cenchrus purpureus
ACCTTGAAACGTGCATATATGTCTAGATAGATAACTTCAAACTTAAAGAAAGAAAACAACATTGCATTTCCGGGCTCCTTTTTCGCCGTATCTTTTCAGACCCAGCTGGTACCTTGTATGATTCTTGATAGAAACCTCACATAGCAATGTTTAAGAAAAAAAATGTGCTGGCCCTGGAGACAGCAAGGAAAGCAAAGCTCACACTTGCACTCTAGATATAAGATGAATGGTCCAAACAAATTCAGGGTGCGATGATCCGCTTTATTATGAATGGTGCACACATACAGATCTGTGTACTTGAAGATACGAAAAGGACATAGCTAGGGGTTTCGATATGCCGAAAAGGAGCGGCCTGTTCATGTCCCCAGATGAAAGAATCAGGAACCAGCAAGCTTAAGGTGCAAGACGGTTTGGCATATGCCCTAGACATGCATACTCCTGGTCTCCATCATATCCCGAAGATTTATTTTAGTTGCTCTGCACCCCTTTTCCTTTACAGAAATGTTTGCACTTTGAAAGGTTTTGGACCAGTGGTGTGGTGGATTGGATATATCATGCAAAGGTATCCATGGAGCAGAGCAGGTTGGAACTAGCTAGTTAGGCCGTCGTATCAATCCTTCTCCGATGTTCGATACATCCAAAATTTTAAGCCTAACAACAGAATTGCATCTTTTCCTTAGCTCTTTTCGTGCACTGAAACAGCTTTAGCAATCCTCAACAATGTAGCCTTCTCGATATGTTCCAAAACGTAAGACGTTTTGTTTAGTCCCAGGTCAAATTAAGTTTATAGAAAATATTTTAAATGTGAAGATATATTTCATGGTGTATTTAGTGAAATCAATTTGCTATCGTAAATGTTGGTGTCTTTCAATGAAACTAATTTAGTGTTATAAATCTGGTTGTATTTCTAAATTTGGTCAAATTTAGAAAAATTTTTGACTTTACACAACTAACTAAAAGTTTTACATTTTGAAGTCGCTTTACACGAAACACGTGCACTGGTATGTCTGAGATTTACATTCACCCAATGATAAAACTAAACTAGGTTGGGGTCCGCCCACAAGTTTTCATTAAGAAGAAGGAAACTTCTCCGGGTCTAGAAAACCCAACCCTCACAGTGAAGCTTCATAATTCGCTCAATAAGGAATCGTTCGCCTTCATAATTTCCAATAAGGAATCGAACATGGGACTCTTGGTTATCATACCTCAACCCCTCTAACCAAGTAGACTAGAGGAGCTTTGGTATTCACCTAATGATAAAAAAACAATCTATGATAAAACAATCTATACTAGAGGTAGTTTTGTGAGATGCATGATGATGCCAAGGAACACACGCACAGCACAGAGAAAACCGCTTACATGGTACAGGTGGTGTGGTATGCGTTAGGTGCAAAACCAGCACCAAGGTTTCGAATCAAGCATATGCTGAGATGCATGAATTGCATGGATGTTCATGCACACCACCAGGGCACCACAAGTCCACAAGCCGGGCCAGTTCATGAGCCGCAGAATGAATGCAGCAGCTTGGCCACTAACCGGTTGACATGCCGGTCGATAATGCCACCCAAGCCACTACTCCACACCTCCTCCCAGAACCCAGACTTTAGGTGCACAAACACACAAACACACCTTTCAAGTCTCCACACTCTTTGAATCTTTGGGAGGAGATTCCACTTTTATTTGCCATGTGGTTGGCTGGTGTTGGGGTACCCACACAGCACACAAGCCATGCATGTGTAGATACTGTAGATGCAGGTAGAGAGACACACAGAGAGAAGATCTAGCTCACAACTTTGCTGTGCATGGACGATGTATTCTCCATGGCCATGAGAGCGCAGCCAGCCAAGTTGGTGGCCAAGATGTGTGGGGTCTGCCGGTCTGGATCAAAGGCGGGCTCTCGATCGGCACACAACACATTCTCACTCGAGATCTTCTTTTGACCTCGTCTTGTTGAAGCCTCCAAATGGATTGATATATTTTATCCCATTGTGTTTTGTTTTTTTGTCGTTCTTACTCTTACATTATTGGCCCTACGCATTGTCGCGTTCTAAGATTTTGTGAATGTCTTTTTGGCACATTTTCGGTTGCTAATTTGTTTCCCCGTTAGAGCTTGTTTTGGATATGAGTATTAATTGGAAGTGAACGAAGGAGATTGAGTCTAAAATGATCTATTAGCGACGACTAGCTACTGACGTCCACTTAGGGATGTGACGAAGGACGATGATAATTAACTCCGGTCATTAATCAGAAAAAAAAACCTCGAACTTTGTTGTGGTGATGTCCGATGGTTGTCAAGTTGTCCATACATTCAGTTTTGGATATCAAAGTATTAATTGTAAGTGAACGAATGAGATTGAGTCTAAAATGATCTAGCTATAGCTCTTCAATCCCTCTCATTCCACCTCAATCCGTAGACTAGGCTACTGAGGCAACACCCACATCATCAGGACGATGATAACTGCTGCTTAATGCTCAATGAACTTTGTTGTGGTGAGTCGTCATGTCAAGGCCATATCACAAACAGCAGCTTGTTAGCACAGTTTCATTTACAGGCAGTAGTAGCAGGCACTAGGCACACAGCACACACAGGTCCGCTGGTATATATTGCTGCTTGCTCAATGGCAGCAGGCCATGCATGCATGGAGGTGGAGTTGTCATGTCCCTCATCCGCTGGAGCACCACAACAACCTCTCCAGCAACAGGCAGGCGAAGAAGCCGCCAGATCGATCTTAGATTCAAGATGGATCCTTTGCATATGCAATTTGTTAGCATCATGCCTTGGGTACTAAGAAAAAGAAGCGCATTGGTTAGCTACTCTACCTCTCAATTCCCAAAAGTCTTCAATTCCCAAAAGTCTCAATGCGTGCATGGGCTCCTCCTCGCACAGCTGCTGCTAAGTGGTGTCACCTCATCTCATCACCGGCCCTCGGCCGGCGGATAGATCGATCGATCGACCTAGCTCGTGTTGCTTCTGTGGTCACCACACCTATCCGTCAGGGATAACGCCACAAATGCCTCTCTTTTTCTTCCTTGTGCGAGAAGAGGGGTGTTGTGTAACGCATGCAGATCACTGCTCACTGCTTGTTCGAGAAGAGGGTGCAACGCAGGCACGCAGCTCACTGTTTATCATTTCTAAATTTAATTAGATGAAACTATGTCTATAATCAAATTATGATGCACCATCACCAACAACATATAATTTTGAACGGAGGTTGTTGTGTCAATTAGCGTGCTCTATACTGCTATGTCGTCGTGGCCAAATCAAAACGATATTTGTGTCTTGTGTCCTATGTATCACTACATTTAGTGCATTTAGATTGAGTGCTTATATGAAAATTACATCCATAGTATATGCTAACACTAATACTTTTACACTATAAATATACCAATTATCTACACAAATAACATCTAAACCGCCTCTAATTTATGAAATATTAGAGTAGAGTTGATTGCTGAGTGGTGTTTTGGAGTTGGTGATCAGACGTACGTTGAGTTGACACCGCGAAAAGGAGTGGTGCAGATCATTCGCGTTGTGTTTGTGGCACGCACACAAGTCGTCTCATCGTCAGGTGGTCAAGTCAATCACGTTGCTTGTGAAATCGTCACAACCCCACGATGATTTTTTATCATTAATTTACATTTAATAGTTTTAACTAATATTCAACCATCTGGTGCATTGTTACAACTTACAAGTTAAGAGCGTGTTCGACTTATCTCGACTGCAACACTTTTCTCACAAAATACTTATCTGTGAAATCGCTGGCGTCAGGAGGTCACGTACGCGAAGCTTCGCGCGGCTAGATGTCCGTGGGCCCGTGTACGCGGCCCGAGACGGAAGGTGCAGTGGCCGCGGCGGTCGATGGCGAGACGATGGATGGCTGGCGGCGGGAGGGTCGATCGTACGCGAAGCTTCTATCCGGCCTATCCAGCATGCCCGGCCCGACGGAGCGCGTGCATGGCCGCCACGCATTGCGCCGGCGCGGCCGGCCGTCCGCCGGCATGCCGGTCGACGGAGAAGGAGAGCCGCGCGACGTACGGCCGGCATGTCCTTTTCAGACACCGATCGCGCCGCCGCGGGGCGTCGGACGGACGGACGTCACGCCGGTGGAGAAGAAGACGACCCCCGGAGAATCGCTGATCGATCGGTGGCTTTCAAGTGGATCGATCGGGCTCTCTTCATCCGGTGCTTTCAACCGACGTTCTGCGCGATCATCACCTCGGTGTAAGCATCAACGATGCCTCTGCGACCCTCCGCCGGCGGCTCTTCGTCATCATCGCCATGGGATCTGCCGTCTTGCTTCTCTCTGCTTCGAGGATCTTTGTGTAATTCGGTTCTAGGACCTATCTGTAATTGAATGCTGCGGTTGTTGTTGATGCATGCATCTCGTCAGGAGAGTATATGCGTGGTCGGTGGTAATTTTTTCAATATTCAGATCCAAATTCGTGGCAAATTCAGTAGCCCCCGTAAATTTCCGATCGAATATCGATCCAAGCATCCCGGTCATCAGTCTGAAACTCTGAAACCGTAAAGTTCCTACAGTCTCCAAAGATAACTTGTTTCAGTTCAGTTCGATTTGACGCTGCAAGGTAAAAGTGCCATACGCCCGGTAGTACGCGACATGCATACTACGCCCATACCCCGTGCGTCCTTTCAGAGAAAGAAACAGATACTAGCATGGCACGGCACGCGTCGCCTGCCTGCCACATACACAGGGAGGGCAAGATCAGATCAGACACCAGAGCGCACGCACCATCAGAATTCAGAGCTTTTCCGTCCGGAGAGAGAATAGCTAGATTCGACTATCTCTAGCAGAAGTCGGCATGCATGGGCATATGGCTCAGCAGCGGCCTCCACCGCGTATGGACTACGGAGTAGCATCTAGCAGCAGCTGCTGCTGCTACCCTCCACGAGAAGATGCCACCTCGCGCGCCTCTCCACCAGCATGCAGCGACATGGAAAGAAAAGGCCCGGACATGGCGGCATGGCACCGCCGAGCACGAGCTCGCACACAGCAGCAGCAGCATCCGCATATGCATCTCTGATGAGCTAAGAATCTATACGCCGTCTCGCACGACCTGATGCCTGCGCGCGTGCGTGCGTGCATGGCATCGGGATCGAGGCCGGAGATCATCGGCGGCCGCTGTAGCAGTGTGCCGGCCGCGACCGCCGGTTCGGGAAAAGCGGCGGCAGCGCCGCATGGGCCGAGCTCGATCGATCTCTCCGCCGGCCGGCCGGCCGCCCGGCCGCTTTCTGCTCCTCCCTCCCCACCCTTTCCAGTTCCATCACACAACAACGAGAACGAGAGGAGGTTAAAGGTCGAAATGGATCGATCGCCAACAACAAGAAACCGCGCACAAACAGCAGGTCTAGCTCTGGTCTGGACTTTGGTGGACTACTCTCTAGTAGCTAGTTAGGCTTTCGATCGATCGACCTCTAGTTCCTGTAGCATCAATGTTCAGGACCCACCTGCGCACCAGAAATGCACTGCCGCGCATACGAGCGGACGCTCAGCTCTAAGTTCCTGTAGCTATCAGGGTGTTGAGGACCCACTGCGCGGGCACGCACTTGTGTGTGCTATGTATCATACGAGGAGGAGCACAGCTGGATGCTTTCCATCCTCGCCTACACTTTTTTTCTTTGTGTCTAGTAGGTATCTCTTCTCTTTCGATGAAATGGGTAAAATTTTTTTGCATTGAGTTACGTGCGAGAGAATAAATATATGAGGCGATCCCTAAGTGAGAATTATGATGAGATTTCAAGGAACTAAACATGACCTTAAGAGCAAGGCCAATAACCTCGCCGGCTGCGGGCTACAAGAAGGCCACCTCATCAAACAAGTCGCCCGCTTTGGGCCGAGCTGGTGGTGGCGGGCTCCACTTCACTTATGCTTCAGCAACTTTGCAGAGCCAATGGAATACAGACAGCTGCGCTACAGAAACAAGTCGCCCGCTTTGGCTGGCGTCCGGCGAACGCCCGCCTTCTTCTCTCTTCTCTTCTCTCTCCGCCAACGATGCTTTTTTCTTACGTGTCTAGCGAGTCGGCTGCTGATGTAGGCTTAATACTTGCTCTAATTGGTTCAGTTTTTCTTTCAGTTTTTAGTGCTGCGTGCAGAGAGAATGGATATCACTGTTCGTCCAAGAAATGAAAAAACAAGACAGAGTATCTGTTTTTTTTGAAATAAAGAGAGTGAGTATCTGCATCTCTCGCTCCGATCCATGCCAGTATATCCGTGACACTCTCCAGTGCAGGCCCAGCCGTCGAAGCGTGCAACAGACATGTTGGCCCGTGTGGCTGGCTTCGCTTCACCACTTGGGCGATGGGGAGATTCTGCACGCACGGCTAGCTAGCTGCCTTCCGCTGCTCGCCTGCTCCATATCCAGATTCTCTCCTAGAGCCGGAGACTGACTGATCGGCTCATGAGCGAGCCACACACCATTCAACTTCAACAGATGCTCTCCAGATTCTCTAGGCTCGTTCTACTTCTATCCACTCAACGATGCTCTTATTAGTCTTTTCGTCCTAGGCGATCCGTGAAATGTCTGACGGAATTCATTCGGACAGATTTCCCCAAAAAAAAATATGAAAAAAATCATTCAGTTAAAAACACTGCACCAAGGGGAAAGAAATTTGCAAGACCCATTTTCCCTTTTTTTTTAGAAAATGGAATTACATTCCGGGCTCTGCGGTGGTGTGACCACACGTAGCCCAAATTATTACACAGATATAAGAAAAACTTTAGTACATGAAGATCAGTACTAAAGAACCCCTAAGGTCACTGTTTATTAAGTTCACTCTTCACCATCATGACTTGATGCTCATTTAAATTGCTAATAATTTAGCAAGCACCCGATCCAAGATAATTGACAGAGAGGACTTCAACTCGAAGTCGTCGTCAAACCGCAACATGCCTTGTGATCTTGTTTGACAGAGCCTTGAAATCGGATTGGTCTCGATGATGGTCCCTAAGGGTCTTCTTGACGGATTGGTAACCAAGAATTATGGCCACCGCCGTCTTGATTACCCAACCTCGGGCCAATCCGAAGAAGAAAGTTGTAAGATCATCACCTAAGATCTCCAATACAATCGCTTCTGGGAGAATGCGACGCTAAACACGTCAGGACGCCACCAACGTCCATCCACACGTGGATAGATTTTCACCCGACCCAGCGACAAACACCCCCCCCCCACCCCCACCCATAGAGGTGAAAATTGTTGTCACTTGCCTCATGACGTGAAGGAAGATCACATCAACAACTGACAAATCATCATTTAAACGAGTAATCATCACTTACTTGACCTAGGTCTGGTTTAGATGGCTAAAGTTTCTAACCTTTTTTCCACTCTCTCCATCACATCACATTAAATACGCCAAGAGATATGTTCGAGTATTAAATATAGGTAAAAATAACTAATTACACATTGGATGTCCAATCTTTTGAGCCTAGTTAGGCCATGGTAGGATAATATTTACCACAAACAAACGAAAAAATATTTCAACCAACTAAACAAGAGAGCAACTGACCCATTTTTTTTTCTGCACGACTAGTTTTGTAAAGCCCCTACTACGAGTACTTGATTTGATCGGCCACGTGGCTGCAGCAGAAAAAATGTAAATGTGGTTATCCGTATAATATAGTTTTAAAATAAATATATTATTTTGATTTAGTCAGATTATGATGTATTTGTTAAAATAAATTATTTTTCAACTTTATTATTATTTATGTTCAATATTTTATTTATCATAAATCTATGTCAAATAATTTTTTATCTGCTGCTAATCTTATCTTTTGTTAATTTCTTAATATTTGATTCCTCTCTCTTTATTAGTAGAATAACAAGCGATCTGACTGCGCTATCGTCTCGTTTTCTGTTTCTTCAATTATAGCAGCTTTCTGAAGCTTTAGCTTTGTGTTCTTTGTGGCTGCAAGGATCTTCAGTAGTGTGAAATCAGGCCCGAAGAGCTTTGATTCCTCGTGCTAGTTCTACTACTGCTAGTGTGTGGTGTTGTGCAAGGAAGAAGAAGAAAAATCAAGCAGGGCCTGCTCTGTCTGCTTTGTTCCGTTCTTGCAAGAGCAGGCGCTGCTCAGGAAGAAGGAAGCAAGCCAGCCAGCCAACAACCAGCCGCGACAATGGCTTCCTCTTTGCCAGCGGCAGCTCAGGCTCGCTCTCGGCGGCGACCGCGGCGCTCGCGGCCGCCGCCACGGGGGCAGCTGCGGGCGCTCTGGACCAGCGCCGCGCCAAGCATGCCTCAACCGCGAGTCCGCGCGCCTCGCGGATGCGCAAATCGCCACCTCGACGACCTCACCGCGCAGGCCGCGCACCTGCGCCGCGAGCAACGCACGTCGCCACCGCGCTCCCTCACCGCGCCTCCTCGCCGTCGACGCCGAGAACGCCGTCCTCCGCACCCAGGCCGCCGAGCTCGCCGCGCGCTCCTCGCCTCCTCAACGACATCATCGCCTGCAGACACAACGCCGCCTTATAACCCAGCCACCCCCCGCCCGACCGCCTCGCCATCGCCCTCGCCTCCACCGAGCGCTTCGCCACCGCCTCCTCCCCTCCCTTCCCGACCTCGCCGCCGCCGCCGAACCCCAAGGCCCAAGCCGCGGGCTGGTTGCTCCGATTGGGAGTGCCAATCGGAGCCCAAAGCAGGGGAAGCACATGCTGCCGTTCGTCCTGGAGTTCCTCATTGATGTCGCCTGTGATCAGTGAGATCCTCCTCTCGGGGTTTATGATCAACTCCACACTCCGGCGACGAACCCACCTCGTCCAGTCCTTCTCCGTCGTCTTCCTCTACTGGTTCTATGTCTTCTCATAAACTACTCGCCCCCGTCACCACCAAGCCCTCCTCCTCCTCCTCCCTGCTGCTCCTCCCTCCTCCTCCTTCGTCGCCTCCTCGCCGTCTTCTTCCCTTTGATTCCTCTCTCTTTCTCTAGTAGCATCGATCGATCGTCCATCCTCCTCTGTCTCTCTCTGTCTTCGTCGTCGTCTTCTCTGTTTCGGTTCAACTACTAGCTAGTAGCTTTCTGAAGCTTTTAGCTTTGCATGCACTTCCCTACTTCTGCTGCTACCAAAGATCTTCAGTAGTAGTCGTAGTGTAAGATCGAAGGAAATCGAGGCCAGCAAAAACAAGAGCTTTGATTCCTCTGCTAGTTCTGCTAGTGTGTGGTGTTGTGTAATAAGGAAGGAAGAAGAAGAAATCAAGAAGCAGGGGCCTGCTCTGCTCTGCTCTGCTCTGTTCCGTTCTGTTCTTGCAAGAGCGAGCGGTTCTCAGAAACAACGAAGGAATCCAGCCAGCCAGCCAGCCGCGACAATGGCTTCCTCGAGCGGGAGCGGCAGCTCGGGCTCGCTCTCCGCGGCGACCGCCGCCGGGGCCACGGGGGAGGAGCTGCGGGCGCTCATGGACCAGCGCCGCGCCAAGCGGATGCTCTCCAACCGCGAGTCCGCGCGCCGCTCGCGGATGCGCAAGCAGCGCCACCTCGACGACCTCACCGCGCAGGCCGCGCACCTGCGCCGCGAGAACGCGCACGTCGCCACCGCGCTCGGCCTCACCGCGCAGGGGCTCCTCGCCGTCGACGCCGAGAACGCCGTCCTCCGCACCCAGGCCGCCGAGCTCGCCGCGCGCCTCGCCTCCCTCAACGACATCATCGCCTGCATGAACACCAACGCCGCCGCAGCAGCCGGCCGCCGTCGCCGTCTCCTCACCGCCGCCGCAGCCGCAGCCGCGTCAGCGTCCGCTTCATCCGACGCCTACTTCGCCTTCGACGGGGCCGCCGCCATCGACGACCTCCTCAGATCCTGCCCGGAGATGTTCCCGCTCTGCTAGCTCAACACTGCTAGCTCACCATGGCAGCACACAGCATCAACAAGGCCAAACCAGTCATCCTGTTTTTTTTGGCTTTTGGTGTTTCATCAGGTTAGTGATTTGCTAGTGAGATGGAACTGAAAATCAGATCAGAGGTGGCGAGCCATGGGATTCACTGTCACTGTGCTGGGGCCTGGGGGTAAGCAATTGAGCACTGCACCTAATTAACTAAGCTAGCTGGTGAGATTAAGGTTAATGAACCACTACTAATTACCATATGTAACTCTGAGGTCCGCTCTGTTCACTCCTCTCATGTACTGTGCCACTCCACTATGTAAGAATCAGAGCAGTAACCCTACTAGTATTTCTCCTTCAAACAAAGGAAGTGCAATATATATTTTACAGTTTACTCTACCTTTTGCATGCATGCCTTGCATCAATCTGAATGTTCAGTTCACTGCTATTCCTTGGAGCAAGATTTAACCTTTCCTGTGCCTCTGAATTGTGGTGTACTGGAAATGAAATGAGCCTCCACGGCTGCTTCTGAGTGCTGTGATGCTGTCTTGGCTGTCAGCTTCAGATATAACAGCTGGTACATTTTTCTGATGCCCATAGACAAGTGGTGCAGAAGCATATTACCTACTATTCACTGCAGAAAATTCCTCTTGATATTCCTCAAGGTAGTGGGAATAATCAGAGTGATAACAGCCAGTCTTTATGGTTGGAATAGAATGGAATAACTGGCTCGTTTTCATTTCACTTTTCTCTCTGTGGATTTGGCTGAGTACAGTATTGATGGCCATTGTGCAGGGAGAAAGAGATTCTCCAAATTACCTTGTTTTCCCTCCTCCACTTTGAGCCACTGTGTATTCTGTTTGTTTGTTCTTGGAGGTTTGATTGTACCAGAAGACCACTTTTCTAGTTGTCATGGACCAGCTACTGTTGCACAATGGTACCAGCACAGTGATCCCTGCAAGCAAATGGCAGTAGCACTAGTGGTAGCCTAGCCCTCATTGCCATCTCCTCATGTAGTCATGTAGCTCAAGCTCACCTCTGTGTCTCTCAGTCCCACAGCACACAGATATTTCATTGCATTGCATTGCACTCCCTTCATCAGACCACAGCTCACATGATCTCCTTCTTGGTACCCACCAAGCCACATGCTGCATTCTGATGATTCTGCTGTCACTCACACACACACACATGAATCTGATCTTGCAGTGGCTATAACTGGAGCTGCAGATCACCAACTACTCCCAATCCCCAAATGGCCGCTGACAAGCATAATGCATACGATGCTCTTGTATGGTCACTATGGCATGCAATGGAATGGACCACTGCTCTGCATTTGCAATTGGTGCAATGGACCTGCAATGCTTGAGGTAGCTACATTGATGGATCAGAGCCAGCTCTAACACAGAGGGGATTGCTGCAGAAGCCATTCTGCATTGGGGAAGGCCATGGAGGAGGTGGTCAGTGGTCACCCTCACCTCACCTTCTTGCTGGCTTGCTGCAGCCCAAGCCTCAACCCTTTCCTCACCTCCACCAACCCACACAGAGGAAGATATGTGAATAACCGCCCGGAATATTCTCCATCTCCGGTCTGGCCGGCCGGTGTCGCGGTCATGGCGGGCGGCCGGCGGCAGATGCGCCGACGATCAGCCGGAAGTCGGTGGATAGGAAAAGGACCTTACTGCCAGTCTGCCAATTTCAGACTCATCCTCCCCTCATCAGCATTGGTGTCAACTGAGAACTGACGGTTCTCTATGGAGCATGATTAAATTGGACTGTATTATAAATAAACAACATTTCCTCAGTTTTTCTTCTGCACGGCCAAGTGAATCACCTACTCATATCTTTCTGCTTGATCTGGCTACCTGATGTGTATATGTTTCTGCGTTTCGTTTCTCTATAAAGAAGTGCATGTTGCTTGCAGCAGGAAAACTGGGGTGCCTGTAGATATATTAGGAAATGGCCCTGAAGATCAAGAACAGTGGACTTTGGTTTTCTTGGTGGTAGCATCTCTCAAGATTCTTCACCTACTCGATGGCATGGCACCAGAGTCACTGCATTGCAAAATAGTATTTTAACACCACTTGGTGTTTCAAAGTTCCTGGTTTTTTACATATAAAATGTGTGGAGATTGGAGATGTGAGAAGAAGATATTTTCTCCTTGTACTTTGTACCTTAACATGAGTTGCCTCAGTTATTACACATCTGGCACTTGTTATTTACAGAAGATGAAGAGAAACAGGAAAAGAATCTCAATGCCGTTGATTGTTGCTTTTGGATCATAGCTTCACATGAGTCCAAAGGCAGGTTCATGCCATACACATGAGATGAGACTAGGAAACCTGACAAGACATTGTTCCAAAAGCTACAATCAGCGGCCAGCATACTAGGGAATTTCATTTCTTGTTGGATTGACAGATTTGCATCTTATATATATTCAAATAAATAATGTTGAAAAAATATGGGAAAAGATTGGAATCAATTTTTCCTGTAAAATGGTTCTGCACCACAATTATGACTAAAAAGCCTAGAAATATCTTATCTGGAGATGCAAAAGTTATGCACAATAAAGCTTTTAAAAAAATGATGCAATACAATTAAGTTGCCGAATAAGGATTCGAATAAAGGACGCCTTAACAGTTCTCCATAGAATAAAGACCGAAATTATATAGCACAAAAGTGCGCTAAATGTTATTTCCATTCAGTGACAGGAATATCTTAGCAGTAGATTAGTAACTCAGATCTTACCAGTCGCACGGTGATTAGTGCAAACACGATCCATCACGCGCAGATATGGCATGAAAAATAAAATAAAATAAAATATGATCTCTTGATTCCTTCTTGCAGAAACCAAGGCAGAATTGTACTTGTGCCCAGTTGAATACTTGGTTAGGAGTTACAACCGTGGGTTATGCATGCATTAGTCTGGCTGTGTTGTCTCCTATGCCCATGTGGCCGGTGATGCATTCTTGGCACCCATATGGGAAAGGCTGCAGACAAAGGCTGCTGTGTTCATGTTCAGTCACATTGCTCCATCAGTAAATGAACAGGTCTCTAGATAGATTCAGTCATTGTTAATTTTATAAAGTTTAAAGGATTAGAGGTTTGTTAATTAGATTAATGTTAGTGCATAATATTCAATACGCGTGTCTTTACTTAAAACTTAATAAGGATTTACGAGTGAATTTACATAGCGGTTGGGTGCACTCTTTTCCTTTCGTTAACAAAAACAATATCGAGGATAGGTGTGCAAATTTACTTTTAGTTTTTTTAGAAAAGGTGCGTGAAATTTTCTGATTTGTTGAAACCAGCATTTTGTTAGGTTTTGAAACTGAAAGAGGCAAGGAACAACTTCTTGAACCCTGGTATGAGCCACGCTTTATAAAGAAGATCATCTGTTAGTCCTGACGATGTATGGCTGCACCGGGTGCTAAATTCTGGCCGAATTTCATTGGCTTTCCCCCCAAGAGCATAAAGCGCGTAGATTAAAAATTCGCAAACCATGGACCATTTGATTCTACCTAAGAATTGTATAGACAATTGGCAGAATCTGATTACATTTGTCTGATTCCCTTGCATTCCATGTTGCAGGTAACCATCGGCAACAGAGAAATATGCGTGGTCGGCCGGCTTTATCATTGTTTTTTGGAGCAACTTTTCTGCAAATGGAAAAGATAAAACCAAATCATGTACACGCTCACATGCACATTGCCCCTTACCTTTGTACCAGATGCAGCTGATCCGGCATAAATACTGCTCTGTAAAGCAGCCATGCTCTCTCCACTTACAAAACTTGCTATGTCTGTTTGTTACCTCATTTTTCACCTTAGTGTACGGTTTTGACAGAACTCTATGTGAGCAAAATGGAAGGTGAAAATGGAGCATTATTGCACCGGTGAGTGGTGAAAGTTCATGGTCATTGGTTGAAGGGTAGGGTTTTGTTTCTAGTGTTCAAGGGGGGGCAATGGAGTGTGCAAAAGCAGGCTGTTGCAGTGCCAAAAGTGCTGTGGCAGCGTGCATTCATGGGCGGTGAAGGATGGGGTAGCAACTTACCAGGAAGAGCATGTAGAGAGTGACCCCCAGCGCTCTCCACAGACATTTGGAGAACAGCCAAGGAAGATCATGGCTTGTGACTGGATGCACAAACTGAACCACAAAAGGTACAAGGATTAAGTCCTTGATGCAAAGAATGCTTTTATCTTCTTGAAAGTCTGTTCATGGTATTTTCAGCAATAAAGTTAGCGTATTCCGACAACAGTCGCGCTCTTTGCATTCCAGAAAGTAGCAATCTCGTATTTCAGGATTTGCTTGGAGGGCATGCATGATTGAGTATAACTTTAGCTGTGTTTAGCACAACCACCCAAACTTTTGTTTTGGGGGAGTATTTGAAGCTTCTGGGTATCTATTGGATGTGACTACAATTGCCTGATTCATCTACATCAACTGGCTAGAGCCTAGAGGCATCAGTATCAACTCACCAATTTGACTCTATTCTGACTGTGTGTAGTGCTATGCCGTGTGGTAAAGTAGCTGTTACCTTACCCTTAAAGGATTAAAACAGTACTATCAGATTGTAATTGTTTAGTTAAGATTCTAAAAATATTTGGCAACAATAGTTCTTTACTCTAACACTAGCGAAACAATCACTAATATCTTCTCCATCAACTAGGTCTTTCTAATGAATTTAATTTAACTGATTAACTGCCTGAAAAAAGTGAAAAGGGTAACTATGATGGAATGTGAACACGAGCTGTCCAGATGGTTCATTTGATACCATGTGCCATCTCTGCCTTTCTCCCCATCAAAATGCATGCAAGAAAAAGAAGCAGAACTCTTTCTCGAAAGCTCTCCTCTTGCTACAGTTGAGAGAAGGCGACACATGATTCGTGCTCCCGCCGAGAGGTCGCCGTTCCCTCCGCCTCCGATGCCTTTGGGTCCTTGGAGGTGCTTGGGAACGGCGGCTCTCCGTCCGGCGGTGTAGATTAGGTGCTAGGGTTTCTAGGGTTAGGTTTCTGGCGATGTCATCGAGGCGGCGGCGGCGGCGCCAGGAATAACGTCCTCTCGGTCTCTTCCTTCCTCGGTGGTGCCCTCTGGTGCTGCTCTTGACGGTGCCGTGGAGGAGTGGTTTTCGTCGGGCCCAGTAGACCCAGGCTCAGGTTTCCCGGCGTCGGCGGCGAGACGATGGCGGCGGCGGCGCTGAGAGGAATAAATCCTCTTCTCCCTCGTCCCGGTGGCGCGTATCTCCGGCGTCAACGGCGAGCCCGTGGAGGTGGTGCCCCAGGTGGAGCTACTGTACAGGAGGTATCTGCCGACGACTCCTCGTGATTGGTGAGTTTGTTGGCCTTTGCTCGGGGATGGAGACGCAGCGTGGGCTCCTGTGGAAAGTAGGAGAGTGGACCTGATCCATCCATGCGGCGGCGTCAACACGGCGCATCCACTGTGGAAGCCGGCGGGTCAGGCATTGGACAAGGACTCGGGCTACTGCTCTGCTGGACTGCCAGTGATGTCTTCAACTCGCCCGTGGGGTGAGTTTCATTGTGCTCGTTTCAAAGCTTCATAGCGATGGAGTCCTGCCTGGCCATGAGTTGGAGGCAACTGAATCTGCTGATCGCCGGCGATGGACGACGGCGGTGGAATCCGGTGTGCAAAGGCTCTAGGACTTGAATGTAATTTCTATGTTAGGACCTTTGCAAATTGTCTGTGTGGAACAGCTGTGTTTGTATCCTTCCAGAATGTGCCTGTATGTGTAATGGTCTGTGTACAGTATCCATGAGTTTAATACAGGTATGTTGCATCAAAAAAAATGCATGCAAGAGAGTCCCAAGGGATTGCAGAAATAGGAAAGCAAACCCACTGCTGAACTACAGTGCTTGAAAGCTACAGATGATCCCTCACTGAAGAAGCCACCAACAACTCAATTCAGTGATTGAGGAGACGTGTACAGCATCTTTTTTTGGCTGAAAAATTTTGACTTTTTCCAGGCTCTGTGTACAATCAGTTTAGGATTAATTAGTGGGCAAAATTTTCAACCAACTAAACAAGGCCCAGATTGCTATGTGACATATGCCATGGTTAGCTCTAAAAAATGTCAGCATTCATTGATTTGAAATTTGCCATTCCATATCAGAATCATGCCTCTAGCAACGTCCTTCTTGACTTTGGTGCCATCTTTTCATTCCCAGCAATCAAACAATAAGGTTTTTGTCTGTTTGTCAACCAGAATATACTCAACCATATATGCATATGTATTATCGAAGAAAAGTCAAGCTGCGTACTCAAATTGCTTGTAGTTCATTGGTTATTGTACTAGATGGTGGTTGTAGCAAATCACTACAAAGCAGTGGATCAAGGCCTTTGATTATGTGATTAGGTGACCAAATGAAGAGGCAATGTCACAATACTGTTCATCCAGAGGGTATGAACAAATGAGGAAGGTATGGGCTAGAAAAAAGCTAACTTTTTCAGCACAAATTGTTGACAAGACCAGAGCATGGCTCTGCTAATGTACAGTCTCATGTGGCTATTCTCATTGTGCTAGTCTGTAACTGCTGAGTACTATTACATTGCATGCAATCTCATGGCTTCCAAGTATTAATTATGCAACAACCTGAATTTGCATTCATGTGTGAATTTATTAGCAAGCTAATCAATGCCCAAATCTAGTCATAATCATAATATATCCCCACCTAATCAAAGAGTTTGAGTACCATTGGGACTCATTGACACAACAAGTGAGCAAGTCGCTGTCTCTAATTCACATCCATCACCATGCTCATGCGTCACCATCACAGTGCCGTTCAGCTACTGTACATGCTTGCATATCATGGAAAGTTATAGGTGGGCAGCATCTTTTTTCCCCCTTGCCACACATGGTTTGCTTTCTTCCAGCCTCTTGCCACAATCAGCTTTAGGATCACCATTAGTGGGTCTTTAACTCCCAATGAAGGCTTGAATCTTGTCTTAGCTAGGTCAGTTAACTTGGAATCGAAGTAATATAGTTCCTCGTTGATGTGAAAAAAGAGAAAAGATTCCTTCTGCTTTTAAGTGCAGTGCACGTAGCTAGCTAGAACATGATAATTTCGTTAAGATCTAGGAAGTCAAGCAACTTGATGTTTGGGCGAGTTGAGTGCAGTTGTCATAACGTAAGAAACTGGATGATTTGAGAACCGAGCTGGGGCTCGGTTGGTCAGCTGAGCTGGGGCTCAGGCTGCCCTCCCGCGTTCGAGCGCCGGCGAGGCCTCACCTCCTTCTTAAATGATGCGCCAGAGCTCCTGGCTTCCTTCCAAAAAAAAGAAACTGGATGATTTGATCGGCGTCTATTCGTTTTGTTAGGAAGCAAGAGTCAGAAATCATGTTGCTTCGTCCACAATTCAACCAAGCGAAAACTAGAGGAGCTTCAGTTTAAGGATTCAATCATGGTAATTGCCAACTAACACAGCTCCTTAAACAAAGTTAGAAGAACACAACTTACAGTAGTTGTGGTGACATCATGGGCATGACATTTTCTGGAGCAAGTTCATGCAGATCCATGATGGCTATTCGTACACTTGACGGGCACTGAGGCAGCCTGAAATTCTCCCTTAACAAGTCACCAAGGGTCAGTTTCACTTTTACCTTCACCCAACAATACATTATTAAATCCTAAAGCCAAAAGTTATGATCATGCTAATTCAAAACAAGATCCATACATATATATTGTTAGTTTAGAATCTTGATAACTTTTGCACATGAGATGGTTCCACAGGGCTGTTAATGATCACCACCTTCAGGTGCCTGCTGTATCATTAACAATGCAAGCATCAAGGCAGGAGTACCCACCCTCCTGCAAGAGTGCTCCTGATTTCAGCAGCACATCCCAAGTCCCAAGGTACCAGCAACCATAGAAAAATTAGAAAACATGCAAGGAACAATGAAAAGGATGCACCGGTACGAGAGTAGCATGTGCAGACCAAATTATGAAGGAAGCAAAGTCAAGCAATCCAGCATAAGTCCGCATCAATACCATTTTCTGGAGAGCGATGCAACACGTACAGACATTTGCGCATCTCCAGCTCCCGTGTATATTAATTAGTTTTCATCGATTTGATGAACACAATCGGCGGACAAAGGATTGTGTTTGGCAATAAAAGTTTGCAAGGCATGTACAGCGAACAGCGCATTTGCATCTTAGCTGTTGTGTGTTTATTGTGAACCTGAATAAAGAAAGAATAGAAATATGCTACTACTTTACAAAAATGTCCATTCAGACTGGCATCCCGGCACTTCTATCAAAATCTTCCTCGTTCTTCCTCGTCCATTGAGATGTGCGGCAATTAGAGTACTATTATCTTGTTTGAGAGCTACCAATCAAAACTACACTAGAGTCCAAGACCAAAAGATTTCAAGAGTTCATGGGCCGTGCAAAGGCCCATTTTTCATTTCCCCAGGTGAAGTGGCAAATGATATATGTATTTCTTGCAAATCAACATAGGATTTGTTTCCAGTATGCTTTCCTGATTCATATCAATGTTTGCCTGAAAAAAAATACAAGAAAGTTAATCCGAGGCAAGGGAGTACCTGAAACATTTAGAAGAGAACCCCAGTTTTCAAAGTGGTGAGGCAGTGTGACAAATATAAGTGATTTCCCAACAACAGAGCATCATAACAATTTCAGGACTTCTACAGATAAATGAAATGGCAATCGAACATGTGACAGTGTTGATTCTCGAACAGTTGTCCCAACCCATTTTTGGTAACTAAACAACTATGTCATCCTTACACAGCTGTCTAGGCAGTACCAATCCAGCAGGTTGTACTGGATAATAGAGGAAATAGTATCTCATCGTAAATATCAATACTGTATCTCAAGAACATTAAAATGACATGCCTACAGTACACATAATCATTGCACCGCCGACCATGACATGGCATAAGCATAACTGAAAATAGCTGCAAGTGATAAGAGGCTCAGAACCATATGCCTTTGATGTGTTCTGCTGTTCTAATTGTTATTGAATTCCCAACTTGGTATATTCACACTTATCAGACATCATTGCCCCTGATACTTCAGATTTATCAATTTACATTCATCACCTTTCCCTAAGAAAAAAAAGAATGGGAAAGGGAGGGATATTTAGGCTCCTGAGTCCTGGAGGGACCAAGGAATTGATGCCATGTGTATTGATGACGACCTCATTAAACATTTGTGTTGCTATTGGAGTACCAGGGCATTTTCTTTATGTGAAAATTTGTACAAAATGACAATGAATTGTAAGCGTTATACACGGCCGTCATATGCAAGTTTGGCAGATTTGAATTAACCAGGTACTCTTTCCAAGGCATAAGTAAACCAACATATGGAGCATGTCTGAATCTGAGCATCAGAAGCCACAGCAAATATGCCCAAGGAACTCGATCAAAATTGGATTTCAGCATGTGGATGGAAGCCAAATTTGTTGACTGCGTGCATCCCTTGTGAAGCTGAAAATCTTGCCCTCAATATTTTATATTTCAAAAATTAATTAAGGTGCAGAACAGCTAAGCAAATGTTCTAAAGCAGCTACATTGAATAGAGTACCAATACTTTCAACTCTGTAACATTGCATACCAGAGCAACACTTTAACGCAAAATTTAATATGCTGACAGAACAGCTAAGCAAATATTTTAAATTAACCAGAGCAACATTGGATACCTGGTGTTATGTGCAGCTATGTTCAATAGAGTCCCAATACCTTCAACTCTGTAACATGGCTAGGATCAAGGTCTGGCACTTGATCAGCTCCTTCAAGATCCTCTACGATATACTCCTGCAAACATTGGAATATTAAATATTGCAAGCAGACTATTTAAATAGAAGTTTTATGGGGTATATGAGAAGACAATAAACCATAAGGAGAAAGATAAATCAATCCAACTTGCTGAAGTTTCCTCTTTCTTTCACGGACCTTGGTTAACTCTTGCTTTGCAAGAACATGGTAATGCCGTTCAGTTATCCTCTGCCCACATATTATAGCAATGAAGAACCCATACAGCAAACCAACCAAAATAATAGCCAATACTGCAATTTGAGCAATTTTTCAAATATTAATCTTTTCCCTCAACAAGTGTTTCATGTGAAGTGTACAGGTAAAAATTATACTTCATGTATGCATACAGCAGTTAACAGGGTACAGATGCATATATAGTATGCATACAATCCAATTTGTTCAGTTAAATGACAACAAGGGAGGGATGTATGTCATTGAATTCCCATCCAGTATGCCAGGATTCCAGTTATGTGCTTTACTTTTGAATGACTAGCAATTATGCCTGTGCGTTGCAACGGGAAAAAACAATACATGTGTGTTGCTACTGGTGCAGATCGCAACCACTTCTCATACAATTTCCTAATTTAACAAAATGATAGAAATTCTAAAATACTTGTAATTAATAACATGAGACATTCATCTGATGAAATATTAACGGTGGTAGTATCAGGAAGTACCAATTTGGTGGGCCTAACAACTAATTTATCTATTTATTTATTTTCTATTAAATTAGTTGGTGGAAAAATCTTAACACAAGGTATTACTCAGTACCTTCCGGTACTATCCAAGTACCATAACAATGCTGCTTGCATGAATTCATTAGATGATATACTTCATGTATGCATACAGCAGTTAACAGGGTACAGATGCATATATAGTACGCATACAATCCAATTTGTTCAGTTAAATGACAACAAGGGAGGGATGTATGTCATTGCATTCCCATCCAGTATGCCAGGATTCCAGTTATGTGCTTACTTTTGAATGATTTTATATTTCTATTTTCGAGCACATGAAATTCTGTGTTAACTATGTCCATCTATAATCTGTGGGATCTCTTCTAAGTTATGAACTGCCAAAAACATCCATGGAGTTATAACTATAATAGTGTGTGATTAGTGGAGTCCTACAAGATAGTTTCCACGATTACGCAAGTAGTACTCATTAACAGTCCAAGACCCAATAACATAAAAACAAAATGAATCATCTCTATCTTTAAGGTCCAAATCTGTTATTGATATCATAAACTACACCAAGATGATAAGTCCTCACAGTCGCAGCATAAGCTACACCAAGATGATGTATGCCCTCACAATGAGGGCGACGATACAAAAAGAGATGGCATGCATAAATAATGGTTTTCTTTACAAAAATTAAATGCCAGAACATATTGTCGTCATTGAAAACTTGAGCATAAGAAAGCATTCAGCAGTTCCATTAAAACAAAATGCATTAGTGTTGGTTAACGTTTAGCTTCCAAGATAAGCGATATTCATGAAAGTTTCCAAATCACAGTTGAAACAGAACCCCAACATGCGCAACCACAACTTTAGATCTCACTTTTAAAAAAACTATTAAATAACTTACTTGCCATTGCGTAGAAGGCATATGGGTGCTCTTCATAACCAAACATTTCTCGCAGTTCATCTCCATAAAATCTGTATACCACCAGACCCAAGAAAGCAACTACCTATCAGACAATAAGGAAAACCAAGGTTGTAAGAGAAAACAAAGATGTAGTAGTGCACAGTGCATTATGATCATCCAGGCCTCTTCCTTGATTACGTAAAATATTATATGTTGAATTCCCACAACATAATGATAAAAAATAGTACTCTTGGTTTAAGTACTCAACCAAGGGAAAAGGGGAAAAGAGGTGAACTTAGTTCATAAAACCATGCTACATATGGCTTGACACATGCATGATAATTTAAATGAGATAATGTCTGCTGCCAGCTTCAGCTAAATAATAAAACCCATAACAGAAGGTAAAGAGCGATTCGGTGCAAACTAATGTTAATGCAGGATTGCTGAAGAAAAGTAATTTGTTGCATTGTACTATAGAAGCTGAGAGCATCTTACCAGTTGCACAATAAAGAAGATCAATGTGTGATCCCTAACCACCAGAAATTGAAACTTCAACCTTAACCACCATCTATCTGGAGGTACATTTGCACGAAGCAAGAATGCAGCTCGACACTCAGTGCAATGTGAAAATGCAAAACCTTCCTGGGTAATGTAAAAAAATACTGCATCAAAGCCAACTAGACTAAGATTTGAACAGTAGATTTGTGCAGTAATGACAATTGAGTGTCTATAAGTCAATGCAGTTTAGAAAAACATGCTCAGGAATCCATACCTTTGTCGATCTCCAGTTATCAAGACAGGACCTATGGACATACTTCTGTGTTCCCTTGCAACGGCAGGGTGCAATCAAGTCATCACCTGCTCCAAGTGCAAAACAAAACAAATTAAATATTTAAAAATAACAAGCCATTTCAAATTCATTAAGAACTGCGAGTTCAAAAATGATACAAGTCATGGTGTGAACCTTCATTATCAAGGCAAATCCGACATTGAGGGGCGTCTTGAATAACAAGGCGAGTTTCTTCATTGGCATCGATATTTTCATTGTCATCATCAATGCTAACTGGCTTGATTTCACATGAGGCTAGATGTTCTGTGGATCCCTGGGTTGTGTTTAATTGTAAGTTTAGTGGCTGTGAATCTGACACTTCTTCATGATCATGATGGGCTACAATCTGCGTTGTTTCTTCTGATTGAGTGCCATGAGAAGCCAACTGCATTATAAACAACACCCAAATCATACCCAGACATCACCAGGCAAGCATTTCGCCAGTCACTTGACGAAAACAAGTCCTGCAAGATGATAAATGGCAGGTGAAGTCACCACATGAAAATCCTAGATGCATAGATGAAAACCAGTAGCATGTAACTGAAAGCTAAAACAGATAAACTCCTGGATGCAATAAATCGACACCACATGAAAATCAAGCCAATTAGAGAAAGTTGCATATAATTTATTGATGATTTAAAAATGGCTGCTGCATAAATCCTAAAGTTTGGTTGGAATACATGGGTATCTTATATAGAGGTAATAAGTTATATACTTACATAAGCTATGTTATTACAATCCGAGCAGGCATTATTTCTCATGCTTTTGTTCAGCTTGATTCTCAACGAATTCTGGATAAAACTGACATACTTCATAACAAATCCTTTAGGTTCAAGTGGTTTTGTGTTACTTCTTCAAACTCGATGTCTAATTGTTTCCTCTACTTTAGTGCAAGCCTTAAGAGTTGACAACTAAAGCAGCTACGGGTCCCATGTTGGTCGCCTATTACTATTGTTTTATTGTTTCGACAAATGCCTAACCAATTCCCACGGATTCAGCACGCTAAACCTTTGTCAGCCGATAAGGTGATTACTGTACTACAAATGCTGCAAAGTTAGCTACACTACTACACGGGGACCAATGACCAAGGAAAGTCTCGCATCGACCCAGCATCAGCAGAACCAGAGGAAAAAAAGTGGGAATCAAATTTCAACAGCATCCCTGCTTGAAACTAGTATATCTAGTGTATATTATCCTAAACCCCACTAAAACCCGGTTCCAGATTCCCATCCCCATCCCAGTTACAGGCCCGGTTCCCCCGAACAAATTGCCGCGATACTTAGTTATGATGCAGCGCGCGTTCCGCGTCTTCAACTGATGGATTGCAGGATTGTCTACACATATGCCTCCGGAAACACTAACAACGAGGCAGAAATCCCAAACACCGCGGGAGCGCGCGAGAGGATCCAACATCAAAGAGGTGAGAGTGCGCGCGTACCTCGTGCGCCAGCGCAGGCCGGATCTCCTCCAATGGGGGGTCGCGCGAAGGCGCCGCGGAGATCTGAGCGGAGCGGGGCGTGGCGATGAGTAGTGGGAGAGACGGGAGATGAGGTTGGCCGTATTGGACGGGTGCGGCCGGCGGGGGGCGGCGGCGGCGTCAGCGGTCTTCTCGAAGGATCGAGACCGGCGACTAGTAGAGGGGGAAGAGAGGGGCGTGGACGATTGGGAATGGAGGGAGAGGCCGAGAGGGAGGGGGGTTGGGGTTTTGTTTGGTCGCTCGTCGTGTTCCCTCCTTCCACAACATTGACCTAGAATATTTCAAAACTCTCATCTTCATATCCACTACTCCCGCATCCATCTTCCTTCATATTTCTCCTTCATCCCAACCAACAAGTGGTGGGCCCCGCTCGTCAACCTCTCTCTACCTCTATTCTCGCCCGCCTACCTTCCTGTTCCTCCCCAATCCCACCAACCGCCTCCCTCGCCTCCGCCTGGTGGTCGATGGCTAACCGCCTCGTCCATCGCGCCCGCGTCGGAGGGCCACGCCCTCGCCGGGCTGAGGACCACTGGTCGCCACTCGCGCCCGCCGACGGAGAGAAAGTGCGGGCGGCGGAGGCGCGGGAACCTCGACGGGACCGGCGGCGAGGAGCCACCCTTGCTCGCCCGCGGTGGCCGCCTCCTCTGCCTCTGCTGCGTAGGCGCGAGGAGGAGTGGCTCGCGTCGTGGCTTCTCATGCCGCCGCCACCGCGGATCCACCCGCGTTGGCCGTATGAGCTCGATTCCGCGAAGGAAGGGGTAGCTCGATTCGCAGCGCAGAAGGCGAAGAAGGGCGGAGAAGAGCTCGGCCCGACGGATCCGTGGTGAGAGCTCGAGCTCCCTGACGGTAGCCCTTCCTCCTCACGGTCGGCGGTGAATCGAGCCGGCGGCTCCTTACTCTCGGCGTCCATCCTCGTCGCAGCCACTCCACTGGCGTCCATCCTCGTCGCAGATCGGCCCTCCCGTCCGGCCTCCCTTGCCGGGCGGCGAGGTGCGGCGTGGCGAGCTTCGATGGCCGGCCTCCTGCCCGCCTCGGCCAGACGGCGTCCGAGGCGCGTGGAGGTGAGGCGGAGCTCCCTGCGGCGAGAGGTGGAGGGACCGCTGTAGCTCGTGCGGACCGGCGGCGGCGCTCCTCTGCTCCCGGCGACCATGGTGGATCCGTTGGGGGGCGCGGCAGAGGGGCACGTGGTGGGACCGGCGGAGGATGGAGGAGGCTCCTCGATCCCCCTGGATATGAAGGAGATGGAGGCCGGCGCTTTGGCGTCCTCCTCCGACGCCCGTGCGGAAGCGGCATCTGTCTCCTCCGAGAGGCGGATGTCCCCTGGATGGTCTTAGCACATGAGCATCATCTTCAGGGCACACCACCACCATAGGGATTAGGGAGTGCATACTCTGCAGTTCTTAAATAAACTAACCAAATGCTGTAATGCAAATGGTTTTGTGATTTTGTCGAGTATGATACGTGTTTTTAGAGGAGGACACGTGAATAGTGTTCTATACGTGCACCCTCTATGTACGTGAGAGTAAATTGATCACTAGAGAACATGACTTATGGAAGAAATTGGTAGCAAGGAAACACGACCCTTGGAGGAAATGGAGAAGAGAGTGTAATCATGTTTTGAGTTGGAACTTGGAACCCATATTGAATGAAGAAAATGAAATTGGACACATTTACGTTGCTACATCCCAATCGTAACCTTTGAATTAGTTTTCCCCCCTGATGACCATGAAAAGGACACGGTTGTCACTACGCTGCAAAAGCTAGGGGGGGGGGCATTTGTTCGATGGCCATCTAGCCATTTAATCGAGTATGATTTTGGTGATTCATAGCAACATGATCAATGAGGCTAATCATTGTGTTTTAGCATGTCTTTGTAGGTATTATAGGTCACATGGATGAAGCCACAATCAAAACTAACATACCACCGGTTAAACAAGCAAAAATCCGGAGTGGCGACAAGTTCAAAGGAAGGGGAAGAGAAGAAAATGACACCGTCGGATGAACTGATTGTACCTAGAAAGGAGACGTCGATGCAAACACCGGATGAATTGGTACACTACGTGAAGAATTAAGTCAACAGGGATCGTCGGATGAACTGACGGTCTAGTTTCTAGATGCGTCGAATGAATGCCGGAGACAAAGCAGCGAAGACAGAAGGCGTCAGATGAACCGACGATATGATTGGTTCGACCGCCGGTTTATCCGATAATTATTTGCGTCAAGACTGAGAGGTTTTGGGGATCAGGCTAGTAGCACCAGATGAACCGACACACCGTCGATGGATGCGTCGGATGAATTGTGTCAGCAGGAATCTGAGGTGGAAGGCAACGACTAGTAGCACTGAATGAACTGATGCATGGGGAAAAGGGGCGGTCGATTCACCCGAGGTACTGAAAAAGGACTAGTCGTTGGAGCAATGGCTCTATGTACGCCTTGGGCTATTTATACCCCTTCCATCCCGTCATTTGAGGTTGCTGGCGTGAGCTGAAGTCCAAAGGAGCCAAAGACACATTGAAGATCACATCCATACCATACTAGTACTTAAGTGCTTATTCAAAGGCTTTGCACATGCTTAGTGAGCGTGTTTAGTTGGGGCCTTAGAGCATCTTCAAAAAGTTTGCCAAATTTTATTTGGCAAATCTTGTATTTTGCCAACTTCTAAAAAGATATGCTAAGTAACAAAAAAGAACTCATCTCACCCGGATCGGCGCGCGTATATTTCCGTGTGGGGAGGTGAGTTTTGTTAAGTTTTTATTTTTGTCAAATTGGTTTGCCAAACTGTTGGAGGCTATTTTTTCTTGTTTTGGCAGATGGATGCCAAGTTAGTTTGTCAAACTGCTGGAGATGCTCTTAGTGGCTCTCTGGCAAAGGGTTCGACCCTCCGGCAAAGTCTTCGCCCCTTGGTGAAGAAGCTCCTTAGTGGAGGCAACATCAAGGTGACCAAGGAAGTTTGATGATTGCCTTCGTGGTGAGACTTTGTGCCAAGTCAAGTGGTGCTCTTCGGAGAGACTTGGTGACCGGGAAGAAATACTCTTGTGCAGAGTGCTTCAACAACGTGAATTTAGGGGTGGCTTAGTGTCTACTGATACCACGGGGTAAATCACGTGTCAAGAGTTTGCCTCCTCCCATCATTTTTACGTTTCTACATTTCATACTTGCAATTTTTGCTTGCCTTTACTTTCATAGAGTAGCACCTTGATAGGATTGACTAGGTTGCAAAACTCTTTGGGATGGGTGTTCCACACTAGAACAATTATAGTTGCACATCTAGATAGCATGTTCTAGTTTATGTTTTGAGCAAATAGGATAACCCTCAATTTAAGGTTTTAAATTTGCCTAATTCACCCCTCCTCTACGAGCATTCGATTCCTTTCACTCCTCCCTTCTTACCTTCTTTCGTTTTCTTCTAAAAAATTGCCGAAGATGTTCTTATATTGTCACTAGATATCACTCAACAGTTTGTGGCAGTTCTATGTGAGAAATGAAGCTATATATTTTTAAAAGATAACTTGCATAGGATTTGCACTCTCTTGTTTTGAATCTACTCTATAATAATTATCATATTGGAGTGTCTTATCAGATGATGATTAAACTATCCTAGTTTGCCCCAGTAGCATTAGGAATGCAGATCTTTCTTTTTCTTTGATTTTTCGGGGAAATCTGACCCAATAGCAGCCTGATCAGCTCAAAACGAACGATCACTACTGGAAAAACGCTCATTTGTACCAGGTATCCAACCGGTACAAACTATCCGGTATAAATGTGGAATCACATTTGTATCCGGTATCCCACCCGGTACAAATGTGAATATTTGTACCGGGGTGGATTATGTCCCGGTACAAATGTGATTTCGCCGTCTGCTCCGTTTGCCCCCGTTGCCCTTCCTCTTTTCTTTTCTTTTCTTTTCTTTCTCATCTCATCTCATCTCATCTCAAGATTCACAAAATTCATCTCAACTCATTTACAGAACCATACACAGATTCATCACACATACAAATTTACACAATACAAATTCAATCACACATATGAATCACGAATTCAATCATTCAATTATACACGGATTCATCATAGGAACCACACGAATCAAAAATTTCCAAGAACACGAATCGAAGATTCACAAGAACACGAACCATTCACAAATGCCGAGCCCGCCGCGTGCCCGGAAGGCCCCCGCCACGGGGGCCGGGCCCCGTGATGCTGGAGGCGCTGCCTGCCCCCACTGGGAGGCCGCGCGCCCCGCCCGATCGCCTCCCTAGAGAGGAAAACGAGAGAGAGGTGAGAGAGGAATTAGATAGATGTGAGAGGAAACGAGATTGAGAGGGAGAGGTGAGTGAGGTGTGTGTGACGATATTTTCTAAGTGTCGGGAACAAGAGAGACGCGATGAATGTCGGTGGGGTTGTTTTTACAACTGTACCGGGGTGTTTCTTAGCCCGGTACAAATGTGGGCACATTTGTACCGGGGCTAGCCTCGACCCGGTACAAATGTGGCCTCACGGGGCGCGTCGGGGGCCTATCCTCCCCACCTGGTACAAATACCCTCATTTGTACCGGGAGGCAAAAATACCCGGTACAAATGAAAAATCAGGCTAGGGACAAATGCCTGATTCTCTAATAGTGGGTTACAAAACCGGTGTGAGCTTTGATATAAATGATGATATTGGATCACGACAACACCATTAAATGAAGAAAATGGTTTCAAAACGAGGAAGGGGCTTCCGTTAAACGCCTCTACCGGAATAGTACATTAGGGGCTTTAGATTCAAAAAATTGAGAATAAAATCAAACTTTTAAAAAATAAGGGTAAAATCACGATTACAACTCAAAACGAGGGAAAGAAAACAATTGCCCCAAATTGAGTTCTCGATATATTTCAAACATGACGTATTACAATAATTTATGGTTATAAAGTCAAACATAATGTGTAGGTGAAGCAGGTAAAATAAGCAAAACCAAAACCAAACATACTGAAGTGGAAGCACCCAGCACACATTCCCTAAATTAGCATGCTGCAGTTCCATCAGTGGGTAGACGAAGTGCCAAGATGTGATCCATCAGGTTGACGAGTATAGCTTCGACAATGCATCATAATATTTCCTTTGCTGTAACCAAGAGCAAAGAGAGCCATGGTGAAAACAGCTAACAGTTGTGAACTGAAAGATTAGCAGGTGCTGCAGATATATGCATAGTTACTCTTTGCACTTACCTGTTCGGATACCGATGGCTTCAACTGTGATAGGGCTTGTTCAAAGTGTGTGAGCTCAATCGATGGAGGAGATGAACTCATCGATGATGTCCTGTTTGCGAGGGTCTCCAATCTCTCGTCAAGAGCTCCTATGGCTGCCTCATTCACCTGATGAACAAAGCATGTTAGTTCCAGTTGTTGAACTTTTTCAAATTATCAATTTGATATTCACGCACAATAGTGCTGCAATTATTACAAGACTTATCAACTCAGTAGCATTCATTAGCGACGCATCCTCGGAGCTAGAAAGAATCTAACTTTTACAAACGCTCATGCACCCTTTGGGCATATTCAAACAGAGGTATGTTTGATGAGATCACGGCCGTGTTTAGTTGGGCAAAATTTCCTCCTTTCCACTCTCTCTCACCACATTAAATACACCAAAAGATATATGTTCGGAGTACTAAATGTAGATGAAATCAAAAACTAATTACACAGTTTGGATGGTCTTTGCGACACGGATCTTTTGAGCCTAGTTAGGCCATGGTAGGACAATATTTATCACAAAAAGTCGAAACATACCTTTTGCTACAGTGTGTTGAAAAGTCAAATTTTTCTACCAACTAAACACAGCCCACATATATTACCAGAGATGCTAGGTCAGCACCAGTGAGATTGCTACACTCTTCTCGGCGTGCCAATGCATCCAAATCAACTGCTGATGAGATGGGTCTGCTTCGAGCGTGTGCCTTTAATATTGAAACCCGTTCGTCAGCACCAGGCAAAGGTACATAATGTTTCTTCCCGAATCTACCAGGCCGTAGAATAGCATCATCCATCACATCAATTCTGTACCAGAAAGGGGCTACAGTTCACCTTCAATTCAGGTTAAATGCATACTGTATATAAACAAAAGGTCAACTGTCAGGTACCTGTTTGTAGCTCCTATCACATAGACACCTTTACGCTGATCACCACCATCAAGTTCGATAAGTAACTGCATACAGAAGAACCAGAATAACTTACATATGAAAAGCAACTAAGCAAGGGCAAGGAAAACCAAGAAGGTCTAGACTTTAGAGGTTGTCCCAAAACATTCAAACCTGGTTTAGGAGGCGCTCAACAACCCATCCCCCCTCTTTACCTCTTTTTGTTGCCAATGCATCTACCTGTCAAATGAAAGGGAACAAACACTTGAACATGTATGTATAAATTATAAAAACAGTTTCACAGCCAACACGTTCAAGTTTGTTGATCACTTCTGATAATGGCATCAAGCATCCAGACTTGTTTTAAGTCTTTGACATAGTTTTAGCTCAACATAATGTGTAGTATGACAGACTACACAAAAACCTTACCTCGTCAAAAAATATTATGCATGGGGAGTTAGTGCGTGCACGACTGAATATTTTCCTAACTTCTGATTCACTCTCCCCGACGTACTTGTTCAATAGCTCAGGCCCCTAGTTCCAGAAAGCGAATTATGTCAGTATTATTTGCGTGAACTTGATAAAATGGAATTTGTATATGGAAAAGCAAACATCAGCTACCTTAATATGAATAAAATTAGCCCCTGCTTCATGTGCCACTGCTTTTGCTATGAGTGTTTTCCCACAACCCGGAGGTCCAAACAGCAGGAAGCCATCTTGCATGCTCACTCCAAATTCCTTATAGACAAGAAACAAAACTCATATGTACTAAATATTTATAAAAGATTTATAGATATTACAAAGTATAGCAAATAAACACCACAGATGTCAGTACTCAATCGTACGAATTCTGAACTGCTCTTAGCATCTAATAACATGCCAAACACTAAAGGCTACAGCATAACAAATCAGTCACAGTCCGTCGGTATTTAAGTGCAATTTACTCACATCACAATCTTCAGGTCTCTTAATACATCTAACGATGTAGCGTTCAAACGCTTTCCTCAATGAATCAAGACCTCCGACATCATCCCATGTAACATCAGGAATAGAAGTAAATCCTTCCCTTCTCAAAGAGGGTTGAACAAATTTTATCGCTCCCTTCAGCAAGTAAAGTGAATCGAGTCAGTAAAAGAAAAGAAAACTAACATACGAACTGAAAATGCATGTCACATTGTAAATCCATGAGAATCTTATAAAAATTTCAATAACAGAAGAAAATAGGAGGGAAAGGGGTGCCTACAAAAACTCAACACACAAAGGAAAAGGTATCAATCTGTTGCAATCTTGCAATGTTTATAATCTTACACACACAAAATTAACAGCTGAACTAACGTACTAAAAAATATGAAACGGAAAACAAAGATTGTTAGGGAAAACATATCAAGTTTAAATCTAAATCCGGCTTACACAGGGTGAAATTAAACAGGATTCTAGGCATAAGCTCTACATATAAAAGTTATACCTCAAACTCATTCATGGTAGCATGTATACTCTCTGCATTCCAAGACTGCTGCTTCAACCATTCGATGTTTACCTCATGCTCACAACCACACTGAACTCTTCTTTCATTAATTATTCTCTCCATTGCCAGATACCCTGCATTATTGACTAATGCCTCCAAGTCAGCACCAACAAAACCTGGTGTGGCCCTTGCTATCTTGAAGAAGTCAAGCTGGCCTTCAAGTCGAAGCTTCCGAACAAGCCTCCTCAGTATCTGATCCCGTGCATTCTCATCTGGAACACCAAGATATATCTCTCGATCAAACCTCCCTGGCCTTCGAAGAGCTTGGTCCACAGCATCTGGCCTATTTGTAGCTCCAATGACAATAACATAACCTGGATTATTTTCAGATGAATCAGCATCTGAATCACCACCACCATTATTCTGGTGGAATTCATCCATGCATGTCATCAGTTGAGTAACAATCCGTCGCTCCATCTCTCGTTGCAGATTCTCCCTCTTGGAAGCAATTGCATCTATCTCATCTATGAATACAATTGAGGGAGCAGTCCTATATGCCTTCTGAAACAAGCCCCTGATTTTTTCTTCAGAACCTCCTGCGCGTGAACACAAGCATTATGCGATTATTATCTTCCACATGAATCCTGACACAACTTATCAAAAGGAAAATGAGACCGTGGATAAAAGTTGAGGAGAAAAAACTGCATATGCTTCCATTCATTGTTTAAGGAAGTACCAATCGTTTTCGACTGCAAATCATTTCTGAACCTTCAGCAACTTTCAGCGTGACAATGATCATGATTGCAGTGGCCAGTTTTAAACATGGAAACACTTTTTCAGTATAATATATTCATCATTATGCATATGATACGTTCAACTAATGGCTTTCCACAACAATTAACAACCCTAATATTCCGCAGCTGTATTTGTCGCTGAATAGGGCAGCACATATTATTGATTTTACATTCAAACTTGTGATTTTAAAATGCAGTATTTTGGGGTTCCGATCATGACTAACATTAACCATTGTTACCATTTTAATCATTTCCAACATCAAACATAATCATCAGTTCAAAACTATATGGCCAAATAAGGAGCGTCAGAATTTTCCCAATCTGTGGTGGGAAATAGTCAGAGAACATACCAGATATCCCAGACACGATTTCCGGGGCTGAGATCTTGTAGAACGGCACACCTGTCTCATTGGCAATGGCATGTGCAAGGGTAGTCTTCCCGCAACCAGGGGGTCCGTGCAGCAGTAGCCCAGCAACAGGCCTAACCCCAAGGATACGCGGCAGCTCCGGACAGCACAGGGGCACCACCACTTCCACCAGCAGCTTCTCAATCACCCCCTCCATCCCGCCGAGATCAGCAAAACTCAGTCTCTTGTCCCCAGTGACGACTCCTTCGGAGGCTGGAGCCTCTGGCTTGGCATCGCCGCCGTCTCCACCGTCAGATGTGATGACACGGCGCGCCTTCTCCGCGGTCGCCTCAATCTCCCGCTGCTGGTTCTGTTGTTTCGGCGTTTGCGAGGCGTACTGGGAGCGAAGCATGGTCTTGGTGACATCCCAATCGGGTGGAGGCGGCAGGTGGTGGGTGGACTCGTCGGAGAGGGAGGTGGTGGAGGAGGTGGTAGCTTGGGCATCTTGGCGGCGGCGGCGGTAGGTCGAGTCGTCCTCGTCGTCGCAGTCGAAGGAGGATGGAGAGGGGATGGTGGATAGGACGCGGCGGACGACTTCGATGAAGGGTTTGAGTTTCTTGCGGCGGAGCTCGGGGCGGTGGATGCGGAGGGCGTCGGCGACGTCCTCAGCAGAGGAGCCGGGGACAGCGAGGCCGCCGTGTTGTATGAGGCGGCGAATGGTACAAATGGAAGACGTCGACTGTAACCGGTCGGGGCCGCCGTGACGCGGCCGCTTCCCCATCAGTAGCGGCGTCTCCGGGGGAGGCCGAGCGGCGGCGGCTGCTAGGGTTTCCCTAAGGTGCCGTTTTTTTTATGATAGTAAAATGCACAGAACGTGTAAAAAAACCACGATAATTAGAAAAGTTATTTATATATTGTAAAGTGCTTTAAATACATTTAAAATGAATGTACATCTCTACTCCTAAAAAGTACGAAGTGGAGACAAAAACTTGTTCCTACTTTTTACATTCCTCCCACGCGTCCGCCCCCGCCTCTTCATGCGTCCGCCCCCATCTCTGCGATCCCGCGTCTTCAGCCCTCCGATCCCCACCCACCCGACTCCCACGGTCCGCTTCCTCCACCCTCACATCAGCGCTCGCCTCCCGCCGCCACCCCCACCACGCGGCCTCACCTCTCCCGTTCTCCCCAACGCGAACCCTAAACCCGATCTCGGCGCCGCTTCGCGTCGCGTCGCACACCACCTTATCCACCTCCTCCACGCAATCCATGGCGCGCCCATTCCAGCACGCCGCTGACGCGCCCCCTCCACACGCCGCCGATGCCTCACACTGCCTCCGCCTCGTGCTGCCTCCGCCATCCAACCGTGATACCCCGACGCCCCCACCCACGTAGCCCTTCTCCAGCCCCGCCACCCGACCACGCAGCACCGCTCCAGTCGCCGCCTCCTCTTCTCCACCCAAACCCTAACATCGTCGCCAGGATTGTGGTATGGTGGCAGCAAGGTATCCACAAGGGAGGACGGCCTCGATGCGGCACCGGCAACAAAATAGGTATCCCATGCTCGCAGTATCGCTTGGCCCTCCGACCTACCGATCCCACCACACTTGTGGATCTATAAGCCGCCTCCGACAAGTCTCTTTTGGTCCTCCACTCTCATGCCCTCATTAATCTCTCCTAACTTCCATGCGGTGGTGATTGATTGGTTTCGCATGAAAGAAAGAAAAGCAATTTCTCCTAATTAGTTTTGGTAGACATTAGATGTAAATCTTTTCTAGGTGCTTAACAATGGTTGCTCAATTGCAAACATATAGTCAGCCAATTAATTTTATATACGAATATGATTCGGCTGTTGTGCAATTAGATAGCTTGGTGTACAAATTGTATTCTGATCTGGGCTATATTTCCGTCTACTCATTCTTATCTCATTAGCAGATAAGAACCTCTGAAACATGTCTCTCCTGTATCTTCCGGTTTGCACAAGGGAGCTGTTGGAAAGTGCCACCGAAAAGTCTATCCATACATGTAAGCTTCTCTGCTCATTTCAAAGTTAAAAGTGCAATTACTATGTCGGAAAACCCAAATATGAATGCAATCGTGTACAGTTCAGGTTGTTGCTGTGAAATAACAAAATATACTTACTAAAATTATTGTTTAGTTTTTTTATATACATTGCCAATGATTGCTCCTCCATTAGCATTTAATTTTGTTGAAAGGACTTGGACCGTCCGAGTATGGTTTGCTGCATGGAAAGATAGAATTTAGTGTTCTTAGGCTCAAAGCATTCCGACTCATTACTTATAAGAGAAGAAAAGAATTATGCCTTTTCTTATTGACTAATTGATAATTTGGTTGTTTCCGCTTCTCAATAAGTTGAAAAAGATTTAGTCCCTTGCCATCACCACACCTCGGTGATGTACCTCAAATTTCCTCAGGTACGAATGGAGTTTGATACGGTCTCAACTTTCCAGTCTTGTTCGCTGTCTTGTTCACGGTCACAACTTTATCAACTCAACACCGATTTAGTAGAAGTTTGATTCTACTTTGAGAAATTGTGCTTGTTTCATACTAAATCATCAATCCTCATGATCTTAGTTTATCTCAACTTGCGTTTTTAAAATTGTATGATTTCAAACAACAAGGTTTCATTGAAAAGCAGGATGTACATTCCATTTGCTTATTCTTAAGTTAATTTGTTCCAAAAACTACATGTGTTAGTGCATATGATTGGCTTATACAGAACAGAGTGATTATTTCTCAAGTTTAACAGAAAGAGAGGTTATTTTTCAAGTTTAACAGAAAAGAGTCTAAACTAAGGTCCTGTGAGAATTGTTATAATACTTGCATCATTGTGTGGAAGAAGCATGCCCAAGTTCACATCAAATGCAGCCAGCATCTTTGAAAAGAGTGAAAATGTTATCGGGTGCCTTCTTGATTTTGCATATAACTTATGCAAGTGAAAAATAGGCTTTCAGTAGTACCTCTTAGACTGAAACAAGAATAAAAATTGGAATTTATACGGGAAGGATATATATATTTTTTTGAATTTCACAATTATTCAAGTTAATAAGCAAGAGGGTTGTCTGGTCTTGATTCAACTCTGACATTCTTTGAAGTTATCTACATAACTACTATTGCCTGAGGTGACTCTTTGTGCCATGCTGTATGATGATTGTTATTTAGGATAGTTTATTATAACTTCATTCATTTTGAAAGAGTTAAACCTTCCCAGCTTCCATTGTCAGACTTTGACTTATGTTGTGATAATCATTTTTTCAGTACTTCATTTCTCATTGATGAAGAATTATATGATGTGTTCAATTAGTCTCATATGAAGGTCGTCAGTAGTGACTCTTGTATTGACCCCTTATGTTTACATCTCAACCAGGAAACTATCAAGAAAGCTCAAGAGGCTTCGTCCAGACAACAAAGATCTTTACCTCTCTTTCCAAGGATTGCTAAATCGTAGCATGCCATAGGTTTCGTGCTTCTCTTGGTAAATTTTACAATCCAATTACATGAACTGAAATGGTTCCCTCTTCCGTCAATTATGTATCACAAAATCTAACAAGGTGCACTAATTTATTGTTGGGCATGCAGATAAGCACTAATTTATTGTTGGGTTTGCAGATAACCAAGTTGCTGCATTAGCAATTTATACCATCTAAGCATCTCGTCGAGGTTTCCACGCTGATCTGCCGATGCGAAACACCTACACAAGAATGACCTCACATTCACTAGGCACTACAAGGTTTGACTCTATTCCTTCTCTGGTCAGAATGCATCTAATTGCATTTTATTTATTGGATACTAATTATGTGCATGCTTTCTCTCGTACTCTGCACATCCAAGGGCTGCACACCATTCACTTCATGATTTGTCCCAGTCAAGAAGATATGAGCTAACCAAATAACCATGCCCAACTTTGGCACACATCTGGTGGTGAGGACCAAGTAATTTGAAGGTCCTTTTGTCATCCATGTGTCTTTTATGGAACCATGTCCTGTTACATTACATCTGACATCATTTCTTTGAAGTTCCTATTATGAATTATGTTAGCTTACGGTAAGTTCCTATTTTTGAGCATAAGATTGTGGAGGAACTTTTAGAAAATATATATTTTCTTGGGAATTCATCATATCTGAGTGGATCACCTCTCATCATTAACATGAGGCTTTGCATTGTTTTGCATAATTGCATATATGGATTCCAATGACCTGAGATAGTACAATTCTTTAGTTAACCTAAGAATATTCTTTACTAAAAAAATCAGTTGTCATGCCTGAGATAGTACCATTATTTTTGTCCTAAATAATTTTTAGATTTACTGTGTTGGCTATGCAACATACTATGAATTCCTCCTTGAATTAGCTTGGCATTTCAGCCTCAGGTTTGTATAACATCTCGAGGTAGTCAATGCTTATGCTTTAATCCTGAGGTCTGAAACTTTGAATGCTCTACTAAATTTTTGTTTTTAACTTTGGTAAAAATGCTAAACTGGGGGATATGTTTAAAATCTAATCATGGGCATATGTATGTTAAATATATGTTATTCTACTTCCAATTAGATGATTGTTATGTTATAATGGATGTATGCAGGTGTACAAGTGCCAATTTGGAGTAGATTGCAGCTATTCGGATCTGGACAAGGTTAGTTCTTGATTCTAATATAAAGATGCATTTAGTACAGCTTTGCTGCTTAGATTCTAACCCATTTAGTACAAAACCAATTTGGAGTAGATTGTGGGCTGTTAGAGAAGTAATGCATGGAAGTACAAAACCACTATAGTAATAGTTTGCAGTAAGCTAATATCACAAGTAACACATTTTATTTGCGGTCACGGGCAATTTTTGTAATGTCTTCCGTGATCATTTCTTGCATATCTTTGGATGCGTGCTTGTATATCACTTTTTTCAAACAATTTAACCTATAATGCTTGCATGTAAGACAAATTGATCATGCTTGCTGCTTGCCCATTTTTTGATGTTTTTTATTTATCACTTGTCATAGCACTGCAGCTGGTTAGGTACCTATAATGTAAATAATTTGATCATGTTTGAAAATTGTATGTTATTCTTAATGTTTGAAGATAAGTCTTTGCTTAGTGAGAGTTGAGCTCAGAAGCAATATGGTTTAAAGTTGGAAGTCTGGATCCAATGGTTGAATTGTCAATAAGCAAGTGTACATTTATGTTATCTGAATTAGTGTTTAAAATCTTGGACTAAGCTTCTCAGTTGTTGAGTTTCTACAAAAGCTAAGAGAAGCTATTTGCCAAAATTGAAAAAAAATCAGAAATTTGACAATATTACTTCACTGATTCATCACCAAACATGTCATTCTTGCCTTGCATCATCTTAGTGTTCCTTAGCGAGCTTGACTTACTAACAAAAGCTCGGGTAGAGTGGCAGTGTGGCTTGCATTTAGGATGAACCCATGCACCCAGCCACCCAGCCTTTGGGCTTTGGTTGAGTATGTCTTGGATGCGAAAGCACCGAGTCTCATGTTGTCTAGTATCTGTATGAATGTATATCTTTTATGAACTAATGCTTCAAACTGATCATACATTTTTGCTGATCCTCGAGGTTTCTCAATCTCTGATGTTGATATATACATGCCAAGTGCTGAGTTACTGCACCCATCTTATTAGTAATTAAAAATTGATACTGCAACTGAGAGGTATAGCTTCTCGTCACCTACATGTCTGACTTTTGTGTACTTGGATTATGTATAACACAACAGTGATAATTAGCGTTTACAATGCAGTGACTCAGTGTGACCATGGTAGTTTGTTTTAACTGAAAATTATTTGTTGATGAGAATTATTTGGTGATCCGGCAGTTCTCATACCCAACTACTCAATTGTTCTTTTTCTTTTTCTGCCGTACTCAGCTCTGCTTCTTGTTTGATCTTCTCCAAATAGCCTTGTGTTCCTCTTTAGAATATCTGTCTAATGTGTATCTTTAGCAGGGTGATACGAATTGGTGAGTGTGCCAACATGCTAGATTTATACATATTTAAATTGAGAAATACAATGTTGTTTCTTCGGATATGATCTTAAATTGAGAAATATAATGTTGTACTATATAATTTTTATTGTATGCTTTGTGTATTACATTAAAGATAATTGGATGCTCGTAGCAACGCACGGGCACGAACCTAGTGGGTATAAAATGGCTTAACCATAACTAACTAATAATATTTTTTTCTTACAATAAATCAGCATCAGTCACCTAGTACCAATCACCTAACGATATTTTTCCTTCACAACAAATCAGCACCAACAAATCGAACAAGACGAACAATAAAAAAATATAATATCATAACAATAATTTTATTACCATAGACAACAATCCTATCGTCAGAAGCACACGAAGTCCCAGCAACAATCTTGTGATGGCGCAACCCACGAACGAGACAACCTTGTTGTGTTCGCCCCCGCCCACTCCTCCCCGCGTCTTCAGCAGCTAATCCGTCACCACTCCACCCCTCTCCCAAGCACGCTAATCTTCTCCGATATGGTTGCCCTAACCCTACGCTATCTAACTGACGATCTCTTCCGCCTTGATCAGCGGCACCACCGTCAGTCCGTCACCTTGTCTCCCCGCTCGTATGTCCATCACCGCATGACCGACCTACTATTGACATCCCTCTCTAAGTCTAGCATATTCTTAAGAAAACCTAGCTTTCCCACTTGAGAAGCTAATCAGATATCCACCCTAAAAAGATATCAAACTTCTATCAAGATTAAATGCAATATTAACAGATAAAGTGTAGTTAGCATCCGCCTAGTAATAAACGAGTTACTTACACGTGTTTAACAACACATAAATATAAATTTATGTTTATAAAATAAAGAAATATGGATATATTGAATAACAAAATTATGTCTACCCTCGATGTTTAAAGAACAGTCTTACACTCACATCAATCTCATTTCGTCCCCACCCCACCCTCTTCCCTGCGTCTTGGCGACTATGCGCCGAATCCGCCCCTCCCTCCACCCCCACCATGCCACACTGATCTTACCCAATATCAAAGACAAATGCTAAATCTAAACCAAAGATGGTTAAACTCAAGAAACTTGAGATTGGTGTATGAAAAACCATAGGACCCAAAACCATATCAAAGAGAAAAGCTCAAGTCTAAACTTCGAGTTAAATCTCAAAGACAAAACAATGTAAAGCATATTCGACACGCACCTGCCTAACAACACATAAATAAGAATTTATATTTATATAAAATAAAGAAATATGGATATATTCAATGACAAAATTATACATACCCTTGATATTCGCATCAATCACATATTCGCTCCTGCTGATAGAGGGGTAGGACATGTCGATCTCATGGTGCATAGCGACAACGACGAGGCGATGAAGGGGTATGACATGTCAATCTCCACGGCGCCTAGCAACATTGTTGGTGCCGATGTTGTCATCACGATCGCCTCATTCTTCCTCGTGACGCCCCTGCCCCACGCCTCAGGCTCATCGCCACCGACCATCATCAAGAGGGGCCATTTGAACATGTCCACCAGGTACTTGATGCATAAAGTGCTTGATGTATTTTTTGGAAAGCCAACGTCATGAGTTTTTTGGGAAATAAAGAAAAGAATAAGCAGCCGTCATAGTCCCGGTGATGGAAAGAAATAATAGGTACGCAAGGGTAGGTAAATCAGCATGATGTATTTTTAAGAAACTAGTAGAAGTGCACGCGCGACACGCACATGTTTAAAAAATTAGCACATTTTTTAATTTAAGAGAATTCAATAATCAAGAAAATCAAGAAAAAATAATACTTTACCAAAAGAAAAATGATACATTTTTTAAACGACCCGTATTATTCAAATATCCTAACTCATGTCATCTATAATATAGTAAATATAAATACCTACTTGCACCTGAATCGCCCTTGGATCGGCCGCCGACACAATCCTCCTCGGGTTGCGAACAACTTCTCCTGCTGCGACACTTGGCGCACCCTCGACGTTGACCTTTGATGGTGGTGAAACTCTATACCTGATCTTTTTGTCCTCCCATCCAATCTCACCACTCGGGAAAAATAGTGGATATCCTAAAGGATCATAACAGTCGTGATACGCCCTAATATAGTGTGCTTCATTTTATTTTCAATAGATAACAATGCTACGATTGAACATATGATTGGATGGCAACCTCCCCAATCTACGACATGCTGGTATTTAGTGCTATGGTGTACTCTTGAATGTTTGCAACCGTTTCTAAACTTGTGAATACCTGAACATATGGGTTATCCCGTCGTAGAACAGACCTTATGGAACGGATCACATTTGTATCAAGATTAGGTGACCTTTTAACACGATGCTCAATATTGTCATCAGTACAATAAAAGTAAAGCTGCATATGGCCCTTTTGCACGTGGTATGAGTGGATCCAATTTATGATACATTTGACCGTGTGCTTTGAAATAATACACACCACTTCCTTTTGCAGATGCTAAACGTCGATCGATAGAAACCCCAAAGCTAGTGAAAGAGAAATGTGAGTTGAAATAGCGAGTGTGTTTCCTGAAATACCTTGCACCCTTATCAGTTAAGCTTGTGAACAGTCTGCGTATCTCATAAAGCTTGTGAACTAGTCGGACATGATTCCTCTGGAGGGTGAGAACGTGATTCCCTCCTACATGTATACAAAACAGAAAAGGAAGGCAAGAGAGGAGATAAGGCAAGGAGATGGGTGTTGTGCATACAAAACAGAAAAAGGAAGGCAAGAGAGATTTACGAGACCTTGTTTCCCTCTTGTTGATAATTGCTGCCGCGCATGCGAAATAGAAAAGGAAGGCAAGAGAGAATTAAGGACTCGTTGTTTCCCTCTCGTTGAAACAGAAAAGGAAGGCAGAAAACGGAAGGCAAGAAAGAATTACGACTCCTTTTCCCCCTCTTGTTGATAATTGTTGTCGCGCATGCAAAATAGAAAAGGAAGGCAAGAGAGAATTAAGGACTCCTTGTTTCCCTCTCGCTGAAACAGAAAAGGAAAGCAAGAGAGAATTACGCTAGATTGACGGGGTGGGTATGCAGGCGGGTATGTGGAGTTCGCGGTGAAAAAAAAAGTTTTCCAGGAGAAACATTTTAGAATGTTCAGTTTTTTCGTCATCCCGCCCTTTGTGCCCCCAAAATAGGTGGGCCTGGTTTGACAAGTGGGGCTTTGTGAGAGGTGGTAGGAAAAATAGTGGGTGAGAATTGTTTTAAATTTTTCTCCTTTTATTTTTAAGAAATAAGTGCCACTGCTTGATGTATTTCTTTTGGAAACCAGCGTAATGTATGTTTTGGAAAGAAATAAGTGTCGCGCCACTAGATGTATTTTTTAACCAGCGTGATGTAGAAATAAGTGCCACGCCATTTGATGTATTTTTTGAAACCAGCCTGATGTATTTTTGACCGCCCCTTAATGTATTTTTTTGGAAGGACGGCGAAGGGGTAGTTAACCACCGAAAGAACTCATTCTTTCTTATATTGTTATGTGTTATGTTATGAGAATGGATAATGGAATATGAGGAACCACTAGAAAATGTACGTCTCCATGTAACTTAGCTTTTCTGTGTCCATAATGTTTATCGTTGAGCATGACAGTCATATCGTCTTAAGATTATGCATACCAATTCTCACCCCCCTCTCTATCCACCTAATCTATCCAAATATTTGCTTATAGAAAAGAAGTCCATCCAAATATCCGCTTGAACTACGAGAATATGACAGTGACATCACATAATAATCTTGCAACATGTTTCGAGGGAATATTTTTTCCTTTTGCGGAAGTTTCGAGGGGAAAGTTGTGTACTCCTTCTGGTTTGGTAAAAGAAGTTGTTTAGGACAACGACACGGTCTCCAAAACACAACTTTGACTTCTTTTTTCTATAAAAATAATTATTGAAAAGTTATATATGTATACTTTTATGAAACTGATTTCAAAGCAAATCTATTTATATGATTTTTTACATTTTTGAACTCAACGACTTAAAAATTATTCACCATTTATATTCCCAATATTTGACCCAAACCTTGTCCAAAACGATTTCTTTTATCAAACTGGAGGGAGTAACTCAAATAGGCCATCCTGTGTTATTCACTTACTAGCATAAACATTTGCTAAGGCACTGTATATATGACAAAATGATGAAGTTCAATCATCTCACATGGTTTTATTTAAATTTTCTATTAGGCGTGAGATAATTTGTACTAGTGTTATGTTATCCGTTGCTTCTAAAAAATAGGCCACAGGGTTTCGAGCATTGCAACACAGGGAAAAATACTTTTTAATAGCAACAAAAAAAAAACTCTGCCTTACGCTCTGCGGCGTCGGATGCTACGTGCTCGGGTGGTTCTCGTTCCACGGGCACGATGGGAGCTCCACCACCCATCTGTGCCCCACCCTCCTCGGCTTCTGAAGGTGCGCAACAACCGGATGACGATGCCTCCATGCCATCTCCTCCCTAATCCCCGCCGAGCATGCGGTGGGTCACCGGGCCGTCGCCGCAGCGTGAGTTCTGCGTGGTTCCAAGGACTCCGCAGATTGATGATGCCGAGAACCTTCTCTCCTCGAGGGCTTTAGTGGCAATGGTTGCGGGGGCGCGTCGGCGTGATTGCTTCCGATCGGTCGGTCCGACCGCTCGAGGAGTTCTATGTTCTCTTGCACGAGGACTTTATCTACGGCATGCGCTCGAGGATTTCTTGGTCGTGTTCATCACTCCCGAGTAGCACGCGGGTGTTGCATCGCGGTGCTAGAGATGCCCCTTCACTCGTTTGGAAAAGATGGCGTCGACGGATCGGAGCAAGATATGAACCGCTGCGCTTGAGTCTGGTCGAGCTCAAAGGAATTCACCGCACATGCTCGTAATGTTCACACGGCCCAGATTGTGCTTGGCTCACTGTTCCGGTCTTGTCGAGGCACCGGTGTCACCGGTTGGTAATGACCGTCGCTCGTATGTTGCTGCATGGTGCGTCCACGGACCGATTCTGCCGAAAAATGGATCTTCATACCGATCCCCTCGACCTCATGAACTGGCAATCTTTTTACGAGACCCCATGAAATCATACACTTCAAGCAGGATGGGATGTGAGTGCAGTGGTCGTATCGCGGATAGTTGAACACCGGGATTGGCATGAGCCGAATACTTCATCGACGACGGCGACACCCCACGGATCGTTTAATAGTTCGATGACGATGAATACCTAATCGAGGCGGAAGAAAGGGACCGTGGCCAAAACGCACTCGTCTTGATGTAGGGGTTCGGCCTCTACCAGAGGCCGGCCGGGGCCCATCGTTGGGGCCTGGATGGGGCTCTCCATTTGCTGAAGCAGGATGGTCCTGGAATCACTAATTATGTTCTGGTCGTAACTACTCTAAGCGGCCATCGGTGTTAATGGGACAGGCTGGCCCATGTGATGATGTAAAAAGGCTTGTTGGTGATAATGACCTCTCTAAGCGGCCATCCGGTGATAATGAGGCAGGTGTTGGCATTTGTCCAAATGTAAAAGGACCGTGGTGGTAATGACCCTTCCTTGCTTTTGCTCGTTAACAATAATCGGAGATGATAGTTGACTCTCAAGGGGACCCAATGTTATGGAAGCCATTGGACGGTGCAAATGCAGGCCCACTCCGCATGTTGATTGCCCTCTGTTACAGGACCGTAGCAATGAGTTTCCTGCTGCAATGTGGCTGATCCAATGTTAACTGAAGCTGCTTTATTTTGTCACCTTGGCTCCAGGCTCTCGAATTATCATTGCAAACCAATGTTCCTGCAGATACCCTCGTTCGTCTAGACCGCAAAGTCCGCATGACCTCACCGTCTACTCCCTTGCTGCTCTTCCTGCTGTTGCTGTGTTGCACGGCCCGTCGGAGCAGCTGTTGTGCCCTGATCAAACTTGATGGGGGTGCGCAGAGAGGAAGCACTTGATGAGGGGCCGAGATGTTGCGGTGATGACATTGACACGGTCCCATCGCAAGTGGAGGTGGTACGCTTTCGGAGGTACCAACCCACCATGTCGTTCCCCATCTCCGATTAACGCTTTGTAACTCTAACTAGAGGGTCCATGGAGGCCCTCCGTTGCATTTTCCCCACAAAACCTGCACGCCACGATCAAACATGGGTCGCTGATTTTGCACAATCTGTGTGCAGGAGGTCGTCACCAGGCTCTGGGACGCTGCCACAAGAAACCCACGACTTGCTGCCCCAACCTCCACTCCGTCGATCCGAAGGAGCGAGCGGCTGGCCAAGAAGTCAAGAAATCGTGCCTCAAAGCCGGTGTTGCAGGCGCAGAATGTGTTGATGAAGCGCCTTGGGGTTACATCGCCGTCGCGGCCACCAGATGCCTCTGCTTTCCAACGCTTTTTGGAGGTTTTTACCTCTATCCTTACTCCTTCCCAATGTGAGGCCTGGATGTGTTGATTCACGAGCACGGCCGCCGTTCTCGGCCGTGGTCGATGTTGTGGAGCCCTAAGAGGCTGTTTAATTCCTGGTCGCAAATCTGTTGTCATGAACTTGGAAAATATTTTAATTTGGAATGTAAGGGGCTTAAATGCCCGCGCTAAGCGTGACATGGTGCATGGTGTTGTACTCCAGGAACGTGTTTCTCTCCTTATGCTACAGGAGACCAAGATTGATGCGTGGGATAATTCTCTGGTCGCTAGTACTTGTGGTGTCGTTTTGATTATTTTGATTTGCCGCCGCAAACACTTGTGGTGGCATTTTGTTGGCGTGGAACAGGGGACAGCTGGGTGGTCTCTAATATTATATCGTCGCTCACTAACAGCAAGGGTAACGCTGTCCGCTAGTGGTGAACAATGGTGGCTAACGTGTGTCTACGGCCCGCAATTGGAAGAGGAAAAGGTGCAATTCCTCGATGAATTAAGGCAGCTGCGCACTGTTTGTGATGGCATGTGGATGGTTTGTGGAGATTTCAACATGATTTACAAGGCCGAGGATAAGAATAACCTCAGATTAAACAGACGCATGATGGGTCGCTTTCGTCGTTTCATCGACGACACAGAACTGTTTGATGTGCATCTACAGAGGCGCCAGTTCACTTGGAGTAATGAACGAAAACCCGACAATGAAACGGATCGACCGGGTGTTTTGCGACGGATGATCTGGTTGATGCCTTCCACGATCACGGACTCCGGTGCACTAGCATCTGAAGGTTCCGACCATGCTCCTTTGCTCTTGCAAACTTGTTGTGCATACACCTCCTTCAAGCGCTTTAAATTCGAAAACATTTGGCCGAAATATGAGGGGTACTTAGATACCATAGCACAAGCTTGGCACTACCCCTGGCCAGAGCAGGAAGTAGATGCTTTCCGGGTGCTTGATTACAAATTGCGCAACACGGCCAAAGCACTCAAAAGTTGGAGCGCTAAACATGTGGGGAGCAGACTATAAAAGAACTTGTTCTCCGTTTCGACACGGCGCAAGAGACAAGGCAGCTAGCACCTCATGAGCGCGCGCTTCGGAACAAAATGAAACTCCATTGCCTTGGTTTGGCGTCGATGATGAGGACTGTGATGCGGCAAAGGTCGAGGATTAGATACTTAGCTGAGGGGGATGCTAATACACGTTTTTTCCATCTTCAAGCCTCGCCACCGCAACAAAAGAGCTTCATCCCTTGATTAAGGTGGATCACATGGAGATCGTTCATGAGGAGGCCAAGGGTGAGGCGATCACAAATTATTTTGAGGAAATAGTAATTGATGACATCACCCTAGATTTCTCTCGCTCTCTGTTCACCTTGGACCTATCATCCTTAGAATCTTGCTTCTCGAGGAGGAGTGCCGGGAGACCATAAAGGAGCTACCTTCAGATCGAGCTCCGGACGGGCAGCTTTACCGGCCTTTTTTATAAAACGGCGTGGCCCATTATTAAGAATGACATTATGAGGGCCTTTCATGCCCTTTGGTCGCTAGGCGGTCGAGCTTGTACCTTGTCAACCAGGCTTACATGGTTTTCTTTGAAAAAAGAGCGATGCCTCACGGATCGCTGACTATAGACCAATCGATCGGTTCACGGCTTTGCAAAGCTTTTCACGAAAGTGCTTGCGAAGAGGTTAGCTCCGAAACTTGACTCCTTGATTCGGCAAAATCAGAGTGCTTTCATTAAGGGGCGCGTCATCCATGATAATTTCAAGGCGGTGGATCTTACGGCCAAGTGCCTTCACAGACTAAAAATTCCAAGCGCCCTTGCAAAAATTGATATTGCCAAAGCCTTCGACACGGTCAGTTGGCGATACCTCCTCCGCATTATGAGACATATGGGTTTCACCCGCCGTTGGCTGAACTGGATTAGCTTATGTCTTTCAACTGCTAGCACCAAGATAATTGTGAATGGTGCGCCTGGGCGACGCATTTGTCATGCACGGGGTCTACGACAGGGCGATCCTTTGTCGCCAATGCTATTTGTCATTGCCATGGAGGGCCTCAACAGTTGCTCAAGGTCGCGGATGATGAGGGGCTGCCGCACGGCCCAGAGGTATAACGCGATCGTGCATATTTCTATGCCGATGATGTGGTTATCTTTTGAAATCCAATCAGCAGGATCCGGTGCTTACTAAGACAATTTTAGACATTTTGGCAATGCTTGGGACTACTCATCAATCACCAGAAATGTCTCATCAACCCGATACAATGTGGACTGGAGGAGTCTGTGATGTTACTTAATTTTTTCCCTGGCCAGCTGCAGCACTTTCCATGCACTTATTTGGGAATTCCCTCTAAATTAAGAAGCTCAAGAAGGAGCACTTGCAACCACCGGTGGATGAATTTCGCTACTCCCGCCAACATGGAAAGTCGGGCTCATGACTGTGGTACCGTGCCATCCTAGTGAAGACGAAGATGTCATTGTTCTCGCCCACATCGCGATAGTCGTAGAATTATCTCCATGGGTCTTACAAGCAATCGACAAAAGACGCAGAGCCTTCTTATGGAAAGGAACATCTACAGTCTCGGGAGGGCAATGCAGTTGGCTGGCCGAGTTTGCAGAACCCGGACACAGGGCGGCTTGGGGTTTCTAACACGGAACTCATGGGTTTTGCTCTGCGCCTTACGGTGGCTTTGGATGCGCCCAACGGAATTAGATAAACACAGGATCTCTGCCGGACCAAATCGACAAATTTCTCTCGATGTGTTTCACTATTCCACCGCTGCTCAAGTAGGCGATGGAAATTCAACGCTCTTTTGGATCGACAGATGGCTTAATGGCCGATCCATCGCCGAGATGGCCGTGCCTCATTCACCGCTTGACTGCGTGTAAAAAAAGCGGATGAAAGAAGCAATGGTTAATAAGAGGGTGCGTGATATCAAAGGTGCTTTGACTGCAGGTCATATTGAGTATTAGCCATTTGGGAGCTCGAGAATGTCACTCTGGATGAAACTCGGACCAAGTTATTTGGAGGTGGACTAAAGATGGAAAATTCTCCACTGGCGTCTGCATACAGACTGCTTTTCACCGCCAACATCCCACTCAGGAGCCAAGCTTTTGCACAAAACTAGAGCCCCAGTGGAAATGCAAGTTTTTATCCGGTTGGTGCCGCATGACGGTGTTGGATCAGCTAGGAGGAGGCGCCACCACTTACAGGATGATGATCGTGTGTGTTGTGCGACCAAGAACTGAAACGATAACGCATTTGTTGGTTGGGTGCTCCTTCGAGGAGCTCGGTTCACCTTGTTCGCGAGATGGGGCTGGAGCATCAACACCTTGGGGATGTTTTCGTTTAGCAGATTGGTGGCCTCTGGGAGAAGGAGATTGCCTAAGGAAGGAAAAAGGCCTTTGATTCACTCCTAGTCCTAGTCTGGACAATTTGGCTGGAAAGAAATGCGAGGACGTTCAACCGACAATCGATGACCATAAGCGAGATGCTTGCTAAAATCCTTGAGGAGATATCCACATGGAGCGTACGGTTTCAAAACTCATCGCTTTTGCCGTGACGTAGGTCGCCAAAGTGTTCATTATGTAATCTAATTTAATTCCATTTGTAGCCCGTCACCTCCTCTGTTGACGGCGGACTGGTTGTATTTCTTTCTCCTCTTAAAATAATGATCTACGCGAAAAAAAAATTATACATAAAAAAAAGAAGGCTAAAACCTTCCGTTAAATCCCATTTCAAGTTTGTCGCAGAGTGAGTAATATAAGTGATATTTTTTTCTCTAGATAGATAAAATGAAAAAAGAACTAATAAAAGAAAATGCACAAATCAACCAAAAGATGCGAAAAAATCAATCAATTTGTATCTAATAAGTAACTAACATCAATTGTTGCACCCAAGAGCTCATCCATATCGTGTGTTAATACATGTTTATAACAGTACAAAAAAAATGTGTCCATGTAATCAGGAAAAGTGTACCTTGGGTTAAAGTCCTAATCCTTTATAAAACCATAGCATAGAGTTGATGCATGTACCTACAAGTTGTATGATGAATTGACACTCCCCACGATTTGACTTTTAAAACCAGTGTGGGGGAGAGGTAAAGGACATCCAACGACAAGCACAATTCAAACTCATTCAAACACAGCACCAGGCCACACCAGCCAGGTTCTTCAGATCTCTTTTTTGAAATCACAAAGGGGGCTACAGATCTCGTCGTTCGAAATTCGAACCTGCGCTTCCCGGTGCTTCCCTTCCTTTTCCTTCCACCCAAATCCCACCCACTCACGGGCTCACCACTAGCCCTCCTGTGTATTTAAAAGGCCCACGAGCCCAGCCGCAGCCGAGTCGAGCCCCCACCACCACCACACGCCGCGCGGCGCGTGCGTCATCCGAAACAAACCGCGCCCACCTCCGCTCGAATTCAAAAAAAATTTAAACCCCCCCGCAAAGCAAACCATAAATCCCCACGCGATCCCCGTCACCCCATCCCATCCCAACCCCACCACCCACCCCTCCATTTCAAAACCGCGCGGAGGAGCTTCGCGTCTCGTCTCCCTCCCTCTTCCCCGCTCCTCCCACCCCACCCCACTCCCCCTCCCACCGCTCCTCCAAACCCTAGCCGCCCCCACCGCCGGCCCAGATCCCGCCGGCTCCCCCCGCCCGCGCCGGGCGCGCCACGCCGCCGGCTCCCCGATGGACTCCGCCGCCGCGGACCCCGCCGGATCGGGCGCGCCGCCGCCCAAGGTCTGTGGGCCCGCGACCCGTGCTCGGTTCTTCGTCTGGGGACGGCGGGCGATGCGCTGACGACGTTTCCGTGCGTGTCCCGTGCAGGAATTCGACGGGAGGGGAGCGTCATGCGGCGGGGATGCGGAGCGGAGCGCGCCGCGTCCGGTGGTGCCTGGGTTGGGTGGTGAGTTCTTGGCGTTTCTCGACCTTATTGCGCTTTCGTCCCGATCCGTGCTCGCGCTCGCGCCCCCGTGGTTTTAACGCTGGATGAACTGAACAAGAAAGTGGCGTCTTTCTTGGGATGCCATTTTTCTTTCTCCAATTTTAAGCAGTATCGCGTTGGTTAGGAGCTGACGAATTCGAGAACGTCACAGTACGGTGCCATGTTGACATGTGCCGCAGATCTAAGCGTGCTAGTACATCCACGTTTTCCACTAGAATTTGCATAATGCTGTAGCTGGTTCTAGTATTTAGCACGGTTAAAAGTGAACATCGTAATCTCAGCCTTGCAGTGGCAAGACATGCTTTTCTAGTTATCTTGGGTAGTTAAGTGCATAAAATGTGTGTAAGATGCATGTTTGGTGAATTGCTTTTGTACCAATAGATAGATTTACCGTCCCATGAACAACTGAGGTTTTGTGGGAGATGTTGGTGCCTCTATTGAAACTCTACCCATGTTATGGTTGCGTACTCTTCAGCATCCCAATAAAATGAAACTTGATTGCAGCACACTCTTTAGCAGTAAGTAGTAACTAGGAACTCGCATATATTACAATTCTATTCATGCTTCGAGTAGTGAGAACACAGTCTACACTCATTTTAACACTGTTGTGCACTGTCTGTGTCCTTGTTTCTCCATCACTTGTTTTTACTTTGCACCTCAATAATCTTACTCTTGCTTATCGATTTGTAACTTCATCCTGTAGATCTGAGGCCTGCAATTCTGGAATCTTTGGGCCAATCTGAAGCATGTTTTCATCCATGTAACAAGGATATTCCTCAGTGTACTGCTGATGGTGCCAAACAATGTGGAGATAGAGTGCCTTTATCACCTCAGGTTGGGGCACTTCAGGCTGATGCTTCTTGTCTGACCTTGGGTCGTGATTCCAGTGCAGCATCAGTGGAGAAGCTGCGTGGTAGTGATCCTTTGTCATGTGGTAAAGAGAACATTGGGACACATATCCAGTCTAAACCTGATGCAGAACACGGTGAGAATAAGATGAGTTCTGCACGTCTTGGATTGGACCTAAACACAGTAGATAGTTCTGATGCAGCAGAACTTAATCCCTTCTTCCCCTACAAGAAGCTGGGGCAGTCAAAAGTCAGCGATCCATCGGAATGTGGCAGTACTACTGGTGCTGCAGAAGAGAGCGAGTCACACAGAAAGTGGAGAGAAATGAAACAGAATGGCTTTCTTTCTTCATCTCATGGAAAGGTAGTAGTGCCTAGGCCACGCGGTCGACCTCCCAAAAGGAAAAGGGATGATGAGTTCAAGAAGAACACTTCCACACAGCATGGCCAGGCTAACAAGTTTGTGAAGGTTGCTGCTCCTAGTGGTCTATTATCTGGGCTAAATCCTGGAATCATAAACCATGTGAGAAATAGCAAGCAAGTTTACTCCATAATAAAGGCTATGGTACACTCTGAGAGGCTTGAGAATGAGAATCAGCCTGCTTATTCTAGTCGAACAAGTGAACGAGGGAAAGAAGTTAGTGAGAGAATGCAGGATCATAACTATGGGGGTGGTTTCATGAAGTGCCATTTCATGATGAAAGATAATAATGCAATGTTTCACCAAGCACTGCCTACCACATCACAGTTCCTTCCACAAGATGGAGATAGTCTTAAACTGCAACTCGCATCAGCAGCTGCTGTGTCGTCAGATAGGACCTGCAGCACATCAGCTGATGATCTTGCATCCAATCATGATTACATGACTTTATTGTCAGTAAAAGGTATGCTTCCTTGCTTATTTAAGAATAATCTTGTCTGTGGATTTGCAGTGTGTACTACTTACGGAAATATCAATGCCTTATAGTTTTCTTGCTCTTCCAATAATCAGCGGCCAGTGTTGCTTCTCAGTGGTTGGAGCTACTTCATCAGGACATAAGGGGGCGCCTTGCTGGTATCATTCTGAAGTCAAATGTAAATGCCAAAGTTCTACCCATGCATTGTTACTTGATCTTTCTTTTGTCTTTGTTGAAGCTTTGAAGCGCAGCAGGAAGAGAGTCAGAAATGCTCTTCACACGGAACTACCTTACCTAATTTCAACCGAGTTTTCATCTAATCAAGAGAACGAATCATCTATTGCGAATACTTCTGAGTCTGGATGTACTGACAAAGCAGTTTCAGAAGCACATGCGGCACGATGGAAATCTCTCTTTGTTCAGATGGACAGAGCACTTCAGGAGGAGGGCAAACACTTGGTGAGTTTACCGATTGGAGTAGTTTGCTATGTAGGAAAAGACAATATCAAATCATGATTTCCCATCCTTTGTGGCTTCATTTTCTTGTTAAACACACTGGAGTCATATCAACTAATCTTGATATGTAAGCTATATTCATGTTGTGCATGGAATATGCATATACTCCTGAGTACCTGACTGCCTAATACTTTTGCAGGAGAATCGGTTGAAGCAAGTGCAAGAAATGCAACTGAACTGTGACAAAGGCCTCAAACACATGACCAGCGATGCTCCCCTGCCCGGGCCTATGGCTGAATTATGGTCAGTTTATAATGACATTCAATCAAAACTGATTTACCTTCTGTTTTATTCATGTTTAGAGCCAAGTGTTGATATATATGAAACTCATTTGAAATCACTGTTTGGGAAAGTGTCTAACTGAAATATCCTCATATGTCTGCTCAGGAAGCTGAAGAACCCGGATATTTCTGAGAGCGAATGGGCGGTGCAAGCCGCTGCCGCATCAATCTACTCGACGTGCAACATGGTCATGAGAACTGAAAACGTGCCTTGCTTCTGATATTGCATCTGTAATTTAGTTTCTTTCTTTGCTGATCTTTACCTCAAAATTAGGTTCCCTTTCTTTAGCCTTGTGATGTTCATTACAGTAGTGGTGAGTGCTGGTATGATGTAACGTGAAAAAAAAGGAGAAACTTGTGATGTATGTTGTTCCCAACCTACAATTTCACAGGCCCGTGAAATAACAAATTCTTTTTTACGGAGTTCTGAATCTTCAGATGCATTCTGGTTTGATTATTATGTTCTGACTTCTGAGACGGAGATTGCCAACCTCTGTAATGTCGAAATCATCATGACTTTCCACATCTTCTGAGACGGGGGAGATTGCCAACCTCTAGCAAAATCTCAAATCACTAAATCAGTGTACACGGGAGCTTTTCCCCTCCTTTTGGACGATAGGGAAATTTCAAATGAGTTCAATTTATACACATCTAAATTGCGACGCCTTGTTTATAGCATACGGTAGATCTCATCGGCATCATCATTTTTTTAACTTCTCTGCTAGTCTGTCAACGTGCTTGTGAAGATCTAAAATCCTAAAGCTAAGAACAATTTATGGTGGGGTAAAAATGCAAAATTGTTCGAGGCAAATTCACCAACACGCCAGGCCCCACCTAGCAGTGTAGGCGGACCGGGCCGTTGACCCCGACCACGAGCCCCACCGGCCAGCCAGCCCGGCCGCCACGGCTTTAAGGCCGATCGCACCGCACCGAAAGCCTCGAATCTCAACGGCAATATGCCGGTAGAAAGCCTGCACCGCAGACCTGGGAGTAGGACGCCATGCTCCAGGTCGCTACAGGCCACCTGAATGCCCAGCGTTCCCAACCCTGCCTGTATAATCTCTCTCCGCGGGCCCTAGCGCTTTCCCTCAACGCTGGTTGGTTGGTTCGGTTCCCTGCTCTGACATCGTGGGCAGGTGGTTGGTTCAGAGGTGGAGATGGAGGTGGGTGCGGTGCAACATTTTTGTTTGGAGGTGGAGATAGACTCTCCTGACATGTGGGGCATGTGGGCCATAGAGGTGGAGATAGAGGTACAGCGGTGTGACCAGCCTAAACACATCTCGGCCGCTCCCCCCGCCGGCCGCCACCCTCCCATGTCCTCCTCCCCCTCCGCCGCCAACCTGCTCGCGCTCCTCCGCCGCAACGCCGCCTCCCGGCCGTCGCCCTCCGCCTCTTCCTCCATCTGTCCTCCGCGGCCTCCCTCCGCCGCCGCGCTCCACCTCATTCCTCGCCCGCCTCCTCGCCGCGCAGCCCGCCGCCGACGCGCTCCTCCCGCGCCTCCTCCGCCACGTCCTGTCCTTCCCCGATCCCTCGCCCCACCTCCTCGCGCTCCTCTCCTGCTCCGACGCCCTCCCGCTGCGCCTCGCCCTCCCCGCCTTCCGCTCCCTCCGCGCGCTCGCGTCCGCGCCGCCGCCGCCGCCCACCCCCGTCTACAACCGCCTCATTCTCGCCGCGCTCCGCGAGTCCCGGCTCGACCTCGTCGAGGCGCTCTACAAGGACCTCCTTCTCGCCGGCGCCGAGCCGGACGTCTTCACTCGCAACCTCCTGCTCCAGGCACTCTGTGACGCGGGCCGGATGGAGCTTGCCCAGAGGGTGTTCGACGCAATGCCCGCCAGGAACGAGTTCAGTTTTGGGATCCTGACTCGTGGGTACTGCCGGGGAGGAGCGTCGATGCCCTTAAGGTACTTGATAGAATGCCGAGCATCAACTAGTGGTATGCAACACGGTGGTTGCAGGGTTCTGCCGGGAGGGCCAGGTGGAGGAGGCTGAGAGGCTGGTGGAGCGGATGCGTGCCCAGGGCCTCGCACCGAATGTTGTCACGTTCAATGCGAGGATCTCTGCACTCTGCAAGGCCGGGAGGGTGCTGGATGCGTATAGTATTTTCAAGGACATGCAGGAGGAGTGGCAACAGGGGCTGCCGAGGCCTGACCAGGTGACATTTGACGTGATGCTTAGTGGGTTCTGTGATGCTGGGTTTGTTGACGAGGCGAGGGTGCTGGTGGATATTATGAGGTGCGGTGGGTTCCTGAGAAGGGTGGAGAGTTACAACCGCTGGTTGGCAGGGTTGGTAAGGAATGGGAAGATTGGTGAGGCACAGGAGCTGCTGAGGGAGATGACACATGAGGGAATCCAGCCTAATAGCTACACATACAACATTATTGTCTCAGGATTGTGCAAGGAGGGCAAGGCGTTTGATGTGAGGAGAGTAGAGGATTTCATTAGGAGTGGTGTGATGACCCCAGACGTTGTGACTTACACTAGTTTGCTCCATGCTTATTGCTCAAAGGGCAACACTGCTGCAGCCAACAGGGTTCTTGACGAGATGGCACAAAAGGGATGTGTGCCAAATTGTTTATTATAACGTTCTGCTTCAGAGTCTATGGAGGGCTGGTAGGGTCACAGAGGCAGAAAGCTTGTTAGAGAGGATGAGTGAGAAAGGCTGCAGTTTGGATACAGCAAGCTGCAATATCATTATTGATGGACTGTGCAGGAATAGTAGATTAGATGTGGCGATGGGCATTGTTGATGGGATGTGGCAAGAAGGAAATGCGGCTCTTGGCCGACTAGGGAATTCATTCCTTCGTGTAATTAGTGATTCTTCGAGCAGACAAAGATGTCTTCCTGATCGAATTACTTATTCTATTCTGATAAGTGCATTGTGCAAAGAAGGTAGGTTTGATGAAGCAAAGAAGAAATTACTTGAGATGATAGTGAAAGATATTTCCCCTGATTCAGTCATATACGACACCTTTATTCATGGCTATTGTAGGCATGGAAAGACCTCTTTGGCTATTAAGGTTCTTAGGGACATGGAAAAGAAAGGTTGTAACCCAAGCACAAGGACATACAATTTATTGATTCGGGGATTTGAAGAAAAACACAAATCAGATGAAATCATTAAACTAATGAGTGAAATGAAGGATAAGGGAATTTCTCCTAATGTGATGACCTACAATAGCTTGATCAAGTCCTTCTGTGGGCGAGGAATGGTTAATAAGGCCATGCCTCTTTTGGATGAGATGCTACAAAATGAAATAGTTCCAAATATAACTTCTTTTGACTTGGTGATTAAGGCCTTTTGCAAGATTGCAGATTTCCCTTCAGCTCAGATGGTCTTTGATGCTGCTTTGAGAACATGTGGGCAGAAGGAAGTGCTCTTTTGCTTAATGTGCAATGAAGTCTCAACTTATGGTAGATGGATAGAAGCCAAGAACATCCTAGAAACAGCACTTGAAATGAGGATCTCTATCCAGAGTTTCCCATATAAGCAGATAATTGCTGGACTCTGTGAAGCTGGGGAAATGGATCACGCACATAGTCTTCTCAAGCTGTTAATATCTAAAGGATATACATTTGATCCAGCAGCATTCATGCCAGTGATAGATGCACTAAGCAATAAAGGAAAGAAGCAGGATGCTGATATGCTGTCAGAGAAAATGATGGAAATGGCAGACTTTAATGATGATCTTGGAACCTATTCTGGTAAGATTACTCCTGGAAGCCGGAGGCATGAGCATGCCAAGAATGGTCAGAGTGATTGGCGTGCTCTTTTGCACAGGTATGATCAGGAGCAACTTTCTTGTGCTGTGTTTTTTGAGGTTCTCTCTGTTTTTATTTCATTGCAATTTTTTTTTGCAATTCTAAGGATAACTTGCTGTTTCAAAATGAATAAAATATAATGACATCATATGCACTGAGAACCTTAGAAGACACAATTCTAGGAAGAAAATTGGTTCTTCATGTTAATCTAATATATATTGGACTTGAGCTGCAGTGACTGACTGTATTATTGATGTGCAGAGATGACAGCGCCCGCACAATTATGAAAATTACAAGGAGAGTGCGGACAGGATGGGGTCAAAGAGGCAACGTATACGAGCACAAACAGCAACAAAATGATGATTTTTATGTACTGGAGAACACTGGTTAAGTAAGTTTTTCTTTACCTTTGACAACAAACATGCAAGGAAAAAATCTAGGAACTTGCTTGCAACTAGCTAAATTAACATGGGTTTTGAAGATTCAGTGTGGTTGGTTAATCATATGACGTGGATCTCAGCACAGCTGAGAGCCTGTGTTTAGTGAAAGAAAGACGTCTTTTTACCCCCTCCAGTTACAAAAAAGCATACTCTTGGATATTGAACATGATCCTGGAAACATAGTTACATCGTTATGGAAGTACTCTCCCCTTCTATCAATGTAAGGAGTATTTTGACAAGGGTGAGTCAAATTATGTGCATATTTGGTGTATAAAAGTTGCGTAACTAGATTTTAAATCAAATATGACATTGATTTTGTAGCGATTGACAATATGTTGTAAGAGAAATCAAGAGTCAAATCTTCTTTTGAATACTTGTCCTCTACTAAAATACACCTTACATTGATGAACAAAGGGATTTTTGACATTGGTGGACGGACGGATTTTTCTCTAGTCATGACGTTTTTAGTCAATTCTTTATGTAATTTGACTGCACGCTACATCAACTGCTATGTTTTTAACAGGGATGTCATACCATCTAGGCAGAGGTGCCTTCGGTGGTAATCACCTTTTGATCTTTAAATGCATTCTATAATCATTTGGAGATACACTGATTAAGTTATAATTGAGTGCTAATTCAGCCTAAATTGGCATGTCATAGATGTGATGTTTTGTGAAAGTTTTTTATATTTCACCTCTTTTGGTGTTGCGTGGTATTCCAAGCTTTCAGATTTCCTTTTTGTTGGTGTCAGGCTGTATGTAAGTTGGTTTTTACCGCTTTATGCTTGATGGCTATTGACTAGACATCAAAGCTTGACGTTATCCTGACATGTGAATTGTTGTGATTTCAACGATTTGTGTAGACTTTCATTTGTATAGCCTAAATTTATTGCATATTTGCATATGAACGGCCCATTTCCTGCTTGTACAGAGAATCGATGTCGAATTGAAGGAAAGGGTTAATGTTGTACACAGCTGCACACCCCATTGATGTTGTGCCAGATCAGCAACTCCGTGAGTACTGCTGCCTAATTTCAGCTACCAGTCATGTTTCTTCTGCCTATATTTTCATTTGCTAGACTCTCATATCTGGTTCATGCTCTGTGAATGGGTAAATGCACATTTCACCATGATGCAAGTACAGCTCACGATATTTTACACATGAAAGGAGCAGGGTAGTCAGAGATATTTCAAGTGCTACTATTTGGACTCTTTATAACTAGATCTCCCAGGTGCCCCATCTACCCAATCCCCATATGAAACTATAGACTACTTTGTTCTCTGCCCTTTTTTATTCTGTGGAAGCTAGGCATTATCTTTTGGAACTTGTGTACTACTTCACTTTGATCTTTGTGTTCCACGCGGAAGCTAGCTGGGTGTTCGTGGCAAATAAACTACCCAACTTCTCCTGGTCCCCTTAGTCTCGTGGTATGGCTGTGAATGCCGTCCCACCGCTTATTGCTGGTCTTCGATTCCAGGATCATCTACAGACTTCAGACCACAAACCACCTTCTTTTCTGCCTGTCATGCAACTTTTCTACAATTAGCTATGCTTACACGTGCTTGTTTGGCCTTAGGAGCGGCCTCAAGAAGGCAAGGGACGACAGGGGAGAACGGGGCTCGGCAGATTTGGACATGGACATCGCCGGGCTCCTTCTGACATCCTCGTGGAGGTGACTGCAAGCATCGCGACGAGGTCCGCGACGCCCCTCATCGACGTCGTCAACCTCAGGCGATCGTAAGTCCATGTTGCTTCTGGACCCCTCTCTTTTCTCTGCCTGCCTTCAATCCTACCTACCTTGACATGATTTTGGTGGACCCTGTGTCCGTAGGTGCAAGGTGTTCCGCGACGCGACGGCGGCGAGGAAGGTGGGGAGGTGCATGGCTGTGCACAGGGAGTGGAGGCTGCACTGGTGGGACAAGTCGAGGTTTCTGTCCGTGCTCCGGCGGTGCGCAGCCAGCGGCAACCCTGAGGCCTCCTACATCCTTGGATTGGTAACGCCTGGAACACACAGATTCAAGCCACCGAATCGCACCGGCCCGCGTACTGTATCTAGCTGCTTAATCACGATTCCGCCTGTCTCTTCTGCCAGGAGCAGTTCTGCAACCGGAGGAGAAAGGCGAGCGGGCTCCGGCACCTCCGCCGCGCCATGGAGCACGGCCACGCCGCCGCGGCCTACATGATCGGGATGATCACGCTGCACGACTCTCTGCGCTCGCCAGCGGGCGCCGCCGAGCAGGCGCTGGAAGGCTTGGACTGGTGGTTCTCCGCTTCTGCATCCGCTGGCCCCAGCAGGACAAGGCGCAGGATGGCTTCCGTGCGCAGAGAGGTCGTGTCGGTCATGCGGAGGCTGACGATGCGCCGGTGGAGGATGGCCGAGCCTCCAACGCCCTGCCCGAATTCGTGGTGCGGCAAGGTGGAGACGGGGATGGTGGAGGCCTGGGATGTCGACGGCGACGACGAGAGGTGGTTTTGCAGCCGGACGTGCAGGTGGAAGCACGAGTACTGCAAATTCATCGATAAGATTTAACAATTAGAGGTTGTGCAGAGTAGAGCATGTATACGGAGACTGCAGATACTGACATCCTGCCATTCCCCTTCCTATAAAATGTGTTAGCAATTGAGAGCCAGGATTGTAACTTGATGTTTGCATCTTTGATGAAATGCTGAATTCGAGTGGACGTTTCCAGGATCGACATGGGGTCAGTGGCAGCTTGGATGCGCAGAGATGTACTGAAAACGATGACGATAAATTTCCATTTTCAATTTATAAAACACGGCACGAAATTTTGGTCTCACGTAGAAGGCATGTCCCAGTATAGAATACGGAGTACGTGACTACGTGGTTCCTACGTGGAAAGGCGGCGAAACGAATCTGAAGAAAAGATGAACGGAGAGAGAGGTGGGCCGGTATGAATTACAGCCCACGAGACAGTGCGCGAAACAATCGGAAGAAAAGATGAAAGGGATTTTTTAATATTCTTTTTAATCATTTTGCAAAATTATACGACCGTTTTTAATCATTTTGCAAAATTATACAACCGCCGTGGCTACGGCGTGGTGGCCACGACGATTGGACCTAACCGTCCCACGGCGGCTAGGCTCAACCGCCATGGACCACAGCGGCTAGGCCCAACCGCCGTGAGCCACGACGGCTGGGGGCATTTTAATTTTTTGATAAAACTTTATCAAATCTAGTAGAAAATTAACAAGGGAAATTAAGGACTGCTAGTTCGATTATTACAACACAATCACAATAGGATCCAGTTCAAATATTACAAAGATCAGAAAAGATTACAACATCTTAAAAATGACAAACTTCAGCCATTCTTGCGATGTGACGACGAAGGTTCGACATAGAGTAGTGGTCATTACAGGCGGAAGAAACGGCCGGTGGGCGAGGAAGGAACCGCCGTCTTCTTTGCCGTCTTCGCTGCTGTGCGGTCTTGATCAGTGCAGGTCCTGGTCCTCCTGGTGCTGGTGCACGTGTAGGTGCAGGACCTCTGAGAGAAGGCCCCCCTAGTGGAGACATCCTCAAGGGAGGATGCACCAGAGGGCGCGCCGGGTAGAAAGTCGCCTGGTAGGGTGGCCGTGACGAGGACGACGGTGCCGTGTGGGAATGACCAGTCGAGACGGAGTTGGTGGACGGAGGTAGGAACAGGTGGTAGAGTCGGGTTGCCGCGGCAAGGATCCTCGTGGTGATGACACCCATCCTGTGGAACGTCTCCTCGATCTCCTGGTGTGAATGAGGTTCAGCCTCACCTTCGACTCCTCTATAATACGTGAAAGGTCTGCAACCATGTCGAACTGCAAAAGAAATTATTAGTAAATGCTAGAATGTAAAGTACCATAAGGAAAAGGCGGTGAATTTTCAAACTCACCGCCGCATCGAGGCCGATCCCGCCGCACCGCATGCGACATAGAAACGAGTGCTCCCGCTGGCGTCGAATCCGTGGCCGGTGGTCGTGGTGGGACGACATCACACGTGACCGAGTCCCTCGGGTGTACCATCGGATGTACGCCTCCCACGCCGTGTCGCCGTGGGGCCGGGTCCTCCGTGACGTTCGCGTGCGGTAGCCCAACCGTCCACGTACGGCTACACCTTCTGAACCCAAGAAACACGCCCCGCAACTCCCCTCAGAGACCACCTACGATTTAATTAAACATATTTGTCGTCTGAAATCTTGGAACGCTAATTAAATTTAAAATTAACGAGAACTCACTTATGGTGGGGGCTAGGAACAATGTGCACCACAAGCACAAAGGCCACTCTGGTAGCGGCCGAATCGCCTCAAGACCTTTGACGGCGATTCTCCACGCATACATGTCGAAGAACGATGTCCTCGTCATCCAAAGAGGTGCCGGGTCTCTAAGCACAAAGACGAGAGCCCTCGTGTGCGCAGGTCGCCACAACCTCCACCGAGTAGGGCGCCCACCGACGTCCGCTGCTCGCGGAGAGCGTCCGAATCGATCGACGAAGTCCTTGTACGCCCTCTTCATCTGGTCGTGGGCGTACGAGGCCTACATACAAACCAAATGTGAATCCTAAATATGGATTGAACAAACTAGACAAAATGGAAAGACAAATTGAAAGTGAAAGGTAAGAAATTACCGTCCGGAGGCACCACAACGAGCCCATGGTGAAATGGTCGCGCGGGTCGTGGCCCTCTGGCGGGGCTCGTCTGGCGTGGGGGGGACGATTGGCCGACCAATCGCAAACCGCTCGTGGCACCAAAGTTGAAGAAGGAGAGGACAACCGAGAAGGATCGGCTCCGCCGAACAACCCTTCAACACCCCCGAGCACAGGCCCCTGTAGACGCCCGCAAGAACAGAGTTGCCCCAACTGATCTGGGGCACGGCGTGCAACAGCGCGCCGGCGATCCTCCGAGCATGGGGGATCAAGTACCTCACCACCGCGTCACCCTGCGAACTGCAGAACAAAACGAACCCAAACAACCACAACAGGTACGCCTCGAAGAACCTATCAACTGTCTCCTCCTCAGCGTCATCTGCTAGGTAATCAGCCTGCATAAACAAAATCAAACGTTAGTTACATTGTCTCCATATCTTCAAAAACGAAGAGAAATATGAGGTAAAGTTACGTACGCTAAACTGCTGCACCCAAGTCAAGGTAGGTCTGTGAGCGTTCGCGAACTCCTGGTACGGGGCGGGGGCGCGATCGTTCCGAGGAACGTTCGCGAACCGAGCGAGGAACTCTGTACGCCACTCAGGGGAGATGTCCGCAGCCCCTAGCGGCTCGCCCTCACAAGGAAGGTCCATCAACAGTGACGTGTCCTGAAGAGTCACCGTCATCTCGCCGACGGTGAAGTGGAACGTGTGGGTCTCCGGCCTCTAGTGGTCCAGAAGCGCGCCGAGGAGGGAGAAGTCGAACTGGAAGCGTGTCATGTGATCCTTCCGAGGAATCGTGTAGCGCAGGTTGTCCCTCTGGACTAACCACGCTACAGGCAGGAGTCCTGCAGCGCGTAATCTGAAACAAATAAGGTAATTCATTAGTTACAACAAAAGGATAAATGAAGGTACAAATAATAACATAGCATCAGATCACGTACTTGACAACCCAAAGGTCGTGGATCGGTAGCAACGTCTTGGCGTAGTGCGGGGAGCGACGTGTCCAACATCCTCTCAGGGGACGGCGGGACGAGAACGAGCGGTACCTGCGGTCGATCTCCCTGTCCAACAACTCAGGCGTCACCTACGCCTCAACCTCAGCACGAGCAGCCTGAGCCTGAGCCTCGGCCTGAGCTTGAGCCTGGCACTGATCCTGGTCCATAGCTGCAGTTGCATACAAAAATCAAATATACAATTACAAAAACCAGATAAGTAATTTTCTACAATTTTTACAATTTCTAAAACAGATGAGATGATTTAACTTTCTAGAATTTCTAAACATGCTAAAGTAATTTCTACAATTTCGACACATGCTAAAATAATTTCTACAATTTCTAAAACAAATAAACTAATTTTCTACATTTTCCAAATGAGATGAATTAATTTTCTAGAATTTCTAAACATGCTAAAGTAATTTGTACAATTTCTACACATGCTAAAATAATTTCTACAATATCTAAAATAGGTAAATTAATTTTCTAGAATTTCTAAATGAATTAAAGTATTTTTTACAATTTCGAAAACAGATAAACTAATTTTCCACATTTTCTAAACGAGATAAATTAATTTTCTAGAATTTCTAAACAAATTAAAGTAAATTCAACAATTTCCACGACAGATAAACTAATTTTCTAGAATTTCTACACATGCTAAAGTAAATTTTACAATTTCTAGAACAGATAAACTAATTTTCTATATTTTCTAAACACACTAAAGTAATTTTGACAATTTCTACACATGCTAAATAATTCTGGAATATATAGATAAACTAATTTTCTATATGTTCTAAACAAGCTACAATTATTTCTATAATTTTTAAAATTTCTAGAACTGATAAACTAGTTTTCTATATTTTCTAAACTAAAAAAACTAATTTTCTAAATCTAAACTAATTGAATTAACTAATTTCTAAATTTTCTAAATCTAAACTAATTAAATTAACTAATTTCTAAATTTTCTAATCTAGAAACTAAATTTCTAAATCTAAATCTAATTTTCTACACTAATTAAATTAATTAAAAATAGAAGGGAGAGAGGCTGGGTGCGCCATGGCGGAAGGAGCTACTGCGTGGCCCGCAGCGGCAGCTCTTACCGCCATGGACCACGGCGGTAGGGTGCCGCGGGGCTCACAACCTGCAGCCGACCGTTGGCGGTCACCTTATCGCTGTGGGTCACGGCGGTTAGAGGTGCGACCGTCGTGGGCCACGACGGTAGGCCTTTTCCGCCGTGGCTTACGACAGTTGATGTTTATTTTTGATAAATTCTCAAACGGTCGTATAATTTTGCACAATGATTAAAAAAATATAAAAAAATTCGATGAAAGGAAAGAGAGAGATGAAAGAAAAGAGAGAGGTGGGCCGGTATGAATTACAGCCCACGAGACAGTCACGACTGAGGTATAAATACTGATGTCGACATTCGACCCCACCTCAGATTTCCGCTATAGGCGTAACCCGGGAAAAGCCGTCTCCAACCTGACAACCCCCCGAAACCCCTCCACCTCCAGGGCATGGCTCTGCTTGCCAACGTCGATGGCTATGGCAGGAACTGGGATTCGGTGCTAGCCTTCGCTCCCCACCACGATTTCCTCACCGCCGGGACCGTGGAGGGGTACACCGACAAGCGGGGCATGGTCTGCATCCTCAGCGGCGTCGGCGACTCGGGGCTAGAGCTCGGGTGCGACTACTGGTTCGAGGAGGTCAAGTGGTCGTGGATCAGGTCGCCGGCACCGATTTGCCGCCTCTTCGGGTCCAAGGCGATGTGGTCGTTCAGGATGGGGCTCCTCGCGGCCTCGCCATGTGCGGTGGTGGTCTGAGTGCGTCTAGTATGTGCCGCCGTCTCCCCCATTCATTGTTGTTGTTTGCGAATTCCAACTGACATTGTGCCCTCCGGTGCTCCGGGCAGCGACACGCCGGATGACGAGGGGTATTTCGACAAGGATTTCAAGGTGGAGATTGAGGACGACTACTTATCATCGGAGAGGCTGAGGCCGTAGAAGGGAGCTCTTCCACTTTCACGCCTGCTCGTGCAACCTCTCAAGGATGTCGCCGGGAGCCGGTGCGCAGCATGGAGGTATCGGAGGTCGTCGCCGACTCCGGCAACAACATGGTCGTCCCGATGAGCTCGTGGTTTCGAAATTCAAACGGGTGCGATGTCTCGGTTTGTTTATATGTTTTGGTTGGTGACTTGCGCGCTTCGTCGGGACGAGGAACAGTCGGAGGACGAGGATGCTTCGGAATGGGAGGTCGTAGACGACTTCGGCAGCAACATGGTCGCTATGTTTGCCAAGCATGTCGGTCCAAGCATGTCGGTCCGATAAGGAATTTGGTTCGGTTAGTTTTGGTTGGTAACTTGCGCGCCCCGTCTCATGGCTCATGCTGTTGTGTGTTCCCATTACTGAATTAATCCATTGCAGTTTCCGATTCAGATATTGCTCATGGTTAGTGGCGGACGTAGGTTTACAAAAATGGGTGTACATACATTTTTAATTTTGTTTCTAATTATATATTATCATATTACATGATTTTAACTTTTACAAACTAATAATCTCTCTTTCACACACATATAAAAATAATCTTTTTATGTATGTCAGTTGTGTTTCTTTAAATATATTTTAACTTTTCGACTAAGATAAATATTTCATGCATCACCATATATTTTGAGTGTTGTCATGATAACTCCCAAACTTTAGTGGGAAGAAATTATTGGTTGGTTATTTTTGTCAAGAGTTTTGTAGATCACAAGTAGTTGCACTAGCTAAATAAGAAACATAATCAATACTTTTATAATATCTTATCAAAAAATGTTCACTTTTTTTATGCAACTTTGATATTTTTGTTAAAAAATCTTTTATCTAGAACTCCTATTAAAAAGAAAAATCTTTTCATTGTTTTATATTATTTCGAAAGATGTATATATCTTCAATCGTACTTTAGAAGTATACTTCACAAAGTAAAAATGTTTTTGAGGTAAAATTAGATAATACATTAGAAAAGATAAGACAAAATATTCATATCAAATTCAAACTACTCGTGCTTGCTGCACGCCCTGCTCTTGTTTCCATTCATTGGCACCATCTCTGCCATGCACCACCTATGCTTGTTTGTAGTGCCTCGTGCACATTGTCCCGTCACGGCTGCTCGTGTTCATTGCGAGTGCACATCAATGTCATCTATCGCCACAACGTGCTACTTGTGCTTACCACAACACCTTTGGAGAAGATTGTGTCTATTTATAGAAAATTAGTGTTTACTCTTGTTTATTCTAGAAATTGATAGAAATTATTATATATCCTCAGAAATTTGTGTCTATTCATAGAAAATTAGTGTTTATTCTAGAAATTGATAGAAATTATTGTATATTGTAAGACATTCGTGTCCATTCATAGAAAATTCTTGTTTATTCTAGATCGATGACAACAATGACAATGATGAAAGGCTTATGGAAGATATTATTGCTCTCGGTACAAATATTGTTCCAACCTACACCGACGAGGAGTGTATCCAGGCGGACGGGTACCTCAACATACATATGACCGAGGAAGGAGACGCCGAGGACTTGGAGAATAATGAGGATGACACACCGATGACTCGAGAATATAATGAGGACCTTAAGGATGATAATGAAGGTTCGAGGTATATATATCATCCATTAAGTTCGTTAGTATTAATTCGCTAACCCCAATTATTACATAAATAAATAATGAATATACAACTTGTAGGCTTCTGTACCGACGACGAAAAAGACTAAGAGAGGTCGTACACAAGTAATCGTCGACAATGTGATGTATCATATCGATATCAAGTGTCGAGAGCTTGGACAACCATGTGCTCCAAAAAAAAAATCAAAGACAAGTTTGTGTCTCAATGTGGGGCCATTGTAAGGGACAACATGCTCATGAGCCACTACCACACTTTCCAGAATATATCTCCCTCTATTGATGGCACTCTGTTGGGGGGATATAAGCCCATTTGCTATTTTTCCTAGTCTGATGGTTAGGACTTTTGAAAAAAATATCTTAAAGCTGCAATTGCAAAGACTAATGGGCCTGTACTTTTTCATGTTCCTAGCTCCTTGTTCTTTAGGAATCAGAGTCAGCAGGGCAAAATTTAGCCTATACAAGTCCAGTTTTCCGTCATGGAAATCTTGGAACATGTCCACTATGTCCTTCTTAACAACCTCCCAGAATTTTTGGTTAAAAAGGAAGGGTAGACCATCTGGTCCTAGAGCCCCTCAGCGTAACAACTATCGATTGCTTCTTTTATCTCTGTTTCTGTGAAAGGCGAGGAGAGAAAGTCATTCTCTACCTGAGTAACTTTCTCCTCCTCCTTCAAAAAATTCTCTCCTAATGAGATCTCTCCTCTATCTTCTTTCTTAAACAGGTCTTTGTAAAAGTCCACCACTATTTTCATCATCCCTTGGTCATCCTCTACAACCCCATTGGGGTCTTCTAAGGCTTCTATTCTATTTCTCATACTCCTTTGGTTAGCCACTGCTTGGAAATAAGCAGTGTTCCCATCACCTTCTAGTATGTCCCTATCTCTGGATCTCTGCCTGGCCTTAATTTCCTCCAGAGCCTAGATGATTTTAGCCTATCTGCTAGCTCTTTCATCCTCCTCCTCTTTTTCGTATCCTGTAAAGAGTTTTGTTCAGCCTTCACATCTAGCGTATTTGGCTCTTCTACTAAGGCTGATTTTTCTTTGTTCATAGATGCTACTTAAATAGAAGCCCACCCTCTGGTTAGTCTTCTAAAGGTTCTTCTTCTAAACTGCCAGATGTCTATGACCTTTTTCTCTCTACAAGGAGTTGACCGAGCTTTGGTGACTATTTGTTCAAAGCTATCTTTTTCTAGCCACCATTTCTCAAATCTAAACTTTTTCTTGGGTTTGACCACACTACCCCTGTATCCACTAACAGGGGGTTGTGGTCACTGGGTAATATCTCTAAGGCTTTGACTCTAGTTAGTGGGAAAGTTAGCCTCCCAGTCAGTAGAAACATAGATTCTATCTAGTTTAGCTAAAATAGGGTCCTCCTGGTTGTTAGTCCAAGTGTACATCCTATTATTTGGGCCAATCTGTATCAAACCCCACTTATCTATCCAATCATTGAAGGCTCCCATTTATGGGTGATGGTCCTCTTTTTTCCATGATAGATCTAACTAGATTAAACTCACCACCTAATAAAATGGGACCCTGCCAGGAATGCATTATATGATGTAATTCATCTAGGAAATCTTTTTTCCTTCTTCATAAGGACTCCCATAGATCACTACTAGTTTCCAGCTGAAATTGTGCTTTTATCTTGAAGGATAACTGAACTGAAAAAATCTAAGACTATCCCCCTCAGTGATAGTGAAGATATATGTATTAGCTCTTATTAAGATACCTCCTGCACTACCTATAGCAGGAAGAAAATGCCAGCTAAAATGAGTATTTTCTGTTAAAGATCTAAGAAAGCCACCGGAGAAATTATTTTTCTTGGTTTCTACTACTACTACAAAAATCTACATGGTTGCTCCTAATTTTGCTGATTAGAGCTGGCACCCTTCCAGGTAGGCCAGCCCTCTAATATTCCAAAAAAGGCCTATCATTTTATTTTTTCCCTTATAATTTTCTTCCTAGGCAGCCTCTCCCTGGCCCTTCTGTTCTATTTCATTATCTTTGTTTACACTACAACATTCCTGGTCTTTACAAGCAGCAGTAAAGGTACTAATCTTTCAGCATCCAAATTGACAATACTATCCAAGACCCCACTGTCTTTACTATTTGCATCTATATTGATGTCAGCATTTTGGCTACCAGCTCGATATATTCAGTAGTAAAGGAGTTATGTTTAATAGGTTTGTTACCAAGTTTGTCTTCAAGGTTGACCTTTCTTTTCAGGTTTTGGGCTTTCTTCAGTATTGTCATGCCACTGTCATTTTGTCTGGCACTTTTCCTTTCAGCCTGCACCGGCCCCCAAGTGTTGGACTTCTGGTTGGTTACTGTCTTCTGCCCCTTTTCTGGCTTGTTGGTTTGTGTTAGGCTGTTATCTTCATGCTGCTCGGGGTTTTGGGTTGTCTCCATATCTTCTGTTGTTGGAAGTGGCGGAGCCAGGGTCAAAATCTACCTATGGCGAAGTTACTATTGCTAATTATAGAGAATAGTCATTAAATATGCATAAATATACTATAGCATCATGTGAATCAAAATTTCAAACATTGATAAGTGGATAGTTAGGTAGAAAATCGGAAGGCAAGACTGCCAGAAGGCCCAGAAGGTAGATGGCAGTGCAGGAGACGGTGCCTGCCATGTGTCTGCGTCGGTTTGCTTCTTTTTTTAATTAAAGTAGGAGCGTTGATATATCATTTAAGAAGAAGGAAAATGCAGACTAGAGCAACTCCAAGAGTTTGGCAAACCAACTTGGCATCCATCTAATTTTGGTAAAAGAATAAAAAATTGGCCTGACAAACCAACTTGGCAAAAATAGAAACTTGGCAAAACTCACCTCCCTACGCGTATATATGCGCGTGCGATCGTGGTTGCCATCGGCGTTTCCTGTAGGTGGAGGGTGAAAAAATAAAGAATAGAGAAGGATTTGATGTAAATTTTTAAGAGGTGGAAGGGCATAACATAATTTTGTTTCTCTCAGGATTTCTAATGTAAGTTAGATCTGAGTTTAGCAAATGAATTACGCAAAATTGTTGGAGATGAACTCTTTTTTTACTTAGCATATCTTTTTAGAAGTGGGCAAAACACACGATTTACCAAGGAAAATTTGGCAAATACTTGGAGATACTCTTACAAAGTCGATATTACAAAATAAAAGGATTATCGGTTCTTAAAAGAAGAACTACTATTAAAAGAAATCAGGCTCAACACTCTCACCACAAGCCGCCTTTCTAATCTCAATTTCTTCTTTGATCAAAGCCATGATTCTGGTCGGTTTGCATTCTAATATCCTTCAGTTTAGTAGGTACAGTCAAAGGCAAGACGCCAAGATCCTGTCTCCTGTCGTTCCCAGCAAATTGACTGCCAACGCAGGCGCATGCAGGGGACTGGCCAGGGATCGATTGCCATTTGCCAGGGGCGGTGTCCGTAGGCGTGCAGGTTTGGCAGCCGCCAGGGCTCGCCATACTGGTGCCTCTGCCACTGACTGTTGGAGCTTCTGCTTCTTTGTCCTTTGCTCATCTTCACGTAGACCCATTCGTCAGGTAGATTTATCGATCATCTCATGGTCTTCCTCTTTGTCCTCCATATTCTCTTCCCTCTCTTCATGTTCTTCCTTATCTTGTAGTTCCATGGCTTTTATCATTGATGCAGTATGAGTTGTTGTTGTCTCCGTGCCAGCCTTCCTCTTCTTCCAGTCTTGACACTATTTTCGTGGCTGCATATACTGTTTTAGCACCGCTTTTCACTGGTTATCATTCCCACCCCTGGGTTTTGTCTGGAGTAACTTCACCACCCTCATTGTTTTTTCCACCTTGACACAATGATCCATAGATCAATACTGCTCGTTGACACTAGTAGATGGAGGGAGTACATGCTAACAAGATTGGCAAAAAACTGCGTGCCCGACATGCCCCCACGGCCACACGTGGCAGTACGCGTCCCCATGCTTATTGAGCTCGAGGTAGCCGTCAGGCAAGCGTCTGACATCCACTAGCGTGAAGGAAGTGCCCGTATCACCACCGGACGCGTGTTGCACTTTGATGGATCTGGAGATGCACAACCTGCCATTTCCAAGGTGTGCCAACCTGGCCGTAAACCACGGCCCGGCGTCCTCTGCGCGCTCCGGCGGGATCTCCCACACGTGTCGCACCACCAGTGGCTGGGACTCGACAATTTCCAGCGCGCACACTTGGCAGCACCATGGGTCGTCGGGCTCGAAGTCTAGGGGGCAGGCGATGCCCATGACCAAACCGAGCTCCGGCACGAAGATTCCGAGATTTTCCAGCGGCAGCTGCCAGGTCCCCTCCATCCGCCATGTTCCCGTCTCCATGTCCAAGGTGAAGGTGCCACTCCTCGACAGGGGAGATCCATGCGCGCGAGCCCATGGCAAAGTAGGCCGAGACGAACGGGTTTGCGTCGCTGGCGAATCGGGAGCTCCCTTCCGCCAACTCGACGGGCGGATCAGGGAGGGCGTCGGCGCGCCAGCCACCGCCGCCGGGGAGGCGGCGGAGCGCCTCGAAACAGCAGCGCCCGGGGCGCAGGATCGTATCCATTACGAGCACCGTGCCATCGTCGCCGACGGGGAGCATCACGGGTTCGCGCTTGGATCGGTGCAGCCGCGGGCCGGGCGTGCCGTCGGTCCCCGAGGCGGTGGTGTCGCGGATGACTGTTCGACGAGAGCCGTGCACGAGGGCCAGGATGGTGCCGCCCGAGACGGCGGCAATGGCTCCGAGTTTGAGCTCCTCGTGGCTCCACCGTGCCACGGGCTCCGCGGAGGGGCGGATCTTCATCAGCGGCGGGACGTCCTCGGAGCCGCCGACAGACGGCGGCGGCACTACTGCCTCGAGGCGGACGCCGTAGAAGAGGCCGCCGACGTTCCAGTCACGCGTGTAGAGAAAAAGCGACCTTTCTGTGGCCGGCGGCGCGGCCGTGCGCTCAACGGGACGCGGCGATCCATCGGCGGCAGGCGGCGCATCCATGCGCTCAACGGGCGGACGCGGCCGGGATCCGTCGGCGGCCGGCGAAGGCAGGCGCGCCACGCGACGCGTGCGCTTGCAGCTGGAGGGGTGGGCTCGCAACTTCGGCATGCGGCCGGTGGAGGTGCGGCGGTCTCGCCGGGCTTGCAGCTCTCGATCGATGAGTCTGCACCTCACGTACATGCTGGCGGTAGGAATCGGACGCGCGCGGCGGCTGCAGCTTCGACCGGTGCAGGGCAGGCACTATATATTGTTGGTGTAAAACCGACTCTCTCTCTCTCCGGAGGAATCCTATTCGGTTTAGAATAGGAGAAGCGGTGGTCAAAGGCGGCGGTGCCGGATTACAGGCAAATTATTACTGGCCATCCTGCTGCCTACCTTGACATGATTTTTGAGGACGTACCCCTGCAGCGTGCGTAGGTGCAAGGTGTTCCGCGACGCGACAGCGCGGCAAGGAAGGTGCGGCGGCGCATGGCCGTGCTCGATCGTGCACAGAAGCTGCCCTGGTGCTGGTGGGACAGGTAAAGGTTTATGTCCGTGCTCCGGCGGTGCGCCGCCAGCACATACTGCATTCAAGCAGAATCACGCTCATGTAGCTGTTCTTCGGCCATCTCTTCTGCCAGATGGAGTTCTTCTGCAATCGGAGGCTAAAGGCGAGCGGGCTCCGGCGCCTCCGCCGCACCATGGAGCACGCTGCCACGCCGCCGCGGCCTACATGTCAGTATCATCATGTTAGGTTGATCTCCTCCGAGTCAGGCCCAACGGTCTGCTCAGGCCCTTGACTCGGCTCCCTGATCGGGGGAGCCCAACCCAACTGGGTTGCAGGCCCCGTCGCGCAATACTATATAAGGGAGTTGGGGGTCACGAGGGCACACACGCCAAGACACGTGGTCTCCACTCGCCCCCACCAGCCCTGCCCTACCGATTATGGGGTCCTGTGAGCGGCGAGAAGTGCCGCCGCCCGAACGGCATGACACTGCGCTTCACCGACGGTCACGGCCTACACTGCACTGCATCGCCTGACTTCATATACACTGACGAGTTCCATCTCTACTTCTAGTTGCGAAGCCAGCCTAGAAGTCAAGGTTGGGATACTTTTCTCAAGTTAAATATCAGCCGCCACCTGTGTGGTCCTTGTCAGATGCTACTTATTTGGCAATTGTTGGTGAGAATCAATCTGTTCAAGGCTCCATTTAAGTGGTAGTTTCCACTCTGTCTTTTATGGCTGATTGCAAACACTGCACAAGCAAAAGTTCAGTGGTGCAAAGAGAGTTCAGTGGCTGATAGCCATTGTCTCAAATTTTTGTGTTTTTGCTGTAGAAGCCCGATGACGGTGATGGTCTCTTAGCTCGCAAAAATGAGGTCCAGTTGTTAGCGAGTATAGCTATGGGTAGACCGGTTCTTTTTTTAAGACGTGCATAGCACGTTTTTCATTAAGAAGAGGAGAAAAGTCTGGATACATAGTCATTACAGAACAAAGGGGGAAAAAGAAGGAAAGCACAAAGCACAAAGAACAGGACTAACTAAACAATCTACGACGACCAAGCGAGCCAATCCCCACAAAGCCCGCTCGAGCCCACCTCCGCGCTTCCTCCAAAATACGTGGCGCCAGTGACACCGGCTGGAGCGCAACTCTCTCATGAACACACAGGTTTCTCTCTTTCCATAACGACCAGAAGGGCCAGAGAGTCGAAGCCTTTACGCTGGGACTTGTGAACCCGCTTCCTAACACCTAACCACCAATCGAAGTATGGCAACTCCTCCTGCGGTGTCAGGTGATCGAGGCCGTAGTAACGCAATACTCTAAACCATGTTTCCCGGCTATGGACACAACCTAGAAGAAGGTGGTCCAAAGTTTCGGCCTTCTGTGCACATAGTGCACAGGTATCTGAATCACGCATCCCATGCCGACGTAGCCGGTTCGAAGTCCAGCAACAACCGTGAAGCACCGGCCGGGGGCCTGCACCTTCCAAATGCGATCAGCACCAGCTAGCGAGGTTCTTCCCAAAAACAGCGCTCGGTATGCTGAACTAGAGGAGAATTCCCCGTTAGACGACCATTTCTAGATGAATCTGTCGGGCTCATCAGACAAGTGGATGTTCTACAGGTAATCCCAAAGACGAAGGTATTGAACGACCACGGGTACAGTGCGAGCGAAGGTTATGTCCCGAATCCAACGACGACCGGAGAGCGCATCCCGCACAGAACGGGACTTTCTAATTCTAGGTGGAACCGCGTTCCAAAGGTCAGGGGCTAACTGAAGGATGGAGGACCCATTGAGCCAACGATCCGACCAAAACAAGGCACGTGAGCCATCACCTACTTGCACTGTAACCGACGCTTCAAAGAAAGTCTGAGCCGACCGATCAGCCCTGAAAAAGTACCCTGACCAAGTCTTGTCGGAGTCCACCCTGTCTAGCCACAGCCACCGTAGGCGTAACGCGAAGCCCATTAGCTGTAGATTGGGGATGCCAAGGCCGCCATATTGTACTGGGCAGGCCGCATTCACCCAAACCACTGCACATTTCCCTCCCACAGCCACCTCAGATCCGCACCAAAGGAACCCCCGAACCAACTTCTCAATAGCGCAAATGGCCCAGGGCGCGATCTTCGTGGCCATAGAAATGTGCACCGGGATGGCACAGAGTGTAGACCGGGCGAGAATGAGACGACCACTCCTGTTTAGCATCCTTCCCTTCCAGGGAGGTAGCCGCTTGGCGACCTTATCGACGACCGGCTGCATGGCAGATTTAGGAAGACGCCAAGGCGAGAGTGGGACCCCTAAATAGGTACATGGGAATAGGGTTGAAAGCGGTCGAACTCGGTCGGGATAACCTCAATATCGTTTTCACTTTCACATTTGAATACGAAAACGAATTCGAATTCGATAAGGTCGGAAACGAAAACGAACTTGCGGGATATCAAAATATTCGAAAACGAACTGATTCGATCGGAAATCTATCGAACACGGTCGGAATACGGAAAACTAAAACGGACACACCTAGTAGAAACTAGTTACCCATAACAACATGTCGACAACTAATTCCCCTTGACAAAAGCTAAAATTTTGACTACAACTAAAACATAGGCTTGGTATTTTTATCTCTCGGAAGACATTAATTATTCAAATCAACATATAGTATTTTTTATCTTAGAAGGAATCAGCAGTACAAATCAGCAGAATCTACTTAATCGACTCATAATTATTGAGAGTCATCTATGAGTCCCAGCTGTAAGTCTCACAATGCATTTTCTTTGAACAAAGAAAGAAAAATAAAAAACGATCATTATCCTTCATCCATATGCACTGCACCTGCACGGCAGCAGGGTGCAAGCCTCCAACCTTATCTGCGCCGGCGCACATCCTTGCTCGTCTCTGCGCGTCCGCTCGCTGGAGCTCGTTGTTGCCGGCGCCACCGGCGAAGCTCTCCCAAATCCAACAGGCCTGAGCAGCACCACTCCTCAGCTCCCAACAATCAGCTAGAGCCGGAACCCAAGCAGAGATTCAATGCCAAAAAGAAAGGAAAACAGAGCCCCGAAGCTCGACTCGTCGGCTGGCAGCGGCGGGAACTCCCTGCCAACCACCAGCACGGACGGCTCGAAGCGCAGCGTCTGCTACTTCGACTGAGGTGCTCCGCCCCATCCCGCCCGCGACTGCGACCTCTGCCGCTTCCACGCCGATGAGGCGACGACTACGTCGCCTTCCTCCTCTCCGTCACCTCGGAGAGGCAGCAGGACGACAGGACCAGATCCGCGCGCCATCGTCTTCGTCGGCGGCGGCTTCTCTGAGTCTGGGCGGCGGTGTGGCGCGAGCTGAAGGATCCGGGACAGCTCGGTGACAGGGGCGGCGGCCGTCACCCACGGGGCTGGAGCCGGTGGCTGCGTGGGTGATTGGGGTGCCGCCCGCCGGGAGTAGAGGGAGTGAGGGGAGGTCAACCCTAATTATGTTGGGCTGTGATGGGCTGAGACCTGAGAGTAGAGTAGATGGGCTCTCATGGGCAGGCTGGGCTTGTTTGCAAATTCGGGATATTCGGTTTTATTATGCGGGATATCCCGACTTAAAAACGGGATAAACGAAAAAGGTCGGGATAGGACCCTAACCGATTTCGTCCCGATTCCGAATTCGATATCCCGATTTCGTTTTCGATTTCGCTTTTGTCCGCAAATACGAAAAAGGTCGGGATAAATGTAGAAAACGGGGCGGAACGGAACGGGATCATCCCGTTCCGTTTTCAACCCTACATGGGAAGTCCGCACACTGACAACCAAGAGTGTGAGTGATTACACTCAGCTGTTCCTCATCGCACCGGATCGGAAAAGCCTTGCTTTTATTAATATTTGTAGCAAGCCCCGAAGCCTGGCGGAAGAGGTCCAAGATCGCTCTGATCATAACAAGATCGAGCACGACCGGGGATAGGAAGACGACCACATCATCCGCATAAAGCGAGACCTGTTGTTTGATAGAGCGGGGGCGCAGAGGGCTAAAAAGGCTCCTCGAATCAGCGAGCTTGATCATGGCACTGAAGCACTCCATGACCAAGACAAACAACATGGGTGAGAGAGGGTCACCCTGCCTAAGCCCACGACCATGGCAGATACGACAACCGGGAACTCCATTCAGGAGAACTTTAGTGCTAGCTGTGGAAAGAAGGACCGAAATCCAGTTAGTCCATCGCAGAGGACAGCCGACCGCAGATAACAGCTCGAGAAGGAAAACCCAATTGACCGAGTCAAAAGCTTTGGCCAGGTCGATTTTAAAGAGCACACTCGGGCTTTTCGTTATCGAAAGGGTTCTAGCCGTTCCCATAAAGTATCGAAAGTAATCTTGTATTTGACGACCCTTAATGAAAGAACTTTGATTCGGCGAGATGAGGTGCGGTAGAGTTGGCGCGAAACGGTTGGCCAAAACTTTAGCAAAGATCTTCCCAAAACTGTGGATAAGGCTGATCGGGCGATAGTCGCCTAAGCCCTCCGGGTTATTGACCTTTGGGAGTGGAGTAAGAAGCGCCTCATTCAGGTGATGGAAGCTTCGACAGTCCATCACGGAGATGGCCTGGAAAGCTCTCACCACATCGGCTTTGATGACTGACCAAGACGACCTATAGAAACGACCAGTGAACCCATCTGGGCCTGGTGCCTTATCGAGGGGAAGGTCCTGAATAGCAGCCCACACCCCCTCCTCAGTGATCGGACGACCAAGCTCTGAGAGATCCAGATGGGGGAGCCCCAGCTCACTAAAATCTAAGGCGGCGGTCCTTGGCAACTCAGAGCTGAGGATGGCTTCGTAGTATTTAAAGGCTGCTTCGGCCTTGTCAGCCTCAGCGACCAGGGTGACACCGTCGACCAGAAGGGAAGCAACGTGGTTCTTCCTCCTTCGATGATTCGCATGAAGGTGAAAAAACTTAGTACAAGCATCCCCCTCCTTCAACCACCACATGCTGGACCCTCGCGCGCGATAGTGCGCTGAAGCGATGTTAACCCCAGGTAACGTAACTTTAGGAACTTACGCAGCGCAAATTCAGGTAGGGACAACGACCGATGGTCCTGAGCCGCATCCAAGCGGAAAATAACCTCCTTGCGCGTAACGAGTACGAATCGCCAATAGATTTAGCACTCCAAGCCTTTAGCCCTTTCGCCGTCTCGCGGAGCCTTTGGTCAATGGTACGCAATGGATCAACGAGAGGCAAAGGGGACGACCATGCAGCCTTCACGGTGTCAAGATAGCCTTGTACCTGAGGCCAGAAGGCCTGGAATCGGAAGTGCCGCTTGGGGTTAAACCCGTCATCAAACTGCAGGAGCAGAGGAGCATGGTCCGAGCAACGGGACGAAAGGGCTTGGAGGTACGACCAGGGGTAGAGGACTCCCATCCCTCAGAGACAAACATCCTGTCAATACGTTCCAAAGTCGGCAACCGTTGCTCCAAGTGAAATGACGACCATCGAGATGGAGCTCTGGAGCTGACTCAAGGTCATTACAACCTTCTAAAACGACCCATCCTTCTAGAAAGACGACCATTGCTCTTATCCGCCGCCTGGTAGATCAAGTTGAAATCCCCACAAATTGCCCAAGGGCCCGACAGGGATGGCCGTAGGTCATGCAGCTCTTGCAGAAAGCTGATCTTCGCAGCATCCCCCAGAGGGCCATAAACATTAGTCAGCCACCAAGTGGCATCCGGATTAGCACGAAGAGCCACCCTCACCGAAAGGGAGTGGGAGCCTAGAATAGGGGAGGAAACCGACCAGCAGTTAGCGTCCCAAGCGACCAAAATACCACCACAGGTATGCACAGCAGGGAGAGCGAAATAATCAAAATCAAGCATATCCTTAACCAAAGGCCATCAAGTACATCAAGCTTGGTCTCTTGTAAACAAAGAGCTCCGAACCGCCGTGCGCCGAGCATGCCGGTTGAGGCCTCGTGCATTCCAAACTACAAGGCGTTCATCCATTGGAACAAAAACATCGACCAACGACCGAACAAGGGAGACTAGAACACCCTAACCCCCTCGACCACACCGTCATCGGTCAGCAGACTCTGCAGTGCCGCCTCCTCGCCTCGAGGATACAAGCCTGGATGGCATCGTCCAAGGCACCCCCGAACAACGCTCGGATCGCCTGACAGTGGCTCTCTGAGAGACCGGTAGCAACCAGACTCAAGTACTCCTGAAAGGTAGTGGCGTCTGGTGCAGCCTCCGCGCCTATCACCCCAAGCTGGCGCATAACGACGTTCTGCCTGCGAGTGATGGAGGGGGTGCCCTCCTCTTGGCCAGAGCCGCAATACGACCACTCCTGCGCAAAGTAGATGGGTCTGGTGGCAGCGGGCGAGCACGACGTGCCCTAGGACATGTCAAAACGACCGGCGGGGAAGGTGCACTCGAGACGGAGGAGCGTAACTCACGCCTACCGCTGCCACCGCCCCAAGGCTGTGGACACCGCCCGCAGAGCGGAAGAGGAGTCCAAAGCTGAAGCAACGACCAAACGTGGTGGCACGACCGGTGCCTCTGTGGTAACCCTATCACCGCGGAGGCCTGGCAACTCAAGCGTCCTGAGCGGGACGTCCGCAGCTGGGAAGACGACCTCAATAGCCGGCAGCCCGTCGGCGTTCGCACGAAGCAGGCAGCCCCAGGCTGCAACACAACGAGAGAGGCGGCGGTGGCGGTCCTGACGCCCTCAAGACGACCGAATGCTGAGGAGGGGCCACGATAGAAGGTAGGGGCAGAGGGGGTGTCGACCCCTCCGCACCGACCAACGTGGGAGCCCCCAAACACTGGGCGATGATTTGTAAGTCCACCCCTGGAGAGCACGACCGGCGCGGAGCAGAAGACGACCCTGAAGGCTCAACGTCACTGGCAAGACGGAGAGGCTGAGTCGGCTCCTCCCTGACCCTGGAGCGAACCTCCACCTCCTCAGAGCGAGGGGCAGACCGTCCAGCAGTGTGCGGGGTGGGTGGCCCAGCAGACGAAGGGGTCGCGACATGGGCCGGCCCACCCCCCACCGATGACCCGCCGGAAGCGGTGCGAGCGGCATCGCTGACCGACGAGGAGCCCTGCAGGCTGCTGAAGATGCCTGCCGACGGGTGGATGCCTCAGAGCCCCCATTCGGATAGGAGCGGGGCGCGCGGTAGCGTGAGGATCCACCGGGCGCTAAACAGGGGCCGAGCCTGGCCGTCGGCGGCCGGCCGCAGAGGCGGACCCACCCTCAAGGCGGGAGGGTGCCCTCACCGGAAGCCGAGACGAAGACGACGAGGCCCCGCCCGAGCCCGACGGAGGCTGACGTGGCCCTCCGTCCCACCACCAGGTAGAAGTCGAGCACGGGGGCGGGGGAGCCCCCGGAGAGATGACCACGACCTCGAGTATGTCGATGACGCCTCAGAAGTGAGCGGGCCGGGGGTGCCGAGCGTTGAAGGGGATGGGAGCCCATATCACCTTCTCGTTGGGAATAAGATTCGGGTGCAGACAAGCGACAATGATGAAGAACTTCTTCAAACTGGCCTTGGACTCGGTCTCCGGCGCCATGGAGAGCAGCGCACAAGAGGAGCCAAGGATCTCCTGGGCAGTGCTACACAGCCAGAGGTGAGCTGGCACACCCTGAATGCCAAGCCGCACTCTGTAGTCCATGGGCGACCACTCTGCCCCGCACTCCTTCCTCTAACGTCTGAAGACCAGTTGGACCGAGGAGGAGGGGAGGGGGGCATCCAAGATCCGCTGCAGGACATCATAATCCCGAAAGAGCACAAGGAAGTCCTCCGGGTGGTGCACATGCACCGTGAACGACCCCGAAGGCAAGCCGAAGTGACCCATGATGTAAGCCTGGACATCAGAAGGCGTCAACTCCGGCCGAGTACCAGCGACCATAACGACCAGAGCGCGCTCGAGCGCGATCTTATTCGCCGCAATCTCCACTGTGCGAGGAATGATGCACGTCTCCAACCGCGGCCGCCTGGAGGGATGGCCCAACGGTGGAGGAGAGGCGGCGTCTGAGGAGAGACGACCATCGGAGCCGCGACCCGCCTCGGCACCGGAGGCTGCAGCAGAGGGCTTCGCGCCGCAGACCGCCGCGGCCGACCCCCGGCCCTCACGACCCGACCTAGGAGGTAGGTCCTGTGGAGCCCTCGCCGACGCCTCCACGCTCGGCGAGGGTGCGACCCAGCCGCTGCGATGGACCCGTCCGCCGAGGGTGGGACGAGCCGGGTCCCGCGCCGGAGGTTGCCGGGCTGAGGCGGGGGAGAGGCCCGACGCGACGGGTGCGGCGGCGGGGGAGAAGCCCGACGCGGTGGGGGCGGTGGCGGGGGAGGGTCCCGACGCGACGGCGGTGGTGGAGGGGGAGAATCCCACCGCTGCAGGTCCCAACAAAGCGGAGGCGGGGGTGGCGACTGGGCAGCCCGACGCGGCGGAGGTGGGGGCGGAGGTGGCGGTGGCGGCGGTGAACCACCCCCCCGCGGTCGAGGAGGGACGGGCACGTATCCGGGCAGCCACCGTCGAAGAACCCTCGGGAGCGTGCAGTCCTCCTCGCGGTGACCGAGCCGGTGGCATCGAAAGCACCGGGCGGGGTGGGGGCATCTCGCGGTGAAGTGTGAATCACTGAAGTAGTTGAAGCACTGGCCGTTGAGATCCGCCGGCACAAGCGGGGGCGGCGGCGGCGAACGAGAAGCCTGCGGCTTGCTGGAGATAACCTCCTCCCATGGACCCCCGCCGTCATCCTCAACCGGCCCGTCCTCCATCACAGCCACCGCAGGTATGACGACGACCGAACCCACACGGACCGGAGTGGCCGGGAGCTCCTGCTGCAGTGGAAGCAGGTCCGGTGGAAGAAGCACACGACCGGGTGGCGAACCACGAACGACCGGTGGAGGCTGCAAGCGAGAAGCAGCCACCTTGGAGCATTCCGGGCGGTCGCCTCGACCATCGCGACCAGCGGGCGGTGGCGGGAAGCAGTGGCGGCGAGGCTGCTGCTGCTGTGGCCCCTCCCCACGGCCGGCGGCGGGCGCGCCCGGCGTCCTTGCACGCCCGGCAGAGGAGCCATGCCCAGGCGGAGGCGGCGGAGAGGAGCGGCGGAAAGGCCCCTGCTGGCTCGGTGGAGGCGGTGGAGGAGAACGACAGAGGAGTGCGGGAGATGGCGCCGGCACCACTGCCGGGGGAGGCCCGACCGGCGGCACGTCAAACCCCAGGCGACGCACCTCCGCGCTGAAGGTGGGCGAGGGTGACCGCTCGGACCGCGGCGATGGGGAGCCGGACGCCGGGTAGTGCCAGAGGTCGCGGCCAGAGGGGATGGAGTCCCCCGCTTCGGTGGAGCCCGGCTCACACGCAGACGATCCGGGACGCGGGAGCCGCGGTCGGGGATGCGGGGGAGCCGGCGGCCGGGGACGCGGCGGCCTCGCTGCGGCTGGCGTCCTCCTCGAGCACGAGGACGACCAAGGTGGCCGCGGCAAGCACGGGGGCGACCGGCGACCAGGCATCGATCTCCTTCACCAGGGCACGAGAAGGGCCAAGAGAGGGAGGAATGGAGAGAGGACGGCGCGAGGGGCGCAGATCCGGCAGCGGCCTAGGCGGGGGCGGCCGGGGCAGGGAGATCCTGCTCCGGCAAGGCCCACCGGCGGTGCGGTCGCCTACAGCTGTGAAATTGAATCGTGGCAGCAGAGAATAACCACACACCTCGGATTGGGTAGACCGGTTCTTTAGCTAACTGATAGAGCTGACTATTTCTTAGCTTTTCCGTTGCAGCTGTGAGAGGCGATCCGTGGTTGTGCCTGCGGCCTTGTATAAATACAGAGCGTATAGATCAATACAAACTGTTGATCATTCTCTCTAGTTCTTTCATGGTATCAGCTTAGCCATCGATCCTACTTTTCCGCTGCCTCTTCCTGCTTGCTCGCGATGGCGCACAGCCCCGCGTCCTCTTCTTCCTCTGAAGCCTCCGCCGCTGCCGTCCACGACGTGAACCCTTTCCACGTCGCTGCCCCACCCTTGCCCATCGCCGCTTCTTCCATCCCCTTACTGAACATCAAACACCATGTTCCCGAGACCCTCGACCTCCATGACTCCAACTACGCCTCCTGGAGCTCTTTGTTCGAACTTACGTTCTGCAAGCTTGGCCTCGTGGATCACATCGACAGCTCCGTCGATGCGCAGACGCGTTTGCTCGATGTTGAGTGGACGCAGATCGACCACTGCATCTTCTCGTGGATCTACCTCACCATCTCCAAGACGATCCGCGACAGGTGTTCCATCGCCGTGCCACCGCCTTCTCTGCGTGGTAGGCCGTGCACGGCCTCTTCCTCAACAACGCGTCACAGCACACCATGTATGCCCTTTAGGATTTCCATAACCTACAACAGGGCGATCTCTCCGTCCGCGATTACTGCTACCGGCTCAAGCGTCTCGCCGACACCCTCACCGACGTCGGGCACCCTGTCACCGACCAAGACCTCGTTGTCAACTTGTTGCGTGGCCTCAGCTCCAAGTTCTCCAATGCACTCGGCGTCGTCACCGCCATGAATCCCTTGCCGCCGTTTCTTTGGGTGCATTCCTATCTGTTGCAGGAGACTCGTGTTGACCGCTCACATAAGATGGAGGCGGTTAACACGCTTCGCCGCCGTTCTTCGCTGGTACACCACGGCATCATCGGTGTGTGGCGGCGGCGGCCCTCGTCGCCACCAATTCCTCTGGCGTCTACAAACCGCCGGCCAGCAGTCGGCTTCGTCTCCAACGAAAGGCAGAGATCGCCGCAAAAAGCGCAAGCAATATGACGGGCGCTCGCGCAACAACTCTGGATCCACCGCGCAAAATCCGGCGTCGCAGCAACAACCTTGGGGTTGCCGTTCCCCTGGACCGGCATGGTTCAGGCGTGGCAGGTTCCCCCAACAAATTGGCGTGCACCGTCCGGCGGTTCGTTCCCACGAGCCGGCACTCCTCCTCAAGCCATGTTCGCGCAGGCGCCTCCACCACAGTAGTACTCCTTCGCCGCGCCGCCCAACCTCTACACCGCGCTCCACGGGCAACCATCATCCACCGTCGCTTACACTGGCAGTGGGGATTGGTTTCTCGATACAGGCACTTCTTCGCACATGACCGACAACTCTGGTATTTCCCATTCTCACCCTGTTCCACCTGGTTCAGCTCACGTAATTGTTGGTAATGGTGATTCTCTTCCTGTCACCCACACCAGCGCCCTGTCTGTTCCTACCATTTGCCACACCTTTGCGCTTGCACAATGTTCTTGTTTGCCCCTCTTTGATTAAGAATCTTGTTTCTATTCGTGCTCTAACCCGTGATAATACCAGGTGAAAACTTATATGTCGTATTTTGCATTAGAAAATGTGTTGAGGGCATGTTAGATAATAATTTTTCATCTTACTTCACACGGGTGTATTAATTAGGTTTTAGAAAAATAGAAAAACAACTTTTTTGCGTGACAATTGGAAATCTGAATCTCCAAATACTAATAGGAGAGTAAGTGTAAGGTTGCATCAAAGTTTGATGTGTCCATGTGGTAAGAAAGTACTTGAGTGTATACAAACTTTGAAGTTTAAGTTGAGTTCCATGAAACAATGTGATGAACTATCTAGTTTATGAACAATGTATACTCCAATTTTCACAAAATGTTATGAAACTTTTTTGTCAAGCTTGTACATCCATAAAATAATTCTATGCCAATTTACATAATTTTTGGAGAAGTTTTAGGTATTATCATCATTATTTTATAACAAGGTGACTAATAGAATTTCGAGTTTTCCCTACAAGTTAATTGAATTTTTAGTCAATCTTCTAGATGTCGGATAGAATGGAACATAGGCGCCTAAATATAGTTTTTTCTAATTTTTTTGAATCTTACTAAAGGTCCATATAGGTCAATTTGGAATTAATTTCGGTAAACGTGCAGAAATTCATTTATATCATAGAAAATAGCAAACCTACTTGAAAATTCTTGAAACTCCTATGTGACAACTTATATGCATACTATTATATATAAAAAAATATTTGTGCGTATAAGATAACTATTTTTAGGTGTTACTTCACAATGGTGCAATAAAAAGAAAAAAGAAAAAGAAAAACGTTCAGAAGAGAAGAAATCAAACCTGGCCCATTATGACCAAACGGCCCAACTAATTCTGGCCATCCATTGGTGATTCGATGGCTACGATTGCATTACAATTGTATAAAAGGTGCTCAAACCCTAACCCTTGGACCCCTATTATCAAAGCCACCCCGCAACCAGCAGCCTCCTCTGCTAGCGGTGCCAATCTCTCCCCACCGAAGCCGCCCCCATGGCCGCCCTATCTCCCCCCACCTCACCTCCACCGCCCATTCCCGGTGGTGCCACCCCTCCTCTCGACCTCTCCCTCTGCCTACCTCTCACTCGGCCGCCCCCTCGGCCTCTCCCTCTCCCCACCCACCCTAACTTCCTCCTCTCCCTCCCTCGGATCCACGCTTGCCCACCTTCCCTCCTCTCCCTTCCGCAGATCCGCTGCCGCTGCTTCTTGTGGCCGATGCGGCTCCAAGCTCGGCGTGGCGGCACAAGGTGTTGGCAGACTCTCCTCGGGCGAGCTCCGCCTGCAGGCCAGGCCCCGCGCTGGAGGTTGCATCCTCGGAGTGCCGCACCGAGCTGCTGCCGTAGTCGATGGATCCAGGGGCGCGGGCGTCAAGGCCGACCTCGTGCCGCCACACCCTCTCGAGTCCACCATCCAATTGGTACGAACCCACCCCCTCCTCTGTTTTCCTTTACTCTTCCGTGCCGGCGAAACTCTAGCGCTGAGACTTTTTGTTTGGGCGCACGCCCTCTCGCGCAGGGGTCCAAGTTCTGGGTCGACAAGAAGTTCGGGCTCTGCTTATGTCGGAGTTTGATATTACCTTTGTTCCTCAAAAGTCAGTTAAAGGGCAAGCTCTCGCTGATTTTCTTGCAGCACACCCGGTACCTGATGATTCCCCACTCATCACTGACCTACCAGATGAAGAGGTCTTCACCGCGGAGCTTGAAGCCCCATGGGAGCTCTACTTTGATGGAGCCTCACGCATAGAAGCTGATCCCCATGGCACCCCACGGCGGAGAGCTAGAGTGGGATTAGTATTCAAAACCCCGCAAGGTGGAGTGATGTACCATTCATTCTCCCTTCTTAAAGAAGAATGTTCCAATAATGAAGCGGAGTACGAAGCGCTTATATTCGGCCTTCTTCTCTAACTATCCATGGAGGTAAGTTCCCTGAGAGTTCATGGAGACTCTCAACTTGTAGTTCGGTAAATAAATGAAATATATGAGGTTCGTAAACCTGAACTGGTGCCATACTACAAAGCGGCCTGGAAACTTATGAAAAAATCCAAGCACATTGAAGTTCTACATGTCCCCCGAAGTAGGAATGCACCCGCGGATGCCCTAGCGAAGCTTGCTGCAGCACTTATCTTTCTAGAAGGTGAATTTGCACAGGTTACTGTAGAAGAAAGATGGCTCCTCCCGGCTGTCCTGGAGCTTATCCCAGAAGAGTGTGAAGTCAACACCATCACCACGAATGTTGTTGAAGAGGGAGATTGGCTTAGACCTTTCGTCGATTATTTCAAGCACGATAGCCTTCCAAATGACCCCGTCGAAAGGCGCCAACTACAACGACGTCTCCCCTCTTATGTCTACAAGGCAGGTGTCCTCTATAGGAGATCCCATGGGCACGAAGTCCTACTCTGATGTGTCAACCAGAGTGAAGCTGACCAAGTTCTAAAGGAAGTACACCACAGTGTTTGCGGGGGACACCAAAGTGGGCCAAAAATGTATCATAGCATCCGTCTTGCTGGATACTATTGGCCCAACATCATGGAAGATTGCTTAAGAGTGGCAAAGTCATGTCATGGTTGCCAGATTCATGGCGACTTCAAGCATCAGCCACCTCTTCCACTCCACCCAACGGTTCCCTCATGGCCATTCGATGCTTGGGGAATCGATGTTATTGGACCGATTGATCCTCTCTCCTCAGCAGTCCATCACTTTATTTTGGCTGCTACAGATTACTTCTCCAAGTGGGCCGAAGCTGTGCCACTCCACAAAGTGAAGAGCGCCAATGTTATCAACTTTCTAGAGCGACAAATCATATATCGCTTTGGAATCCCTCATCGTGTCACTTCAGATAACGGTAAGGCATTCAGGTCTAATAAAATGTACAGGTTCATGGAGAAATACAAAATAAAGTGGAACTACTCCACTGGCTATTACCCTCAAGCAAACGGAGCGATCGAGGCAAGACCCTCGGCAAGATACTAAAAAAGACTGTGCATAAATATAAAAGAGACTGGCATGATCGGCTCTTCGAGGCTCTATGGGCGTACCGTGTCACAGTTCGTACCCCAATGCAAGCCACCCCATACTCTCTTGTATATGGTTGTGGAGCAGTCTTGCTACTAGAAGTCCAATTACCATCATTACGTGTGGCCCTCCACGAAGGGCTCACTCATGATGAGCAAATTCGTCTTCGGTTCCAGGAGCTTGATGCATTGGAAGAGGAGCGTCTCCACACCCTCCAAGATTTGGAGTTTTATCTCTAGAACATGGTGAGAGTGTACAATAAACTCGTCAAGCAACGAGTATTCAAGAAAGGCGAACTAGTGCTCATACTTCGGCGCCCCATTGTCGTCACACGCAAGACAAAGGGCAAGTTTGAGCCTAAATGTGAAGGGCCATACGTCATCGAGCAAGCCTATGATGGAGGTGCCTATCAACTCATCGATCAACAAGGTATCCGGTCAATGCCTCCAATCAATGGGAGGTTCTTGAAAAAATATTTTTCATAAAATCTTTTGCCTCTGATTTGGTTGACGTGCGTTAACAGTTGCACGCTCGACCTCTTTTCTTGTCTCCTAATAAAATGTACTTCACATGTACAACACAAAAACGGCTTTCCCCATAATAGTGCCTAGCTGCGGTGTAAGACTTGACTGCCTTGGAACTATACCTAAAAAGAGCAGAGCCTGCCACATTCCATCCTACGTGCAATATATATATATATATATATATATATATATATATATATATATATATATATATATATATATATATATATATATATATATATATATATATATATATATATATATACAAAACATACCGCTGGGGCAGTGGGAATAACAATTGGGTTACTTCCTAGCAGTGAGGTCAACATGCTCTTTATACCTCTAATACAGGGCAACACATTCCAGGGAAGACTATAGAAAAGAGCAAGAAAGGGCTACTGCAACACAAGTTCACTTAGGGGCAGCTCCTGGCTAACTTTAGCCTGGCTAGAATCTGGAGCCAGGCTAGCCCAAGCCTGTGTAATACAATGCAATTTGCCCATGTTTGGTAGGGTGACTAGAGATAGTCCGGTCTGTTTTGCTCGTGTTTGGTAGGCTGCACACTGTGGTAGGATGACCCTGTGTTCTTTAAAGGTGAGGTTACCACTTATCACCATCTTCCTCCTCTTCTCTCCACTTCCCAACCTTCACCTCACCTCTGGTTCGCCATCTCTCGTTCTTCTCTCCGCTTCCATTATTCTTTTCGCTCGGCATCAGTGCTGCACTCTACTATCTCCCATCGAACGGAAATCGATAAAGCCAAAAAAGGCCAAGCATTGCCGGAATGCCAACGTTCAGGCCATCAAGTGATTCAAGCCCACCTCCGCCGACTCCCCATCTTACCTCTGAATGAAGCCATCGTCGTCCGAAGCTGGAGCACCAGCAACACCGTATGGAGGTCTGGCGCAGTCAAATCGACGTCCAGCGAGGCCTTATCGAGGTCCGTGGTGTCCGAATCGAGGTCCCGTGAAGCTGAATTGAGGCTTCCGCCATGTGTGCCTCTGTTAGCCGCGCACCTCACCTGGGCATGGCGCACCGCCGGCCGCCACCATGGGAGATGCACAGCTCGAGCGCGGCGCCCAGCCGCGGGAGTCCGCTGGTCACGCACCGCTGCAACCCTGGCCGCGAGCTCCGCCGGCCGCTCTCTCCTCTGCGCACCGCCGTGCCCTCCACTGCGCACCACGACCCGCTGGCCTGCGCCGGCCGTGAGCACCGCCGCGGCCCCCGCCGCCCACCGATGATGCACCGCCGCAGAGGAAGGAGGTGAGCAGATTCAACATCTAGGCTAATCGAAGCCTGCATAGTGGGGAACGGCCCTCATCTGTGTTTCCCACTAGCCAGGCTTGTATGCCCCTTTTGCATTGCCAAGGCCAAGCTAACTCACTGTGCAGCCTACCAATCACAGCTACATTGCATTGCATAAGCCTAGATAAGGCTAATGCAGCCTACCAATCACCCCTAAGTGTGCAGCCTCTTGCCACCCTGGGAGGGACCGGAAACAATAAAATGCCTGCGAGGATTCACTTAGTCACATAAAGGTGAGCAGCTATCTCCAAGTACCTCGAGAAGACAAGGGTTATATGTCAAATGACTCGACAAATTTCAAGTCTCAAAGGTCTCCAAAGTAGATGACCTCAGTTCAAATAATGATCAAGTCAATATCAAGCAAAGAAGTGGGGAGGTGGAAGGTAGCTGTTCATCACCCTTGGCAAAATTCAGAGGCAAAGATACCTAGCCAACATCCCAAAACCAATCACCCGAACGTAGCCATACCTATGTCCTCCTGTTAGAGAGTACGAGGAGTTGTGGTGGTTACTCAATGTCTAGAAGTCTCATGTGAAAATTCCCATTGTCTGCAGCTGGGGTAGTGGAAGCAGGTCGTCTTTATACACCCATAATCACAACCACTTGGCAATGCCCCACAGCTAAGTCCCTTGGCAGTCGTATCCCAAGCCGCACATATAGCTAGCGCTCAACGGGAAAACCAACATTTTCTCAAACAAAGAACAGATATTGTGCTTTCTAAAGATGCTTAACTGTTCTTTTATGTCGTGTTATTCTAGCTAACGCTTGCAGGATTAACTCATTCTCGAATGCACCAGCACATCCGGCTTTAAGCTGCCAAAACCCTTCATCTGGTCGTTCAGCACTGCTACATCTAAGCAGTCACCACCAGATTGGTGTAGTGCGGCTCATCATAGCGGTCCACGCTACACTATGGAGCCTTTCATCTGTTCATAAATGCTGCAGCATGTAAGCAGCCGCCACCAATTGATTGGCCTCGATTACCAGATGCGCTGCATGGTTGCTTCGTTTCGCATCTACGGGAGCAGTGCGACGCACCAGTGCGGCTAGTGTCAAGCTGTGAAACTCTTCTTCCAGTCGTGCTGGCACCATGCTAGTCAACGGTCACCACTAGATTGAAAAAAAATCTCATCACGGCACGACCCTCTCATCACGTGCCTGAGATGACTGCATACTTTGTGTTGGCTAATGTCGCAACATTTAAGCGGCCCCGGCACAAGTCCACACATCACCCATGTTGACATGGTTCTCGACGGTATGAACATCCACCTCATTTCCATGTGATTTAATTTTTTTCTCTCTCTCCTCTCCCTTCGTTCTATGGCAAATTGGCAAAGGTATCATATCTGAGGTACAGGAGCTATGAACCTAGTTGGTTTCATATGTTCGTGACCCAGCTAAGTGCTCATGGCTCAACAAACAACTATACTATTCGGCATCAAACCTGCAGCTCATGGATGGAGAGTTTGACAACTCCATCTCATCACGCCAGCACGGGGCGACAACGACTATCGGCTTCGTGCAGTATAGTCCGGCCAGCACGAATCGTATCTGCGGCCCTGGTCTGAAAAACTTGAGATGAAGTCCGGCGCCCTCACGATATTGCTCGGAGGAAGGCCGATATTCTTAAGACTTGCATGTGCCAAGCATAAAGATGGAAGCAACACCAGAAAAATAGGAGGCAGTCGTGATGGGCTTGCCCGATGTTTTTTTCTTTGTCCGTAATGTGGCCCATGATGCTGTGGCTACAAACCACGTACATGCACATGCAGATCGCAGGTTTCAAAAGAATACAAGCATGTACGAAAAAAAAAGAATACGAGCAGAACACATATATCACTAACGACGACTTCATTCCAATGATTGTTCAAAGCAAATTGTGACCTAACCTATGGATGCACCAGTAGTGCTCCGACCTGAATTCAATAAACACAAGGACTTGATCCTGACAACTCAAACAAACTCTGACGACACAATCTCTGAAGGAAATAAATCTTCTCTCAGGCCTCATACTGAATGGCATACTATTTATTGGGCTAAACTCACGATGACTCCCTATTGTGCTCCTGCTACCTCCCCGTTCTGCTTCTTCTCTGAGTACGCCAGGATGATGGCGACATCAGCCGGTGGCTTGGCCCGGAGACGTTCCTTCTCCTCGTCAACATGTGCAGCGTGGCTCTTCATCTCATCACGGAGCTTCATGAGGCGACCTAGGTTGTCACCTTGCAGCTCGACGTCCCTGTCAAAAGCCCCAATATTCCCCGCGGCAAGAGATGCCAGGCGCCGCAGCTCCTCTCCACGTTTCTAGGTGGTCTTCATTTTCTCCTCGTACTCCATCATCTTGGTCTTGTACTCGGTGACCTTCAAGTCCTGCTTCTCCCTCGAGGAGACAACCTTCCGGTGATATTCCATCAGCTCGGCACGACTGCCCTTGACGGACGCAAAGTCAGCATCCACCTCAGAGAGCATGCATCCTCTAGGCGTTGTAGGTGGGTACGCGCTCTCTTCATCCTGGTTGAGGGTCACTTCCTCAAAAGTGGCCCCGTTCTCCAGTCGTTGGGCCAGAGCGCCCAAACGGGTGATCAGCAGCTCCAAGTCCGCAAGGAGCGTCGGAGTGTACATCTTCCCCCAGTGACTCATAAGGAGCTTTATCATCTCAAGCACTTTCGCCTTGTTGAATGGGGTTTCCTCCAGCAGGCGGTGGAGACAAGCCAGATCATCACTGCCGACAATGGTGGCAGAACGTTCTTCCTCCAAAGTTTCCAGCGGGAGGATGAGGCTTGGAGGAGTCACTGGCTCATCTTCGATGGAGCGGACCGGACTGACCATGAAGCGAGGGCCGTCTGAGACCAGCTTGGAGACGTAGGACGCAGTCTTCTCCCTCAGCTTGCGCATCCGCTCTAGGAGAGTGAGTGCCCCTTTCCCCATCCCTTAATTTCCCGACCTCAGCAGGTTTTGAAGGCAGGATCATCAAGTCATCCTCCGGCACCTTGACCTGCTCGGGAGTCTGGAGCACCTCTTTCCCCTTCAGCTTTCTGGTCCATTCGGCAAGCGACAGGTGATCATACTCTTTGCTTCCGCCATTGGAAAGTCTCAGATAAGAAGAATTATGTGATCTCATTCATACTGTTGACGCCTTTTCGGAGCCAACAAGCACGCGGAGGAGCTCCTTGCAGCGCCTCCACGTAGGGCGGTCAGACCGGGGTCGCTGGGTTCACCGGCGAGAAACTAACGAACGCCCGCCCGGGAGGGACCCCGTCAGGGTAGGCGCACATTGGGTTGTCCTAGGCTCGGCAGGTCAGCTAGGATGTCCTCTCATGCCGCAGAGGTAGTAGAGGAACATCACATGGGGTTGGAAAAGTAAGGGAACGAGGAAGAAAGGTAAAAACGATAAAGATAGATTTAATAGATTCGATTGTGGATATCCCTTCAATCGGCCATGGCCCTTTATATCTATAAGGAGGGGAGGCCTTGCCCCATTAGGAGTTGAGACCCTTACAAAGTCATGTCAAAATACAACTTCTAACTCGTATTTGGCAGGGCAGGGCGGTCTAACCGCCCTAGGGACGCGGTCTAACCGCGTGCCCGACGTGCAGACCTTTCGGAGCCATATCTCCCTCATCCGGACTCCGAATTAGACGTCCTATATATGGATCTTGATCTACTCGACGAGTCCTATCCAATGGTGAAGCCCAAATTGCCTTTTGAGGACTTTGACCTGGGCGGTCTAACCGGATATGCCATACCGGTTAGACCGGCCTACCCAAACCTGCTAATTTTGGGTGTCAACACATACAAATAAAAAAATGTTGTTAGCTACCTGTCGGTTGCACCGTGGGCTCCTGATCTTTAGGAGCAGGGTCGGCAGGAGCGGATTTGTCACCCGAGTTGGGTACTGAATCGGCGTCGGCAGGCAACGGTGGGAACATGTCGGCAGGCAGCGGAGGGAAGTTCTTGAAATTCAGTCCAACATGGTACTGCACAATGAGGACCGGTGTATTTCAGTTAAAGAAATATATTAAGAAAAAAAGAACTGGTACTCACATCATCATCAGGGTCATCGCTGCTGTAGGCTGCTCCATCAAGATCCAACATTTCGTCCAAATCGAGCTTCTCGTCATCAGCGTGTTCGCCTTTGGGCGGCAGCACGGGATTGGTGCGACTAGTGTCACTCAAGCTCGCGGTCTTCGGAGGACTTGGAGATAGGGGTATAAGATACCCCACGCCCAAGATCATAACAGGGCCGAGAGGAGGACCCGCCAGGTGTCTGCGAGGCGCTTGGTAGAGGGCTTGGTAGAGAGCTTCGTGGAGGACGCATGACGGCGCCGCTGGAAGAACCACCGGCTTTTATCTCTCCTTTAGAGATCCCATCAGCAAACTCGATCCTTTTGGCCTGTTGGCCGTCAGTACGAGCCGCAAGGGTAGCAGACTGCCCTGTGACACTGCGGCGTGATGACTTGGAACCCAATTCGGCACCCCGGACACCTGGTTGTTCTCATGCTCTCCCTGGCGACGAGCACCATCGGCGAGGCGTTTGTTTTCTCGGTGTTGCTGCACTTCCCTGCTCTCACGGCGCTGCTGCGTGTCCTTGTTCTCGCGGCGCTCCGGCACGTCCTTGGCGTCGTGATGTGAAGAGCCAGACTTGCTGGGCGCCATAGGTGCTACGGCACAGTTAAACACACACGGATTAGATGAATACGGAGTATATATGGCCGGTCAAGAAATGGAGATTTGTTAATCTGCCTAAGTAAACAAAATACGAAGAAGCAATGAACACAAGTACCCTCACCGAGGAACTCGATGACCCTCTAGGGTGGGTATTTATAGTCTTGAAAACCTATAAGATCAGGATGAGGTTTGTTGGCGCAGATGAAAACAAACAGCCGAGAGAAAGGTTGTTGCGACTGTTGCGCGCGCAAGTTACGAGCGCCACCGACCATCTGGATATGGATGCACTCGGCAAGATTTTTTTCTGGCGCTTGGAATCAACGGTGTGCACGAATTGCCCGCTGGAGAAGATGAACATGGCGAAGTATTCTATAACTAGCCAAGTTACAACACTCGTACCTGCCGAAGTACCAAAATCAGTATCACCAAGTGGAGTTCGAGTTACTCCGTACTCTAACTCTACTTGGTGAGGGGGCATTTGTTCGAAAAGATTTTGTGCATTATTATATATAGAAGTACTATTTAAATATGCTCATGCATGTATTATGGGAGAATCAATCGACATTCGTGTACAAAGTCTTAGGGAACGTGTGTATACACTCCCGCACTCTCGTTGCCCAAATACGTACACTGCGCCACGCATGACACGAGAAGAAAATGCCTCGCACGGCCGGCACGAAGACGCTCCGGTTCGGCACCTCAGTCAAGTCGTGAAGATATATTGGGCTGATTAGTTGAGGATTAGCACAATAATCATTTATTGTTAATATGGGCTCCTATTGATGGCCTGCATGGCCCATGCAACAACAGCCACGCACTTGACTATGGCTAAGAAGCTAGCAGTGTGTACACGAAGTCCAGTACATAACGTATTGCAAACGAAAATGGTGAAGGCCCAGCCGGCCCAGCTTCTGGAAACTTCTCGACGCACCGACGTGACCCAGCAGCGTACGCGGATAAGAATGAATTCAAATTTTGAACTTCGCAAGCCGCGCGGTGCGACGACGCCCGGACGCTTCGCTCGCTCGCCAACAGACTGGAGGCGGCGCTCGGCACCAGCTCCTCCCTGCCGCAGCCTATAAAAAGAAGCTCTACCCTTCGAGGAGGAGGGAGACACCAGCCACAAGCCAACACACCACACCACCGCGTCGCCGTCCAACGCATCAGTTCGCCGACGTCTCTCTGGCCGGTAGCATCATCCCGGAGCGCGCCCATTGATCACCGGCAAGGAGGTTCACGGCCGTCGATCGAACTCCGGTGCCAGCGGCCCGCGGAACTGCACGGCGCCGACGCCAAGAACCTCGGCGTCGTCGTCGACATGGCCACTGTCCTTCCCGTTGGTAACCCAGGTTGATACATCTACGTATTTCTTTTCCTTCTTTCCTTTTGCATGTTCGTTTCAGATTGCACATGGAGCATCTGCACGTTCCCGTCACCACGAACATCATGAGAGGGGATGTCGAGCCCGCCGCAAGGGATGTTTTTTTAGATTAATGAATAAAATTCCAGCCTCTATATCCACAAGGAGATATATACGGTCACTGGTTACACGACATTAGAGTACTTAGACTCTAAACCTCACATATGAGGTAAACAAAAACAAGAAAAAAAACACACTAGCACAAAGAAAAAGAAAGACTAAGCTTCAAACTTCTTCTCCGTCCATGCTCCAAACAAACCTCCAACCGCTCACCAGAACGTTCCTCCACAATTGAAGCCGATCACTTGATTTCCAAGACCACGCCTCCAAGAAGTAAACGACGTCGAAGCCGCCGCCGTCGCCGCCCCTCCGATCAGCCGGAGAAAGGTTTTCACCTGGAAAATCAAAGACCAAGCAGGGAGCCTCTCAACCAACGCCTCCACGGAGGTCCACGACATCCGGAAACGCCACCGTTGCTGACCCCGACACCAGCACCGGGAAAGACTTTCGCCCGAAGCTCCGCCCACTGCCGACCCACCGACAAAGAACACGATGACCCACAACTCAAGTCGCAGTCACCGGTAGCGTGAGGGGCGAGCACTTAGGCTCCCCTCGACCAGACCACCGACGAACGCCTCGAGAGTCGTGACACCCTGCTTGACTCGCCGACGCACCGGCACTGCATCGGTGAGGCCCACAACATCACACGGGACGCCGATGATGAAAGCAACCCAGCAGCCGCCACCGCCGCCACTGCCATCACAAGCTCGCCGGGCGGACCTCCGCTGCACTTAGGCCTCGGGAAAGATCCGCACGCTGGAACTCGATGCCAGTCGAAGCCGCCGACTCCCACACGCCACCTCCGAACTCCCTGCGGGAACGATCAACGACGACCAAATCCTTCCCCAGCATTTAGTCTAGGCAAGGTAGGCTCCCAGAATCGTCACCCAACAACAAGCCATCGTCGCCCACGCCGCTGCCCACCATGAGCAGGCCACGACGCCGTAGATCTGAGCAGCACCACCACCGCATACTCCTACCATGAAAAAACTCGGAGAGGCCCGAGAATGCCATGGCGCCGCTAGACAGAGCCAGTAGCACCGGAGGACTCCCCGGCCCCGCCGCCCGCCGCCGACCGGTGTGACGCCTCACCGCCGCCACCGCGCCGCAAGGGATGTGATCGTCGTCGTCGATGCATCCTCATCAACGATCGCCGCCGAGCACGAGCATGCATCAGGCTTGTTCTTTGGGTCACCAGAATAGGATCCCTTGAACTTTTTCTTATCTTTCTTTCCCTTACCTTGCACACTATGAACCTCAGGAAGAGGTGCTGCACCAGTCGGGTGGTTATGATGGTTCTTCATCAGAATCTCATCATGTTTCTCAGCCTGAGTAAGTGTGTAGATAAGTTGAGAATACTGAGTGTATTTATTAGCCCGATACTGATGTTGCAAGACTCGATCCGCAGGAAGCATGGTAGAAAGAGTTTTCTCAATCTTATCAGCATCCGTTGGTTCTTTCTCACAAAACTTCAACTTAGAGCAAATCTTATGAACATCATGATTGTAGTCTGCAGCAGACTTGAAGTCCTGCAAACGCAAATGGTTCCACTCATGATTAGCCTCCGGCCAAATGAGTTCCTTCTGCTGGTCATGACGCTCTTTAAGAGCAAGCCACAAAACACAAGGATTCTCCTCTATAAGGTACTCTTGTTTGAGATCCTTATGTATGTAAAACCTTAAGAGCATTAAGGCACCGTACTTCTTTTATTCATCCAAAACAACACCTGCAGTAGGCTCGTTAAGGTATGGCAAAAGTCCGCGGGATGCAAAGTTAATCTTTATATCCGAAGCCCAAGTGGGATAATTGTGACTATCAATGGCAAGTTCATTGAACTCATTTGCCATGGCCATAGCCTACATGGTAGGACCATATGATTTAATAATTCATTCATGAAAATGTAATCAAGTGGCTAAAAATGTTGTAATAAATGCAAATTAATTTAAATCGCATAACTCAGCATGGATTAAATAATACAAGGTAGACAAAATATCATGTAAACCTTAATTATAACTCTCATCAAGTTGTATATACATGGTAGATAATATCAAATGCCATAGAACATAGAGTAGATCATAATGGTAGATAATGAAATTGCTGCCATAACATGATCTGAAGGCAAATAATTCAGATTTGAACTAATTGCAGCCATTGTTATGGTTTCTACCACACCAGGTATAACAAAATGATGATGAAACATTTGGTAATCACTTTAATAGTGTAAGCCAAAAATAATTAATGATAGTCAGTAAGCCATTGTAATATTGATTTTTTAATTTTAATCCTTGTTTTGGGAACATTGTATAGGTAATCATCAACCTTCAAAAAAACGAGTATGATGTAGACCTTTAGTAATAGACCGTCAAAATCCATATACATGGATATGATCTCTATCACCTAATGTTTGTATCCCAAAATTATGTAGAGAAATGCATAAATTAATTGCAAAAGATCACTAGTAATATTTTACTAATGAATAAAATCACAGCGTTGAGATGGTGTATGTGATAAAAATTATGGCAATAACGAAATAAAGTATGAAAGTGACAAATTTACACAAACATACTAGCATTAATATTCAAAATTGCAAGGTACATAGGTGACGAACACACATTTGTACAAGACTAAACATTGATAATCAGCAGTAAATAACATAGTCTAATAGCTATGATTAAAGATTAAAACTGCTGGAAATAAAAAACATAAAAACATGAAAGCTGGTAACATAGCTGGCCGCCCGCCGGCCCACGCCGCCGCTCGCGACCTAGCCGTATAAAAGGGCCGCGGTTAGGGTTTGTAACCCTAACCGCCCCTTCCACTAGCCGCGCAGCCAAGAGCCCAGCGCGAGCGCCGCCACCGCTAGTCCCCGCCTGACCGCCCGCCTCCACCGCGCGCAAGCTGCTGTGTCCGCCGGTCCTGCGTCGGATCCACCACCCGCCGCCGTCCATCCGTCGCCGGATCGAGGAAAGAGGCCGCTGGCCCCCGAAGTTTGGTCGTCGTCGACCAGCTCGGGCCAGCGGCCCCCCTTCCCACTCCGGTCACCGTTCAGGCCGAGGGAGGAGCGCGCCTCCCCCAGAAGAAGAAGCCGTGCTGCCGTGTCCGCCTCGGGCACTGGTGCTCAGGCTGCCATGGTCGTTCTCCCGCGACTGTACGACGACGTTCGCGAGGCTCGGCGACGTGGGTGTAGACGGGCTGTGCGGAACGGCAATCCACGTCTGGCGGAGCGTGGGGCTGACCGACAGAGGGTGCCGAGGTGGTGGTGGAGGGGCCTGCAACTCCGGCTCGACGGCGTCCCTGGAGAAGAGGCGCAACAGAAGAGCACCCCTGCGGGCCGCGATGGTCCCGAAGGGCCTCGGCAGCATCGTCTCAGGGACGGATCCGTTGGCAAGCGGGCGCCCGGCTGCAGTAGCCGGCCCGTTTGCCACCGGAGCCGAAGAAGGAGATCCCGACGGCGGCGAGGAAGGAGACCTGCGGCGGTGGCGACCTGCGACGGGTGAAGGGGCGCGTGTTGAGTCCATCTGGACCTCCACGGGCTCCTCCTCCGGCGGTGCAGCGGCCGCTCCGGTGGCCAGCGGCGAGGAGACGTCGAGGGGTAGGGTGCACTCCACCACCAGCACCTGGACCACGGCCGTCCACCCGTGCGCGTCACAGTGGGCCACATTGGCCACCTGGATGCGGACGGGTGGTGTTCGCGTCGGCGACCCAACGGAGACGATGGCGCTCGCCGGCGATTCGCTGGGGCCGGCGTCGGTGGAGATGCCTACCGGCGGCGCACTGGTGCCTACGCCGGCGCTGTCCACACGGCGGTTGAAGGCACGGTTACCTCCTGCCGAGATGCGGGCGCCCCGGTGACGGCGAGGAGCGGCAACCGACATCAATGGGGGCACCGCCATGGTGTTCTAGAGGTGGAGAGCCTGGCACGCGGCGGCGGGCGTCGCCGTCTGGTGGTTGATGAGGGAGCGACGCACATGGTGCTCGAGGCGCTCCCTGAGGCGGCGAGCACGGTGGCGAGGAGGAAGGTCAAGCACGGAGGCGACAAGCTCATCAATTGTAGGCATCGTACCTCTCCTGGTCGGAGGCCGATGCCTCCCTTCTTCTCCGGCGAACTCGCCGGCGAACTGCTCCCGACCTTCTTTTCTCTTCTCAGTTGGTTAGAGCGCTGATAACGTATTGAATGTGTTTGGGAACAGTAATAATGAATAGTAATCAAGTCTGTAATTTTATTGATGAACAGTTATATATATATATATATATATATATATATATAGACACACACACAAATGGCCATCGAGGTCAGTTACAGGAGAGAGAGCCCCGCTCCCACGATCTCCTTCGTGAGAAGGATCTGGTAACTGCTATTAGCAGTTGCTAATCCCCTGTTAATTGATCATTTAGAATTCAGTATGTACCAAAACATGCGCGCATGGGGCCGCGGTATGGTTCGCCAACACGTCAGCCAGCATCTGGGGGTCTGCAGCGCGTCTTCAACGCCGACGACGGCCGGCAGGTGGTGCTTGGACGTGGCCGGCGGCGATTTCTTCAGTCGTTCCACTGCTTGCAGCCACGCCGGAAGACGAGTCGACGATCTTGTACGTGTTGTGCTAGCTGCAGGTGGCCGCTGCGCCGGCCGGCTGTTGGGTGGTGCACTATGCCCCGGCGGTGAGCGTCAAGCTTGCATTGGCGGTGAGCGCTCTAAGTCTGGCAATGATTAGCACCCCCACCCCGGCAACCCCCAATCCGAACCCCGAAATCCTAACCCAACGGCCCTAATCTCGCTGACGAAACGCGGAGATGGAGAAGACAGAGGAATGGTAGGGAAGAAAAAATTCAGCTGTGGAGGGAGGGAGAAATACCCCTTTCATTGCAATTTTCGGTCCAATTGATCTACAAAGCGTCCTTTACCTCAAAATTCATGAATGTGTGTAAGAGCATAAGATAATACCTTCGTTTATCCTCGGGGTTGTACCAAGATCTTAATTTAATATGTAATTAAACATCAAACCTTTATTAAGAGGCAACGTATCTAGTAGAAACCAACTCTCTGTGCAAACTATGAAAACTTCAATCTGAACCACACGATCTTGATCAAGGGGACACTCAGGAGAGGTGGGAGTGGTGATTTGCAAAGCTCAGGAGAGGTGGGAGGGGTGATTTGCGTAGACGCTTTTGGAAAGCACCCCTCCCCTCTCCTCTGAGCGCCCCTTTGGATCAACATCGTGTGACCCATACTGAAGTTTTCATAATTTGCACGAAGAGGTTGGTTTCCACCGTATATGTTGCCTTGTTAAGATCCATTTTGTTATGATTGATATCTTAACTATGCTCTTTCATGAAATGTTGGTCAACAGTACACTTTAAGTTGCTTTATTGCTTATTTAGAATGATCATCAAGTGTGTTCTTATGTTTAATAGATGATTACCCATGTGTACTGACAGTACCGTGGGAGGGGAAGTGTTGGACATGATTCACATCCATTCATGATAAGAGATCCCATCGATCCGCAAGTGATCCTAGACCCCTAGAATAGGCGTTGAGTCTATCTTGTTTATAACCTTACTTTCTCTATCTAGTTGATATACAAAGAACTTTCGGTTACATTGATTGGTACTTAAATTAGTTAAGGGGAAGTGTTGGACATGATTCACATCCATTCATGATAAGCGATCCCATTGATCCGCAAGTGATCCTAGACCCCTAGAATAGGCGTTGAGTCTATCTTGTTTATACCCTTACTTTCTCTATCTAGTTGATATACAAAGAACTTTCGGTTACATTGATTGGTACTTAAATTAGTTAAGAATAGCACCGGTACGGTGCCGAGTTGAGAACACGAACCCTGGTGGGTAGGTTCCACCACAAGCAACCTTAGCAACAGAGCTAGGCACATTTCGTGTGTGGTCCAGGTGATTTTGATCATTAAAGATGTTCAAGATAGGGCCCTCCTCGCTAGGGTTTGCTTGTATATAAAATCGTTTTTGTTTGCCTTTTAAAAGTATGAAAATATCAGTTGCTTGATCTTTCCCGGCCTCACATTTCACGATAACAAATAATTTTTACATGATAATAAAAAATATAGAGTCTGCTACTTAAAAAAAATTGCTTTAAAGATTTAATAGACAAGATATTTTTATTGCTATATAAAATGGTAGTCAATATATTTTGGTATGTGTGTTTACAAGGGCATTAGTAAACTTTCATATTATTGTGAGGATAATTATAATGCAATTGTGACTAATTATATACTATAGAAAGTAATGAGTGAAGGATTTTCTCATAGCTTAAGTCCACGAGTGAGCACATAATATATTTCCTCATGACACATGTGAACATAGCATGATTACATGAAGTCACACAAACTGCAAATTAAGTATGCTAAGACATTGTATGCTTATATGTGTTTATGGTTGCTAATTTATCAATGCATAGTTGATAAAATTTTGTTTTTATTTTAAAAATCAATAAGTTTCATTAAAAATAAAATAGAGTAGAAATATATTTTAGGAAGAAAATATGAATATTATGTACAAACATTTTAAATTGATTTTGTATATGCCACTGATTCTCGACACCGGCCTCGTCAGTGGGAAGGTGACACATTCAACAAACGGGAGGGTTCGAGAGACTTTTGTCCTCGAGATTGAAAATTAACAAGCAAACAACTCATCAGGAAAACCCTAAACCCTGAAAACCTGACGGTCACAAAGATAAATGCAACAACAAAAACAAACAAATAAACAAATATATAAATTAAATCACCCAGCAAAATATCGGTAACTCCAACGACGACACTAATACTTTTTAGCTGCCAGATCAGAGGGCGGACGACGACAGACATCCGGATCAGAGGGCGTAACTAACGAACGTGCGTGTCACGCGACATAGATGTAGAGCGCTGCTGGTCGTGCTTAATCACGGTAGATGAAGAGGGACTCAATCGCTTTCTGACGAATCATCTTGAGGTTATCCAACGAACGCATCAACAAGTGCAGAAGGATGGGAAAGGTCGCGTAGAACTTGCGAGCAAGATCTGGGCGCATGTACTGTATTCTCAGCTTTTTGTCGACGGACCTCTCCAAACCGTATTCTGATGTATTGCGGTTGAACCGGTGCGCCGCCCAAGCCTGAACTCGTCTCCAGCTGGTGTTTGTTGCGTAGTGGCACTTCTTGTATACCTATTTGACTGCACATCGGCGTGCCATGTCGTGGGGGTACTTGAGATGGTACAAGACCCGGTCGCAGTCCTTCTCATCTAACTTGTCGACGATGTCGTAAAGCTCCTGGTATATACGTAGACCAAGGTCGAGCCTGTTCTCGATCGGCACCATTGACGCATGATTGAGGATAACATAGCGACGCTTGTACCCTTCTGTCCGCATCATGGGGAGGAGACCCTGGCTGACTTTGTCCAGAACCGTGTTGTCGCCGCCAATGATGTCGTAGTCAATCGTGTTGGCAAGATCGCACATGTTTGCTCCGACTTTAGCTTCCTTTTTCGAGGCTTTGAGTGGAACTATATCCTTGAGCGCCGAGGCGCTGATCAACAGTATGACGATGTATTCGTCCACGACGAAGGTGGATGACGTGATCATCTCAAAGCAACACTGTCAAGCATACACCCCGTTTACCCACAAATGAGAGAATACAGACTCATACCTTTAATTCTACTAGGACTCGTACTCTGTAATCCTACTAGGACTCCTACCTTGTAACCCACTACGCACCCGCCCCCTGGACTATATAAAGGAGGACTGGGTACTGTTGGCTGTCAAATTTGACACCCCTAGAGCACTTGTTACATATAGGTTATGTCTCTTATTTGGAACTAACCTACCACTAGGCACTGTCATGACAAAGCAAGTTCGACATGAGTATGTGTTTTTGGAGTTTTAGGTTTACGCAGGATTTTGGCAATAAACAATCACTCTTGGGTGAAGTTCATAATGCATGTCTCAGAAGGACAAAGAAGCCCTGTGCAAGTGCAATGACAAGATGAACAAGACTTAAAAAGCTCCAAAGGTCATCATGAGATTTGGAGATTTACCCACAGATCAACTCAACTTGGGAGATACTCGCGCAATCCAGAACATCACGATCTTTCGATGCAGATTCAGAGACTTAAACGACATCTAATGGCAAATGTTGAATACCAAAGTTGTGATCCTTGTCGAGAGCTTCGATTTGAACATATGCAAAGCCCAATTTGGATCAAGGAGCTAAGAGATATGGCCCTCGAAATGTCTGCTGCGCAGACAAGTCCGAAATCAGATATATTATCTTCCGAGGCCGTTTTGGGGATCTTATCTTCGTTTCCAAGGAAACCAATGAATACCAAAGTTGGAGGTAATTTCATGGCACACAATCGAGACACCGAAATTACATTATTTGGTGTCTGGACGTGCGAGATATGACATCGGCAAGGAAGGGTTGCGTAACTGGAAAATCTAGGCGAGGCTGATTTTATGGAAACAAAGTTTGCTTAATTCCCAAGCAAGATCTCGTGCAAGGCAAGGTGTAGCACGTCCCAAGGCTCCCCAAGGACATAAATACAACCCCCTGGATTTCCAGGGAGGGGGATCGATCCACGAGAGAGCCGCCAAAAGAAGGAGATACACCGAAGGAAGCTGACGGCCGCTGCAAGTCTTCAAGAGTACCTAGGAGATAGCTTAGTCCATCCCTAGCCGCCATGGCCTCCATGCGGTTGTGCCATGGTGCAGTTCCAGAGTCACCCCCAACATTCGTCGGGGTATGTACACACATGATGGTGATATCTATCTACTCTTTATTCTAGTTGTCTCGACTTTGGTCTACTTCAATGCATGCTTTCTTTCTCATATGTGATGCGTCCATATGTTCATAGTAAGATTAGATCTATTCATGGTTTTAGCTAGTTGTTTTATTACCTCGTGTGGTGATAGCATGGCAGAGGGAAAAGTTCTAGCAACGACATGATATGAATTGGACTGATGGTGAGTACCGTGGGAGTCGTTGTGTAGCCACCAAGAGGAGGAGCTACGAGTAAAGAGGACTTGGTGGGTGTTTGGGGTAAAGCTTTGGGAAACCTTAGTTGTTGATGCGCACCTCGCACCGGTAACCTTGGGAGAGTAGGCCTCTTGTGAGCCGCCTTTCTGAGAGATGATTCCGTGTACCTTAGTGGAAATGCAATCTATGTTTTGATCACCTTTTGACTAGAACTGTGCCTAGAGATGATAGGCCCTAGCTTCTTGGTTGTGTTATCTCATATACGGTTGTGGGTGTGATCAACACTTATGCTTCACTCATATCTATAAAGTGTTACCTTTCATATGCAATTTACGCTTCTTGTTAGGTTAGATCGATTAGATTAGATAGAAAACCTTAGGTAGTTCGCTTCTGTTGACGGTTGATTGTCGTATCAAAGTTCACATGGATTTGCAAGCGGACAAACCCCCATCGTAGTCAAGGGACCCTTCTTCCCTTAAGTGTGAGAACCCAAGGTATCGAATCCGTGGAACAATGTGCAACACAAGGATTCAATCTAGTAAGGCAAAGAAACTCCTTTTGAAGAACGAAGTTGCATCTAATCTAAGAGATCATCAAGAAAACACATCTAATCTAATCTACTAAACACAAGAGGTAGCAAGAGAAAGCAAAGAGATAACCAATCTAGAGAGTCTAGATCATGCTTATGTTGTAGCTCCAAACAAGATAGATGAAGATAGAAAAGCGAATCTCATTAAAATCATCTTTAAACCGTGGCCTCCGATCCGATTCCGAAGGCACCTGCCTATTGGAGCCACCATTCTGTCACAACGCACTCCTATTCGTGCGGGTTATCCTAGGGCGAGTTCGAGAAGAACATGTTGAAAACACTTGGTCGGTCCGGTATGCACCTCTATCCACCGCGGCTACAAGAGCACCCTATGCAATCTATCTTAAGTATAGATTGAGGAAGAAGCAAAACCAAGGGAGAACAAAATCATCGAGAAGGCACTTGATCGCTAGAAATCGGATTCACTATAAAAACTTCACCATGAATGATTACATGAACAAGATCACCACCGGGATCCTACCTCGATCTTGATCCTTGCTTGAGCTCCGGACGTGGTCTTCCATGCAAGGTTCCCACGTCGGCTAGGGAAACCCTAGACAACTAGCATGACCCTCCTCTCGAGATGGTGTCCTCAGCTTCTCTCGCTCGGCGGCGGATGATGACGAATGAATTGATGCGTGGCTCTTGGCGAGTGGGCTATAAATAAGGTCACCAACCGGGCCCAAAATGGGCTGGGCCGACCGGCCTGGGCCGATCGGCCTCGGCCCGTTTCGGCCTAGTTCGGTCCCAGCTTCCTCCCGGTTGCTTCTCGTGTCTTTTGGAACTTTCCACTTCCTGCATGTGGGCCCTTGGCGTCAGTTTCACCGCGGTTTGATAGGGCTCCTTGTCGCGAAGCTTTAGCATTTTCCGTCTGTGGTCCCTCGGAGTTTCACGGCTTCACGCTTCGGTCCTTGGGCCACTTGGAGTCATGTTCACTTCGTGTCTTGACTTGTGCTGGGCTTCATGATTTTCTCATAAAGTGCTTGATGAACTTTCCCGGGAAGTCTCCCTTTTAGCGATAAAACCCTGCGTAAACACTAAACTCCAAATACCACATGCGAGTGCGAACATGACATATGATGAGGGTTAGGATCATTAGTTTCGATATTAAATCAATGCCAACACCGAAGGTAAACTCATGGCTAGGTTGACGGAAATTCACCGTCAACATCTCCCCCATGCTTAAACCTTGCTCGTCCTCGAGTAAGCCTTCGATGGATATCATTGTTGCCTTTCATTATTTAAACCTTGCACTTGATCATACATGAGAAAACATAATGCTCTCAAAATTTTAATTTGTTAAAGTTCCATAGTGTACTAGCCTTCATCCCTACGGAGGGTGGATATCAATTAAGCTCTTCCCACAAGTAATTAAACATGCTCCCAAAGTTTAAATGAATCTCAGAAATTTTGAAGTGTGGAGCAAGATGAAGAAAAGAGCTAAACCAAGTTCAAAAATTTAAACCACCTTGCATCTTGCTCATGAACTCTCATCTCAACTTCTCTCTCAAGCCTATTTGTTCTACTCCTTTCCCCTCTCAAAAACATATATAAGTGGTAGGCTTTATTTGGAACTTTGGGAAAAGTTTAGTCCTACCAAGATATTATAATCGAGATATTATTAAAACAAGACAAGCTTCTCATAGTCTTACCGAGACTCGTCAAAAAGGTCATTGGAAAAATAATGTTACAAGGAGGGGGGAGAGAGATGAACACACACTTTTTGAGATAAGTGGACATGTGCAAATGGCAAAGAGTGATCCCGATGCACAAACAAAGTCCTCGTTATCGGATTGCACATGGTTGGAAAGATGAGTATGGGTCTTGATCTTAAATCGTCTTCAAACTCCTAATGCATCTAGAGAGCCGGGGAGCTTTATTATATATTTTTTCTTTCTCTCTTTCCTTTTACACATTTTTTCTTCTCTCCTTTTTCCTTTCTTTCTTCTTTTTCTTTCATACTTTTCTTTCTATCTCTTTTTTTCCTTTTCTTTTTTTATTTACTCCCCTTGAACTCTAGATTACATTGTACCTACCTCTTGGCAACTCCCCCTATGCTTAGACGATTGCACGTCCTCGGGCAAAGAGGTGGAAAAAATTTTGGGCCAAGGTAGGTACTAAAAGTCCTATGTTTTCTTGGAAAGAAACACTTGAAATCTTCTGGGGATCCTTCACGCAACCTTATGTCATCTTCGATGTCTCCCAAAATTATACTTTAATCCTTGGCACCTTGATTCTTGTGGTCTTCCTCAAAATATTCATCCATTCTCAAATGTTGGGTTGTGGTCAAGGAGATAAACACAAAAAGATGTATTGGGTTTTTGGGTGGATATCCGGCGAGGTTTGCAAAATTTCTGATGTGGAAACTTACAATGCACTAATAGAAAAGACTAGCATTAAGATAGATATGCAAAAACAGAATAACCAGCTTCTTAGTCTCGGGCCAGAGAAATCAAGTCCTGAATTAACTCACCCAAAAATAAATCTTGTATACTAAGTTGTTGCACTCAAATATATATATGGCTTTGGATAGGTAGAGCAATATGCAAGAGGTATTAATGACAAGGTTATCATTACTTTTAAGAACAAAAATAAATCATCTTTAACACATCCAAAATTAAGAGCATGAAAAGAAAACTATGGGTCTTATCTTTATCATAACCTCCGCAAAGGATTAAGCTAGCATTTAAATTAATTTTAGATTTGCATTAAAGAGAGCATTAGCTTAATCATGCATGAAACAAGTACAAAGATAAGCACATAGGCAACGGTCATCATATATCAACTTGGCACAATTTTCCATCCATATTAAATATCATAAAACGATGGTGAAATTTATTCATGGTGGTGGAAAACAAAAAACTACTACTATCACACACATGCTGAAAATAAAATAGAAAATGCTCGCATACATAAATTTGCACATAACTGAAAAATAAAGAAAGGGAGAAGGAAAAATCAAACCGAATTGGAAGCATTATTTCTTCTTCCTTCCTTCACTCTTCATTCTCCGGTGGTTGATATTGATGGTCTTTCGCGGTGTATCCTTGTTTGTAGTACGATTTGAGCGTCATGGTGGAATAGGTGGCTCCTCCGTATGTCCTTGAGGTTGTACCACATGGACGAGCTTCGTGTTCTCCCCATGCCTCCAAGGAGCAGCGTGTCGCTCCTCGTTGGTGCCACGTCCTCCTCCATACTTCGCGGGGACTCGGAAATAGAGTGCCTCCATGAAGAGCTAGATGACACCTCCGACGATGATGATATTCTTCTTCCAAGGATGATGTTCATGGCCTTTTTCATCGTGCCTTGCTGCACAAATTCACAAACAACTCTCCCGAGGGTTTCTTGCCGGAAGAAATATGCACAAAGAAAGTACATGGAAGGACAAGAATTGTAACAAATTTTCGGGGATTTTTAGAGAAGAAAGTGAGGCATGCATTTTGAATAAATAAAAACAATGGGTCTTAGAAAAAATCTAATTCTAGAGAAACCGGTAGATGTTAAGTTAGATGAAACCAAAAGTCGATTTCCTTAGGTTCACGCGAGTCCTAGCATGCGTCAAAAGATTTAAAAACATAAAGGAACATAGCGAGGCTCTACTCGTGTGTTTTTTAACATGCAAAACAAAATTGAACCTACCATCATGGAGAGGATGGAAGGCTCAAATAGGATCTGAAGTTTAGGTTCTAGTTTCTCGATAAGAGGCAAATAAAACATGGGATGGCTCATGTCATTGGTTTAAGATAGACAAATTCAAATATAATGACCGAGCAAACAAAAGGTCCTCTAAAAACTTGTTCAACCACTTAAGAGTTAATAAAATGTCTTGTGTAGCAAATTCTATGACCAACTTACTTGAAATTCGGAAATCTTCCGGGTTGCCCTCCCGGTAGTTTTTAATCTTGATCGGGTTGTCCTCCCGGTAGCTTATTCTTGACTTGACGAACGGGTTGCCTCCCGGCTAGCGCTTCGTTTATAGTCCATAGCTAGACTTCTTCTCTTGTTCACCTCGGATCAACGCTCTTTGTGGGTGTTGCAATCTTGGGTACCCACTTCTGCACCATCTTGGGCGCGGGCTTATTCTTTGGCTTAGTCATTTTTTTGGTCTTCACAGGCTGGCTTTGTTCTTTGGTCTTGACGAACACAACAACTTCCTTGATCTTTGTCTCCTTCTTCTCCGGCTCTTCCTTCTTCTTTGGCTCTTCCTTGATAAAGCGACGATGAGGTGGAACATATTTAACATTGAACGTGTTGCATACCTCGAGACGTGGTTGAAACTTGAATGCACTTCCCTCGCCGTAGATGTCGAACTTGATCTCTCCAACTTTTACGGGTGCATCTTCGACGATTCCCACGGGATAGCAAATAGAGTTGTCTCCCAACTCTAGAGACATGGCTAGCTTCTCGAACACATCTCTTGGCATGACTCCCACACTTGCTCCAAGGTTGCATAATGTCATCTCGTGCTTGTTGGCAAGCATGTCTCGGAAGTAGCGTGGAGGCATCTTCATGTATTGGCTCGGCATCTCAAACTCCGGGTCTTCGGTAGTGATCTCCGTGGTCTCCTTAGTATGATCCTCCATCTCTCCCGAATGAGTTTTAGTTTCGCCGTCTCGGGACCTTGGGGTTGTCTCGGAAATTCTCCTTTGTTACCCATCGGGCGCCCGACAAGTTGTCCCACTTGTGTCTCTTGCATCTTCATCATGATGAACACTTCACGGATAGAGCTTCCGACCTCCATCACCTTACCATCTAAATTTTCCAATATTTTCTCCATAGCCTCGAACTTAGTGACGGCGTCCTTGTTGATCTTAGCTTGCTCATCCATGAAGTCCTTCAATTGTGTACAAAGAGGAACCAAATCTTGAATGGACGAACTTGCATTAAATCGGGGTTTACCTTGGACATGGCTGTACTCCTCACACTCCTCACATGTGGATCTTGCCTCAGCAGCCTTTAGGTCTTGAGCTTCTCTCTCCATCTCCATCTTCTCCATCCTCCTCAAAAGTAAACCGATATGTCACTCAAGGAATTCGGCTCGCATGTATTCATTGAAACGCTCCAAAGCTTCCGCAATCGTTGTTGACGCTCCTTAGCCTCACCACTAAGTAACGGGGCTAGGGAACGTCTGGTGGTAAAACACACGATCAAAGAAAGGTCCGCGAGCGCACGGATTACCGTTGTAGCACTTCACCCGGTGGTATTCAGGTTATCGTATTTATATTTTCCCAAGGGAAGCACTATGGCATAGATGGTCGAGAACGGTAGAGAGGATCGAGGCTCGGTAAAAGAATCTTATAGCTGGGGTGATGATAAAGATAAGCGGGGGTAAATGGACACGCGAGGAGATCTTGATAAAAGAACTAGAGAGGTCCTAGTGAGTTGGGAGGACAACGAGACGAGAAAGGATCCTAATGCAATCTATCTATTCTTGTCAACTCCGGGAAAAGAACTAAAGTAACGCAGAGCCAAGGTAAGGTAGAATCAAGAAGCTCTTCTAGTGTTGCAAGGGCATGCAAAGCCGCACCCTCAGACTGGGATGAGAAGGGAGGATGACGACGTGCTGAATCCTACCGGCCCGAGCTAACGTGGTGGACTACAGAGCCTGTCCGGAGCTGTCACCACCTTAGGGTACCACAACTATTCCGTTGCGCGGGACACCAATCTAAGACTAAGGCAAGTTCTGAGCACCGCGCTCACAACGAACCAAAGAACCTTCCCTAAGGCCTTTAGAGAAAGGTCTCTCTCTCCCGTGAAACACCGGAGATCAAGCGAAGAACGACCACAACACTATAGGGTTCAAGAGAACTAAGCTAACCAAGGCAAAACTCACTTTAGTCTAAACCTAAAATAAAGCTTCTAGTAGCTAAGTAAAAGCTGAATGTAATTGACTCGGAATGAAAGATAGAAAGATAACTCGAAATGCACTTAAGTCTTAATAAAGGAAAGATACAAGAGTAGAAGAAGACTTCTGGAACCCCGAGACTAGCGACTCTAACTCCCAACTACACTACTTCCTACTCTAAGATACAAAAGTGGACAATGTGAAGCTCTGCGGTGTGTCTTGAGTGGAGGGTCCTTTTATAGCGAGGGAGGTTGGTGGAGCGCCGAGGCGGCGGGAGCGCGGCCGCACCTATGATGTGTCGTCTTTCATCGTGACGGTCCCGATGCTCGCTCTGAGTCGGTATCTTCTACCGGATTCCACACTCTCTGATCCGTATCTACTCAAAGGTGTGATGCACCGCCACCGGTAGGGAATGCTCGATTGAGTGGCGGTTTGATGGGCCCGTGGATCGAAGTGCTTCCTTTCATGCCCTTTGGATCAAACCGACATAACCACGGCGAATCCTATCCATTCAAAGTGTGTTTGTGGAAGTGATAATCGCCTGGACTGGTTCTGTGGCTTGACTCCTTTTATCCCCAAATGTGTACCTGCAAGTAAAAATACCCACACAACTCGTGGAACTTTATTAGTATTAAAAACATGCATGGAACTTGTCATATACCCTCCTCGTTTTCGGGATTTTGACGGTTGGAAACTTGTTGTAAGGACCGTCAACAAACTCCCCCAAGCTGAACATTTGCTTGTCCTCGAGCAAAGTCTAGACTTGGCCTTGGACAAGAGTTGCATTGGTGTTACTACTCTGCAAGTTCCTATGCACAATTCCATACTCTACTTGTGAAAAGGTGAGAGAAACTTAGCCATGTTTTACCTTGTAGCTTTTCACCTTGCCTTCGGAGGTTGAAGAGTAGAACGGTTTGGACTTTGCATCACTCACCCTTCTCTTTTCCGGATCCTATCTCGGAGTTTTGAAATTTTCACAAAAAGAGACAAAGTTCCTTGAATAGTTCTCTCAGTCGCTCAAGTGGTACTTGTTTCCTCACCAAAGGCTTTTGAAAAAAAGCCTCAACTTCCTGCTCTATGGCTTGTATGTGGAGCATTGGGTAGGATAAGTATGAGACTCACTTATGCCACCTGATGTTGTTGAGCCAAAGACTGGATCCAAGAAGAAACTAGTCATACAACTTGATCGAGATGTGCAAGTGTGTGGAATATTTTTGTTTGTTTTTCTGAGTACTCCTTGCTTTGAGATTCTCCTCTTGCTTTTATTTTGGAGGGGGGTCATGCTTCATCATATATATATTTTTTCTATGCTCTTTGATTAGAGCACATTTTTTTCTATGCTTTTTGAGCATATACTTTTTTTTCAATGACCCCTCTCTCCTTTTGCAAGAATACAAGAAGAGAAATCTCTGTGGATTTCGGAGAATTTATTTTTGGTGGATGGATGGCATGTTTTGCGTAACTCCCGGTGTAGGAGTTAGCATGTATATGTGGGTGTACGTGATCTCGATCATGGAAGCATGAAAGATTCTACCAAGGGTCACAACAATTTGGCGGAACTCAATGGGTCACAAGCAAGCATATGTAGAAGGTTTGATCATTGATATCGACATATGGCTTTGGTAGGTAATATGACCATTGAGGAACTTATCTTATTTTATTTTCAAAAGAAATTCATCCAAGATTTCACCATACTATGAGATAGAGCAAGATTAACATTGTCGCACCATATCATACTTGTCAACAACCTAGCTTTGGTCATAAGCATTTGCTTCCCACAAGGTTTTATTTCAGGCTCATGTCTCAAGATATACCAACACATTCAGAAGCTCGTAGAATACAAAACTGTACGCTAGGTTCTTGCAAAGTTTTAACATGGCAACTTCTTTTTTTTAAAACGAGGGTGCATAGACATGACTTCACGCATATGATGAAAGTAAAGCTTTTGTTTATTCTGAGTGAAGTTGGGATTGGACTGGATGGGCGTACCTTGTTTGATGGGACTGGGGTTCTCCCCCAAGCTGATTCTTGATCTCCTGGATGACATGTCTTACCTGATGATGTTACGTGGAACACTTGGAGGCTCGATGCTATGGTTGCTTGAACAATCTTGTGTATTTTCATAGGTACGGCCTTACCGGTTGGTTCGGCCGGTCCTACTACTTTTACTCCAAGTATTCACTTCTCTACCTGCAATTATTCTGCACAAGAAATTCGTCGAGGGGAGGTACGGCCGTACCCCATGGTTTGGCCGTACCACGAGAGACTTTTCCAACAAAACTAGTGAACTTCAGACCGTTACCTTCGAAAAACTTCGTTTTTTTTAAAGATAAGAATTGAAACAAAGGAAAAGAAAAACAACTACTGCGATGAAACACAACTAAAACAAAAGGAAAGAAAGTTGGTTGGGACTTACCTGGACGGGGATCTCTCTCCCCAAAGCTGATTCCAAGAACGAGACTATGTTGTTGATACGGGTTCCATGACCCGAAGAGACTGCTATCGCTTGAAAGACTTCTGGCTGGTGGTAAGTGTACACTGGCCGCTTTCGCTGTCACCGGTAGTGTCCTGGAGGCCTTGCTCTATCCTCTCGGCACGGGCATCGAGACTACGAAGGCGATTATCAATGTTGAAGAGGCCCTGGTCGATGATGCTACATCGCTCATGGTACCCGCACGGGTAGCTCACGAGGATGGGTCGTGCGTAGTTGGTTGGCTCCCAAAACGGGTGACCGAGAGTGTGTTGAGCTGGATCGATAGAGTGCGGAGGCTGGCTTCCGGCTGGCGGCCATCTGGTGGCTACTAGAGGTCCCGTCACGGATGCCGCTTGTTGTGTGGTGCTTTCGGATGAGGTTCCCGCTCACTTGCGAAAAGTGATCGGGTGGCCGCCCGAGCCTGCAGATGCCGCGGCCGTGAGGGCAATCGTCTCGCATCGCCCCTCGGATGCCGGTTCGAGTAAACTTTTGACTTGATAAAGACCAAGCTCGTGCATGGGAGGACGATGGTTGTGAGGAATGGGGGGTAAAAGCGTGACCAGCTCTCCCCAACACGCTCAACAGTGGGCTTGTACAAAATGTTCCTCATCAAAAGTCTCGCGGGTGTGTCCAAGTACGTGACCTGGGCTCCTACTAGCGCTCCGAGGTACGTGGCAATTCGAGTCACCAAGGATGTGATCTCAATCTTGCCCCCTTGTGGGCTATGGTGCGCGGTTCGACCATCGAAACGACAGAGCAAGCTTGATCTTATTAATGATGGCAACAGGCATGCGGCTCGTCCACCGACTGCCACGAACTCAACTCTTGGGGCAATCATGCCCAGATGAGCCGGTGGAGGAAACGAAGAGTGGGGTTATGGATCAAGTTGATCCGGGGAGCGGGATTCAACCCTCTCCCCAAGATCTTCTTCCAGAAAGACTCCCTCGAAAAGGCTTTCATACCCTTGTGCTTAGACCACTCAGCAGACAATTTGAGTCAAAGCCTAGAGCTACGCTCAACTGCTCCCAAGTTAAGTCGTGCTCTTCATTGAAGAGCCGGAACTTAACACCACTGCTATCGGCGCTCAAAGTTGAGAGGAATTCTAAGGTGAGGAATTTTGAGCCCTCTTCCCACGCATGCCAAAAGTTCCCCCAGCTTATGGCATCGAAAGCCGCCCCAAATTCTCCTATCATACCAGTTTCATTAAGGAGGGCGTTGTCATATACCTTGGTATGCGTGAACTCTCGATCTTTCAGCTACTGGAACAACCTCCGTTCTTGGTTGGTTCGTAGGATGATTTGAGTTTTGAGGTATGAAGCAGTCCTTTCCTCCGAACCTGACCAATCATAATGCACCGAGCTTGTGGACATGTCCTGGGCAGAACCCGCGGACACATTGCCCTGAGGATCAAAACCCGGAGGCACTGAGTGCTCTTGCCAATCCGAAGAATGAGAATGGCTGCTGCGGCTCGAGTCCGAGTCGCGGAACCTGATGTGTTTTCCCTTCACTGCCTTTTCGGCCTTACGGAACCAAGACATCCTACAAAATATTAATGCAGCGGATACCCGAAGGATGATGGTCACGAAAGGTTAGTCGTTAGCGGGTTAGCGATCCGGGAGTTAGTGGTCCTTGTGGGGTGGTGAGACCACCACAAAACTTGAGTGACTTGCACCACGAGGGACTTGCTTTCAGCACTCCTTTCCACTAAGCGTAAATGGACTAAGCAAGGAAACAAAGGTTGGAAACTTCGGAATTTGGCTGTGGTCTTCTGGGAGTGTGCACGGGAGGCCTCAATTTATAGGTAGGTGGAGGGAGGCAGGTGCAGCCGCACCTGTCCATACGGCCGTGCCACAAAAATTTGAGAGGCGACCTCAGTGCGTGATTAGGAGGCTAGTGGTGGCATGCAGCAACTTGGAAATGATAGCACCGTGAAAATCAACGGTGCGGGCGCACCTACAGGGCCGGCCGGCCCTAGTGTTTCCACTGGAAATGCTGGCATGTGGCTGCTGCACTATCTAGCACTTGAGACCCTCGAGAATTTGAGCACTCTGCTGTCCAAAAGTTGCTTGCAAAGCTATTGATGGTGGGGAAGAGAATACTGCAGATTGGACTTCTTTTTCACAAAGTTAACCACCACCATGCAGCTAGTGGCTGCTCCCTGTGTTTCCTCAGGCAAAAGGGTTGGTGCGACCGTGCCTAGTGGGCCGGCCGCACCGGGCAAAGTGCCCAAAACAGCTCCTCCGACCTTCTAAACTCTAAGTCATGCATTAGCTAAAAGGATTTCGAAAATTAAACCTGCATGGACTTAGGCAAATGCCGGTTTGTCTCACGGCGAGAGCGTCGAATTTATAGTCCTCGAGCTGGACTTGTTAATGATCATTTCTTCTTGGAGTGACTCTCTTGATTAGAGAGGTAATTCACTAGAGTTTGGAAGAAGAACGATAGATAGGCGATAATCCGATACATCCAAGATTGGGAATGGTCCTCGATTTCTTTGCTCTGGGATTCTCTTCTGACGGGCTTAGCTAAGATCCTCTCTAAAATTGCTAGCCCCTCAGTTGGATTTTCGTGAAAAAGTGATCCCTTTGTGAGTGCAAGCAAGCGGAAAATGTTGTCTCGCGATAGGCCGTGCTGAAAATGTTGAAGCAACACTATATCTGGCAGGCCATGATCGGGACAAGTGTGTATGAGATCATAGAATCTAGTCCATGCTTGACTAAGGGATTCGGTCTTTGTCTGTCGGAAATTGATGATATAACTTCGAAGGTTTATGAGATGAGATAAGGGAAAGTATTTAGCGCAAAACTTGTCGTGCAAATTCCTCCAATCCATGATGACTTCCTTCTCTTGCTGGAAGTACCACACCTTTGCTTTTCCCGCTAGTGAGAATGGAAAAAGTCTAACTCTGAATTCGTCGGGAGAAAGATCAGAGTATGAACGAGTAGAGCACAATTGCTCAACACTCCTCAAGTGATGGTATGGATTTTCTCCTTCGAATCCTAAGAAAGGGTTTTTCTGGGCGATGGAAAGGAATTTTGGAGAAATACTTCCATTGGAGAAGAACCTTGGGTTAAGATTTCCATTTCCGATTGGGATTTCCATCTTAGTCGGAGTGTGGGATTGATCAATAGAGAACTCAAGGTTGGCTTCTTGAAAGATGGCTCTGTCTACGGGATTGACGGGGTTCGTCATGATAAGTCGAGAGAAACTTTTCGAAGGGTAGTGACACGGGGTCAGAATATCCTTCTAAAGTGACTCCGAAAAGGATGTGAAGACAGGACGGAACTGTCGAAACCGGGTACTACTCTGTACACTAGGAACGGAGTAGGGATAAACCCGTAAAAGACGGTTCACCGAACTGAGATAACTCTACCGAAAAGATATCTAGTGCCTATTGCTTCCCCGGCAACGGCACCAGAAATGCTTGTTGACGCTCCTTAGCCTCACCACTAAGTAACGGGGCTAGGGAACGTCTGGTGGTAAAACACACGATCACGTAAAAGGTCCGCAAGCGCATTTGATTACCGTTGTAGCACTTCACCCGGTGGTATTCGGGTTATCGTATTTATATTTTCCCAAAGGAAGCACTATGGCATAGATGGTCGAGAACGGTAGAGAGGATCGAGGCTCGGTAAAAGAATCTTATAGCTGGGGTGATGATAAAGATAAGCGGGGGTAAATGGACACGCGAGGAGATCTTGATAAAAGAACTAGAGAGGTCCTAGTGAATTGGGAGGACAACGAGATGAGAAAGGATCCTAATGCAATCTATCTATTCTTGTCAACTCCGGGAAAAGAACTAAAGTAACGCAGAGCCAAGGTAAGGTAGAATCAACAAGCTCTTCTAGTGTTGCAGGGGCATGCAAAGCCGCACCCTCAGACTGGGATGAGAAGGGAGGATGACGACGCGCTGAATCCTACCGGCCCGACCTAACGTGGTGGACTACAGAGCCCGTCCGGAGCTGTCACCACCTTAGGGTACCACAACTATTCCATTACGCGGGACACCAATCTAAGAATAAGGCAAGTTCTGAGCACTGCGCTCACAACGAATCAAAGAACCTTCCCTAAGGCCTTTAGAGAAAGGTCTCTCTCTCCCGTGAAACACCAGAGATCAAGCGAATAACGACCACAACACTATAGGGTTCAAGAGAACTAAGCTAACCAAGGCAAAACTCACTTTAGTCTAAACCTAGAATAAAGCTTCTAGTAGCTAAGTAAAAGCTGAATGTAATTGACTTGGAATGAAAGATAGAAAGATAACTCGAAATGCACTTAAGTCTTAATAAAGGAAAGATACAAGAGAACTCAAGAAGACTTCTCCGAACCCCGAGACTAGCTCGACTTGACTCTAACTCCCAACTACACTACTTCCTACTCTAAGATACAAAAGTGGACACAGAAGTGAAGCTCTGGTGAGTCTTCTGTTCTAGCGAGTGGAGGGTCCTTTTTATAGCAGTAGGAGGTTGGTGGAGCGCTGAGGTGGCGGAGTTAGCCCGCGGCACCTCCAGGTGCAGCACCATGATGTGCCGCCTTCGTCGTGGACGGTCGATGCTCGCTCCTTGGTTGTGAGTGGTCCGGGTCGGTTCCACCGATTCCACGCTTTGTAGGTGCCATACCTCTTGATCCCCGATCTACTCAAAGCCGTGATGCACCGCCAGTAGGGATTGCTGTGATTGGGTTGCTTGAGGGCGGTTTGATGCATGCAGAAGTGGGCTCGTGGATCCAAGTGCTTCCTTTCACGCCCTTTGGATCAAACCGACATAACCACGGCGAATCCTATCCATTCAAAGTGTGTTTGTGGAAGTGGTAATCGCCTGGACTTGACTGGAGCGGTGCGGGTGGTCACGCACATCGGTCCGGCCACATCAGAGGGGCCCGCACTGCTGGTTCGGCCACACCTGCCTGGTGTGGCTCGGTGACTCCTTTTTTATCCCCAAATGTGTACCTGCAAGTAAAAATACCAACACAACTCGTGGAACTTTATTAGTATTAAAAACATGCATGGAACTTGTCGTATACCCTCCTCGTTTCCGGGATTTTGACGGTTGGAAAATTGTTGTAACGACCGTCAACAATCGTCTCTGTTGGGAATTGAGCAAATGTATCGATCTTGTTGGGCAAACTTTGAGTCTTGGTAGGCGAATAAAATTCCTTCATGAAGACCCTCATCAACGTATCCCAATCTTGTTTTGACTCCGCCGGTAGAGTGTGGAACCAATGCAAAGCTTTTTCATGTAGTGAGAACGGAAAAAGCCTTGCCCTCACTTGATCTTGAGTCACCCCATCCTCGTTGAAAGTTTGACATAGTTGAACAAATGCTTGGAGGTGAAGGTTCGGATCCTCTTTACCGGTGAAAGGCGAGTGTTGCACCATGCAGATAGTTGAGACCTTGATCTTGAATGGCCTTCCGGCGTCTTGAAGGTTTATGATAGGTAGATCAATGATGTCCGGGGTGCATAGCTCGATCTTGCGCTCCGGTTTCGATTGTTCTCCCATGGGTGGCGGTTGATGTTGATCTCTCTTCGGACTTGGAGGTGGAGTTTCCTTTGAGATCCTTGGTGATCCTTCACGGCTTTTAGATCTAGGGTTTCCAATCCTTTAGCTCACAGCACGTCTCCTTTGCCAGTAAAATTTTCCTGGATCATCCACAAAAGAAAGTTTGGGCTTGTTGGAGAGGAAGCCATCCATCTCCGGTTAGGGTTAGCAAAAGACAAAAAATCTAAAAAAAAGAAAAATTAGGGTTAATCAAAAACTAGATTAGATTGATTTTTTTCTTTTTGAGGATGATCAAAACTAAGAGATGCAAAAGAAAAATCAAAAGAAAAACTGAAAAAATATTCACAAAGAAGCGATACTAGATTGGATCTTGATTGCTTGTTCCCCGGCAACGGCACCAGAAAAAGGGGCTTGTTGACGGTTGATTGTCGTATCAAAGTTCACATGGATTTGCAAGCGACAAATCCCCATCGTAGTAGTCAAGGGACCCTTCTTCCCTTAAGTGTGAGAACCCAAGGTATCGAATCCGTGGAACAATGTGCAACGCAAGGATTCAATCTAGTACGGCAAAGAAACTCCTTTTGAAGAACGAAGTTGCATCTAATCTAAGAGATCATCAAGAAAACACATCTAATCTAATCTACTAAACACAAGAGGTAGCAAGAGAAAGCAAAGAGATAACCAATTTAGAGAGTCTAGATCATGCTTATGTTGTAGCTCCAAACAAGATAGATGAAGATAGAAAAGTGAATCTCATTAAATGCATCTTTAAACTGTGGCCTCCGATCCGATTCCGAAGACGCCCGCCTTTTGGAGCCACCGTTCTATCACAACGCACTCCTATTCATGCGGGTTAGCCTAGGGCGAGTTCGGAAAGAACAAGTTGAAACCACTTGGTTGGTCCGGTATGCACCTCTAGCCACTGTGGCTACAAGAGCACCCTATGCAATCTATCTTAAGTATAGATTGAGGAAGAAGCAAAACCAAGGGAGAACAAAATCATCGAGAAGGCACTTGATCGCTAGAAATCGAATTCACTATAAAAACTTCACCTTGAATGATTACATGAACAAGATCACCACCGGGATCCTACCTCGATCTTGATCCTTGCTCCGGAGCTCCGACGTGGTCTTCCATGCAAGGTTCCCATCTATGGGGAAACCCTAGACAACTAGCATGACCCTCCTCTCTGAGATGGTGTCCCTCAAGCTTCTCTGCTCCTCGACGGCAGATGACGAATGAATTGATGAGTGGCTCTTGGCGAGGGGGCTATAAATAGTCCGAATGGCGTCTAGATCAAAGGGGGCACCGAACCGGGCCCAAAATGGGATGGGCCGACTGGCCTGGGCCCGTTTCGACCTAGTTCGGCCCCAGCTTCCTCCCGGTTGCTTCTCGTGTCTTCTGGAACTTTCCACTTCCTGCATGTGGACCCTTGGCGTCAGTTTCTCCGCGGTTTGGATAGGGCTCCTTGTCGCAAAAGCTTCAACATTTTCTGTCCAGGTCCTTGGAGTTTCACAGCTTCACACTTCGGTCCTTGGGCCACTTGGAGTCATGTTCACTTCATGTCTTGACTTGTGCCGAGCTTCATGATCTTCTCACAAAGTGCTTGATGAACTTTCCCGGGAAGTCTCCCTTTTAGCGATAAAACCCTGCGTAAACACTAAACTCCAAATACCACATGCGAGTGCGAACATGACATATGATGAGGGTTAGGATCGTTAGTTTGGATATTAAATCAATGCCAACACCGAAGGTAAACTCATGGCTAGGTTAACGGAAATTCACCGTTAACAGCTTCTGATCCATAGATTGATAAAACTTGGGGGATACGCTAAGGTAAGAGCTACAACCAACCCGTGCGCTTGCAGATGGAAACTTGACGTGCTTTTGAGCCATCAATAGGTACCTAGGAGGACAACTTCACAACCAAAACCTCAACACCCAAGCGCAGGGCGCCGTATACACATCCCCAAATAGGACGTATGGTATTATGCTATTTCGGCAGCCCGAACTTGTATAATTCTATGTCACATGTCCTTGCCTTTACCTTCGGGTTCAAGGTCTGGCGATCCCCCACCGCACAATCTACTGCCTCAGATACCCTCTTTATAGGTTTGCCGTGTTAAAACACTGACATCTGGCGCGCCAGGTAGGGGTGATCGTCGAGATCATCGACGAATTCGAAGGACCTCTTCTTCAAGATCAATCTACTCGGTGACTACTTCAACCTTGAGCTCGTCGTACGGCTCGTCGTCGATTACTTCGCCGTACATTGTGCGTCCGGCCTCATCGGCTCATCGTCGACTACTTCACCTATGCCGTGCGTGCGGTCGCATCAGCTCATTGTACGGCTTGTCGTCGACTACTTTGCCTATGTCGTGTGTCCAGTCGCATCAGCTCGTCATACGGCTCGTTGTCGACTACTTCGCCTACGACATGCGTCCAGCCTCATCGGCTTGTGGGTGACTACTTCGTCTATGTCGTGCATCCGGTCGCATCGGGTCGCGACGGCTGCGTCGACTACTTTGCTACTTTGCTACGCCATGCGTCGACCGTCGGCTCATCGTACGACTCCTTGTCGACTACTTCGCCTACGTCGTGCGTCTGGCCTCGTCAGCTTGTCATACGGCTCGTCGTCGACTACTTCACCTACGTCGTTTGATGTCTCGACATCGTCTTGCGGCCGCACCGGCTCTACTTCGACTATGTCGTGTGTTGCCGTGACATTGTCTTACGGCCGCACTAGCTCTACTTTGCCCTTTGCTCACGCTGCGCGCGACATCATCTCGCGACCACACCAGCTCTACTTCGGCAATGCCAATTCACCGTCAACTACTTTGGCTACTTGCCTCGGCTAGTTTCGACTACAAAACTAGTTGAGAGCGGTTACCACACCCCTAATAACTAGTCAGAATCAACTCTGACTAGTCATCTTCACCAACAATCACCACGACTCCATCGCAACAGCCACGACTTCGTCGGCACTCGTCCGTGAGTCAAGCTAAGTCATTTATTTTAATGATTATCTTTTCTTTGATTTGTTTTCCATGAGTAGGACAACATGCCTAAGGCTTTTCATCTAAAGTCTGCTCTGATGGCACACGCTGACTCCCGTCATACCTAAAGTCCACTCCTGTGGCAATCTAAAGTCGACTTCAACAGTCACAATTTCAAGACCATTCCTGTGGCAATCTCAAGTCGACTCCGAACGCATCAACAGTCTGTCCAGGCGGCAAAAGCTAAGTCATTTATTTAAATGATTATTTTTCTTTCCTTGGCTTGTTATCCACATCATGCATGACAACACGCTGACTACTTATTTTTGTACCTTTCTCAATGACAACTTGCCAGCAGAGCTGCACTTCTCCAACTATTCCTTGGGCATGATGACCAACTACCACAGGCTTTGGAGCATCAAATTAGGCGACTGTTGCCACTACATTTCGTGAACCAAGTATTGGAGGCGCACATCGGCTTCACCATAAGGAGCCACCACACATGACACATGCTTTCTTCTTTCCGCCATGCGGAATAGTCTAAATGACTACTCATTTGTGCATGCTTCTCGGTAGGTTATCACGAAAGCTACACTCTACTGACTACTTTTGGGGTATATCGACCAAACCGCCACGGGCTTACAACATTGAATCTCGGGGGCTCTGGCCACGACTTTGGTGTTCTAAGTTTTGGAGGCTCCACCACGAGTTCGATTCGTTCATTCCTTGTTCATATGCTCGGTTGTGGTGTACCGTACCGTTGCTCAAAGAGAGACGACGATACACTACTATAGAAAATATTTGTAAGATCGCCTCGTTTTTTAGGAACGGGTGGTTTTGCCACCTGATCTAAGAAAAACGTGCGACACTTAGCAGCTAGACCCGCACATAGAAATCATTTTTGGGAGCGGGTGTACCCGCACCTAGACCTGCACATAAAAATCATTTTTGGGAGCGGGTGTACCCGCACCTGGAAATCATTTTCAGGTGTGGGTGATGCCATGAACCACTCCTGGAAATATTCTTATTTCTAGGTGCGGGATGATGTCACCCGCTCTTAGAAATGAATTTCTAGGTGTGGGTGATGACATCACCCGCTCCTCGAAATGGTCTCTTGGAAAAAATTCATAACTTCTTCATATGATCTGAGATGAAGACAAACTTTATATCAAAGATGTATAGCTTGATGAGACCTAAAACTTTTTAGTTGACAAGTTTTCATTTGAGATTGTTTAATATTTCAAAATATCCATTTAAGTACTATGAGATTGTTTGGAAAACATATCTCTCTAAGGCCCTGTTTAGTTGGCAAAAACTAGCAAAAGTAACTGTTCCAACTCCTGTAGCATTCCTGTAGCACATTTCATTTGTTTGTGGTAAATATTATCCTACCATGGGGTAATTAGGCTCAAAAGATTCGGCTCGTGATGTACAACAGAACTGTGTGATTAGTAATTATTTTACCTACATTTACTACTCCGAACATATGTCTTTGGGTGTATTTAATGTGATGTGATGGAGAGAGAGTTGAAAAAGTAGCAAATTTTTGGCAAAAATTTTGCCATCTAAACCAGGCCTAACATAGTTTCATGAAACTATATGAGAGATGTATAAGATTTGTGATGAATGTTACTACCACTATGCTGGATGACCAAATGACTAAAATAAAAGTTGTTCATCTTCAAAAGTTATAGAACTTTGTAGTTGAACCATTTCTAATTTGAATTACTTTTGTCAAGGTAAAGTACGTTTGAATTTTTGAAATTAAAAAATGTAAATTTTTCAAACAACCTCAAATGGAGAAACATTCAAAAATAAAAGTTGTAGATCTTGAGAAGTTATTGTCAGTGTTTTAGACCGGCAACCTACCAAGGGGAGTACCCGAGGTAGATGAATGTGGCCTCGCCGAGATCGGTAACTCGAAGGAAGAGACACGTGGCACACAATTTAGACAGGTTCGGGCCGCGAGGTGCGTAATACCCTATGTCCTGTATGCTGCGTAGCTCTGGATTGATTGGATGTGTTTACAAGATGATGCGGATGATGAGAGAGGGGTCCCTGCCTCGCCTTATATAGCTCAGGAGGAAGGGTTACAAGTCGGTTTGAGGAGAGAGTACTAGTCGTGTACGGCTAAGAGTACTTTACATGGATCCGAACATGTGTAGCTTCCTAACCAAGTACTATTCCTCTGTAGTCCTTGCGCTCCACGCCAACAGGTGCCGTGTAACACAAGTCGAGTAGTCCCAGGGGCCCACCGAGTAGTCGGTCACCCGGTACCCGTAGTAGTGGGCCGGGGATGTCCATACGACAAGCCCCCAGTACTTTGTAGTCGGCGGGATGTTTTGAGTAGTCTTGATGGCCTTGGCGAGTAGTCCTTGAGCGTCCCCGAGTTCTACAAGCCGAAAGTCCTCAAGAGTACTTGAATCATCCCGAGGCTGGAAGGTACTCCAGCTGATCCTTGAGTAGTCTTGAAGTCTTCTCGAGTAGTTCCCAAGCGTCCCCGAGTTCTTCTCTCTAAGGTCTTCAATAGTACTCGTGTTGTCTTGATGAAGAAACCATATGGAAAATGCAATTCGGAGAATCACATTCCATATGGAATGTAGCCCCCGAGCCTTAGGTCGAATCGTAGATTCAAGCTGAGGGTCAATCTGAAGTTTTGTCAATCTTATCCCGTAAAATCCGGAGAAAAAACCGAAGGACACGTGGCACGGAGCCCCCGAGCCTTGAGTCGAGTACTTCCTCTCGAATTAAAGGGTCATCTTGACTGTAGAATGTGTCCTGAGTGGGTCTTGAAGCTGGTAGTAGCCCACGGAATCCATCTGACGTAGTCGAGCCCCCGAGATGAAGAGCATCGAGTACTGGAAGTTGAAGGGTCATGCTGCCGCTGAGTCACCCGACTTATCCGCTCAGTCAGCCGTGCGCTGCGCGATGGATTATAAATAAATGTTGAACTCCTTAGGGTTTTCACTCCCAGCAGTTGCCTTTGCCAAACACATCTACACTTGTGCCCCTCTACTCCTCTGCCGCCGCCACCACCGCGCCGCCAAGAGATCGATCTCAGCAGCGTTGCCGATCAGCGCTGAGCCCCGGCGAATGCGAGTGAAGACACCCGTTACTTGGAGGATGAAGTCATCCCCGGCCAAGAGCATGAAGACCGGCACAGCGAAGAAGAGGACCCGTGCGTCTGAAGATGCCGCCAAGTCGTCGCCGCTGTCCACTCCTCGCCCCAATCCGGCCAAAGAGTGAAAGAAAGCGAAGCTGAAGACCGAGGATCTGCTCGCCTTGGTCAATAGCAGATTCCTTCGGGAGAAGGAAATGGATCTGTGGCGCGCCACCACCGGCGATCCGTATCCGATGGAGAAGAACCCGGACGAGATCCCAATGTTCGCCGATTAACGTGGATCGCCGCTTGATGATTTCTTCAAGGGCATGCTCAGGTATTATGGTATTGAGTACCTCAATCTCAACCCAAATGGAATCTTCCACATCTCTGTCTTCGTTCATTTCTGCGAGGCTTTTGTGGGTATCAAGCCCCACTGGATCTTGTTCCGCAAATTCTTCCGGTTGAAGCCACAGCCTAGTACCAACGACCCATGAGTAGTCGGAGGTGCCGGCATCCAGATGCGTGAAGACACCGTCGACCAGTACTTGGGCTACAAGTTGATTGAGTCGAACCAACACTGGAAGGCCAAGTGGTTTTATATCAGCAACAACCATCCGGAGCTGCCGAAGCCGAGCGGGAACCAACCGAAGCACAAGCCGTGGTGGAACACGGAGCCCACGATGCAGGAGGGTATTCAACTACCTGAGCTGCTGAAGAAGGTCAAGGCCCTTAGAGAGGCCGGACTGAGGGCCGAACATGTGGCCTTCAGCTTCATGAAGAGGAGGGTGCAGCCGCTAATGGCTCGCGATACCCTTGGGTACCAGTACACCGGCGATGAGGACACATCGCGGATGCCCGGCGATGAAGTCGACGACGATGATATCATTGAGAGGCTGGGCAAGATCTTCAAGGATATGCCACCGTACACACCTTGTCCAGTCCTCGAGTACTCCGCGGCGCATCCGCCAAGCAAGGTCAGTAGCCGTGACCAAAGCCTCCGAGTACTGATTTGCCTAATGTAGTCGTACTCACATATATTATGTGTTGCAGGATGACGTTGTGAAGTTCGTCTCCGACCCACCCTCCCCTCCACGGTTGGAAGATGTACCGGCAGAGGGGAAAGGCAAGGCGAAGGAGCGCCGTGAAGTCAGTGAGGGTGACGACACCGTCACCATTGAAGACACACATCGGCGATGACGAGATGAGGAGACACCAAGAGCGATTCCATTCTCAGAAGATTCACCATGGGATGCCCAATATCCCAGTCATCGTTGAGAAGCCAGCTAGCCTTGAAGCTAGCATACCAATGCCGCCGTGGAGGCCACGTAACGCGACGCGGAAGTGTGCCACCAAGAAGTTAAAGATCACCGAGACAACCAGCCAGGAGGTGGGTACCATGAATGGTGTAGTCGAGTACTTCCGATGAGTACTGTGTTCTGACAGTTGAATCTTATGTTGTCGCAGGATATTCCTCCTTCTGACCCCGTGGACCAGGATGAAGAGGAGACCTAGGACACGGTGGGGGCGGTGGCTGAAAGGAGTGTCAGCCCGCCTCCAACCGCTGGAGAAGTCGTGCTGGGATCGGCACAACAAGGAACAGGCGTCGACAACTCGCAGATGTCAGCCGAAGAGAGAAGGCCGAATCCTTCGCCGGCTACGGTGACAGAGCAGCCGGAGGAGGCCCAAGCAGAAGACGAGGCAACCACAGAAGCTGGAATAGTGGATATCGCTAGCATTCTGCCCCGACCGCGGATCGTTGTCCGGCCCAACTTTGTAAGTTTTTCTGAACTCCCAAGTAGTCGCGTGGGTTACCAATCTTGCATTACTGACTAAATGCATGTGTGATGCAGAAAATCCACAGATCTATCTTGGGATGGCGATGACACCAGTACTCCAGCTGGTGGAGATGACCATCCGTCGGAGGTACGGGAACCCACCGCCCGCCGCATCAAGTCAGGTGAGGAGGCCACACAGAAGGCTACCTTGGTGGAAGTGTATGCATAACCGTAGCACCAAGCATAGTAGTCGTAATCATAGAAATTGACTTCTTGTACTCTTTGTGGCAGGAGCACAAGTCGAGGGTCCTGGATCCGAGGCCATGGAGACCACGGTGAGAAGCCGAGCCCGCCTGCGGTGACCGGGTGATGGAGGGAACAACCCCCGAGCTGGAGAGCCCCCGAGGTGAGGGAGACACATGTCGAAGCGCACAACGAGCCCGAGTAGTCGCACGATCCCCGAGGTAAGCAAGCGCACCGATCCATTCGGCCCCTATGTCGGAGGCGACGTTGACAATCCGTGGTGGTCTAGAGCTGTTGGATGACAACCTTGTTGACCCGGCCGTCGTTGCTCGTAACATGGAGTCGATGCGCCACGTGAGCAAAGGATCAAGGTACGCCAGGTACCTGTGAGTAGCAATTATATCGAGTAGTGAGTACTCGACTGTGTTGCCTGCAGGTGTCGTTGAGAGATCCCGACAGAAGTCCGATCTGCTTCAAGGGTACGGCGACACAGTGCTCCGCACGGAGGCCTTGGAGAAGGAGCTGGACAAGTCCAAGAAGCACTCCGCTCTGCTGCAATCCAAGCTTGATGGTGCCTTCGACCAGTACCACAACGAGGTGCAGGAGATGCAAGCAAAGAGCGATGACTTGGTCCGGAAGAACAAGTCATTGCGCCAGAAGAACAAAGGTACGTTGTCCGCCAAAGCCATTGAGTACTAATTGGGGTACTGTGTCGACCTTGTCTGAGTTTGCGCAAAGCTTGAGGCACGAGTCGACCAGCTGAAGGCATCGGAGACCGACTTGAAGAACAACGTGTACCGGGAGACCGATGCCCGAGAGGTACTTGAGTATGAGTACAAAAAGCTGGCTCATGAGTGCATTCATCACATGGAGCTTCGTGAAGCCTCGGATCGTGACCTCATGAATTGTTATAAATCGCAGCTCAATGAAGATCACGAGAGGTCAAGGGGCCAATCAAAGGAGCTTGAAGAAGCGCCCCCAATTGCTAGGTTGCCGGTGCCTCACCCAAGTGGTCCCAAGATTGCTCCATGGTGGCGCTTGAAGGAAGCCCCGGCCTCGCACACATGTGAAGCACTTGGCTAAGTCGATCCCAACCAAGTCTTGGCTCATGAAGTCGCACTTCCCAAGGCTCGGATGTAGTGTGGAGGTGCAGTGGACCCAGAAATTGCACTAATGACCAAGACAAGGCCCTTCCGAGGAGAGATGGCGCCATTATTGAACAAGTGGTGGAAAAGCTCAACCTTCAAGAGGAGTACCTAGGGTTAGCTTTTGGCTTAGAGTAGTTGTAAGATAAGACAGAGTTTGTTAGTACTTGTTTGAATTATGAATGAGAGTTATCCACGATGTGTATATTAAATGAGTACTTGCCGTTTTGCAAATGTGCGGAGTACCAAAGTGGAGGTCTCGTGAGTAGTAGTACTCAATAGGAGATGCCTAATCAAGAGGCGCAGTAAACGAGTTGAATGGTAGTCAAACTTTATTATCAAGAAAGGGCACACCGGATGGCCAGTACATACAAGTGTAGCCAGACCGTGGCCGCCTATGGCTAAGTGATGCTAGGACTGAGGCCGCTTACAGCTGGAGATCCGTTAGTAGTCGTATAGATTGGATCTAGAGTACATGGCCTTGTAGAACACCGCTAGAGTCCTCAGTGCTCTGAGCAGCCTAAGATCTGTTAGTAGCCATTGACGCTGGATCTTGGAGAAGAGTAGTCCGTAGACTAGTGCCAGATCAAAGGCCGCTACGGAGGAGCCCGTGGAGTAGTGTAGACTTGGACCCTTGGAGTAGTCGAACTACGACGCTAGACGTAGCTGGTCGACATTCCACGAGTTGCGGCGTTGTCGCCTTCAAGTGTTTGAGGCGATAAGAGCCAGGTCCGATCACCTTGGAGACTGAGAAGGGACCTTCCCATGGCGAGCTGAGCTTGTGTAGTCCTTCCGTGTTCTAGATGCGACGGAGGACTAGGTCGTCGACGTTGAAGGAGCGTTCCTTGACGTTGCGATCATGATAGCGTTGGATACCCTCGAGGTACCTTGCTGACGATTGACGAGGCAGGCAGAGCTTCTTCGAGGCCGCCGATGTCAACTCTTCTCGCCTTCTCGAGATGCCCTCGTCTGCATCGTTTCTACCGGGGACTCCCACATCACGCTCGGGTAGAATAGCTTCGGAGCCATAGACCAGGAAGTAGGGCGACTGCCCTGTCGGCTTGGTAGGTTGAGTACGAAGCCCCTGAGTGCATTGGTAGTTCCTTGATCCACTTGCCTCCTTTGGTGTTAGCCGTAATCACTTCTTGAGGGCATCGAGTACCATCCCGCTTGGCGCTTCGACTTGTCCGCTGAGGGCGATCGAGACATACCAAACATCAATCCCATCTTCTCACAAGACTCCGGCGGTGGTTGTTGAAGTTGGACCTCAAGTCCGTGATGATGCGGTGAGGTAGCCCATAGCGATGCAGCACGAGCTCATCCAAGAAGTCGAGTACTACCGGCCTTTGGGCGGTGTGACCGCTTGACTTCGATCCACTTGGTGAACTTGTCGATGGCCACCAAGACTATTGAATCCTCCGGCGCAGCTTGGCGAGGCCCAATCATGTCGAGCCCCAGCAGCAAAGGGCCAGTTGGTGGTATGGTGACTAGCTTTGTAGGCAGACGTGTTGTTGCTGCTAAGAATTGACACCTTGGCACTTTCTCGACGAGTTCTTCAGGTCGCCCGAGTCAGGCCAAGAGAAAGCTCGTTGAAAGCTTTGCTCACCAGATTCGAGAAGACGTGGTTGCCGCAGATGCCTTTATGGATCTCCTCCAAGATATCCTTGCCTTCTTGAGGTATGCACTTCATGAGTACTCCGGGCGGCACTCAGAGAGCTTGTCTCCGACTAGTACGTAGGCCTTGGCTCGACGGACAAGTTGCTCGGCTACGTTCTTGTCGGAAGGAACCTTCTGCTCGCGGATGTAGTCGATGAAGGGTTGTCGCCAGTCGACGTCGATCATCATAACCTCTTGACCAGGCTGTGACGGCGCTGGATCAGTGGTCGTGGGCGCCGGCTCCAGGATGGATGGCGCGTGAAGCTCATGGACGAAGACTCCGACTGGTACTTGTGCGCGAGTAGAGCCAAGCTTCGACAGGACGTCCGCTGCAATGTTGTTGTCACGGACGACATGATGGAACTCGAGACCGTAGAACTTGTTCTCGAGCTTGCGGACTTCCAGGCAGTAGGCGTCCATGTTCTCCTTGTTACGATCCCAAGACTTGTTGACTTGGTTGATGACCACTGCGGAGTCGCCGTAGACCAGTAGCCGCTTAATGCCTAATGAGATTGCGAGGCGGAGCCCATGCAGTAGAGCTTCATACTCGGCTTCGTTGTTTGAGACCTTCCAGAAGATCTGTAGGACGTACTTGAGTTGTTCGCCTTTTGGAGAAATCAAGAGTACCCCTGCACCTGCGCCCTCGAGCTTGAGTGAGCCGTCGAAGTACATCACCCAATGCGCCGTTGGAGTTGGCAGCTGATTCTCCCGCCATTCTGCCATGAAGTCGACTAGTGCTTGAGACTTGATGGCTGTGCGTGGCTTGAAGTCGATATTGAGGGTGCCGAGTTCGACTGCCCATTTGGAGATTCTTCCAGTAGCATCTTGATTGCGAGTAATGTCACCGAGCGTAGTCAATGATAACAACAATCGAGTACTCGGAAGTAGTGTCGTAGCTTCCGCAAGGTGATGAGCACTGCATAGAGTAGCTTCCTGGTACCGTGCGTGCCTTGATCGAGAGACCTCGCCGATGAAGTAGACCGGTCGGACCGGGTAGGCGTGGCCTTCTTCCGCCGCCGACAACGATGGCGGTTTGACCACGTGAGTAGTCGCAGAGGTAGAGCAAGAGTCGCTTTTTTTTGCGAGGAGCCGTGAGGACCGGTGGCTTGGACAGAAGTCTTAGCTGCACCAAAGCTTGATCAGCCTCCGTGGTCCACGCGAACTTCTCTTGGTGCTTGAGTAGTTTGAAGAAGGGTAGCCCCGCTTCTCCAAGCTTCGAGATGAATCTGCCAGGCCGCCATGCACCCGTCAGCCGCACATCCTTGATGCGGTGGGAGCTTTCATGTTGGTGATGGCGGAGATCTTCTCGGGTTGGCTTCGATGCCGCGATGGTGATGATGAAGCCGAGTAGTTTTCCACGAGGGTACCAAGACGCACTTGTTGGGGTTGAGCTTCCATTGTACTCTCGTAGGGATGCGAAAGTCTCTTCAAGATCGGCGATGAGCATATCGGTGTTTCGGTCTTGACGACCACGTCATCCACGAGGCTTCGATGTTCTTGTTGAGTCGCTTCTTGAAGCGCCCGATAGCTCGTTGGTAGGTGGCGCATTCTTCAACCCGAACGACATTGTGTAGCAAAGAGGGCGCCGAACGGGTGATGAATGCGGTCTTCTCCGGTCTTCTTCCTTGATAGCGATCTGGTGGTACCCGGAGTAGCAGTCGAGGAAGCAGAGCAGGTCGCAGCCCGCCGTGGAGTCGATGACTTGATCAATCCGCGGCAACCCGAAGGGGTCTTGGGGCAGTGCTTGTTGAGGTTGGTGTAGTCGACGCACATCCTCCACTCGTTGGTATTCTTCTTGAGGACGAGGACGGGGTTGGCGAGCCACTTAGGATGAAAGACTTCACGGATGAAGCCGCGCCACAGTAGTTTGGCGAGTTCCTTCTTGATGGCATCCCGTCGGTCGTCGGCAAAACGGCGAAGGTGTTGTCGCTTGGGGGTAGCTTTAGGATCGACGTTGAGTGAGTGCTCGATCGCCTCCGGCACCGCATGTCCGCTGGTTTCCATGCGAAGATGTCTCTTAGCCGAGGAAGCCGACGAGCGCTCTTCCTATTTCGGTCAAGACCGCCCCGATCATGGTAGTCTTGCTGCCGCCGTCCCAAGGTCGATGGCCTTCACTTGCACTTCCTCTCGATGGGAGGCTTGTTGCTGTGTCGGTCTTCCTGGGATCTCGAGTTCGGTTGGGCGAGCTTCTTAGATGCAAAGAAAGATCTCCATCATTGCATTGGGTACTTGGTTGGTCGCTGCGAGTTCCACGGCTTCGTGTCGCAATCGAAGGAAATCTTCAAGTCCCCTGCAAAGGTGAGTATCGCAGGACTTGGCATCTTGAGTACCAAGTAGGTGTAGTGGTACCGCCATGAACTTGGCGATAGCCGGTCTGCCGAGGATGGCATGGTAGGAGGTTTTGAAGTCCGCAACCTCGAACTTGATGTACTCGGCGGTAGTTCTCCCTTGTCTCCCGAAGGTAATCGGTGACCATCGAGCCTAGTGGAATAGCCGCGTTACGGGACAATGCCGTAGAAGGGATGACGCTCTTGGTGAGCATGTCGGTGATGTCGAGCTTCATCTTCTTCAAGGTTACCTTGTTGAGTCTGAGCCCGCTGACCATGTTTGAGTGGAGCCTTGAGTGGGAAATGTCCCGGTTCGGAGAAGCTTGTCCATTGATCCGCTGGAGAAGGTGATGGGTACCTCCGACCACCTCGAGAGGTGTCGACTGGTTCAATGTTCAAAACTTCGTCGGGTGGCCTTCTCGAGACCGTCGGTGGGTAGTCCGTCAAGAGGACGTTCACCATCTTGTCGTTCACGAAGTCACTGCCTTCGCCGAACTTTTTCTTCTTGCCCTTCTTGTCTGGAGGAGGCCGTGGGTCTCAAGTGTCTTGAGTGCTCACCGGAGTTGGTAGCACCGCTCGGTGGTGTGATTGCCTCCGGATACCACGAGCACTTTTCTTTAGTAAGTCTTTGAAGCCGAGAGGTCTTTTCGAGTTGTCTTTCGCGGGCGTTGAATAGCAGCGGCGTGTTGTCGCTTGCGCTTCGATTAGGACCCAGTAGTTGTTATTCGCGACCCCACGGTCCCTGTTGTTGTTGTTGTTATTGTTGTTGCCGCCCGTGTTGTGCTTGCTCTTGCCGCGAATGGAGTCGTACTTGGCGTTCGCCTTGTCCTCTTCGTCGGCCCATGACGTAATCATATCCTAGAGCTTGGTGATGGAACTCGGGCAGCGGCGACCGAAGTCTTCGAAGGTACGACGGTGGTAGAGTCCGTCTTGGAAGAGGTCGATGACCTCCTTGTCGGTGACGTCGACTACGGTCTCGCTCTTGTCGAAGAACGCCGCATGTACTGGCGTAGCATCTCGCCTTGTTCTTGCTTGACCATTGCCAGGTCCATGCGGGTACCGGCGCCCATGGCGCCCGCGGTTCTTTGGTGAAGAGCCTTGAGCTGGTCCCACTCGTTGATCGAGTTCTTGTCAAGCGACTCGAGCCAGGTGAGTGGGGCTTGGTCAGCGAAGGGAAGTAGAGGCACTTCGTATCGTTGTTGCCACCAGCATTTTCAATGGATAGGGCATAGCACCTAAGCCACTGAACTGGGTCTTGCTTCGCGTCGTACTTGGTGATCCCGAGAGGCTTGAATTTCTCGGGAGGAGTAGATCGCGGTCGAGGCGGAGTAAGGCGGGGCAGCCGTCATGTCGCTGCTTGAGCCTTTGCGGCGAATCTCCTCAATCCTGTGGCGGGCATCGTAGCCGCCACGTGAGTTCTTGATGGCGTGGTTTTGCGTGGCCCTCGGCCCGCGATCGCCGCCGCCGCCAGCTCTTCTGCCGGCGCCATGTGATGAGCTTCCGCCGCTGCTGCCACCGCCGCCGCCGTCGCCAGCATGGCGCCGCCGTGGCTACCACCAGCCTGGGTCCTGGTTGGGGTTTAGATGTTGTTCTCCGCGGACACGGTTGCGTCGCTTGCGTCTGCGGGCGACTAGTTGCCCGTCTTTGTCGACTTCATGAGTTCGGCGGGTATGGGTGACCACATCATGAAGTAGGCATCTTCAGCGAGCTTGGCGATGACCTCACCCACACGGATGCCCTGAGCTTGCCGTGCTATCGTGGTGATAAACATGAGGCACTGCTCAGGAGTGGTGTGTACCCGGTTGGCGACTTGATCCAGAGCCTCGTTGAGGTTCCGGATGGGGAGAGCCTCTCGGATACGTCTGTGGCGTTCGTTCCGCTTCCTATTGCGGTCACGTCGGGCATTCTTGTCGTCAGCGGTCTCATCAGGGGGTGCGTTGGCGGACACCTCGTCTTCTGAGATGTCGTTGAGGTATCGGTCAGGTCGAGTCTCTGAAGGCCCTGCGTCGCCAGCAGCCATGAAGACTTGGCGGTCGAGACAGAGACCTCGAGTCAGTAGTTGCCACCTCGGTTGAAGTATGCTCCTCGTTTGGAGCCAGCGGGGTTCCCTCCTGGAAGGGTAGTGTGTCGAGGTAGGTGATGCAGCGTGAATTGCCGTCCGTCAGGTCTGCAGGCTTGCGGATCGGGGGAATCTTCGGCGGTGTAGATGTAATGACTAAGCCGGTAGCGTGGCTGGGGCACGACAGGTTCCTCGGTCGTGTTGGTCTCGGACTCGGGCTCGGTTGGGTCCGACCCGAAGTCGAACTCGTAGGAGGAGTCCGAGTAGTAGCCGGATGCGGGGTTGGAGTCCGAAGAGTAGTCGGAGGCGATCTCCTTGCCAGCCCGGCGGCAGCGAGAGCTTCGCTGGGCCACCGCTAGCATTGCAGAGACCATATGGGAAGTGCTCGTGTAGTGGGATCGTCTCACACGATGGCTCTGGAGCCGGCTCGCATGCGACGACCCAGGGGGACGTCGAGTTCGAGTTGGAGGCAGATCCATACTCGAAGTCGGTGTGTTGGTTGTAGAGCGAAATTTCGCCGAATTTTTCGGTGAGCGTGCCCGTGACGTCTTCAGGGAGCGTCACGAGCCCAGTCTTTGGGTTCGACGTCATGGTGAGGTGGCGCTAGAAAAGTCGGCCGTCGGCGATGCGAACCGGAGCAGGCGAAGGTGTCGCCGCGGTTGAGAGCGGCGGTTGGCTTGATGATGATCGAAGCCGTCGAGTTCGCCATGAAATCTTCGGCGAGATCCCCTACCTGGCGCGCCAGCTGTCGGTGTTTTAGACCGGCAACCTACCAAGGGGAGTACCCGAGGTAGATGAATGTGGCCTCGCCGAGATCGGTAACTCGAAGGAAGAGATACGTGGCACACAATTTAGACAGTTCGAGCAGGTGCGTAATACCCCTTGTATCTGGATTGATTGGGTGTGTTTACAAGATGATGCGGATGATGAGAGAGGGGTCCCTGCCTCGCCTTATATAGCCCGGGAGGCAGGGTTACAAGTCGGTTTGAGGAGAGAGTACTAGTCGTGTACGGCTATGAGTACTTTACATGGATCCGAACATGTGTAGCTTCCTAACCGAGTACTATTCCTCTGTAGTCCTTGCGCTCCACGCCAACAGGTGCCGTGTAACACAAGTCGAGTGGTCCCAGGGGCCCACCGAGTAGTCGGTCCTGGTACCCGCCAGAGTAGTTGATACGACAGTTATGAAACTTTGTAGTTGATAACTTTTTTATTTGAAATCATATTATCAACGAAAAGCTAAGTTTGAATCTCTCAAATTTTGATTCAAATTTAGTAAACGACCTCGAATGGATAAACTCCCAACATGATTGTAGATCTCAGAAAGTTATGAAACTTTGTAGTTGACAAGTTTTTAATTTGAATCCGTTTAGAGTATAAAAAAACGATTTGCACTTGATGTAATATAATATGAGTAGAATGAAAATTAGATATGGACACATATGAGTGTGTGTGGAGTAGTGGTAGAAGAGGCTTCGCGCGAGGACGGAGGTCACGGCTTCGAATCAACAACGGAATCTAGTGCAAAGCCTGCAGTGGTGGGGCGTAGTGTCAGTGAGTAGCATGCATGTGATTCCTACATGAATCAAACAGGATTGTTATCGGGTTGTTGTCCTCCCCGCAGTTTTCCAGACTGCATGCGAGGATGCTTGTGCCTGGTGGCCGCCGGTGGAGTGGTGCATGCATGACGTGATTGAGAAGACGGTGAGCAGTAGGCGGGAAGAAAATTGGGTGCAACCAACCCGGATGCAAGTTGGATAGTAGTATACCAAAAATGAACGTATGGGGCCGGTCCACTACAGTTCGCCAACACGTACGTCGGCCGTCCAGGCAGCGCGTCTTGGATCAACACCGACGGCGGGCTACACGCGGATGCGCCTATGCCACGTCACGCACAAAATGTGAGGCACGAAGAGGTCACAGCGCACGTGCTCAGGGACCTGAGATGCATGCGCCGCCGCGATTGAGGTGCAGGAAACCGGCGGCCCCGGCGGCGCGCGTGGTTTGTGTGCCATTGCTCGACGCAGCTGCGGTGAAAACGGCGCGGCTGCCGTCGTGTGGAAAGGTCAAGCGCGCGTGCTGACCATCGATCGGCTTGTAAAGCCACACTTTCAGCCCTGGTGCAGCGATGTGCTGCGCCGCTGCAGCGGAAAGGGGGTACGGTCGACAGCCACCACCGTCGTCCTCGCCTTGCTCCTCAAGCGGACGTTGAACCCCGGCCCTTCCTGACCATGGCGGCCTTCAATTCTCCCTTTTAATTTTTTTTGAAGGAGGGAACCAGCAGGAGCTATGCATCTCTAACTAATAATAATAATAATAATAATAATAATAATAATAATAATAATATATTATATATATCTATCTATACTATAAGGAGCGAAGACAATTGAAAACTTTTCTTACCCAAATCAGACCCGCCTTACCCCTCACGTCAGACCCACCCGTCATATGTTTTTGGAGGTGTATAGGGTGGAAGGACTATGAATAGTAAAAAACCCCAATTTGGAGAGTGTTTCTGCCAAAAACATTTAACTTTTTTCACCCACCCGCGCATACCCACCCCTGTACCCGCCGGACCCACTCTCCCTTCACGGAAAAAAGATCCCCGCCGGAGCCCATCTGTATTAGGAAAAAAAAAATCCCTCCTCGCGCTTCGGACCGCCGCCGCACCACACCCTACCACGCCAGTCGCCGTCTGCCCTGCACTCCGCCGCTGCATCAGAACTGCCCAACTTGGATCTCACCCTCCGCCGCCCCCACGTTGGGGCTTGTCTCGGATGCTCCCGGCCCCGACGACCTCCCCCTGCTCGCTGCCGCCCTCGAGCGGAGGGGCTATCGGAGCAGGGACCGGAAAAGGGCACCGCGGTGGTGAGGGCAGCGGGCGCGGGAGCGAAGGACAGGAGGACGCGGTGGAAGTGGCGGGGCGCACATCCTGCTCAAGCTTGTTGGCGCCGACCGCCTAGGGCTCCTCTCTGAGGTCTTCACTGTGTTGTACGACCTTCGCTGTGACATCGTCGATGCCAGTGCGTGGACGCCCGGCGGCTACATCACTGCGCTCGTGTTCATGGACAGGTGGCTTCAGCTGCTCAACGGATTGTTTGTCTGGTTCCTCCTTACAGCTAGCAACATGCCAATGAAGTGTGTGTTAAAATGCTAGAATGCTTTAGCCTTCATAGATTACGTCTTGCTGATTCAGATGATGACGATGGACTAACAACCTGCTGTGGTGGCGCAAAGTGTGCAGGTATGACATTGCCTGACATAATTAAGTGTTGCTTAGGTTGATTTGAGGAGAGTTAATTATTCCTGAAGATCACTTCGTGTAGGTGCTTCTAGAGCTAATATTTTAGGAGCTGTTCTTTTTAATTTGTCTGAGGGCACTGCTAGATTTTGCATGCTAGCTAAACTGATTTGGCACCAAACTATGAGAACAAAACACATACTAGGAAACAACAGAGTTAATTTGATTGCAGTAAATTTGATAGATTTTCACAGTAAATAATCATTGTTTTTTCTTCTCACATGTATGCCCTTGTTTTTCCTCACCATGGAAAACAGAATTGGAATATTCATAGAAGGATATGTTCATTGTGGAAAATTGATGCCTAACTATCATATTTGATAGAGAAAACCACAATGCCGAGATTGTTTGTCGGTAAGCTTTTTGTGTTTATCTTTGATGATAGCTTAAATTAACATTTTATCAATATTCGATAACCTTGAGGTGCTTTCCATTCACACCTGATGTTGGCACAAATAAGAGTTGCTTGATGATGAACTTTGCAAGGGGGCAAAGATGGGTCGCGCGCATGCCAGGTTGGCATATATTTCTGCAATGTTTTCCTGACTTTCTAGCTGCAAACTGGGCTTCTTAATTAATCATTTTTGTGCTATTCAGGAGTATTCTAATTTTCTACAAGAATGTATGACTGCTGTGAAGCAAAACTATGAGGAGAAAACACATAAAAGAAACAAAATTATTTAGTATTCATGACAAAAGTTTGTAAGTATAAATCTTTGAAAAATGCAAATGGTAATCAACTAATAATACAAAATGACCTCGTGATTGAAAAAATTGATGTCATATTACTTGCTTTCTCTTCATGCAGTTTAAGGATTTTCACCCAACCATAATGCTTTCTGTTATGCAATGTAATTATCCGTATCAGCATTCAGCAGTCACATCATCACCTTTTTCTCACAGTTATTTTTGATGGAGTCTTGGACGTATATAATGTTGTCTTTAGCCATTGTTCTGGACTGATGGTCTTGTTTCACAGGGTCGGGCAATCTTTGCAACTAGAGGAGGCCTTCTGATCTGTTCATTGGAAAGATATATGTTCCTAGGCAGGTTTGAACAATAAATGTTGATAATATTAGTGTAGATATTTTATCTATTTTAAATGCTCAGAACTGTTTAGTATTGCTTCTATATGCAGACAATGCCTATTCCCGGGATTGGCCTTGATATGGTGATGTAAATTTTCCTAAAATCACAACTTCAAGCATCACAAAGCATTAGCCAATCGTTTATTTTAGGTTTGTTGTTTCTTTTCTTTCTAGCATCAGTATTGGATCACATTGTGCACCAAGATATCCCTCGCATCGGGCAATCTAAAAAAATGCTACAAAATTCATCCCCCAGTGACAAAATCATACTGATGCAAGTAGAATGCATGTTCTAAGTACTTAGATTACTGAAGAGATTATGATTGGGGCCTCATGGTGGGATATAGACTAAATGCTTTAGACATTGTGTTTGTTCTTTCTTAACTACGACCATCTTCAGCTAACTAATTTTTTAATCTATTAAACTAATTGTTGTTTGTCATCACTTTACACTATCTTTGTTAATCTGGTCAGTAATGCTTCTGCATTGAGATAGAATAGTGTCTTGAGAAGATTATGTGTGGGAAAAATTATCGATGACATACCTGAATGTTGTTCTTCTACCACAGTCAATGTTACACGATGATGTATTGATTTAGAAGGATTTTAGAATGTTTTTTTAAAGAGAACTATTCGGTAGTGAGATAGAATAGTTTTGAAATCTAATTTCATCTTTGTTACTTTATTATATATGCACATGGCTTATGGTGATCTAGAAACAATATAGAGCAACAAATGATTTTTATTTTATATATCAAGCCAAAAGGTTTGGATAATCATATTGCCAAAGAGGATAGCTTTCAATGCCGGTATATCTCTGTTTTTTTCTGTTAGCAGTTAAATTAGTAGACTGTTCAAATTAATAAAACCTCATAGCTGTGTGTATTGTTTAAATATTTGAGAATTTAACTGTTGATCAATCATGAAGTACAGTTGTACCTTTAGTGCATGTCATGTTGCTTTTTCAACTCACTGCCTTTATGGATACTTGGGTTTATCAGGCAATAATATATCCTAGGTTGTTGATTGCGTAATGTCATTAGGAAGCATTGGGGAATTTCTTATTAGAGTACCGAAAATATTTCCATGGGAAATATAGTTGCTCTATACTCTGCTTACGCACTATTTGAACTTTGGCCACAAAATTGTTGTGGCTTCATTCTAATCGACGGATGGTATTGTGATTGGATTAACGTTCGCAGGGTAGCGTCAAATCGTCACTTCATCGAAGCTTGTGGTGATCACACTCGAGAAGAGCTATACAGATCAATGAAAACAAAGAGAGATGTAGAATCAAAGAATTTACCCTCGAAAGGTGTAGCCAACAAAGATTGTACTCAAAATTGGTGATGATCAGGTTCCAGGTATCAATTGACTTCCACGAAGTTTGCACAGCATCCTTTATTCGAACCAAGACATATCAGAAGGTATCGAATGGCACTATTGAGGCTTCTTGAATCGGCTCAATAGCACGATTAGTCGTTTGTGCTCTTGGCGGAAACTCAATCAAGAACACTACAGAATCGGTCAATGATTGGAAGGAATGATGTGAAGGAATCAATCCTAAGACGAAAAGGATTAATCACAAGATGCGAGAAGATAGTCATTACCTAAAGGCACTTGTCAATGCTCCTTCGCCATATTTGAGACATGAGGACTTTGGTATCAATCCTTTTCTTCGATCTATGAGTAAGAACCTTGCTAGATCCACCTCTTAGAGTCAACAAAGCACACTATCCAGGAGGGATAATCTTGGGACCCTGCATACAACTAAGGAGATTGAAGAAGGGGCATTGTGAGTCGATATATGGAGTTCGTCTTGGTGGCGTTGTAAATCTTATTGCCACTTTTGCTGGTAGCGGGAGGTTCGATGGTGTTAGTGTGAGGACATGACATCTTCGGATCGACCATTGATTATATGGTGACTCGTTTCGATATTTGCATAGTAACTCTTGGTACAACTCACTTGGTTCCACATGTACATGTCTTTATTTGATTGAAGGTGTGTTTTGCAAAGCTAGCTCATCAAAGTCCAACATTGGGCAGCGGCGTCATCATGATCATGATATTCACCCTTGGGGACCCCGGTCCAAGTAGGAGCATGCTTCAAAGAATGTGGAGAAAACTTTAAGAATGGTGCAAGACATCCACCACCTTAGGAAGACAAGGGCGTCCAAACCAAGTTGGAGGCCCAATCAAGTCATTTTCGAGTCCGTCTCGAGTCCAGAGCAGTGTTCACTAAAAGCGCCCAAGTTGCATATGGGTTTTCGGTGTTCTTTATATGGTTGAAAATATAATTTCATTACTCTTCCAATGGCAATGGTCTCAGGAACAAATTATTCATTGAATCGGCGGATATCGTCGAACAAGTTGACATCGAGAATCTGTCCCGTCATTGTGATGCTGTTTTTGTCTTTAGGCCTTGTATCATGTTGGAGCCCAATAGGGGCACATCTAGGGGTCTGCGACCTTAGGGACTTTATTAGAATCCACCACACCTCGTTGGGGTTTTGGGTTTTTCTTTAAGCATCTGTCTTTGAGCGATCACATTTATCGGTTTGTGAAACCCCACGTTGAGATCTTAATCATACATCTGCAATAGTCACTTCAATTGAGTTGCATTTACCTTGTTCTTGCCAGGTTCTTTGATTCGCAATGTAGATTAGCCTTCTTGGCGAGGTCAACCGGCTTGTGACACTTGGCCGTTGATAACCGGAGGAGATGTGGTGCTAAGGTTGCGGGGTCTGCTTTGGATGAAGCGGATCGGTGTCGGCTTCTCTCCCAAATCGAAGTTATCCTTACCGCGGAAGATCGGGCCACCCTTTTCCCATCAAGTGGTATCAAAGCTCAAGTACTACCGTGAGGATTACCCTAATTTGGTTTACGCCATCATCTAAAACTCCTTAAAATTGCCTTACAAAATTCATCGTATTCCTGTCCTACAACCCCTTTGTGCCGCTCAATTTTCTTTTTAGATTGCTTTTCTGAATTTTAGACCCTTGTTGTGTCATTGTGTTTCATCGCTTTAATTAGTTAAAGGTCCTAGTGTCTGCTCGAGTGATCTTACCTATTCTTGTTGGCAGATTTGTTTTATTGTTGTGTCTCATGATAATTCATTTTCCTCCAATATTTTGCTGCGTGATTGTCATTAGAAAATCAGTTGGGTCAGATTGTTTGTGGCTGCATGGTACCCTGTAGTGCCGATTTTTTCTTCTGCGGACTAGCAAAAGAAAGGGACCAAGATTTTCTTATATTAGTCTCCACAATCTATTGCTATAAGGGCCATTCGTGTTGTTCACATTAGGACGCCATCAATTTCTTGTGTATGTGTGAACAACCCATAGTGTCTCTGGATTTTTGGAAAGTCTAAATATATTTCTTGTATCTTTGCGGCACTCTAGATATATTAAAAGAAACAAAGTAAAAGAGGTGAAAAAAGTGAAGAAAAAGCTGCACCAAAAAAGTGAAAGAAGGAAAGAAATAAAAAAATTCAGAGTAGTGCTTGCATCCTTTTGTCCCTTGGTTGGTTGTATCTTTGCTTTCTTGAACTAGTCCGAGATGAGTTTAAGTGACATAGACTAGCTTGGGACTATTTTCAGATTTGCAATTTCTGAATTGAATTATTGTTTTCCTTGTTCGATATTTCAAGCCTCCCAAAGCTTAAAATATATACTTCAGATCGGTCATGGAACAAGATCCTTGCAATCTTGGTGCTACGCCCTCACGGGTTTCACGAACCGGGTCACCTTATTGTAGTGTCCTTTGTCTTGCTTTGGTAAGAACACTTGTAAGAATTTGGTAAGGCATGTGTTTTCCACGACACACATATATTAGTTGCTAAATTTGTTTTGATTACTAACAAAGTTAAACAATAAGTTTACATTCCAAAGTGTGATTGGGTTGAATCATGGATTAAATGTTTGGAAGGATGAACCAAAGAAGAACAAACAACTACATGACAGCTGACAATCATCAAGGTATGAGAAGTAACTTTACTATACCATCGTACTACGGATCTTATGATGGTGAAAAATATCTTGATTGGGAGCTAGTAGACAAGTGTTTAATTCCACATAATTCAGATACAGGAGTTGAACAAGCTACAAGTGAGTTTAAGATTTTGCCTCTATTTGGTGGTATGGGCTAAATGCAAAATGCTTTACCTAATACATAGAACACCTTAAAGAAGCAATGCGTGATCGTTTTATTCTCTTTCTAATAAGCATTGAGTGGCTTGAGGAAAATCTGTGGCGCTTATTGCGGGGAAATATATCTGTTCAGGGAATATTATAAAGAGTTTCAAAAGTGTAGCATATGTTGTGAAATAAATGAATGTGTAAAAATGGCGAGAATATATTTTTTGCATGGTCTTCGACCTGAAATTCAAAATATTCTTGTTGATCACTTGTTGTGTAAGTGCTCAAGTTCACCCAAAACCTGGTGCCTTTTTCAGGAGGGTTCTCCCTAGATTTGTCAATCCAAGGATCGGAAGCAAACTCCTAAGGCTATCCATCTAATCTAATGATCTAACCTATCATGAAGCTTTGATTGCATTAAAGTTAAACATACATGAAAGGATGTATGGATCACATCCACCTAGCCATAAAGGTGAGCATCCAAAAGGTAAGCCTAGCCTATCGTCTTCTCGTTGCCGTTCCGGCCAAGGTGACAAACTAACCTAAAGCTCATACCATGATAAGAAGATATCCATTACACGTTCGTTCGCTGCTTTCCCTAAATCGTCTCACTACGCAAGGTAATCGACACGACGACTACTCGTGAAGTCCGTGCACCACTTCGATGTATCCGCAAGACATAGATTAGATCTATTCCTACTAAGGTCATATGCTAGCTACACACATGAATGAGAGAAGGCATGCATCGAAGTAGATCAAAAGTAAAGACAAGATTAGATTAATATCACCGTCGAATGTTGAAGGTACAAACGACTTGACGAATTCAAGTCGCGGCTCCGGAACTCCACCATGGCTTCACCACGCAGGGCCAACCATGGCGGCTAGGGTCTAGCCTAAGCCATCTCCTAGGCAACTTGAGGACTTGCGGTGGCCGTCGGCTTCCTCCCGGTGCTTCTCCTCGTGTCGGCGGCTCTCTGATGAATGGATGGATGTGGCGGCCGGCGGAGGCAGAGGCAATAAATAGACGAGCACCTAGGTCAAAGGGGGGCGTGAACCGGGCCCGGAACAGGCCAGGCCGACCGGCCTGGGCCGACCGGCCCAGGCCCATTTCGGCCCCGTCTCGCTCCCCGATGCTTCTCGGTCAATTGTTGACTTGCTCCCTTATGCATGTGGGCCCTTGACGTAGTCTTCTCCACGGTTTAGACAGAGCTCCTTGTCGCGCAAGCTTCAGCATCTTCCTGTCCAGGTCCCTGCAGTTTTCCGGCTTCATGCTTCGGTCCTGGGCCCTTTGGAGTCATGTTCATGAGTGTCTTGACTTGTCGGGCTTCATGATCTTCTCTTGAAGTGCTTGATGAACTTATCCTGAAAGTCTCCTCTTTAACGTTAATTTCCTATGTAAACAACAAACTCCAAAATCGACATGCGAGAGTGAACTTGATACCTCCGGGGGGTTAGTACCATTGGTTAGAATATCAAATACGTGCAAATGTTGATGGTAAACTTATAGCTAGGTGTACCAAAATCGACCGTCAACATACCCCCATGCTTAAACCTTGCTCGTCCTCGAGCAAGTCCAAGATCTTTACTTAACTTGGAAATCAGCGTTGCCCTTCAATGTCTTCCCTGCACTTAGTTATACACAACAAGACATATTGCTCTCTCAAGTATTTAGCATTTAAGGTTCAAGTTTTGACCGGCTACTTCATTATGGAAGATAGACTATCATTAAAGAATATGCCACAATAGAAACAAATATAGTGCTCTCAAACTTAAGCAAACTTTAAACCTTTACCTTGTTGCGTCGTGAAGAGTTCTCAAAAAGTTGCACATCTAACATAAGTGAGGTTCTCTTGCAAAAGCTCATGGAACACTCATTTCGTCAAGTCACTCAAGCCTACACTAGATTATTCTCATCCTATTCTACTCATATGTGAAAGTGGAAAGCTTATGTGGAGGTTGGTAGGTAAAAACAATCCTAGCAAAACATTATACTTGAAATATTGTCAAACTAAGAGAGATCTATTGGAATTACGAGACTAGTCAAAAAGCCATGGAAAATAAATGTTGGAAAGAGAGATGGAACACGATTAGAAAGGTGGACATGTGCAAGTGGCAAATGGGTGATCCCGAGACATGAATGAAGTTCTCGTTATCGGATTGCACATGGTTGGAAAAGATTGAGTATGGACTTGTCTTCAAAGCTCTAAGATTTAAATGAAACTAAAAAAGAACCGAGGAGCATTTTTATTTTTCTCTTTTTGTTTTTTTCTTTTCTTATTTTTTTCTTTCTTCTTCTTTCTTCTTCTTCTTTTTTTTCTTCATGTTTTCTTATCTTTTTGTTTTATTTTTTTATTCATAATTTTTTTATGCTCCTCCGAACTTTTAAGCAACATAGTACTTGCTATAGCAGTCCTCCCCCATGCTTAAATGATTGCTCGTCCTCGAGCATAGAAGTGAGGGGACCTATGGCTGCTAAAGAAGTACAAAATCCTTGTATTCCTTTATAAATCTTTTGAAATCTTCAAGGGCATCCTCCATGTCGAAACTCGCATAATCATTGATGAGTCCCTCCATATGTTATATGTCTTGAAATCTTGCCAGAAAATCTTCAGAAAATTCGTCGAAAGATCATCCATACTCAATTTGGGTTGTGGTCAAGGAGGTAATCACAAAAGATGTTTTGGGTTTAGGTGGATGCCCAGCAAAGTTTGTGAAATTTCCAATGTAGAAACTCACAATGCATGGACAAAATGGCTAGCATGAAAAATATACATAAAGGAATGACCGACTTCTTAGTCTCGTACTACGTAAATCAATCCTAATCCAACTCATCAAGATATAAGTTTGCAAACCTAAAGGTTATATCATTAAAGTACTTGTATGTGTATAGGCTATGGTAGGTAGAGCCTTGCAAGAGATTCACAAACGTAGATAGCATAATGATTTTAAATAAAACAAGTGCAAGGCATAGGTCTTCGGTAAACTTAAATCAAAGAGCAACATAAAGTATGTGGGTCTTAGAAATTAGTCATTTAACCTCCACAAATGAAAGAGCCGGTATTTAATCAATTTAAGTTCCTTTTAATAGAGAGCAAAAAGTCATGTCATATACAACATCATGCAAGTAAAACAAGGCGGCAACTTTCATCATTTTTCCATAAGCAAGACACACAAATGATATTATCGTGGTAAGCTCAAAAGAGATGGTGATTCATTTATTGAAAAGTAAAAACTAACTAACCTAGGTTGTCCTCCTAGTAGCCATGTTATTGATAGAGAGATAAATACAAAAGTTGTTTATGGTTGAAAGCATATATGTGCAAGCATTTAAAAGGAGATGAACAAAGATAAAGTTAAGGGCAAGTTACCGTCCTTTTCGATGCTCGCAGTGAAGTGCAGCGTGGCCTCCCCCATGCTTAAGCATTGTGCTTAGCATAGAGAAAGAATGATGAGCATATTGGTGAAGGTGATCCTTGAACTCTATGTGGCCGTTTCCCCTTTCGTCCTTCAAATCCTCCCCCATGCTTAGCATGTTGCTAAGTGTGGAAGAACTTGAATCGCTCGTAATCCCTTATTGCCATGTGTTTGAGAATCGTCTTCACTTCCTTGCCTTTGTTAACTCAGTTGTCCTTCAACTTCTTCTTATCATCATCAAGCCATGGTTCCAATCCTTCATCATATCGTCATCACCAACTTCCATCCCGTCCTTGTTGCTGCCTCATCTTCCACAGTTTTTCTCTTACTTCCAGAACAGAACATGTACTGAAACACCCTTCCAAGTTGAAGTTTATGAACTTATCTTTCCAACGAGCCATCGTACACATGAAACGGGTTCCGAACAAGAGAGTTGTGTCTATTTTACTCCGACGATGCAATCTGTCCAAGGCTGATTTCAGACTGCGCGGCGCTCAATGTTTTTGCCATATCTCCTTGTACGGGTCTTCAAAATTGATGATTCTTGATGCGTTGGAAAGAAGGTTTGAAGGAGCTTCTGAATATTAAATTTTCTTCCATTGTACATCTCTGAACATGTGCTCAAATCTTGATGGAAACATCGACTTCCCTCTCAAGCCTTGTAGATGACTAATGATCTTGATTGTAATTGGTCAGGAACTCATGGAAACTCTTCTCCATGCCTACAAAACAAATCTAATGCACATTCTACCCTCGGGGTTATGGTCGGGAGTAGAAACAATTGCCAACAAACCAAATACATCCCTAAGATCTTAATTTGTGGCGTAGCTTACTTAGTAAAAAGAAAAGAGAACCTAATTAGTGTACGTGCGTGTAGGTGAAAATGCAAATGAAAGGAAGGGATATAAACAAAATAATATTTACACCAAATTCTAAGCTCTATGCTTACAAAGTGGTTGCCAAACTTCTCCACCGCCATAAAGATTTATTAACCAAGGTCAAACACCATGTTTATCCCAAGATTAACAATTCTTTATAGTGTAAGAGAGGTAGGGCGCATTGTGAAGTTTATAAACCAACCAATGCAATATAAATTAACAAGGCTTTAAAAACTCAAATGATGATTGTCCGCAATCAAGTCTAAACACCACGTTTACACAAGATTACAAAAGAAAATGCCTCACGCGTGAAGCACCATTATGGAAATAAAGCATTCATCAAAAAGTTTTGCGAAGAAGCCAAGCTAACCTACACATGATAGAACAAAGGGGTTGATGCAAAATGCAAAGGAGTTAGAAAAAAAAGGGCAGCAATGTTTGAAAAAGTCTTTCGATGTTGTTCTTTATCAAAAGACCTAAAACATGCTAACAAGGTTTTAAGGTAAGGCTTATGGGTATCCTATATTTTTGGCTTAAGATAAGAATTTTTAAAAGATAAGTCGGGTGAAGAAATTCTATCTAAGGTTGTTTTGAAAAAGAAGAAAAGAAAACAAGGGTAAGATTTTTGGATGAAAAACAAACCTATGGTTTTAGGATTACTAAAGGTATGAGGGTTTTCCTAAGGGTTTAGGATGAGGCTAGTCAAAATTTTAATTAGAAAAGGGATAGAGATAGACTTTGTCGACTTGACGTAAGTCGATTCCTCCCTTTGTTGGCTTGGGTGCTAGGTGTGGTTTGATAGGAAGGTTTAGGCAAAGGTGATTTTTTTTGTTTTTCACAAAAAGGGTCTTAAATATTGTATGCATCATGCAACAAAATGCAAGGGTGGAGAACAATGTGGAATGAAGTGCAACATGATATGAATGAACAAAATGACATGACATGATATGGTGGTCTAAACCAAAAGCAAAAGTTAGCCTAAGTTAACTAGCCACAAGTTTAGAATCAAAAGGATCATGCTTCATATTTCTCTAAAAGACACAAATAAAAAGACTCTAAACACTAATAAGCACACAAAAAAGTGGTCTACAAGTTTTCCAAAATTCAAGTAGCAAAGTGCTCACTCAATATCTATTAAAGCATACAAGATGTGGTTGTGACATTTATTAGAGCAATGGTACAATGTTACTTGAAGTTTTCAAATAAAGAACACAATGTAGACTTGTCATAGTTTATATAGATATATAAAAGATCGGTTGCCTCCGCATAAGCGCTTCATTTTAAGTCATAGAGCTCGACTTTCTCATGTACCTTTTCATTGTCATGAAGCCATGGTTACTTGTGCGAGAATCCAAAGTAGCCATGCAGCTTGATGTTGCCTTTAGGAAATCCGTCGTGATTCGCTTCCAACATCATCATGTGTTGAGTGGTGCCTCTTGTGTCTTCATTCATCCAAGCTCCAGAGGGTTTGTTTTAGTCCTTAGCTTCTGAATTTCATCATGTACGTGTTGTGGAACCATTGCCCCATCTTCTCTTTATTGACACCATGTCCATCTCCTCTATCTTGTCGTCATCGCCTTGTTGCTGACTCTTCTTCGTGGATTTACCCCTGCATACAGAATAGAACATATACCAAAATATAGTTCTATTGAAAAGTTTATAAAATTACCTTTCCAACGGGTACTCATTCGTCTTAATTGGAGTCCGGATGAGGGAGCTATGGCTGTTTCACTTCAGCACTGCTTGCAGTCCAGAATTTCAGCACGTGCAACCATCGGTGATTCGGCCATATCCGCTTGTAGGAACCTCCGATTGCCTTGCCGCTTGATTCGTTGGAACGTAGACTTCATGGAGCTTCTGAAAATTCAAACATATCCAATTGTTTTCTGCTGAGGTTGTGCAAGGCATCTTGATGACATCATTATCCTTTTTGTCCATCGATCCGGAGATGTACGTGTGGTCTTCATCTTGAAGTCTTTTAGGGCACCATGTCACGCATCCCTTGGCTTCAAAAGTCATTACCATCGCTGCAGGAGCATGATGGTAATGAAATCCTTCTCCATCGTGCTTGACATGGTCATTTCCGAAACCTATAGCTCGAACATACAAACCTCCAAAAGAAATTAGTCTTAAAAACTTAATTGACACACGTAGGCATACCTTGTTCATCTTCGTTTGATTTGGGTGTGGGCTCAATAGCGGATGTTGGGCCACTAACCAAGGTTAGCACCTACCACTAAAGAGCAAATCTATGCGTAGCCATCAACTTGGTTGAGCGAGGTTGGACTTGTCGAAGTCCGAATGGTGAAAACTTCTCTCGATCGCTTTGTGTCTAGTTTTCCACCTACTTTCAAGGACACAAACAAGAAAGCAAGTGTATATGCAATAATAAAATTAGGGTCAGTTAAAAGAAAGATAGATCGCCCTAGGGTTTGAGTTGCCGATCCCGCACAGCGTCGAAAAAAGGGGCTTGTTGACGGTGCAAAACCGTGCTCAAGTTCACCGCAAGCCTACGGGTGACTTGGTGCCTTTTTCACCAAGGAGGGTCCTCCCTAGATTTGTCAATCCAAGGATCGGAAGCAAACTCCTAAGGCTATCCATCTAATCTAACGATCTAACCTATCATTAAGCTTTGATTGCATTAAAGTTAAACTTACATGAAAGGATGTATGGATCACATCCACCTAGCCATAAAGGTGAGCATCCAAAAGGTAAGCCTAGCCTATCGTCTTCTCGTTGCCGTTCCGGCCAAGGTGACAAACTAACCTAAAGCTCATACCATGATAAGGAGATATCCATTACACGTTCGTTCGATGCTTTCCCTAAATTGTACTGTCACTACGCAAGGTAATCGACACCGAACGACTACTCGTAAGTCCGTGCACCACTTCGATGTATCCGCAAGACATAGATTAGATCTATTCCTACTAATATGCTAGCTACACACATGAATGAGAGAAGGCATGCATCGAAGTAGATAAAAAGTAAAGACAAGATTAGATTAATATCACCGTCGAATGTCGAAGGTACAAACGACTTGACGAATTCAAGTCGCGGCTCCGGAACTCCACCATGGCTTCACCACGCAGGGCCAACCATGGTAGCTAGGGTCTAGCCTAAGCCATCTCCTAGGCAACTTGAGGACTTGCGGCGGCCGTCGGCTTCCTCCCGGTGCTTCTCCTCGTGTCGGCGGCTCTCTGATGAATGGATGGATGTGGCGGCCGGCGGAGGCAGAGGCAATAAATAGACGAGCACCTAGGTCAAAGGGGGGCGCGAACCGGGCCCGGAACAGGCCAGGCCGGCCGGCCTGGGCCGACCAGCCCAGGCCCATTTTGGCCCGGTTCGGCCCCGTCTCGCTCCCCGATGCTTCTCGGTCAATTGTTGACTTGCTCCCTTATGCATGTGGGCCTTTGACGTCGTCTTCTCCACGGTTTAGACAGAGCTCCTTGTCGCGCAAGCTTCAGCATCTTCTGTCCAGGTCCCTGGAGTTTTCCGGCTTCATGCTTCGGTCCCCGGGCCCTTTGGAGTCATGTTCATGAGGTGTCTTGACTTGTGTCAGGCTTCATGATCTTCTCTTGAAGTGCTTGATGAACTTATCCCGAAAGTCTCCTCTTTAACGTTAATTTCCTGCGTAAACAACAAACTCCAAAATCGACATGCGAGAGTGAACTTGATACCTCCGGGGGGTTAGTACCATTGGTTAGAATATCAAATACGTGCAAATGTTGATGGTAAACTTATAGCTAGGTGTACCAAAATCGGCAGTCCACGTAGCTCGGTTGTGCCCAAAGCTCTGGGATCAGCCCTTCCCGCCGCCGCCACCACCTCCGGCCTTTACCGCGGTCTTTGTGACGCCCCCGCCTCGACCTGGCCCAACCGCCATCTCCCACCGCCAAGCCAACGGCGACCCCCCACCGCACCTCACTCACCTCGCCACCACCGCCAGGTCGGCCTTCCGCCGTTGACCTCCCTCTAAGTCTGGCGGTGATCAGCAACCCCACCCGCAACCCCGAACCCCTAACTGGAACCTGAAATCCTTACCCAACGACCCTAATCTCACCGATGAGAGGCTGGAGATGGAGAAGACAGAGGAATGGGAGGGAAGAAAAAATTCAGCTGTGGAGGGAGGGAGAAATACCCCTTTCATTGCAATCTTCGGTCCAATTGATCTACAAAGCGTCCTTTACCTCAAAATTCACGAATGTGTGTAACATAAGATAATACCTCCATTTATCCTCGAAATTGTACCAAGATCTTAATTTAATATGTAAGTAATCATCAAACCTTTGTTAAGAGGCAACATATCTAGTGGAAACTAACTCTCCGTGCAAACTATTTAAACTTCAATCTGAACCACACGATGTTGATCCAAGGGGGCGCTCTGGAGAGGTGGGAGAGCTGATTTGCGAAGACGCTTTTGCAAAGCACCCCTCCACTCTCACCTAAGAGCCCCTTTGGATCAAATTGTGTGGTACATATTGAAGTTATAATAGTTTGCACGGCGAGGTTGGTTTCCACCATATATGTTGCCTTCTTAAGATCCATTTTCTTATCATTGATATCTTAATTGTGCTCTTTCGTGAAATGCTGGTCAACACTACTTTAAGTTGCTTTACTACTTATTTATAACGATCATCAAGTGTGTTCTTATGTTTAATAGATGACTACCCATGTGTACAGACAGTACCGTGGGAGGGCGAGGGCAAGGGCAAGTGTTGGACATGATTCACATCCATTCATGATAAGCGATCCCATCCGATCCGCAAGTGATCATAGACCCCTAGAACAAGTTTAGTCTATCTTCTTTATACCCTTAGAGCAACTCCAACAGTCTATGTATAATCTTAGCTAAATTTAGAGTTTTAGAGGGTTTGCAAAAAAAAAATGAAAAACTTCATAACTAGAGAGTATTCCAACAGACTCTCTAAAATCTCTTAGCTACTCATATGGGACCCACTCGTCATAACCTCCATCCCACCTTATCCTCTCCCTCTTCCCTCTCCTCCGCCGGCCACTCGATCCCTCTCCTCTCCGCCACTGCGACTCTGCCTCCTCCGGTGCTCCCGTCGTCAGCGTCCTCCCCGCGGCCCGGCGGTGTCCTCCGGAAAAAAATTTGGTGCAGTCGGACTGCAAAACTCCGTCCTGCAGCCCCGGCCCACCCGCCGCGTGGACACACAACCATCGACGCAATAGCAGCTCAGGCTCTCCGAGAGATCGATCAGCCCGCGGCTCCATCCTCCAACTCTCGCAAGCTCGGCTCCGACCTCCGACTACAGCCGCGTGGCTCGCGACTACAGTGCTCGAGGAGATTGGACTCCGCATCGCCATACATGATTGTTTCACGCACGTATTAGGGCGAGCAGCCGTCGGTGCGACTCTCTCGTCCGCCCCTTGACAACGTAGGCACCATGGTAGAAGTCTCACGAGCATGAGACGCCATGGGGATTACGGTTCTCCCTCATCCGATGCAATCCTCTACTCTAGCATCCGGCAATGGAGGACAATTGTTGGTACACAGTATACCGATGGTGTAATCATCGGGGATCCTGAAGTTGACGGCAGCCAATAATGCAATGTGCACGTATACATACGCCTATTGCTTATGTATTTTGATGGTACATGCCCAACACCTAGAACCGATCAATGAGAGCACGTACTAGGTTGCACAGACATCAGTCGATCACCACGAAGCAATGGTGAATGAAATATCAGATGAGGTAATTGAATTAACTTAATAACAATTCAAGTGAGATTGTAATATTTAATATTCTCGACAACACCTTTTAATTCTAAGCTCATTATACAACAGGTGGCTGATAACGTTGGACTAAATTTGATTGTTCCTGAAGTTGGAATGTCTTTTGATTCCGAGAACAAAGCTTATGATATGTACAACACATATGCAGGCAAGATTGGGTTCAGTATTAGAAAGAGCGACATCAAGCGCCGTGGAGATGGCAGTATCAGTCACAAACATATAGTCTGCAGTAGTCAAGGTCATTCTAAAACAGAATCATGAAAGGACACTGCAAGGACGGGTTGTGAGGCTCGTGTTCAGTTTAGTGTTAGCAAGGAAGGGGTTTGGACAGTGTATAAGGTTGTGCTTGATCACAATCATTACCTTGCCAGTCCAAATAAAAGGCAAAAGCTAAGATCCCAACGAAGTGTTGAAGAAGCAGACAAGAAACTAATTGGTCAAATGAGGGACGGCGGGATGAAGCCAGCACAGGTGTTTGAGTTCATGGTACAATTTTATGGAGGAGTTGACAAAGTGCCATTCTCACGGATGGATTGCAACAATGAGATTGGTCGACAACACAAGAAGTATTTAGAAGCCAGTGATGCACATACGTTGATGGAATACTTGAAAAATAAGCAAATAGAGGATCCATCATTCTTTTATGCTATTGAGATAGATAAGGACGATGGTACAATGACGAATTTCTTTTGGTCAGATGGTCAATCTATCATGGACTACGCGTGTTTTGGTGATACCGTGTCTTTTGACACCACGTTTCAAACTAATAAGTTTGAATTGCCTTTTGCTCCACTACTGGGAACCAACCATCATAAGCAGACAATCATTTTTGGGGCTGCATTATTACTTAATGAGAGTATTCCATCTTTTATTTGGCTATTTCAAACCTTTCTACAAGCAATGTCAGGCAAGCATCCTAGTACAATTTTCACCGATCAAGATGCGGCCATGGCAGGCGCAATAGCTTATGTATTCCCAAACACAAGCCATCGTCTGTGTTTATGGCACATTTATTTAAATGCTGCTAAACATCTCAGTCATGTAATTCAAGAGCATCCTGAGAAGTTTCTTCCTGATTTTAAGAGGGTTGTTTATGAAGACAGATCAGAGTTTTACTTCGAGAAGAAGTGGGATGAATTGTTGCGTGAGTACAAGCTGGAGGACAATGAATGGATGTTAAAACTATATGATTTGAGAGCAAAGTGGGCTTCTGTGTATCGTGACTCATTTACAGGTGATATGAACTCCACTCAAAGGAGTGAAGGTATGAATAATGTATTTAAGAAAAGATTTCGTAGAAAATTGGGTCTTTCAGAGCTCCTTGTAGAATGCGACAAGGTTTCTGCTAGTCTTCGTGAAAATGAGTTGGATGCAGATTTCCAATCACGTCGAAAGAGCCCAGTTACTTCCGTTCCTCTATTAAAGGTTGCAGCCGATTCATATACAGGGAGGATGTATAAAGAATTTGAGGAAGAATTTAAGGAACAATTTTCATTTTCTTGTAAATTGTTATCCAGCGAGGGATCATCTTTGACATATCTGATTTACATATGTACTCTAATTATGAAGCAACCGTTGTCTTCAACAAAGCAGATATGACCATTGCATGTGCTTGCCGAAAGTACGAATCCATAGGTATGTATACAAGGTTTAATTGCAATATCATAATTTATAATACAAAATGCCAAAATATGACATCCACATCTTATAGGTATATTGTGCAAGCATGCCATCAAACTGTTCAATGTGAACGATGTTTTTATGTTACCGTCAAAATATATATTGAACAGATGGACAAAATATGCAAAGAGAGGATTCTATATTAAGAAACAAGGATCTGAGCAGGAAAGTTTGAAAACCAAAGCTGCACGTATCTCGCGGAAGGCAACATCCGTCGCATTGAAATGTTCACAATCAAATGAACTTCTTGATTATTTGGAGAAGGCAATTGCTAACTTGGATTTGAAAGCAGATAATTTTGTAAGCAAGATGCAAGAAAAAGTCAATGAGGTTCCACCAATTTCAATTGACTGTAAGCTACACATACATGAGGTAAAATATCATTTAGAATTCCTCAGGTGGTAAAAGGTCCAAAGGGTAAACGAGGGACCATCTCCCTTGAAAAGAATAAAGGGAAGAAAAAGAAAAGTGGTAAAAAGAAAGGTATAGATTCTACCCATTCTAGGATTTTTCCCCCTTTTGATGTGTGTATAGATAACTTCATATGTTTGAATGTAGGGCGGCAAGATTCAATAAATGCAGCAAATAATAGAGATGAAGGTGCTAACCCAGAGCAATTTATCGTAAGTCATATGACATGGACTATATTCACTTTTCGTAATATATTTCCTCACATTAAACTTTTTATGAATAGTTTTAATATTCTGTGATACAGGATCTTAATGATGGTAGCATTGATGCCACCAACACATTGCAAATGATGTGTATGGGTCATCTCCATCCATGGTCGGTCTGCTGAACCAAGAAGGATATACTAATGCTACTATGCCATACCTTAACATGTACGGCAGTTCTCCTACCATGTGTGCTCCTTACATCCAAGGAGGATATACAAATCTCTTACTGGGAGTTGATCGAGCTGCCGCATTTCAACCACCTGTTAAGAAATTAAATTTTGATGGAGTGCCAAATCAAGATGATGGAGTGCCAGATCAAGATGACATGTAACCTTCGCTGTTTACAGTCTCCTGTTCAGAGCAGAAACTCCATATTTGTATTTTTGTAAGATTGCAGAAATGTTCCTATTGAGGACATATAGACTTATATTACAGTCTCGTGTTTAGAGCAGAACATCCATACATTTACACTTTTTTTAAATACACTATGCATCGAAATAGAACAATGTCGTGCCCTTGTAGTGGTCCTTCTGGAACTGCAGCATATTGCTTCACTGCACACCATCTTCATCTCTGAAATAATGCATCACTCGATCCTTTCATCCGCATCTGAATCGTGTACTATTGATTTTGTGCTCCAATTTCTCGTGAGATGAAACACAAACAAGAAAGACTCGTGTCTGCGAAAGATTGCTCATGGTACAGACAATAGCCACATAATGACATAAACATAAATAGTCATTATGCTTCTCCAATTACCAGTGGAACGTGTAAATTTTAACATGTATGTACAATGGACAGAGACGTTTACAAGAAGTAAAATTCATGAATAATTGACGAGAAAAAAAACAAGGGGGCGAGGCGATTGCGGCGCCGGACGGCGAGCCAAGAAGTGGATCGGATGTGCCTCTTCATGCGATCGAACAAAGGACCACCAGTGGGCGAGGCGACTGTGTTGGCGGCGTACGACTGCGTCGGCGGCGGAGCATGACGGAGGATGACCGAGGCCACGGCAGCGGAGAATGACCATGCGGATTGCGGCGAACCGAGGTCCGAGGCGGCGACGACGGATGACAAAGGCGGCGATGCGGAGTCCAATCTCCTATGAGCCTGTGTAGTCGCGAGCCGCGCGGCTGTAGTCGGAGGCCGGAGCCGAGCTTGCCGGTTGTTGGAGGATGGAGCCGAGCGGAGCCTGATCGATCTCTGCGGGAGAGCCTGGAGCCTGTTGCGCGTCTGATGGTTGGGTGTCCACGCGGCAAGAATCGGGCGCCGGACTGCAGGGACGGAGTTTTGCAGTCCGACTGCACCAAATTTTTTTCCGTGTCCTCCTCCACCTCCCGCGGAGCATCTTCCTCCTTTCCCCACCTCCTGCAACGCCTCGACCCCCAGTGTCTCCTCTCCCTCCCCATTCCCCGGTCCTAGTCCCGCACCTCCGCTCCGCCCGACCATCCCAGCACCTACGCTCCGGCCGGCCATCCCCGCGCCTTCGCTCAGGCAAACCGCCCCACCCGCGTGCCTCCGCCATGCTCCCTCCAGTCGGCCATCCCCGCGCCTCCATTTCGGCTAGCTGCCCCGCCAACGCGCCTCCGCCCGCTCACTTCGGCCAGGCCGACCCCGCGCCTCCGCACCGGCTAGCCGCCCCGCTTACTCCGGCCGGCGGCCCTGCCCACACACCTCCAATCTGCTTGCTCTGGCTGGTTCTGGTCTAGCCCGGCACGAGGATCTTGTCGCGGCTCCGACGTGGCGCGACGTGAGGAGCACCTTCCGCGGCGGCTCAAGTTTGGAGGACTGCACGTTTGCACCCGACGCCGGCAGCGCGGCCCGAATCGGACGGAAGCTCGGGCAAGAGGGCGGCGGTGGAGGCTGACGGAGACGACGACCGGACGACGAGGCAGCCGGTGGTGCCGCTGCGGCTTGACCTGCACGCGGGAGTAGCTCGTCGCGGGCACAGAGGGGACAGGGGGCGGGGAATCTGCGGCCTACACGGGAGCGGGGGGGGCATATACCGAACGACGCGAGCTCGTCAAAGATGACGAGCGCGGGCTTCGTTTTGGCGATCTCCATTGCGAGCCGCCCTCGATGACGAGTATGTTGGATCGAAGTTTTCTGAGTTTCTCTAAAATTTTAGCTAGTGAGATCTATTTGAAGAGTACGTTGGAGTTGCTCTTAAATATTCCCTTCTCTCCAAAACTAAACCGAATAGGACTAGAGAGAGAGACGGTTTTACAACAACAATCAATATATATTGGCTGCCCGGTCGAATCTGCATGCAGCCGCCGAATCCGATCCTTCCCCACCGCCGGCATAGGATCCTCCACCGGCGACATGTCGAAGCTGCGAGCCCGCCCCTGCAGCTGCAAACGCGCGCGTCGCGTTGCGCGCATGACTGCGCCGGCCGACGACGGATCCCCGCGTCCCGTCGAGCGCATGGCTGGGCCGCCGGCTGCCGACGGATCCCCGCATCCCGTCGAGCGCATGGCTTTGCCGCCGGCCGCCGACAGATCGATTTTTGTTTCCACGGGCGACTACACCGACTGCAGCCTCTTCTACGGCGTCCGCCTCGAGTCAGTGCCGCCGCCGTCTGCTAACTCGGACGATGTCCCGCCGTCGATGGAGCTCCGCCTCACCGCGGATCCTGTCCTCCGCTGGAGTGAGGAGGAGCGCCAACTCAGCGCTCTCGCCGCCGTCTCCGGCGGCACCATCTTGTGCCTCATCCACGGCTCTCGTCGAACAGTCATCTGCGACACCGCCTCAGGGACCAACACTCCCGGCCCGCGGCTGCACCGATCCAAGCGCCGCCCCGTCATGCTTCCCGTGGGGGGCGACCGCGGCACGGTGCTCGTGATGGACAGGATCCTGCGCCCCGGTCACTGCTGCTTCGAGGCGCTCCGCCGCCGCCCCAACGGCGGCTGGCGCGCCGATGCCCTTCCGGACCCGCCCGTCGCTTTGGTGGAGGGGAGCTCGCGTTTTTGCCGCTTTGCTAACCCGCTTGTCTCAGCTTACTTCGCCATTGGCTCGCGCGTATGGATCTCCCTGACAAAGAGGGGCACCTTCTCCTTAGACACGGAGACGGGGACATGGCGGATGGAGGGGACCTGGCAGCTACCGCTGGAAAATCTCGGAATCTTCGTGCCGGAGCTCGGTGTGGTCATGGGCATCGCTAGTGTGATAGACTTCGAGCCCGACGACCCGTGGTGCTGCCAAGTGTGCGCGCTAGGCATCGTTGAGTCCCAGCCAGGGAAAACATTCCCGGCCGGAATCCCCCGAAATTCCCGGAATTTCGTCTTTCCCGACGGGGTCCGGAATTTTAATTTCCCGGCCGGGATTAATATTTTAATATTTTCTGTGAAAAAAATAAATTTAAAAAAATAAAAAAGCAGAAAATAATAATAAAAAATTCCGAAATTCCCGAAATTCCCGGAATCCCTTGTTTCTCGCTGGGGTCCGAAATTTTTTTTCTCCCGGAATTTAAAACCCTGGTCCCAGCCACCCGTGGTGCGACACGTGTGGGAGATCCCGGCGGAGCGCCCAGAGGACGTTGCGCCGGCAGGGGCAGTCAGTTTGGCGTGCCTCGGCAATGGTAGGCTCTGCATCTCGAGGTCCATCATCGTGCGAGGAGTGCCAAGCGGGAACCAGGGTACCTCTTTCATGTTGGTGGACGTCAGTCGTTCGCCTAGTGGCGACCTTGAGCTCGTCAAGCATGGGAACGTGTACTGCCACGTGTGGCCGTGGGGGCATATCGGGCATTCACGTTTTCTTCAGCCTGCTTAGTGCTTAGTTAATTACTAAGCACTTTGGTGTACCGTCTAACATAATACATTATTTGATATTCTTCTTTATTGAAAAGATAATTAATGTGTATAATGCTAATTTTAGTCATAAATAATCCAAAATGCATAAGACCAAAGCGATTACATAGCGATATTCATATGTAAATAATATTATATATGAAAGCATGTTAATTTTGTTGAGAGATAACCATTCTAAAATGATTGATCCTAAATATATTTCAACTGCGAGAATTTTATGGCGTGCTACTCGCAAATACAATATGCTATTAGTCACAAAAAATCGACGAAGACATGAATATATAGTTTGGTGGATGTTGACATGGCTTATATATAGTGGATAGTAACATGACGTGTAGTGAGTTATTATGACGTCGTGCGTTGAGAGGCAGGAGACATCGTTAGTGGGTACCAATTATATAGTTGTATATGATGATTATTTGATATTCTTCTTTATTGAAAAGATATTTAATTTGTATAATGCTAATTTTAGTCATAAATAATCCAAAATGGATCGGTCTCAATGGGAGTTCTTCCGTGATATTAAATTTCATCATTTTTGCTGACATCACAATGAAAGATGTCACACCCGATTTTAGAAGAAAAAACAAGTGCATCTCGTCTGTGTGCCAAGATCAAAACACACATATGATACATATCATCTGTGAAATATCATAAGACAATGGTCAAAAGGTACATAGAGGTTTATTAACTTTGTTACACTCGTAAGGATAGGCACGAAGGTCTTTACACGAACAACGACACCTCATCTTCAGCTTCCACAGGCATCTGACTGGGCGATCGCAAGCCTCAAAACTCATCGTAGTCACTAATGTACTTTCCTCTACTGTTCTCTTATGAACAACATTTAGGTAAGGGTTAGGCAAGGGTGAGTACACTTATTGTTGGTACTAACAAGACCACAAAAATAACCGTAAAGCGATTTAAGTTCATCTTTCAGTTTATTAATCATGTGTGAATCTAGGTCACTCTTGACCGTGAGCACGGTTGATATATCACTTTTATACTCTGCAGATGTTGCACACTTCACCACAAGTTGCTAAAACTTTCGAAGAACTTTGAACCCAACCATGTTGTGCTAGTAGATAGACAAAATACCACACATCCAAGGTGTGATTGCATAGGAGCGCTACTAGGCCTTTACAAAGATTCCCCAGTAAGAAGTAGCTCGCCAGAGTTTCATTAGCGGAGTGGACCGTAACCTTCCCTAATGGACAAAAGATCTTAACAAAGCCCACTTTGCAAAAGGACCGGGATATACCCCTATTGATGACATGAAAAAACTTCTATAATTTGAGTGCTATCAACCATGCTGCCTAATTGGCATGAGAGAAAAACAATTGATGGACCAATACTTCTTCTAGAGTCAGTAATTGACAATTGTGTACATTAGTAGAGCTCAAGAATTCCAAGCCAAAAAAAGTCAGTACCACTATGCCACAACGTAAGGACTCCGAATTTAGTAATAAAAAAATCCTTTTGTCCATAGTCTTAAGTCATAAAAGCTATTAGTAAAAAGAAAATAGTAGCCAACAATTTGAATAAACAAACTATGAAATTTGAGTCTATTACTTAAAAAATAAAAAGAGCCCACGAAAGCCACTACAGTTAGCAAGTCGACCTCGAAAGCATGTGCCAGCAAAGGAGCAAAAGATTTATAGTCATGAAAAAGGTTGATAATTTGAAAAGAAGCGGAGATGTGCGTGTATATGGAGGCCGGGGAGAGGTGGGTACACGGCGGCAGATGTGGCGGCTGCGCTCACTGGGGGCGTGGCTTGGGTCCCAGCGGTGGCTCGCACTGGTGAGGTCGTCGGCGGACGGTGGGTCGGTAGCGTGTTTTCGCCGGCCCTCTTGCGCCCATGTGGTGCAGGTGACGGCGGTGGCGGCAGTCGGCGTTGTCTGTGCCGAGCAGTGGTCCTCTAGTGGCCATCCGCTCGGTCCTTCTTCGTCGATGTTGATGGTCTGGAGGCACCATGGTGATGGAGTCAGGGGGATGTCTGGTGCTTGCTGCCGCACCGTGGTAGTGCTTTAGGTTGTGTCGGGCTCCTTCAGTTGGTGGTATTGCCGAGGAGGCGGGGAGTTGGCTTCTTCCTTGACCTTGCACGGGCAGTGGGCGTGGTGCAATCGGGCGAAAGCCTTCACCGGAAGGTGAGCATGATGGCGGCATCATTGGGGTGTCGGTCTCCTTGTTGGGGGCATCATTGCGAGGCACTTTGTTCCCGTCACGTGGACTCTCAGGGTGAAGATCTCGTCCATCTGGACGTGCGACAGCGACGTCTTGGCGTTGTAACCTTCTTGGAGGTGTCGCATTTGGAGTCTCGCCGCTTGTGTGGTCGTGGAGGTCGTCTGGAGGTGCTGCGGGAAGCTCGCTTGGTCTGTGTTGCTGTCTAGGTGCGAAGGGCCCATGGATGCTTGAGGTCTTGAGCTGTTGTGTAGGTTGTAGTGGTGAAGTTGGTGACGGATGGGTGGAGGATATGCTCTCGGTGCGGTCTTAGATATTCAAGCCCTTGGCAGAGGAGTGAGGCGGTGGATGAGGCGAGGCCCGCACGCAGAGAGACCAAGATCAGTGGTTGCCCTTGGAGCCGAGATGAGAGTGCTGGCTGAAGCTTCACTGGATCAGAGGGATCGACGAGCGTGTATGTGCAGCTTGAGGGCGATAGTCCCATGGTGGAGGAGCTCAGGGGTCGCGCAGGCCTGCAGCGGGTTGCGGCTTCGCCGTGACACAGTGTTGGACGACGGCACGGGCTTCGGTGGCTTATTTCGATATTCTCTCCCAAGTGGTTGAGGATGGTGGTGTGTTGTGTCGGGTGCGTTTGTTTTCTGTTCTGGGGTTTGTTCGTGTGGTGGTGTTTGCTTCGGCCCGTTATCTACCAATGTTGTTTGTTCTTATATGACATAGCAATGCTCCTTCTTTAGTTTAAAAAAAATCCAGGGTGTCGCGTGCACACCGCCACAGCCACCACCGTAGCGCGCACACCACCACCACCTCCGCCGCCGCCGCGCGCACACCACTACTGTCGCCACCACCGATGCTGCCCAAAACATAGAGAGAGGGGGGAGAGAGAGAACTCGGCCTCGTAGATCTCGCTGCCATGCTGGAAAGAGGGAGAAGGTCGCAGTCACGCTAGGGAGGGGGAGCCCTCAGATCCGGCCTCGACCGCCGGGGAAGGTCGCACCGGGGGGAGCCATCAGATCCGCCGAGGGAGGTAGACCGCTGGGGTAGTTAGCGCTGGGGGAAGGAGACCTCAGATCCGCCGCCGTCGGGCCTCGAGCTCCTCCCTGGGCATAAAATCTGAGGGCGGCGGCTACCAGATCCGCCGCCACCGTGCCTCGCCCCGCCGCTGCTCCTCGCCACGAGGTGAGGGGCGAGCATAGGTGGGAAGAGGCGGCGCGTGCCAGGCGCGTTGGGCCTGCAGCCGAGAGAGAGGAGGGAGCTGGTCAGAAAGAAAGGCGACTGAATGAGGGAGAAGAGGTAGGCGGGTTGAGGGAGGCGGCGGGGGTGGTGGGTTTTATATTTAGGGTTGTTGACGGGTATGTGGGCCGGCCGGAAGTGGCTTAAGTAGTGGGCAGGCTGGATGTGGCCTTGTTGGGTTGTCTTTGCCGAGAGCCACATCAAACCTAGAGCCTAGCTCTAGGCAAAGACAATTTTAATCAAAAAAATTAAAATAGCAAACATATTTGAAAATTTTCCAAAATGTAAATTATGTTATATATTACTTGTAGAAAAGTTTTTTTAGTCAAACTCAATTTTGAATTTCTCTTAAACTCCAAATCTAATGACCTTAGTTCAAATTCTAAGAAACTTCTTGTGATATGTTTTAGTTTCTAAACAGCGTAGTGTCCAAGTCTTCAAAACATTCTCAATTTTTTACCACAACCTCCACATATCATATCATGAGCACTTGACAAGTTTTGTGATTTTCAAACTTCATTTGAATTTTATACAATTTTAAAAACATTCTACCTCACAAATTTCGTCATGATCAGTGAACCAAATGACGGAAATTTAGCTTCATTTCATGTACATGGTCTTAGAGATGTCTCATGAACACGAAGGAAGTTGACGGCCGCCGCAAGTCTTCGAGGGTACCTAGAACTAGAAGATAGCTTAGGCCATCCCTAGCTGCCATGGCCTCCCTGCGGTTGTGCCATGGTGCAGTTCGGGAGTCACCCCCAACATCGGGGTATGTACACACATGATGGTGATATCAATCTACTCTTTATTCTAGTTGTCTCAACTTTGGTCTACTTCAATGCATGCTTTCTTTCTCGTATGTGATGCGTCCATATATATGTTCATAGTAAGATTAGATCTATTCATGGTGATAAGTCTACATCTTGCGGATACATTGAGGTAGCGTGTTTTAGCTAGTTGTTTTATTACCTCGGTGTGGTGACAGCATGACGGAGGGAAAAGTTCTAGCGATGACATGATATGAATTGGACCGATGGCGAGTACCGTGGGAGTCGTTGTGCAGCCACCAAGAGGAGGAGCTACGAGTAAAGAGGACTTGGTGGGTGTTTGGGTAAAGCTTTGGGAAACCTTAGTCGTTGATGCGCACCTCACACCGGCAACCTTGGGAGAGTAGGCCTCTTGTGAGGCGCCTTTCCGAGAGATGATTATGTGTACCTTAGTAGAAATAATGCAATCTATTTTTTTTGATCACCTTTTGACTAGAACTGTACCTAGAGATGATAGGCCCTGGCTTCTTGGTTGTGTTATCTCATATACAGTTGTGGGTGTGATCAACACTTATGCTTCACTCATATCTATAAAGTGTTACCTTTCATATGCAATCTATGCTTCTTGTTAGTTTAGATCCGTTAGATTATATAGAAAACATTAGGTAGTTCGCTTCCGATCCACAGATTGATAAACCTTGGTATACTCTAAGGTAAGAGCTACAACTGCCCCGTGCGCTTGCGGATCAAAACTTGACGTGCTTTTGAGCCATCAACAGGTACCTAGGAGGACAACTTCACAACCAACACCTCAACACCCAAGCGCAAGGCGCCATATACACATCCCCAAATAGGACGTAGGGTATTACGCTATTTCGGCGGCCCGAACCTGTATAATTCTATGTCACATATCCTTGCCTTTACCTTCGGGTTCAAGGTCTAGCGATCCCCCACCGCACAATCTACTACCTCAGGTACTCTCTTTATAGGTTTGCCGTGTTAAAACACCGACATCTGGCGCGCCAGGTAGGAGTGATCGTCAAGATCATCGGTGAATTCGAAGGACCTCTTCTTCAAGATCAATCTACTCGATGACTACTTCAACCTTGAGCTCATCATACGGCTCGTCATCGATTACTTCGCCTACATTGTGCGTCCGGCCTCATCGGCTCGTCGGCTCATCGTCAACTACTTCGCCTACGCCATGCGTCCGGTCGCATCGGTGTTGATGGTGTATATTCGTATTAAACTTCAAGTGGACTTGCAAGCGGACAAATCCTCCGTCGTAGTCAAGGGACCCTTCTTCCCTCAAGTGTGAACCCAAGGTATCGAATCTGTGGAACAAATGTGCGATGCAAGAATCAATCTAATAAAGCCGAGAACTTTGATCTTCAAAAGGAGAATCCTATGCATCTAATCTTAAAGAACATCATGAAAACGAATCTAATCTATGAAAACCGGAGGTAGCAAGAGATAGAGGGGGATAGATAAACCAATCTAGAGAGATTGGATCAAGCCTTCGTTGAAGTTCCGAGCAAAGGAGAAGTAAACAAGTTCAATCTCATAAAAAGCATCTTTAAATCACGGTTTCCGTCCGACTCAAAACGCCCGCCTTTTGGAGCCACCGTTGTCACAACGCACCCTATTCGTGTGCGGGTTAGTCTAGGCGAGTCCAAAGACAAGTTGAAATCTCTGGAAGGTCGGGCATGCACCTCTAGCCACCACCTACAAGAACACCTCGATGATCTATCTCGAGAATAGATCTTAAGATACTAAAAGCGATTGAAATCAAAGTCGTGGGAGAAACACTCGATCGCTAGAAATCGGATTGCAACTTGATAATTCAACATAGTACATGATACATGAATCAAGATCACCACCGGATCCTACCTTGATCTTGCTTCTAGCTCGGGAACTCCGACGTTGTCTTCCTTGCAAGGTTCCCACACCGGCTAGGGAGATCCTAGTCAACTAGCTGACCCTCTCCTCTCCGAGATGGTGTCCCTCTCTCTACGCTCCTCGGCGGCGGATGGCGAATGAGTTGATGCGTGGCGCGGCCTGGGGCTATAAATAGCCGAATGGCGGCTAGGTCAGCTGAGGGCCCCGAATGGCTGGGCGGCCGGCCTGGGCCCACGCCGGCCCACCGGCCTCCTTGGCCGATGTCGGTTCCCGAGGTCTTCTAGAGTCTTCCACGATCTGCATGTGGGCCCTTGTCGTCAGTTTCTCTTCGGATTGGATGAAGCTCCTTGTCCCGCAAGATTCGGTAGTTTTCTGACTGGGTCCTCGGAGTTCTTCATCTTCTCGGGTTTGGTCCTTGGGCTCCTGGAGTCATGTTTACTTCATTGCTTGACTTGTACCGGGCTTCAAGGTCTTGTCATGAGGTTCTTAATGAACTTATCCCGGAAGTCTTGCTTTCAACACTAGAATCCTGCATAAACACTAAACTCCAAAACCGACATGCACAAATGAACTTGTTATACCAAGGGGGTTAGTACCAATGGATAGGATATAAAATTCATGGCAACACCAAAGGTAAACTCATGGCTAGGTTGACGGAATTTCACCATCAACATCTCCCCCATGCTTAACCTTGCTCGTCCTCGAGTAAGCCTTCGATGGATATCATCGTTGCCCTTCATTGTTTAAACCTTGCACTTGATCATACACGAGAAAACATAATGCTCTCAAAAGTTTAGTTTGTTAAAGTTTCATAATATACTAGCTTTCATCCCTACGGAGGGTAGATTATTAATTAAGCTTATCCCACAAGTATTAACATGCTCCCAAAATTTAAATAGATCTCAGAAATTTTGAAATAAAGAACGAGATGAAAAATAGCTAAACCAAGTTCACAAATTTAAATCATCTTGCATCTTGCTCATGAACTCTCATCTCATCTTGTCTCTCAAGCCTATTTATTCTACTCCTTTCCCTCTCATAACATATATATGTGGTAGGCTTTATATGGAGCTATTTGGGAAAGTTTTGTCCTACCAAGATATTATAAATGAGATGTTGTCAAAACAAGACAAGCTTCTCATGGTCTTACCGAGACTCGTCAAAAAGGTCATTGGAAAATAATGTTATATCAAGGAGGGGGAGAAAAAAATACACACACTTGAGATAGGTGGACATGTGCAAATGGCAAAGAGTGATCCCGAGGTACGCTGAAGTCCTCGTTATCGGATTGCACATGGTTGGAAAAATGAGTTTGGATCTTTTAATCTTGAATCCTTGAAATTCCTAATGCACTTTAGAGAACCGGGGAGTTCACTTTATTTTATTTTTACTCATACTCACTTTTTTTTCTTTTTCTCATATATATATATTTTTCTTTTTCTTTATACTCATTTTTTTCTTTTTCTTTCTTTCTCTTTTTTTTTATTTGCTCACCTTTGAACTCTAAAATTGCATTGTACCTACCTCCTCCCCCATGCTTAGACGTTTGCTCGTCCTCGGGCAAAGAGGTGATAGAGACAAGGTAGGTACTAGAAATATTTTTTCTTTGGAGAGATACTTGAAATCTTCAATCTTGGCACCATATTGCGATCTTCCTTGAATTGATGATCCATACTCAATGATAGGTTGTGGTCAAGGAGGTAATCACAAAAGATGATATTTGGTTTTAAGGGTGGATATCCGTGAGGTTTGTGAGATCTCGGTATGGGGATACACAATGCACGGATAAAAGGCTAGCAATAAGATAGATATGCATAAAAGCGGAATGACCATTCTTAGTCTCGGGCGGAGAAATCATGGCCTCAAATAACTCACCCAAAAATAAATCTTGTACACTAAAGTGTGATGCACTCAAATATTTATATGGCTCTGGATAGGTAGAGCAACACGCAAGTGATATTTATGACAAGGTTAGCATTACTTTTAAAAACAAAAATCATCTTTAATCCATCTAAAACTTGAGAGCACATAAAACACTATGGGTCTTTATTTTTATCATAACCTCCGCTAAAAATTAAGCTAGCATTTAGATAATTTCAGATTTGCATTTTAAGAGAGCATTAGCTTAATCATGCATAAAACAATTACAAAGATAAACAAAGCGGCAATTATAATCATATATCATCATGGCATAAACTTTGTAACTTTACCAAAGGTAAAAACAAGGTGGTGACTTTATTCATGAAGAAAACAAACTAACACACATGCTGAAAATTAATTAAAAACTGAAAACACTACGCATACAAAGGCAAACACAAGCTGAAAATTAAAGAAAAAAAACTAAAGCTCCTCCTTCCTCTAATCTTCCGCCGGTGGTTGGTATTGATAATCTTGGTGGTTGTACCCTTGCTCATAATAGGATTGCACATCCCCTCCTATGAATTGATCCGGCGGTGCTAGGTGAAGGCGTCCAAGCTCATAGGCAATGTTTGCATTGCCTTCACCCAATTGAGCCGCATTGGATTGGATGGCTGCAATGTTTTACATGTTTCTTGCAGCATACCCACCAATAATTGCCACACTTTGTTGTGGCTCATAAAGGTTATGTTGGGCACCACATAATTTGGTGGGGGCATGGCTGCACCACTCCCCCATGCTTGCATTGGTGGCCCACCGTAATAACTTGGCGGCGTCGGAATTCCTCCATACGGTGGCACATAGTTTTGTTGCGCACCTCCCTCTTGTGCCGAGGAGGATCCTTCTTATACAATTCTTCCTCTTTTATTTTTCCTTGCCGGCACAAGGAGTCCTTCCTCCAACCAATCTTCCTTCCCTTGAATAAAGAGTCTTAGTCTTGCATCCGGAAGGGGTAAGTTCACTTTGGCCACTTTAAAACCTCCTCTCTCATCTCCACTAAGATATTTGCCTTGCTTCATGTACTCAAATCCGAGAGAGGTCCTGGGAAGAAGATACTCGGGGTTTCTTGGAATTCCCGGTCTTAAGGAGATGGCCAACATGGAGAGGTAACACCCCGAACCAATATCTCCCGAACCCGATGTTGCTTCACAACACCATCGGTTGATCATGAGGTAGGAGGGGTCTATTGGCTGCCTGGCAATTAAAGCCGAGTAAAGCCAATTCAACTCCGTGTCGGTCACTTTTGTTTCCCTCATTCTCCCCAAAATCCTTTTGCACATCCATGAGTGAAACACTTGGATGATGGGGTTCCAGATAGAATTTCTTTGTTGGTTGGCTTCCCCCGAGATCAAATTCCAAAACCCATCCAACATGCCTTCCGGCACGTCTACTTTTTCCGGGGCTCCCTTTTGAAAACCAAGTAGCTCCCTAATATGTTCATAGGGAACCACTTGCTGAATTCCCTCCAACCGGAATGAAAGACTCGGCACCCCCTCATCAAGGATAGGCGCCATGGTCATTAGAATTTCCAAGGCAAATTCCTTATGGGTGTTTGCCGACACCCCGTTGGAGAATTGCACCCATCCTAGGTGCCCCAACATATAATAAATGTCCGTGTCAAAACCCAATGAGTTGAGAGCTTGATCGTCGAAGTCGACATTTGCTACAAGCCTCTTCTCAAGGCGAGCGAGTTTCTTCTCCTCCTCCTCCGATATGATGATGAACCCATATGTGGAGTACCGCGGAGTGTACGGAGGTGGAGTGGATGATCGTGTCAATCGACGAGGTGGGACGGGCGGGCCTCCAGACGCCCTTGAGGTTCGTGGAACCTCATGGACGCGAGCTCCTTGTTGCCCTCATGCCACCGAGGAGGAGAGTGTCGCTCCTCCTGGCGGTGCCGTGTCTTCCTCCATGCTCCGAGGAGACTTAAACCGAGTGCCTCCTCAAGACGCCGTCAAGATGGCTTGGACGACGACAATGACCCTTCTTCTTGGTGAAGAGACTTGTGGTTTTCTTCCACATGATTGCAGCACTCTCTCTAATATAATCACGGGGTTTTAACGGTAACAAGGCACACAAAAATTATTTGGAGTATGGACTTTGAGTGGATTAAGGATGTGATTTGTTAGGCAAAACAAACTTGGGAAGGATGGCTAAGTCTAAGGTGGTTCTGGACTACAAATTCGAGCACACAAACAGAGAGTAGGATGAGTTGCCTGTCAAGACGAGCAACGGGGTGCTTAAATAGGGAGGCCGGCTGGCCTGGGCCGACCGGCCTGGGTGGCCTCTGGCTCCTCCCTGGCTCGGTTTTCTCCAGCATGATCATCTTCACTTTGTGACTTTTGTGCCCGCGTGCTCCACAAGTTGCACCGCCCAAACTCTCTCATCCACCCTTTGCTTGCATTATTGGTCCTTCCACTTGATGTCTTTGCTTTGAGTCATGTCCATGCTCCTTTGCTTCACATGCCTCCATGATTTTTCTGCAAAACAAGGCTTGCTGCCCACCCATGCTTGTCCTTTGCATGTGGCTTTGATGAAAGTTGTTGGAAGAGCATCCCGTGATGCATCATGGTGCATGCATGATTTGTTTAACTAGATTGCCTCCCTCTAAGCATGTCTTAAGGCTAAGCACTCCTCTAATTCTAAAATTAAAATAAACCTCGTAGCTATGAATGAGCTCAAGCATAAATTTAGAGAAGTTTTAAAGCATTAAAACCAAATGTAAGTCGAAAATATTTTCCGACTACTTTTATGTTGGTCTCACCGGTATTGTTTGCCTTCATTAGTTGAGAGCAAACTTTTCCGGCTTGATCATGGGGGCATAGGTTTAGGTTCTAATTTTGGCTAAATGAGAGAGATTTTGAATGAAATAAAATTAAATGAGGCTTAGAAAAATTCTAATCTTAGAGAAACCAAGGATATAGATTTTTAAACCAACCAAAAGTCAAGTTTCTAGGTTCACGCGAGTCCTACCACGTGCTGAAATTTAAATAACATCTAGGTACAAGTCGTGGCTCTACTCGTGTGTTTTTAGCATGTAAAACAAGTCAACCATAACATCATAAAGAGGATAAAAGGTTGAGATAGGTTCTGAATTTATTTGGTTTTGGTTTCTCAAAAAGAAGCAAATAACACATAGGATGGTTCATGTAAAGGGTTTATGATCCAAACAAAATATTCAACCAAGAATTATGTCTCTAATATTGTTCAACCACTCTAAGTCTAATGTCTTGTAGTAAATTTCAAAACTAACTTACTTGAAAAGACTTGAAAAAACCTTGAATCGGGTTGTCCTCCCGGTAGCTTATTCTTGACTCGACGAAACGGGTTGCGTCCCGCCTAGCGCTTCGTTTATAGTCCATTGCTAGACTTCTTCACTTGATTACTTCGGATCGACGCTCTTTGCGGGCATTGCAATCTTGGGTACCCACTTCCGCACCATCTTGGGCGCGGGCTTATTCTCCGCTTAGTCATCTTTTGGTCTTCACAGCGCTTTTGTTCCTTTATCTTGACGGATGCAACAACTTCCTTGACTTTCTTCACTCCCTTCTTCTTCGGCTCTTCCTTCTTCCATGGTTCTTCCTTAACAACGCGACGATGGGGTGGAACATATTTAACTTCAATCATGTTGCATACCTCGAGGCGTGGTCGAAACTTGAAGGAACTCTTCTTGCCGTTAATGTCGAACTTGATCTCCCCCTTGCCAACATCAATGGTAGCTCCCACGGTCTTGAGGAAAGGCCTCCCAAGGATGAGTGGTGGCTTCTCCCTCTCCCATCTCGAGTACCACAAAGTCGACGGGATGAAGTGGTGTCCACCTTCACGGGCACATCTTCGATGCCCAAGGGTAGCGAATGGAATTGTCACCCAACTCCAAGCACATGCCCGTAGGCTCCAATGGTAGGCGTAGCTTCTCGAACACATCTCTTGGCATGACGCTCACACTTGCTCCAAGGTCGCATAATGCCTTCTCAAACTTGAATGAACCAACGGAACATGGAATCGGCATCCGGGTCTTTTTGCTTCTCTAGTCCATTTGCAATAGCGGCACTACATTGCTCGGACATCTTGACATGATCTATCCCGAGTGTTGCTATCTCATATTTATTTGCAAGTATATCTTTGAAGTAACGAGAATATGTGGGAACTTGAAGGGCATCCAATAACGGCATGTTGATGCTTAATCTACGCACAACCTCCACAAACTTCTCAAAGTGAGTATCAAGTTTACCTCGGAAGTAGCGTGGCTTGAGTTGCGGTATCTTCATGTCTTCTCCCGGTATCTCAAACTCAGGCTCTTCGGTGACGATCTCCGTAACTTCCTCCTTAGCAAATTCCTCCGTCTCGGCGGATGGTTTAGTCTTCCTTGCTCCCGCGGAACGTTCCGGATCTTCGGTCTCCTTTCCCGAACGAGTTTGAATGGCCTTCGCTATTTCGGGACCTTTAGGTTGTCCCGGAAGCTTCCCTTCATTAGCGGATAGGCGCCCGGCAAGTTGTCCCACTTGCGTCTCGAGCATCTTTATCATGTTGAGCACTTGATGATTGGAGCTTCCGACCTCCGTCACCTTGCTATCGATGTTCTCCAACACCTTGTCTATGGCTTTGAACTTGGTGACGGTGTCCTTGTTGATCTTAGCTTGCTCGTCCATGAAGTCCTTCAATTGTATCTGACGGAACCGAATTGGAATGGATGAGCTTGCATTAAATTGAGGTCTACCTTGCCTGTAGCGGAAGTTCGGCAAATCCCCCTTCCTCATGTAGTCGAGCACCTTGGCTTCATCCGGACAATCTTTGTGGACATGGCCATATTCTCCGCACTCTTCACATGTGGATCTTGCTTCGGCAGCCTTTAAGTCTTGAGCCTCTTTCTTTTCTATCTCCATCTTCTCCAACCTCCGCATAAGCGAATCGATCTTACCTTCGAGTATGTCTTCCTTCTCCACTTGCAAGACTCCTTTGACGTTCCCGTGGGTTGAACCGAAGTAAGCGCCCTGATGACGCCATGTGTCATTGTCCGCGACCTTCTTGAATAGAGTGAAAGCTTGAGCCTGCGTAAGCTCGATGATGGATCCTCCCGCCGATGCATCGATGATCGCCCTGACGCCATGGTAAGTCCTTGATAGAACTTTTGAACGAGATCCTCCTTCGAACTTGTGATGTGGAACCGCCCGAGTGTACTCATTGAAGCGCCAATGCCTCCGATATAGTCTCCGTAGGATATTGAGTAAAAGTAGCAATCTTATTACGCAAGCTTTGAGTTTTACCCGGTGAGTAGTATTCCTTCATGAAGGCCCTCATCAACGTATCCCAATTTTGCACCGCCTCTCCGGCTTGAGAGTAGAACCATTGCAAAGCCTTCCCGAGTAGCGAGAACGGAAAGAGCCTTGCCCTCATTTGATCTTGAGTCACCCCGTCCATGTTGAAGGTTTGACATAGTTGGATGAACGCTTGGAGGTGAAGGTTCGGATCTTCTTTACCGGTGAAGGGTGAATGTTGCACCATGCGGATTGTTGAGGTCTTGATCTCGAATGGCCTTCCGATCTCCGCGAGGTTCAAGATTGGTAGGTCGACGATGTCCGGTGCATAGCTCCCTCGATCTTGCGCCTCTGCGCGGTTGTTCTCCCATCGGTGGAAGTCGATTCTCTCTAGGACTTTGAGGTGGTGATTTCTTCGGAGATTCTGACGATCCTTCGTCTTCCAACTTCGAATCTACAAAATCCAGCTTCTTAGTTTGTTGTGCTTCACATCTTCTTAGCCTGTAAAGTTTTTCTGGATCATCCACAAAATTATCAGGTTTGTTGGAGAGGTAGCCCATCTCCGTTAGGGTTAGCGATAAACAAAATATACAAAACGAAAAATAAAACAAATCTAAGAAAACTAGGGTTAGACAAACTAGATTAGATTGATTTTGAGGATGATCAAAAGTTAGTAGATGCAAAAAGAAAAACCAAAAGAAAACCGAAAATTATACAAAAAGCAATAAAAGATCGAATCTTGATCACTTGTTCCCCGGCAACGGCGTCAGAAAAAGGGGCTTGTTGACGGTGTATATTCGTATTAAACTTCAAGTGGACTTGCAAGTGGACAAATCCTCTGTCGTAGTCAAGGGACCCTTCTTCCCTCAAGTGTGAACCCAAGGTATCGAATCTGTGGAACAAATGTGCGATGCAAGAATCAATCTAATAAAGCCGAGAACTTTGATCTTCAAAAGGAGATTCCTATGCATCTAATCTTAAAGAACATCATGAAAACGAATCTAATCTATGAAAACCGGAGGTAGCAAGAGATAGAGGGGATAGATAAACCAATCTAGAGAGATTGGATCAAGCCTTCATTGAAGTTCCGAGCAAAGGAGAAGTAAACAAGTTCAATCTCATAAAAAGCATCTTTAAATCACGGTTTCCCGTCCGACTCCGAAAACGCCCGCCTTTTGGAGCCACCGTCACAACGCACTCTATTCGCGGGTTAGTCTAGGGTGAGTCCAAAGACAAGTTGAAATCTCTCGGAAGGTCAGGCATGCACCTCTAGCCACCACGGCTACAAGAACACCCTCGATGATCTATCTCGAGAATAGATCTTAAGATACCTAAAAGCCGATTGAAACAAAGTCGTAGGAGAAACACTCGGATCGCTAGAAATCGGATTGCAACTTGATAATTCAACATAGTAATATGATACATGAATCAAGATCACCACCGGGATCCTACCTTGATCTTGCTTCTAGCTCCGGGAACTCCGACGTGGTCTTCCTTGCAAGGTTCCCACGGCTAGGGAGATCCTAGTCAACTAGCTCGACCCTCTCCTCTCGAGATGGTGTCCCTCTCTTCTCGCTCTTGGCGGCGATGGCGAATGAGTTGATGCGTGGCGCCGACCTGGGGCTATAAATAGCCCGAATGGCGGCTAGGTCAAAGGGGGGCTGACTGGGCCCCGAAATGGGCTGGCCGGCCCGCCTCGGGCCCACTGCCCGGGCCAGAGCCTCCTCGCCTTGTCGGTTCTCGAGTCTTCTAGAGTCTTCCACGATCCGCATGTGGGCCCTTGTCGCCTCTTTGGATTGGATGAAGCTCCTTGTCCCGCAAGATTCGGCGGTTTTAATCGGGTCCTCGGAGTTCTTCATCTTCTCGGGTTTGGTCCTTGGGCTCTTGGAGTCATGTTTACTTCATTGCTTGACTTGTACCGGACTTCAAGGTCTTGTCATGAGGTGCTTAATGAACTTATCCCGGAAGTCTTGCTTTCAACACTAGAATCCTGCATAAACACTAAACTCCAAAACCGACATGCACAAATGAACTTGTTATACCAAGAGGGTTAGTACCAATGGATAGGATATAAAATTCATGCCAACACCGAAGGTAAACTCATATCTAGGTTGACGGAATTTCACCGTCAACAATCGGCTCATTGTACGGCTTGTCATTGACTACTTTCGCATCGGTTCGTCGTACGGCTCATTGTCGACTACTTCGCCTATGACGTGCGTTCGGCCTCGTCGGCTCATCGTCGACTACTTCGCCTACGCCGTGCATCCGGTCACATCGGCTCGTCGTACGGCTCGTCGTCGACTACTTTGCCTACACCATGCGTCCAGCTTCGTCAGCTCATCGTACGACTCCTCGTCAACTACTTCGCCTACGTCGTGCATCCGGCCTCGTCGGCTTGTCATACGGCTCATCGTCGACTACTTTGCCTACGTCGTGTGTTGTCTCGACATCGTCTTGTGGCAGCATCGGCTCTACTTTGACTATGCCGTGTGCTGCCGTGACATTGTCTTATGGCCGCACTGGCTCTACTTTGCCTACGCCGTGTGCCGCCACGACATCATCTCGCGACCACACCGGCTCTACTTCGACAATGTTAATTCGCCGTCAACTACTTCAGCTACTTGCCTCGGCTAGTTTCGACTGGAAAACTAGTTGAGAGTGGTTATCACGCCCCTAATAACTAGTCGGAATCAACTCTGACTAGTCATCTTCACCAACAATCAGACCGCCACCTCGCTTCATGCCATTCGTCCGTGAGTCAATCTAAGTCATTTATTTCAATGATTATCTTTTCTTGGTTTATTTTCCGTGAGTAGGACAACAAGCCGAAGGCTTTTCATCTAATACTGCTAAATACCTAAAGTCCGTAATCTAAAGTCGACTTCAGCAGTCACAATTTCAAGACCGTTCCTATGGCAATCTCAAGTCGACTCCGGATGCATCAACAGTCTGTCCAAGCGGCAAAAGCTAAGTCATTTATTTAAATGATTATTTTTCTTTCCTTGGCTTGTTTTCCACATCATGCAAGATAACATGCTGACTACTTATTTGTGTACCTCTCTCAACGACTACTTGCCAGCAGAGCTGCACTTCGCCAACTATTCCTTGGGCATGATGACCAACTGCCACATGCTTTGGAGCATCAAATTAGGTGACTTTTGCCACTACGTTTTGTGAACCAAGTACTGGAGGCGCACATCGGCTTCACCCTAAGGAGCCACCACACACGACACGTGGTATCTTCTTTCTGCCATGCGAAATAGTCTAAACGACTACTCATTTATGTACGCTTCTCGATGGGTTATCACGAGAGATACACTCTACTGACTACTTTTGGGGTATATCCACCAAACCACCACGGGCTTACAACACTGAATCTCGGGGGCTCAAGCCACGAGTTTGGTGTTCTAAGTTTTGGAGGCTCCACCATGAGTTCGATTCGTTCATTCCTTGTTCATATGCTCGGTGGTGGTGTACCGTACCGTTGCTCAAAGAGAGACAATGACACACTACTACAAAAAATATTTGTAAGATCGCCTCATTTTTTCAGGAACGGGCGGTTTTGCCGCCCGATCTAAAAAAACGCGCGGCACTTAGCAGCTAGACCCGCACATAGAAATCATTTTTGAGAGCGGGTGACGCCAATACCCGCATCTGGAAATCATTTTCAAGTGTGGGTGACGCCATAAACCACTACTGGAAATATTCTCATTTCTAGGTGCGGGATGATATCACCCGCTCTGAGAAACGAATTTCTAGGTGTGGGTGATGACATCACCCGCTCCTCGAAATGGTCTCTTGGAAAAAATTCATAACTTCTTTATATGATCTCAGATGAAGACAAACTTTATATCAAAGATGTATAGCTCAACGAGACCTAAAACTTTGTAGTTGACAAGTTTTTCATTTGAGATTGTTTAGTATTTCAAAATATCCATTTAAGTACTATGAGATTGTTTGGAAAACGTCTCTCTAATATAGTTTCATGAAACTATATGAGAGATGTATAAGATTTGTGATGAATGTTACTACCACTCTGCTGAATGACCAAATCACTAAAATAAAAGTTGTTATCTTCAAAAGTTATAGAACTTTGTGGTTGAACCATTTTTAATTTGAATTACTTTTGTCAAGGTAAAGTACGTTTGAATTTTTGAAATTAAAAAATGTGAATTTTTCAAACAACCTCAAATGGAGAAACATTCAAAATAAAAGTTGTAGATTTTGAGAAGTTATGAAACTTTGTAGTTGACAACTTTTTTATTTGAAATCATATTGTCAATGAAAAGCTAAATTTGAATCACTCAAATTTTGAAATTCAAATTTCGTAAACGACCTCGAATGGATAAACTCCCAACATGAAAGTTGTAGATCTCAAAAAGTTATGAAACTTTGTAGTTGACAAATTTTTAATTTGCATCCGTTTAGTGCATAAAAAATGATTTGCACTTGGTGTAATACAATACGAGTAGAATGAAAACTAGATATGGACACATATGAGTGTGTGTGGAGTAGTGGTGGAAGAGGCTTCGCGCGAGGATGGAGGTCACGGCTTCGAATCAACAACGGAATCTAGTGCAAAGCCTGCAGTGGTGGGGCGTAGTGTCAGTGAGTAGCACGCATGTGATTCCTACATGAATCAAACAGGATTGTTATCGGGTTGTTGTCCTCCCCGCAGTTTTCCAGACTGCATGCCAGGATGCTTGTGCCTGGTGGCCGCCGGTTGAGTGGTGCATGCATGACGTGATTGAGAAGACGGTGAGCAGTAGGCGGGAAGAAAATTGGGTACAACCCGGACGCAATGCAAGTTGGATAGTAGTACAGTACAGTTCGCCAACACGTACGCATAGCTAGTCCGAAATCAACATGTTAATCATCACAGAGCAATTAACAATACCTCAAGCATGCAATTTTCCACAAGATAAACAGTAAACATGAACAACAACTTGGTTTGACAATATTGAGCAGCCTGTTTTCATTCAATTAATAGTGGTAGACAATACTAATTTTCTTCCCTTGGCTAACAAAAACAGGGCAACAAGAATATGGCTCCTTCGACTGAAATCTAAGTGACCAATTTTAGCCCAGTGAGACCAATTTCATACCAATTTCACACAGATCATCATGCTCCTTGTGCAAGTCTAATGGCCCTTATTTATATCTACTGATTTCTCAACTATCAGCAGCAATCCAGCAAAAGTACCTCTATTGCTCATCGAATCCAGTAAGCATAGAGAGAGGAACAAGGGATCGGGATCGGTACTACCTTGTGTTGGCCGGTGATGAGGTCGCCGCGTGTGGAGTTGACAGTGGCGGCGGGAAGTTCGACGGGGTCGACAGGAAGACGAAGCCGACCCCGGTCGCCGCCGCCGACGACCGGAAGATGAGGCCGCGCACGGCCTTCCTCCCCTACGCGCCCGAGCTCGGCCGCCCGGATCTGAGCCACCGCGGGTTGTCGCCACCGGGGAAGGAGATCCGGGGCCGTGGCCACCGGATCTGGCAGCGTCGACGCGGTGCGTGGCCGGAGGCGGTGGTCGGCGCGTCGGTGCGGCCGGAGATGAGGGAGAGGAGCTCGGGAGCGCCTGGTGGAGAGGAGGCGGGCGGCGGCCTACGCCATGGCGAGCACCGGCGACCGTGCTAGCCTCCGCCGTGGGCGGGCGCAGCAGTGGCGCGCCGGCGCTGCCGCGCCGGTGCGCCGGGCGAGCAGCCGTCTTCGCCCGGCGGACCCCGCGCCATGGTCCGTGCCGGCGTGGCCCGCAGCCACCCGGGGAGGAGAAGGCAGAAGGTTCAAGAGAGAGAGAGGGAGGAGGAGGAGGGAGGAGAGGGCGGCTCGGGGATGGGACGGCCTTGTGGGGATAAGATCGAGCGGCCTTGTGGGGGGCCGAGGTGGCGGCGGGGCGGTGGCCAGAGGCAGGTGGTGGGGGACGGGTGGGGACCGGCGGGGGCGTTGCTTGCGTTGGATGCCGGGCGCACGACAAACTATATTCTTCGCCGTGCGCTGAAGGAAATCTTTGTCGTGCGCTTTTTAATAGGGCGCAAAAAGAATTCTCTTGCCGAGCCTGACAAACTATTTTTCTGTACTTTTACAAAATTCTTAAAAAGTATCAAATTAATTTGAAAAAAATCATAAAATTAACACAAATTAAGTTATATTGCCTATTACTTATAGAAACAAGGTTTGAAGTGAAAACTCAATTTGAATGTCGCGTCACCTACAAATCTAACAATATCATTCATAACTTTGAAACTTCATCGAGATGTTTCGAGAAACAATGATCATACATGAAAAAATGTTCAAAACTCATTAAAATTTTTACTATAACCTTCACATTATGATATCATGAGATATTGATAAATCTAATAAATTTCAAACTTTATTTGAATTTTTTTAGAATTTTTAACTCATTTGGACACACAATCATGGTCGTGTTTCCTAGTCAAGTTGTTCAAAATTTCTTTTGATCTCATGTAAAAGGTCTTAAATTGAGCTAAATAACATAAATATCATTTTTCCACTCATTCTATTCTATTATTTGAATCACTAGTAGTTCAAATTTGACTTCATTCAAAAAATTACTTGAAATTCAATTAATTAGTTAAATATAGCAAATGACCACAAGAATCTACCAAATTTAAACATGATGTATCCCATGTTGTATGTATAGAGTAGAAAAAGATTTCAATGTTAGGAATTTTTTTTAGGAGCAATGGATTTGGGATTTAGGGAAAAAGTGGGAAAAAACTTTGTCGTGCGCTATCTTTCTAACGCACGACAAACTTATGAGTTTACGGCAAACTCATAAGTTTGCCGTGCGTTAGAATGAAAGCGCACAGCAAAGTTATTTTATATAATGCTACTCCATTTTGTTTGGGATGGGAAAGGGAGGGAGGAAGACTTTGCCGTGCGCGGACGAAAAACGCACGGCAAAGACGTGTTTACCGTGTGTTTTTTACGGGCGCACGGCAAACAAGCCATTTGCCGTGTGTTTTTTTTTTGCCGTCGTGCGCCCTGTAGAAAACATACGGCAAACAAACTCTTTGCCGTGCGCTCGAAATAAAGCGCACGGCAAACAAAACTGGGCGCACGGCAAAAAGCCGTTTCCTCGTAGTGACTCTAACCCTTTGCCGCCCAATCCGGCTCCGCCACTGAGCTCGGGGACGAAGCGTCGACGGCAAGACAGCTGACACCACCGACGTGATGAGATGTTTTTCCGCTTCGGTGACCTATAGTCGTGACAGAGAGTCCCTCATCAAGTCCTGTTGTGCCTCACAACTTGTTCAGGGCACGTAGCGCCTGCAGTTCCTGTTCTTCACGGTTACAAGCCAGCCTCGTCTGAACCGTGACATCCATCTGACGACCGAGTTCAACCCCTACTCGGTAGTGTCCCCACATCCAAAAACATATACTCACACAAAAACAAGCGCCATCGTCTCGTTTCGTTTGGACCCAAACGCACACGTGATGGCATCGTCGGCTCAACTGGTCGACGACGACGTGCTCGCCGAGATCCTCCTCCGCCTGCCGCCGGGGTGCGTCCTCCGCTCCCGCGCCGTGTGCAAGCGCTGGCGCCGCATCACCACGTGCCCGTCCTTTGTCGCGGCCTACTCCGGCCGCCGCCCGCCGGAGGTCCTCGCCTTCCCGGACGGCCGGACGGGAACGCGATCGCGGCCTTCGACCCCGCCGGCGACCCGACGAGCCTCCGCCGCCTCCTGCAGTTCCACAGCTCACTCCGTCTCGTCGATTCCTGCGACGGCCTCCTGCTCTTCTTGCGGGCGTTGCGGCTACAGAGGTTCCTGGTCTGCAACCCTGCCACGCGGCAGTGGGCCGGCCTCCCGCCGCTGACGCCGCAGCCGTGCATCAACGCGCACTACAGCACAACCTGCCTTACAAGGCGTTTTGCTGCTGGCGTAGTACACAAATGCCTGCATTGCTCACAAGCTGTGGCGTTTTTCTCTAACGCCTAAATAGATTAAGTATTACAAGGCGTTTTTCTTAAAAGGCCTAAGAAGAAGGGGGTTTTGGAGGCGTTTCTCTGGAACGCCATGCATATGGAGGCGTTTTGCAAAAGACGCCTGCAAAAAGATCCCTAGAGAATGCAGCAACAACAATTAAACCCTCCCACCGATTGACATCTTGGCAAAAAAAAAAAATCGCTGCCTTCCTCCTGGGAGCGGAGTGCCGACCTGAACCAAGCGAATCGGGCTAGGGTTAGGGAGCTCCGCCGCCGGGATCCTCTCCGCCGCCGCCGCTGGGATCCTCGCCGCCAGACCACCACTCTACCTCCCCATCCCCACCTCGTCGTCCACACCATCCTCACCGGCCTCGACGCCATAGCCGCCCCCGACGCCGTTGACATCGCCCTCGCCGTCCCCAACCTGGTCGTCGTCGCGTCCCCGCCGGGGATCCTACCGCCGTCGAGGATCCTCACTGCCGTCGACTCGACTTCGCCGTCCCGACGCCGTCGACCTCGCCGTCCCCGACGCGGTCACCCTCTCCGTCCCCCACGCCGTCGCACTCGCCGTGCACGTCACCCTCGCCATTCCTGACGTTGTTTCCCTCGTCGTCCTCTATGCCGTAGGTGAGAATCTCTCCCTCTCGTTCTCTTCTTCTTACTGAATCTGTTTAGTACTGCCTGAATTTTGGTCTCCTGTGTTGGTATACAACTATGAACCGTGCTTGTGTTTGAATGCTTTAATCTATTTTTTGTTTACACCTATACTGAGAGATATGGACATTTGATCTCCTATGTTATTGTTATTTGTTTGCATAAATTGTATTACTGCAACTATGAACCATGCCTGTGGTTGAATGCTTCAATTTGTTTTTGTTTACACCTGTGCTACCTATGCTGATAGATATGGATAAAAATTGGATGAGAGCGCCTAGGTCCACGGATGAGTTTCGTGAAGGAGTTAAAAGATTCATTGAATTTGGTTTTGCCAACTCAGCGGAGCAAAATAGGATTGTTGTCCATGTAAGGTTTGCCGAAATGCTTATTGGTTAAGGCGAGAAGAGGTTTTTGACCACTTAGTTTCTGATGGGTTCATGGCTGGCTACAAATCATGGATTCATCATGGAGAGGGCATGTGGTCCACTGATCCGGTTGTTGCATCAAGTTCGCAATGTGAAGATGGCAGTGACAGTCATGATGACATAGGCCTGATGCTCCTGGAGGGGTTTGGGATGTATGACACTCGTATTTTAGGAGGGGATGATGGATTGAAGGATGAGTTAGATATTGATGTCGAAACCTATTATAAGCTAGTCAATGATGCTAGTAAGGAGTTGTATCCTGGGTGCAAGTTCTCAAATCTGCAGTTTCTTGTTAGGCTCCTTAACATCAAGAATATTGGAGGGGTCAGTGATGACTGTTTTGATGAGCTTCTTTCACTAATTACGGATGCACTTCCAGATAGTGTAACTTTGCCTAAAAACTTCTATGTTGCCAAGAAATTTGTGAAGGCCATTGGTGTTTCTTATGAGTGCATAGACGCATGCCCAAATGATTGCATACTGTTTAGGGAGAAATATGCAGATGCCAAGTCATGTCATGTATGTCATGCCAGTAGGTGGAAGAGTGAGAAAGTTGGGCTTGACGGAAGACGAGTCCATAGAGTGCCTCAGAAGGTGGTTCGACACTTCCCATTGAAGAAGAGGCTTCAAAGGCTATTCATGTCTTCAAAGACAGCACCATTGATGAGGTGGCACGAGGAAGGCCGTACAAACGATGGTTTGCTGCGACACCCTGCTGATTCACCTGCCTGGAAACACTGTGATGCTACGCACAAAGATTATTTCAAATCTGAAATTCTTGGATACTGATCATAGGTTTAGGTTTCAAGCAAGGTACTTTGATGGTACCCAGGAGCTCCGTGAGCGTCCTATTCCACTTTCAGGGCATGAAATATCTGAATTGACAAAAGACATGAAAACTGTATTTGGGAAAACTCAGAAGACCAAGAAGAGCAACAAAAGGAAGGACAATGGGGATGAGGAAGGAGATGAGAGAGACATATCTAGTGTCTTCAAAAAGAGGGGTTGCTTGTTTCAGTTGCCTTATTGGGAGACATTGCTTTTGCGCCATAATCTTGACTTTATGCATATACAAAAAAATATCTTTGACAACTCAGCCAATACCCTTCATGCTGTTGATAAGAAATCAAAGGACAATCTGAATGCACGCCTTGATCTCAAGGAAATGGGCATACGACCAGATCTTCACCCATCTGATCTTGGAACCAATAAATCTTACATACCTCCAGCCATATACACAATGGGTCCTAAGGAGAAAAAGTTGTTCTGTGAGGTTTTGAAAGGAGCTAGGTTCCCTGATGGCTATGCATCCAATTTGCATAATAAGGTCCGTGTAGAACAAGAACAAGAGACAGCGAAACTCTAAGGGTCCTCCACAGCGAGCAGAACAAGAGATCTGCTAGCTCATCAATGAAAATGGATAAATTATCTGCTAGCTCATCAAGATTTTACAGCCAGGTTTGATTTTCTTTGAGATTCGATTGTGAATTATGACAATCTTTTACGTATTGTACCATGTCCCTTACGTATTGTGATATTTTTTTTTGTTTTTTTCAGTTCATAGTGATACTAAGTATATTTGCTGCACATGATTGGTTCCAGTCTTTTGGGCACCTGTGCTTTCTGTATTGCTATCTATATTCAGTAGTGCTTGTGGAAATGTTTGTGGAACTAGAAGGTAGAAAGGCCACTTAAATGCTAATTACTGTTATGCTCCTCGTCTGAGTTCAGTAATTGGTTATTGGCGAATCTGATTCCATAGTTTCCATGGCAATAATGTATAAGCCAGATGTTTGACAAAGAAAATTGCAAACTTAAATGTGTGCTTGCTCTGACTATAGATATCGATTTGCTCTACAGATTTATCCATGTATTATCACTAACTGTTCTGCGATGTAGATTGTAGAATAAGATACTTGTTCTTTCAGGAAGCAATACTTTCACCTCAATCTCATTGTTCAACTTATCCTGATTGATGAATTAACCTGTCAGGAAACAAAGGGAGGGGAAGGTGAAACCGAAGATGAAAGTGATTCTGAAGACTGATCTGAAACAAATTTGGATGATGACAATGAAGATCTAAAAGATATTGTTGGTAGCATGGATCAACCAGGCAAGTTTTTAGATAATGATTATTTATGAGTGTGATATCACATATGGAAAATAGACTAGATTCTGATATCTCTTTAATGCATTCCAGAAGCTGAAAATAAAAAATGGAAAAGAGGTCCAACCAGAATGGAGTCACTATGGAAAGACCATGATGCAAACAATAAAATAAATCTGAAGTTTAATCGTTTTGGCCAGCCTTGTGGTCTGAAGACTTGTAAATTAACAAACTTCATTGGTACCCTTGTCAAGGGAAAAGAGATATCTTTGGCAGCTAAAAATTAGAGTAAAGTAGCAAAGGCTGATAAAGAAAAATTATGGCAGCTATATAGAGGCGTTTTAAGATGCCTTGTATAAGCAACTCTGCTGTAGTGGCGTCTTGCCTTCCGGGTTCTACTTCCACCGCCCGTCCGGCGAGCACGCCTGCTGTGTATCGGCGACGTCCCGCCGCCCGAGCTGTACGAGTACCACACGCCGTCCGGCAAGTACCTTTGGCTGTCCCTGCCCCCGGCGAGCAGCAAGAAGGCCGTGGTGAGCGCCAGGAACTTCTACTACATCCTCTCCACCGCCGGCGCGGCGGAGCCACGGTGGATCGGCCGCGTCCCCAGAGGCCATAACACGTTCATCCCCTTCACCTGCGTGACTATTCGTGGGACCCTTTACTGGTCGCACCACCCCGAGGCCGGGCGCAGCGGCGACATGGTCGCCTTCGACACGGTGTCGGAGACGTTCCGGCGGATCCCACCGCCTTCGCCACTCGACCTCCCCAGGAAGTACCACGACCTCAGGGCGTTCGACATGGACGTTCGCCCTGTCGGCGGTGGAGCCGGATTCCTGGCGCATGGACGTGTGGGCCCTCGAGGACGGCGTCGCCGCAGCTGGCGGGAGCTGGGCCTGCCTCCTCCGCATCGACCTGTCTCCGCCGCGACGGTGGTGCCCGACCTACGAGGCCGCGGCTTTCCTCGACGGCGGCGTGCTCGTGGTGGCGGGCTCCCGCTGGCTGCTGCTGTACGACGTGAAGGAGAAGAGGGCGGTGAGGAGGGTCAACTGCGGCCGCGGCATCCGCAACCTGAGCCGGTGCGTTTACAGGGAGAGCCTCGTGCCCCTGCCGGCGCCCGACGCGCGGCCGTGCCCGCGCGACATGCCCAGCGGCAAGCCTTTGCTTCACTATTTGTCTTCCGATGATGACGCGAAGGCGGACACGTCGAAGTACGGAAACTTGCGCGGTGACACGTGGATCGTGTAGAAGCGGAGAAAAGTGGATGCGTACGTTCGACGACCAGTGTTTTTAAACTCGGATGCCTTGGTTTTTCAAATTCAAAAAAAATACTTAGTGTCTGTATTGAGCCAAATTGATCGCCAGAGGTTCTTTAGTTCTCATCCCTAAAGGTTTTTTTTGTGTTGATGAGGATTTTCTCTCAAAACAACATTTTTTTTAGAATTATACAGTACAACACAGACGCTCACAACACACATCCACCCCTATGAACACACGTAGATTTTAAATTGATTACTTTTCATACTTACTCCCTCTGTTCCGTAAAAATAAGGGATGGATTTGGATGTCTGGAAATCCGAATTATCCGTATTCGTATTCGCTAAAAACGTTAATATGAATATCCGTATTCGTATTCATTTTTAATATGGATGTCAGATGGATGTATTTGAATCCGATTTTCAATATTATCCATATTCGACATTATTCGAATTATCCGACAAACAATATGACATATCCGACATTATTCGTATCCGCAAAAAATAAAGTACCCATAGAAACCATCTAAAATTTATTTATATTACTAAATACTAATTACAAATGATGTTAATTTTAATATTGCAAGTAAAATAATTATTTACACCATTTTAACTATTAAAAGTTATATATATGACAACTAACTAATTATGCTAACCTAATATTACTAAATTATGTAATGATATTTTTAATTAATTTTGATGTGTCTAATCATAGTAATTTTAAATACATTATATTATTTACCAAATAAATAAATTATATTTAAATGCATTCATGTACTTATTTTTACTAATATAAAAGATATTTCTATATTTACAAAATTACTTATTTTATATTTATTGTGATATATCAATTAATTAATTAATTAATATGTTATTTGCAATAAAATATCTATTATGTATAATGACCATAATTTACTCTCTACTTGTAATATTATTTGATCAATTATAAAACCATCGACAAATGAAATTGACACTTATTATGACTCTATGTTATAAATCGAGTAAATATTCGAATGCGAATCCGAATTAGAAATATCCGTTTTGTATTCGTATTCGATAATATTCGTATTCATATCCGAATTCGAAATAAAATGTGGTAAATAGTGACATCTGAATTCGTATTCGTGTGTATTCGATCCGATTCCATCCCTAGTAAAAACGGACGTCCTGGGCGAACAACAGGTTTCCGAAAAAAAACAGACGTCCTGGCTTCTCCCAATGCGCCGCCGCGGTATTTGGACGTCTTTGCCCTCGCGCACGTGAGTCAACCGTCCGTTGAAGCTGGCTGCGAGACGACACTCCGAGGTCTAGCCGTCCGGCTCCCTCCTTCCTTAGCCTAGAAGACTCCTCCCCTCCACAGGCCACTCCTCGGCTCCGTGAGCTCGCCTCGCCGTGGCGGAAGGGCCGATCTTGTAGTTTAGTCCGTAGATCTAGCCCCTACTATAGCTCCTAGTGGTAATTTCGCCTTCATGGCTTTGTCTCTGCCTCGGGTCGCCGGGTTCGTCGCGCTTCTTGCCGCTGAGGTGCTCCTCTGTGTCCTCGCCGCCGCTCTCGTCGATCTTCAGGTTAGTAGTATCTCAATAAATCAGCTCCCCTCCTTCCCAGATCTCGATCCCCTTCCCTTCCCTCGCCTCCGCCACCGATATTTGGTACCAGCGGCCGCCCCCTCCTCCATCTTCGCCCTTCGCCGCTGTGTTTCCTCCACCACCTCCTACATCGCCCTTCACCAAGCAGCCTGGATCCACTCGACATCAAGCTCAATCAGGATCCTCCGCCACCGGTTTGGCAGTGAGCCACCCACCGGTTCAGAGGACGATGACCTTCAACACATCGGCGGCAAGTTCAACTTCATCTTTAGTTCGCCGGTGATGCTTCGTTATGACGGCGTCCTCAACCTTTACAAGCCTACGCACGGCGAGGCCACTCCGCACCACTGCTCTCATGCGTCTCTGACGCCACTGCAGCAGTTCGTCGGCGATCTGCGCTCCGGCGGTGCTTCTGGATCTCGATTTCGGTCCTCCAAGGACCTTGATGTAATAGGGCTCTTTCTCAAGGGCCTAAATGTAATAGTTGCTGCTTCAATATAATATATATGTGTGCTTGTTGTAAAAAAAAAAAACCGTCCATTGCGTTGCCGCATTCATGGCCCACAATTATCGCCGCGCGTGCTCGACGCCCTTCATCTTCCATGCGCTTCCGAAGCCGTTCCGTCACCGGCCGCACTTCATCTCCCACGCTCCTAGATCCACTTTTGTCTCCGGCCGCGGTAGGGTTCGCCATGGACGCCCGTGCGGACATGCATGCCCGACGCCGGCGACACCAACGGATACGAGGGGAGCTCCGTGGCGGCGCCAACGGACACGAGGGGAGGCCTCGTCGAGGTCGTGTCCACGGCTACCGGCCGAAGAGCCCGACCAGGGGGCGGCGCCGCCGAGCACGCAGCACAGGCCTCCGGCCCTCCGCGCAGGGGAGCTCGTCCTGGCCTGCCTCTTGGGGACGACCCCGGCAAGGCCACGGCAGCCAGCCGGGGGATCCCATCCCGTGGGCGACGGAGAGAGACCTAGCTGCGGGTGCCGCGGCGGCGTGGAGCATGGACGGCACCAACGAGTCGACGACGATGTGGCGGACGCCGTCGACGACGATGTGTCGGACGCCGTCGAGGAGGTGCCGGACGTCGACGAAGTTGTTCGGAAGTTGGACGAGATGGATCAAGCAAACAGTGCCATGCAAAAAAAAAAACTACCAATGGTACTCACGGCATGATCTTGTAATAATTAAAAAAAGAAGAAGCTAGCAATGGTACTCACGGCATGATCTTATAATGCAAAAAAAAAAAAAGCTACCAATGGTACTCACGGCATGATCTAGATATAAGAAAAATTAACCGGAATGCAGGCATGCTTACCAGCTAGGTTTTGCACATAATCAAAATCAACCGCTCTAAATTCATCTAGTGGTAGGTTCAAATCGAAACTATAAATCAAGAGAAGAACATGATAAATCAAAAGAAGAATGTGTAGGTAGAGAAGAAGACGAGGTTGGCATGCTCACCGTCGCCGTCGACGTTGCCGTCAGCATCTTCATGGTCATCAACATCCAAGCCAGCAGCGGCGTCGTCGCCGCCGTCGGCATCGACATCTTGGTGGTCGTTGACATCCAAGTAATAAGTATCGCCGTCGGCATCCGAGGGAATGTTGCCGTTCTCATTGGCATCTAAACAAGGTAGAATGAGCCAGAGGCACCGTAGTGACAAGCTAGCATGGCAAAGGCAAGCAAAGTACTCGTCGTCATCTAAACGAACGTGGACATCAAAGCCAAACAAGCAAGGAATTGAAGGAAGAGCGTTACCATGGTTATCATCTTTGGCCGCGAAACGATCTGAAAGCCGGTGCCCAAACGCGAAAAAAAAATGGGCCAAATCCCACGCGTGCCATGCAAAATGAAGCATCCAGCAAAAAACATGAGGCAGCGATGATTCGAACCGAAGCTCACGCCCTACGGCCCCGCGCCCACACCAACTGAGCTATCTTTACTTCTCGACAAGTCTGCACCCGTAGCTCTATTTAATAGGACTAGACCGGGAAAAATACCCAACTCCAACTTAGTTACCGTGATTATGTCTAAACGTCCATTTTTTCACAACGGAGGGAGTAGAGTACATGGATATTCAAGGACACACTTAAAGCACCTACTCCCTCCGGTTTGGTAAAAGAAGTCGTTTAGGACAGCGACACGGTCTCCAAAGTACAACTTTGACTTCTTATTTTTATAAAAATAATTATTAAAAACTAACATATGTATACTTTTATGAAAGTATTTTACAAGATAAATATACTCATGTAGTTTTCGCATTTCCAAATTCAACGACTTAAAAGTTATTCGTGATTTATATTCCCAATGTTTGACTCAAACCTTGTTCAAAACGACTTCTTTTACCAAACCAGAGGGAGTAAATGGCTGAGGAAAGTAATTGATGAATCCCATGAAAGTCTTTGTTTATAAATACCCCTACCGCCTTTGACTCGGTCTAAAGTCTAAACCGAAACACGAACAAGCTTGGGACAAGTTGGTAACCAGAAGCCTCAGAAGTCCCAGGTTCGAATCCCTCTTGAAGCGGATTTGGCCGCTGGTCATGCGGCATGTGTGGGATATCCCAAGTTCCCAACAGAGCGCATAGAGGATGCCCATTTGTGCTCCTAGGGATGCTGAGGATGAGCTTCATGGTGAATTCTAGTGATTAGCGAGGTTATTGGAGATGCCAGCATGATAAAGAATAGCATCTTGAATCACTCTATGAGGCTTTTTATGTTCAATGAGCCACGATTTGCCTCCACCATTGTGATGTCGAAGAGGTTTGTTGCTATAAAAGATGCTCTTTCAGTGATGGTAGTGAGGGGAAAGTGGTCTACCTACAGGGATGATAATCCAGGTCATGCCCAATTTGTCAAAGACAAAATTGTGGATGATTTGTGATGGGATAAGGTGTGCTACTTCCTCAGTTTCACTGAACCTATCTATCTTATGATACGGGCAGCTGATATCGAGAAAGTCATGCCTGCATTTGATATATGAAATATGGGATACAATGATAGAGAAGGTGAAGATGTGATCTATCCTTATGAAGGGCTAGAACCAAATGAAGTTTGAAAATTATGTGATTTGTCAATATCTCATGATATCATGTGTGAAGGCCGTGGTAAAAATTTGAATGAGTTTTGAACATTTTGTCATGTATGATGCTTCCAAATCGAAACATCTCCGCAAGTTTCATAGAGTTGAGAAGGATGCGGTTAGGTTTGAAGTGAAAGTGACCATCAAATTTGAATTCAAAATTTTTTTCTACAGGCAACAGACAACATAAGTTGTTTTATGTAAACTTTTGGTGTTTTATAAGCTATTTGATAATTTTGAGGTTTTCCTATTTAAAATATAAATTTTATTAAAAAAACATTTGTCGTGCGTTTTTGCTTCAGCGCACGGCAAAGAGGTATGTTTGCCGTGCATTTTTATTTTGGCGCACGGTAAAGTTTTTACCATATATATGTCCTCCTTAATTCCAAATCCAATTGCCCCTCAAAACAAATTCTTCTCACTTTGAAATTTTTTCTACTCCATACATACAACATGTGATACTTCATGGCAAAATTTGGAAGATTTTTGTATTCATTTGCTATATTTAACTAATTAACTGTATTTCAAGTAATTTTTTGACAAAAGTAAAATTTGAACTACAAGTGAAAATAATAGAATAGAATGAGTGAAAAAATTATATTCATATTATTTAGCCTAATTCAATACCTTTTCCATGAAATCAAAAGAAATTTCAAACATAAGTTGCTCTATGTAAAATTTTGGTGCTTTTTTGAAGCCATTTGATTACTTTAGTGTTTTTCTATGTAAAATTTGGATTTCATTAAAAAACTTTGGCGTGCATTTTTAGGTTTACGCACGGTAAAGAGGTGCCTTTGCCATATGTTTTTGTTCGGCACATAGCAAAGGGGTATTTTGTCGTGCGTCACGCACAGCAAACCTTCCTCCCCGTCCCATCACCCCGGCCCATCTCGCGCGGCACTAATAAATACACTCCCTAACCCTAACCTCCCCTCCATTCCTTCACCGCCCACCCCTCTCTCCCTCTCCTCTCTCTTACTGTCACTGCCCACCTCTTTCTCCCTCTCCTCTGCGTCGCCACCCCCTCCCCTTTCCTCTCTGTGTGCCGCGCGCGGCCATTGGCACCCCTGATCCCTTCACCTCCCTCACAGGCACACCTTTCCTCCTCCCTCCCCCTTCCTCTCCGGCACACCCCTCCTCCCTCCCTGGCGACCGCGGCTAGATTAGGTGGCAGAGGCCTGAGCTCAGGGCTCCGCGACCCTCCCTCTCTCCCCGGCGACGACAGACAACAGCGGGTGGGCGTGGCGCGTCCCTCATCTCTCTCCCTGGCGACCGCGGCCAGATTCGGCGGCGGAGGCCCGAGCTCGGGATCCGCTTGCGCACTCCTTCTCTCCCGGTTGTTGGCGACCAGGCGGGCGTGGCGCGCCCCTCCTCTCTCGCCGTGCGCGAGATCTGCAATGGAAGTGCGCGTGGAGACACCGCCGACGAGCTCGGCTTCCCCCTCCCCAGCGATGAGATCCGGTCGACGAGCTCGGCTTCCTTCTCCCCGAAGACGAGATCCGGTCGGTAAGCCTCTTTGTTGCTCACTGTTTCTTTCCGCAGGTGGAGGTGGCGGCGGCGGCCGCGTGTGGTGCTGGTGTCAATGATGGGGTGGCGGTGTATGTGGTGGCAGCGGGCGCGGCGGCGTCGCGGCGGTGGTGCCGGTGGTGGCGGTCTATTTTTTTTACGTTTTTGCTTTTGTTTGTTGGACTCACGGCAATGTTTGCTTTTTTGCCGAGCGTCAACGCACGGCAAACAATTCCCTCGCGCCGTCAGCTCCGTCCATCTCCCCTTCCGTCTGCATTGCCTTTTTTTACCGTGCGCCACGAAAAAAATGCACGGCACACAGGATTGTCGTGCGTCCCGAGAAACGGTGCACGACAAAGGCCTGTTTGACAAGCAAAACACTGCCTTTACCGCAGAAAAAAAAATACAGCAAAACCATTATCGTGTTTTTTTTTCCTTTACCATGCGCCGGAGCGCCAAAAGTGCATCCTCAGGTAGTGACGCTAGTCTGATCAGTTTCAGTTAGGGATGGATTCGGATGTCTAGAAATCCGAATTATCCGTATTCGTATCTGCTAAAAATGTTAATATGGATATCCGTATTCGTATTCGTTTTTAATATGGATGTCAGTTGGATGTATTCGAATCCGATTTTCACTATTATCCATATTCGACATTATCCGAACTATCCGACAAAAATCCGACATATCAGACATTATTCGTATCCGCAAGAAATAAAGTACCCATAGAAACCATTTAAAATTTATTTATATTACTAAATACTAATTACAAATGATATTAATTTTAATATTGCTAGTAAAATAATTATTTACACCATTTTAACTATTAAAAATTATATATATAACAACTAACTAATTATGCTAACCTAAGTATTACTAAATCATGTGATGATATTTTTTAATTAATTTTGATGTGTCTAATCATAGTAATTTTAAATACATTATGTTATTTAGCAAATAAATAAATTATATTTAAATGTATTTATGTACTTATTTTTACTAATAAAAGATGTTTATATATTTAAAAAATTACTTATTTTATATTTATTGTGGTATATTAATTAATTAATTATTTAATATGTTATTTGTAATAAGATATCTATTATGTATAATGATTATAATTTACTCTCTACTTGTAACATGATTTTATCAATTATAAAACCATCGACAAATGAAATTTGATACTCATTATGACTCTATGCTACAATCGAGTAAGTATTCGAATGCGAATCCGAATTCGAAATATCCGTTTTGTATTCGTATTCGTATCCGAATTCAAAATAAAATATGATAAATAGTGACATCTGAATTCGTATCCGGCGTATCCGATCCGAATCCATCCTAGTTTCAGTCACCGATCGACCGGGGGTTCCGCGTGTCTCGGTTTCGTGGACACGTGCACGGCCGTCGTGGCGCGTCATCGGGGGGTCCGGTCCGGGAGCAAGCGGCGCCCACAGACAGCCACACGGGGACGACCATCGAGGCACACCAGCCGGCAGCGGCTCAATCTCAATCTACGAATACCTGCTCACGTGTGGTCGCCTACCGCTCACCGTCTTCTCAATGCTGATTCATGCATGGATCGCATGCATGCTGCTCACTGACACTACGGCCCCACCACTGCATGCTTTGCACTAGATTCCCGTTGTTGGATGGATCCATTGTTCAATCATAAGCACCTTAAGACAGGATTAATTAACCACCAAATTTCCTTATTAGTGGGCTATTAACTACCAAATCACTCTCGCTTGGAGGTACGGTGAGATATATAGCGCGCCTGCTTCTGAAAGGAGAGAGCTGTCCACGCACACCATAAAAGGAGCACGAGAGGATATATGGCGAGAAGCGTCAAGCAGACACGCTTCCTTCCTCCCTCTGCGCCGTGCTCCTGCTGTTCGTCATCATCCCGTTCGCGGCGGCCACGGCGCCGGGTTCGATCGACCGGGCGCGCGCTCCGATAGGCCTGCTAATGGGGATGTACCCACGCCCTCCCCGCCCCTACCCGCAGCAGTTTAATCATTTTTTGCCAACCCGCCCCCACCCAAATGTTTGACTAATCAACCCGCCCCACCGATGGTGGGTTATGCATGGGTTGTTGCTGCGCACTACAGGAAGCACTAGAGCAGCATTCTATAATAGAATTTCTACTAAAACATGAAACCATCCATTGCTAATTGAACATTCTCACTCCTTCAGGACTGTTTGCAATAGTGTTACAGAAAGAAGTAAATGCATGCATCAGTGGCTCATTCATTGGTCGTGTTTAGTAAAAATTTTTGAAGTATTAAATGCGACTTTGACCACTAATTAAGAATATTAAATAAAGGCAGTTTATAAAATTACTTCCACACCCATATGTAAATTTCCGAGAGGAATCTAATGAGGACTTTGACCACAGGATTAGAGGATAATTACTGTAGCAAATTATTAAATTAATTATGCTAATTAGATTCAGCACGCAAAGTTACACTCATCTGTGAAAAGGTTTTACAAATAAACTTCATTTAGTGCTCCATGCATACAAGATTCCTTTCTCCGAAAATTTTTAGAGAGGAATCTAAACACGACCATTACAGAAAAGCAGAACAACTGCTTGGCTCATTCAGACCCGGCCATTGCTAATGTCATCAAGCCTACCCTCTGCCCTATTCTTTACTCAGCCATGGTCAGCAACTGTCAGCCACACAAGATCCCTTCCAGGGTCAATTTCCTCAAAAGAAAAGCATACACCATCAGTCAAGAATCCAATGCATCCTAACAAAAGCATATGTCAGGTGGTAAAAAAAAGCCAATTCATACTTTATAAAAAAAATACCAATTGAGTGAGAGATTAGTAATGCTAAATAGAGAACATTAGATGACATCTGTTTCAAAAAGGCATAAACAATAATCAGCAGCAATATCATACATAGGAAATGTACAAATGAAATTCATTCTTTTTTATGCATTCAACAGCAACCTCCAAAGGATATTCATTCTTTTTTTATTAATTGTAGTAATATCAAGTAGGAGGAGTTCATTGCAGAAATATACTATATATAATGTTGAACAAAACATGAGCAGGGATAAGAAATCTGACCGTGCAAAGTATAAGCTTTTTAGAATTCCCTAACTCACTTCATTGGTGGGATATGTGTACAACCAATCTTTGCAACAGACCAAAGCGTTTCTGGTGTCATTGAGCTTCGATTGTCACTAAGAATTCGACCGCTTAAGCTGAATGCAGACTCAGATGAAACAGTGCTGAGTGGAATTGCTAAAAAATCATGTGCCATTGCTGACAGCACCGGATACTTGTTGGAGTTTGTCTTCCACCAAGTCAGAATTTCAAATCTTTCATCTGGTCTCACTGGTGGTTCTTCTAGATATGCATCGAGTTCTGATTTTTCAATCCTAGTCCCTCTCCTCCGATACCTGTATTCAGCAAATTCTTGTTCTAGCCTTCTTTTTCCAAGCACTAGCACTGGAGAACGACTCACCGTGCTTGTGGACTACTGGACTGTGCAGTTTGTGATACCACATTTGTTTCATTTCTTCTTATAACCTCTTCATACTTCCTAAAATACTTGTAAAGCCACTGTTTAACCAGATTTGTGCTAATTTCAATGTCAATAAAGTTGGTGCACACCTTCTCATAGAAGAAGTCAAGGAGGTCAAGTTTCTTTCTTGGATCAAGTATGCTGCAAATAGGAAGGATCATGTTGTAATTTCCATCCCAATACTTATCAAATTTCTTGTCCATTGCCTTTGCCAAATTTGTGATAACCTCATCCTTGTGCCATTCTGGACTTCTCAGAGTTTGATGGATACAAAGCACATTATCAAGGAACATGTGGGATGTTGGATATCTATCAGCTGAGAACGCCCTTGTAGTTTCCTCATAAACTCCAAGGAATTCACCAATGGACTCAACCTTGCTAAACTCAAGGTCGGTTGGAAATGGTTGCTGGTTTGCTTTGGCATATCGCTTTAAGACAATCTTGTAGTTTACTGCCTCCATAATCATGGCATGTGTTGAGTTCCAACGATTTGGAACATCAAGGACTAAACCAGCCTTTGCAGCAAGACCTTCTCTTTGAGCTATCTCATTGAAATCCTGGATACGCGATGGTGATGAGTTAATGTGCCTAATCAGGTCTCTTACGAATTCTATCACACCACTAGCAATGTTCATACCATCTTGCACTAGATGTAACTAGCAAAGTTTTAGACTAGTAGCCAAAATATCATACATATGAAATGCAGTATCAGCCTTGTATAAATCGAGTACAGCAAAACATGTAATTAGCCCTATTCCCTTATCAAATCAATTGATTAATTAATCTTAGATCCAACAGTACAACACTCAACTACTCTCCGTAACACTCAGTTGCATCAGAGAAGCACTAGAGACCTAGGTTTGGAGTGGCTTTGGTAATGACAGTAAAAGGGAAAATTGTATCATTTATTTGTAGACCTGAAGATATATGCTACGGCGACGTGTGGAGTCAAGGAATATAAAAACCATCCTTTTGCATCGGAACAATTGGGGCAGACAAATGCTCATGTATATAGTTAATGGAGTAAGTGTTGTATAAAGAAGTTAGAAAAGAGAGAATCACATTCTTTGTTTAATTACCGCACGATGACTAGTCCTCCATTTACCAAGACACAGGTAAAAAAGTATACAAGCAAAACCATTAAATAAAAAAAATGAAATGACAGGGAATGAGAGAGAATAATATGGCTGTGCAGCTGTGCTAGCTTTCGCTGTTGATGTCATTTTCTCAGTAGCTTCTTTGAATACTAGAGCAACAGTGGGGATGGTAGAGAAGGGATGTGAACTTACAGCTTATTTGACAACTCGAGTAGCAGATTGCTTTGTTGGAGTGCCGGTGCAGAAAAATGATTGTCGAAGGCTTCAGCAGGTTACGGGTGGGGCAATGGCGACCTGACCATGCGCGTCAGTTGGGGTAGGGGCGGCACCGTGCTGTTACCATCGATTTGCAGACAGAGGCCGCTCCACACATCGCGTCCTCCAACAGATCAAACGAAGTTACCGACGTTGGACTTGAGGACGCCGCCGCAGACGCCGTACAGCTAAATCCAAGAACACACCGGATCTAGAAAGAAGGAGAATGAAATGAGGACAAGGAGAACGAGATGTCGTCGAGCACGAGATAGGGGGAAGAGATCTAGAGGAGTCTTACCGGGATTCAACGTCGCGGATGGGGAGGACGCCCAAGAGTAGCGGCGGCGCGACGGCCGCTGCCGGTGGCGGCGGCAGCTGCCGACGGCGGCGGCGGCTTCGCCACTTGTGGGAGCACAGGGAGGTCGGGCGAGTTGCGAGTGGTAGAGAACTCATCCCCACCCCGCACCCAACCCGCACATCCAGCAGACCCAACCCGCCCCGACCCGCAAGTCACAAGACCCATTAGCACCCGACCCATGCAATGCCCATCTAAGCACCCGCCCCAAAAACCCATTTCCCACCCGCCCCGTTAGCAGGCCTACGCTCCGATCCACAGCAGCCTTCTCTACTTCCGATCCCCTACAAGGCTACAACCAGCGCGTCAATTAAGTGGCGCGGCGGCCACTCGGGCGGCCTCGCCGACGTGCTGCAGCAAGGGGGGACCTCGTCGGCGGGTACTACGACGCCAGCGAGAACGCCACGCTGACGATGCTGTACGTCGCGGCATCGAGCTGAGTTCGGCGGCGAGATCGTGACCGCCGGTGAGTGGCGGCACGTGCTGGTGGAGGCCATCAACCCCAAATAAAAGTCAGCATCGAACCGGAGCGTACAGTACGTCACATGTCGCTCCGCAAGCTAGCTTAACGCTCACCGCAAATGCAAGAAGCTTGACACGCTCACCGCCGACAACAACGTCGCTCCAGCATTGGACACACGACGGTGGCCACTGGCACAGTGCACCACCCAACAGCCGGCAGGCGCGGCGGCCACTTAGCAGTTAGCACAAGACAAGATCGTCCGGCGCGGCTGCATGTAGTCCGGCTAGTGGGGCGGGTTGGAGGAGGCCTCGACGCGCCCATGTGAGGGCGGTACAACTGTCATTATTTGTACTGGGGGCAAAAATACTCGGTACAAATGAAAAATCGGGCCAGAGACAAATGTCTGATTCTCCAGTAGTGATGAGGTGTGTTTGGATGGGTGGAAATGTGTTTTAATATCTAATGGGTTGGGCGGGTTAGGTATAAGACAAATGCGGGTTGGGGTGGGTTGGAACTGGGGTTTTAAGGTGCGGCTCTTGACACGAGGCCCACGTATAAGTTCAGGTGCACCACTTTGCACAAAGTATCGAGGTATCAAATTGAATCATCTGCATAAATTTCAGGTAATTTCTCAAAAATTTTAAGGTGTGAACGCGAAGTTTTAGTTTTAGGGTCCGGTTCTTGACGTGGGGCCCACGTAGTCCACACCACCGCAGAGTAGCTGCCATCAAATTGAGTCATCTACATAAATTTCAGCCAATTTCTCTAAAATTTTATGGTGTGAACGCGAGGTTTAGTTTTAGGGTCCGGTTCTTGACGTGGGGCCCACGTATAAGTCCAGCCCCGCCACTCTGCACAGAGTAGTGGCCCATCAAATTGAGTCATCTGCATAAATTTCAGCCAATTTCTTTAAAATTTTAAGGTGTGAACGCGATGTTTTAGTTTTAGGATCCGGTTCTTGACGTGAGGCCCACATATAAGTCTAGCCCCACCACTTTGCACAGAGTAGCGGGCCATCAAATTGAGTCATTTGCATAATTTCAGCTAATTTTTCTAAAATTTTAAGGTGTAAACGCGAGGTCTTAGTTTTAGGGTCCGTTTCTTGACATGGGGCCCACATATAAGTTCAGCCCCACCACTTTGCACAGAGTAGCGGGCAATCAAATTGAGTCATCTGCATAAATTTCAGCCAATTTCTCTAAAATTTTAAGGTGTGAACGCGAGGTTTTAATTTTAGGGTCCGATTCTTGATGTGGGGCCCACATATAAGTCCAGCCCCACCGCTTTGCATGGAGTAGCGGGCAACCAAATTGAGTCATCTCCATAAATTTCAGCCAATTTCTCAAAAATTTTAAGGTGTGAACGCGAGGTTTTAGTTTTAGGGTCCGGTTCTTGACGTGGGGCCCACGTATAAGTCCAGCCCCACCACTCTGCACAGAGTAGCGGACAATCAAATTGAGTCATCTCCATAAATTTCAGCCGATTTCTCAAAAAATTTAAGGTGTGAACGCGAGGTTTTAGTTTTAGGGTCCGATTCTTAACGTGGGGCCCACGTATAAGTCGACCCACCACTCACCACTGCAGTAGCGGGCCATCAAATTGAGTCATCTGCATAAATTTCAGCAAATTTCTAAAAAATTTTAAGGTGGGAACGCGATGTTTTAGTTTTAGGGTCCGGTTCTTGACGTGGGGCCCACATATAGAATCCAGCACCACTGCACGGAGTAGCGGGCAATCAAATTGAGTCATCTCCATAAATTTCAGCCAATTTCTCAAAAATTTTAAGGTGTGAACGCGAGGTTTTAGTTTTAGAGTCCGGTTCTTGACGTGGGGCCCACGTATAAGTCCAGCCCCACCACTCTGCACAGAGTAGCGGACAATCAAATTGAGTCATCTCCATAAATTTCAGCCGATTTCTCAAAACATTTAAGGTGTGAACGCGAGGTTTTAGTTTTAGGGTCCGGTTCTTAACGTGGGGCCCACGTATAAGTCACCCACCACTGCCGCAGAGTAGCGGGCCATCAAATTGAGTCATCTGCATAAATTTCAGCAAATTTCTAAAAAATTTTAAGGTGTGAACGCGATGTTTTAGTTTTAGGGCCCGGTTCTTGACGTGGGGCCCATATAGAATCCACCCGCCACTGCTTGAGATGGCGGGCCATCAAATGAGTCATGCATAAATTTCACAAATTTCTAAAAATTTTAAGGTGTGAACGCGAGGTTTTAGTTTTAGGGTCCGGTTCTTGACGTGGGGCCCACGTATAAATCCGACCACTGCACTGCAGAGTAGCGGGCCATCAAATTGAGTCATCTGCATAAATTTCAGCAAATTTCTAAAAAATTTTAAGATGTGAACGCGATGTTTTAGTTTTAGAGTCCGGTTCTTGACGTGGGGCCCACATATAAGTCCAGCCCCACTGCTCTGCACAGAGTAGCGAGCCATCAAATTGAATGATCTGCATAAATTTCAGCCAATTTCTCCAAAATTTTAAGGTGTAAACGTGAGGTTTTAGTTTTAAGGTCCGACTCTTGATGTAGATGCAACAAGCAATAGGAGTAAATAACTACGAGCACATAACTGAGCGGGACGGGTTGGGTTGACATAATTTAATTATTAATTATGGGAAGGGTTGGGTTTGTGGCGGGTCTTCCCTAGCAGGCCTAACTGCATGCAGTGCAACGACAGTAGAAAGCATCATTAATTATTATCTGATCTGATCCGTTAAATAGTCGGCACTTACCCTGCTCCACGTCAGCTTGTTGTCACCCACTAACTAACTTGAGCAACAAGTTAACTACCCAACTAAATAGAGAAGGTCCACATCAGCCGCTAACGAACGTCCATGAAAATAACGTACACAGCGAACTACTTACTCATCAAGGAGACACTGGCCGGCTCCGATTTCAGTCACCGACCGGGTCCGAGCGCGTGTTTCAATGCAAAATGCAAGTTTCGTGCACGTACGTACATACTAGTACGTACTACCACACACAGCGCCGCCGCGCAGCGTTGGGGTCCGGGATCGGAGCGAGCGAGCGGCGCATCACGGGGATCGAGGCATATACCGGCCGGCGGCGGCTCAGACTGCGTACTTGCCGCTACACGTACGGCTCACACCGTCGTCTTCCCCCGGCCCCCTTGCGCGTCATCTTCATGCACGGGGAGACACCTCCGGCGGCCACCGGGCACAAGCACGCACGTACGCGCACCGACCTTCTTCCTCGCTCGATCCTACCGCGCGCGCCTCGATCGCCGGGCAGCTGCCGCGTGTGTAACTCCTCGTCGTCGTACAACAAAGCGATCGACGAGAGCTAGCACCCTATCGAGAAAAAGGCACCGGCGGCCGCAACGAACTATACGTATACGTATACGTACGTACGTGTCGAGGCATGCCGACCCGCCGCGGCTGCGTCGAGAGGAACGAACGAACTGATCTCCATCGGCGTCTTCGATTCCTCCGGCGGCCGGCCGGGCACAGCTAGCGCGTGGCATCGTCATCGTACGACGGCACGGTGCACACCACCCGCGACCCAACCAACGCGTGCGCGGCGGCCACTAGTACATACAATATGTAACGAGCCTCTCGTCGAATCAGAAACTCGCCGCCGGCCACGTCCAACCACACCGGCTGGCGGGCCGGCCGGGGCGAATCGATCATGTACGCGGCGGCACGCACCGCACCGGACGTGTGGCTCCGGCCGGCCCGTGTTTCCCGTGGCAATTAAACTTGAAACCGACTTGGAGTCGGAGTCGTCGTCGAACTCAACGGTCACATCGACCTCGCGCGGTAGTAGGTATATAACCTACGCATCCCGCGAGGCCTCGTTCATTAGGTTGCCCTAGCTTATTTCCGCGAGGTGAGGCCTGTCTAGCTAGGGTTTCCTTCCCTTCCCTTTCCGGCGACATCAAGGTGAGGCGAGAGAAGCCTAGGGTTTTCTTCCCTTTCCCGGCGACATCGAAGTTTCCCGGCGAGATCGAAGTAGAGTCGGATCGGCGGAGGCGAGCCGGAGCGCGGGGGAGGCGGGGATTTCGGCGCCGGCGCCGGCGCCGATCGACTACGCCGCTGCTCATCTGCCACGACTCTTCTCCCTTCTTCTTCTTGCTTCTTTCTTTTCGTTTCGTTTCTTCTTGTTTCTTGATTCTACGCCTTCTTGTTTCTTGATTCTAAGACTTTTCTTCTCCTTCTTGTAGAAGCGCAAGGGAGATCAGGATGCCGTCGTCCACGGCGCCTCTTGCCAGCAAGAAGAGCACCTCCACGGCTCCCAGCTGCAGCAAGAACCCGAAACCACCACTCGATCCGAAGGTGTACGCCAAGATTAGAAAGTACGTGCAGCACGACCCGGTTGTGCGCTGTGGGATTCCCGATCCGCAGCTTCTGAAGAGCATCAGAGAATACTGGAGCACAAGGCGTAACGATGTGATCGAGTCCTTTTACCCCCGGGGACAGGCGGCGGCGCCTCGCGAACACATGCTCAAGAACCGCGCGCAGGCGTTCATCAGGGGCTTGCTCAAGGTTAGTTGTCCGTGTCTCTCTTTCAATTCGGTCGTTCCATCTTGTCTCTCTTTCAATTCGTTGTTACTCCAACTACATATTGCGTGCAGATTGAGTTCGACCTCGTGGAGGCCGGATACTGTTTCAGCAAGTTGACGTCCTCCAGCTTCGTCGTGGACGAGTTCACAGGAGTTCCACTCATTAGCACCGAGGCAGTCGGAGCGTTCAAGCCGGCTGAAAAGGAAGCAATGGTCGGGGAGAACTACAAGTTCCTGGCGGATGTGATCGACGACGACATCATCGGCACCGACAACGCGATGCCCGAGGAGGTCGAGGAGGGTCTGCTGAAGATGATGCGGGAGGAGGGCTATCGACGTCGCTACGTTATTGTGAACCATGTCTCCCTTGTCCCGATTGCGAACAGGCTGGACTTAAACCTCAGGATGTTCCAACATCTCTACGACACGATTGCGAAGCTCAACAAGAATGACCGCAAGTGGGTGCAGGGCGAGCTGAAATTTCCCAGAGATTGGCACACTCAGGTGAAGAATAACAGGTACCGTGCCTATCTATCTGCCGATCTGTTCATTATTTTCTTTTCGTGCCGATCTGTTCATTATTTTCTTTTCGTGCTGATCTTTTCATTGTAGTATTTTGTTTTTGCGCTGATTGATTTGCAGGTTCCTGTCGATCATCTATTATGGCAAGACTCGGTACAGCACGAGGCACAACCAGGCTTGGATGGCACACCGTTTCAACAGAAACGCCGCGGAGCACGCCCTTCAGAACTCGGTGAACGAAGTAAAGAGAGTACGGGAGTACACGAGGCCAGACGTCGCTCGCATGCTATACGCCATATTCCCTCTCTTCCTACACTCTCTCATGCGCGCACTAGACGAGCTGATGATGATTCGAGTGATTGAGGTCGAGTCGCTGTTCGCGTACCGCGAGGCGTAAGAGCACGGCCTACGCGGAGGATGAGTGAGTAGATGATGAGCTTTAGGATCTTGATATGATCTCGCTGTTAAACCGTGGAGTAGTTTAGTTAACGATCTGTTTAACTTACAAATTATAATGCTGCGTGATTTATTTTATTCGTGGATTTGTTTCACATTCGATTGTGGTGTTGCACGTGTCTATGTGACCCTCTTGTTTTCCTGACGAGGTCTGCACGTTCCTTTTCGAACCCGATTTGTATGAGAGTAAAAATCTCACTTTCTTGCTTGATGCCTGGATAGAATGAGACCAAGTGCTCTCAAACAGATCACAGATGTCAAACGACACACTTATCCCCAGGTTTATATATACAAGAGTTTTTTTTTGAGCAAATATATACAAGAGTTTATATGGAACAGATCAAGATGAAGAGATTGGATATCGATTCTATTATTCACTACATCCACATGGATATTGCTCAATGGACGACAGCCCAGGCCAGGCAATTGAACACCGACGCGGCCTGCGACATGGAGACACCGATGCTCTGTGTGCTAGCAAAGGATACACTGAACAGACTGTTGAACAAAGCCAGGGATGTCGGCGTCCTTCAGCCATTGGGGATCTCCAGCATTCTCCACAGCTGCAGTTTATACGCCGATGATGTGATCCTGCTGGCGGCACCTTCTGCGGGGCAAGCGCGAGCAATCAGCTCCATTCTGGAGCTCTTTGGCCATTTGGCAACGCCTCCGGCCTGAATACAAATCTGGATAAGTGCCCTATCACTCCAATTTTTGCTTGTGACGCTGAACTGGAGGAGTTTCATTCTGTGCTTCCCAACCCCATTCAACAGTTCCCCATCACTAATCTGGGGGTGCCGCTGTCTACCAGAGCGCTGCCCAATTCTCAATTCCTGCCACTGGTGGAGAAGGTGGCAGATTTGCTGCCAGCTTGGCAAGGGCCTTTGATGAACAAAAGTGGCCGGCTAACACTGGTAAAGTCCACCCTCTCTGCAATGCCTATCTACCTGACAATGTCCAACAAGCTGCCGCCCTGGGCAATCAAGCAAATTGATAGCACCGGAGGAAATTTTCTGTGGACTGGAACCGATGCTGCTGTTAGAGGGAAGAGCACAGTTGCTTGGCCTACTGTTTGTAGTCCGACAATATATGTGCTTGATCTCAGATTGGCTGTTGTGGCGCTTCGCACTCGTTGGTTATGGCTGCAGAAGACAGACGAGGGAAGATCGTGGTCAGCACTGAACATCCAGGTTGAACCTGCAGTAAGAGCGTTCTTCACAGCATCGATAACAGTTCAGTTGGGTAACGGAGAGCGAACCTGTTCTGGTCAGACAAATGGATTGATGGGCAGTCAATCTCCCAGCTTGCTCCTAAACTGCATAGCACGGTATCCACACGAACCAAGAATTGCAAAACTGTGGCACAAGCTTTCCCCAACTGACGGTGGACGCAAGATATTGGCGGTGGTCTGTCCATCGTGGTGTTGGAGTACATTGCTCTATGGGAACGCCTCTCAGGATGGAACCTACAGGCGGACAGCGAGGACAGTTTCCAATGGCGATGGTCTGCTGATGGGAACTACTCAGAGGCGTCAGCACACCAGCAGCTGCACGAGGGTAGCGTCAGGTTGAAATGTGCGTCAAGAATCTGGAAGAACCGGACTCCTCCAAAAGTTATGTTCTTCACCTGTCTAGCAACGAAACGACGCATCTGTATGGCCGATTAACGCATACGCCATGGACTTGATGCCCGCACTCAATGTTGGCTATTGGATCAGAAAGAGGAGACCTGCAATCACATCTTGGTGATCTGCTCCCGTGCCCACCATTCGATCTGACGCTTCATCATGTACAGCTCTTCAGCCTGATATTTGGATGACCACTCTTATACTATCCTGTGAGTTCGAAACAGCAGAAGATAAGTAACAGTGACATCCAGACATGGTATATGCCACCCTCATCACTTTGCACATTACAGACTTGAAGGTGGATCGCACATACAGTTGTTGATACAGATAAACAAAATAATACTGTGGTATATACAAGTCAGAAGCTGGACAAACTGAGCTTTACGTGCAAAAATGTTGTAGATATGCAACAATTGCTGAATTAAGAACCTGACGGAAGAATGGAAACCCCTAACAGTTTGAAAGACTCCAATTAACTATAGCCTTCAATCATTAGATAAACATGAATAAAAAATAAATATCAGAATAAAGTGCTTCTCCCTCCTTTCTTAAATATATAACATTTATGACAAGCTAATTAGTTCATTTTAACTAATTAGTCTGTCCCAAACGTCATATATTTACAAATGGAGTATTAATTATGAATGACAACCAAATGCCTGATTTCCCCCACAAAATCACAGTAAATTACTAAGCACGTAAATTTCTAAGCACGATGACAAAGGTGTAAGCCAAAGTGCCCATATAATTCCGTACTTCTATCTTCAACTACAAGAACTAGACTTCTATGTAAAATTGTAAAAATAGTATGGAGCAAGAGAATTTGAGCAATTCAGGTTTCCACTGTGACAATAAAATAAGATTAAATCCACCAGTAACTACAGCATAATATGTGCAGTGCATTCTGCTGAGAAGAGAAAAACAAGGTGTTACAAAGGTTTGAGAATGATTAAATAGGTTAATAGGTAGACAGTAAACATCATAACAAGCAAGCATACAGCATACCTTAAGTCTGCTTCTGAAGCATTGCTATAATCCAAATACAAGAGTTTAACACCAGGCTGCAGATCTGCTGTTCCATGTGAACCATCCATATCATTTTCATCGCAGCAACCAGAAGATAACCATGCTTTTGAACTAAGAAGAACTAGTTGCAGGATGGGCCTTTTGGTTTTCAAATCTGACTAATGTACGAAAAGATATTTCATCTTCGGCAACTTCGAGCAACAGATTAACAAAAACTCTTTCCAATGTATGTTCCCTGCACATATATAATGAATGTCCATGTATCAGTGGTTAAATCAACTTATTAGAAAAAAAAGAGTGGACTATCTCTACAGAGCAAGAAATTTCATGCTTTCAGTATTTTCCTTTTGACAGTTCCTTTTGACAACATAATCAGAGTGAGTGAAAGTTTAGCATGTATCTCGAAACTAATAAGCAGTGCAGAAAGTTACCTAAACACATCATGAGGCCCCATAACAGGAATTTCTGTAGATGTGTAGCACTTGAAGAGCCATCAGCCGGAACAAGTGAACCCTCAGAAGGGTATGACCCAAGAGGTGATGGGCATTGACCACAGAGAAACTCAACCCACTCGAAATCATTCGGAAGGTTAGATGCTTTAACAATGAAGCCACTACCCAGAGAAATAATTTTGTTAATTTGTAATCTCTCTCTTTTTTGAAATGGAAAGAACTTTCATTAACTGATCGAGCTAGTACATTCTCTAGCTACCAGATCCTCAACACCCAGAGGCTTACTGTTCCAGCTTAGAACAGTTTCACGAGGACACATACAACCCTGTGCCGCCACAGCGTGCACAACCTTATTACATTCTCTAGGACAATAACTAGACCTCCAGGAAACAGGAAATAAAAGAGTCATTTAGCATGCTTTTGATCTCTAGAAGGAGGCCTCATGTTGGTGCCAAGGCAAAGGAGTTGGATTCCAATGCAAGTTTCAGTAGCATGGAATCTGTCTCGACCACAACCTTTGACATGCCTAGCTCTTCAGCTGCTTTGACGCCAGCCTTGCAAGCCACCACTTCTGAATGAAATGCATCTAGGAGATGAGAGCATCAGCCAGCGCCTGCTTTAATCACCTGACCTTCATGAATCATGATCTCTAATAACAAAACCCCAGCCGCCATCTCCCAAATTGGGTGAAAATGATCCATCCGTATTTATCTTGAATGTTTCGTTGACAGGCCTGCACCATTTCCTCTGCCGCGGTGGTGCCAGGTTCTGCTCCTCTCCCTATTGCCAGAAACTCAACAGGTTGTTTTGCTATTACAGTCGCTAGGCCTGACACCGCTCTCGGCTTTTCACCCTTCCAAACCCAGTTTCTCTCCGGTCTCCACCCACCATTGCCAAAGTAAATTAACCACTTTCATCTGGGCATCTTCCTTCATCCCCAGTGTGTGTTGCAGTGCCTCCCTTGCTGATAGTAAGCATCTGAGATTTTCAAAATTCAGCTCCTGTCATACTGGTTTCACACATTTGCAGTTAAAAAACAGATGGCCTCCGTCTTCATTCAGTCTTCCACACATTACGCATCTCGTGTCAAGTTCCATCCCCCTTCAGCCCTTCTCTCCAGTCCCATCCTGAGCACAATGGAATTACGTGCCAATCGCCATAGGAAAACTCTGATTTTACCTGGGCATTTAAGTTTCCATAGATCTCTCCTCCAACATATCCCCCTGCACTGACGATTGGGCCACATTTTTGCTTCTGTGCTTGTCTAGCTGTCTTTGCAGCTTGTACGCAGATCGCACAGTAAACAACCCGCTATTGTCGTAGTGCCATGCAATCACATCCTCCATATCACTATGCACAGGTAGGGACAGAATTAGCTTGGAGTCGTCCTCTACAAAGGTCTGTGTCACCAGTAATGTATCCCATTGGCCTGTCGCGGGATTAATGAGTTCATCCACTGTACTTAGCAGGTTCCCACCCCGTGGAGTTACCGGTTGTCAGTCCAGCTCCTTGGGAGCCAAGGATCAGCCCAGATTTTGATGCTCCTTCCATTCCCTACCTCCAGATAATACCTTCCTTAAGCACTTGTATACCCTTTAGGATGCTCCTCCATGTATAAGATATCCCATTAGAGTTACTTGCTCCATGTAATCTCTTTTATAGTCTCCAACACGGTCTGCTTTTTCTGGTTCCACAAGGGCATTTGTGAAATGTTATCTTCAGCTTTCCCATTGTATTCATTGACACAACAGCCATGGCAAGGATTTACCAGTGAGAAATCAACCTCTTTGTTAGATTCCTCCATCTTCTCAACGCAAGAGTCATTTTTAGGCTTCTCAAAGTTCACATCAGTATCGATTTCAAACTCACAAGTGCCAGATTGATCAGTCTGAAGAGTGACTCCATTTGTTTCTCTACTACTGACAATGTCCCTTTTCCAAAATAAATGGAGGTTGTGCATGAGTTTTTTTGAACAGAAGGTTGTGCATGAGTAATGGGTAGTGGTGGTATTTGCTTGCCCTTCTGAATTATTCAATTTTATCTTCCCAGAGGCATGACCTGAGACACTAAATCTGCCTCAAGGTACCTGAGGACTGAAATCACTACTCGCTGAACAAGCTACCTGAGCCACTAAATCTGCCTCAAGATAGTCTGTTTCTATCGTAATGGCAGTTGTATCCAGTAGATTTGTTCCCTCTAAACGACCATATGCGTTAATAAACTGAGCTACAAGTTTCTCCCCTGTACCACCAAATGAGGTGCAACATCCACTGAACCAATTGTCAGCCACATCTTCCCAATTCCCAGATGGCATTTCCATGATTTTCCTGGGGAAATGGGTAACTGATTGTTAAACTCGCCACAAAGATAATGTCCAATCAAACTTCAGACCAATAAGAAATTTTTACATAGTTTCTCAAGTATAGTATTAAAAAATATTAATAGGAAATCATGAACAACAGTTAACCATACACCAGCTCCTAAGTAGCCAAAATTTGTAAAAACCTAAATTTACTACTTGCAGTAAGAAACTTCTAGGCTTATAGAATATTGCAAGCAGTTCTCAAAGCTCAGAATTCTGGAGTAAGCATGAGATACTTCCAGCAAAACAACGTAATAGAAGTAGAATAATCTGATGTCAACACTCAACACTTCCTTGAAACATTTCAATTCATTGCTACTTTGAGAACCACTGTGGTCAAGCAGGAGCCAAACATCTCATAAACAGTAATATCTCTCCAACTTAAATCAAGGGAAACATACTAAAGCGCAGGCAATCTTAAAAGTAAACATGTGAACAACATACATGTCACAGAAGCTGCGAAAAAGTAAGAAGTTGAGTAACTTCACAGAAAAGAACAAAACAGGTTTATCCACTTTAAGGGGCAGACACGCTTAGGTGAAACACCACCTAACAGTACAATTTCAGTTCTTGCTGATGACTGATGCAATAGACGTGCAGATTAATTGTACACAGCACGCACGCTAAATGGATTGACATGGTCTAGTGGTGTGAAGTCTGAACCACTAGTTATTTGTGCAGGCAATATGATTCAAGCAGACCAAGTTTTTACAAATCTTTCACTGGACTTATATGCTACGCATAAACCGACTACTGAAGACTAGAAACAGAGAGTGGATACAACTAGAGGTCACAAGTTGCGGATGGTCTATACCTCAGTGGCTGTTTTGTCAACCTTGCTGAGCCTTGCAATACAAGTGAATGTCTCCATATACAGACTCTTCAAATCTAGTTATCCATGAAAATGAGCTAGAAAAGCGAATTTTCAGATAACTGAAAAACAGAGATAAAACGAACATCGTGTCTGAAGCCAAGCCTAATAAATTTGACAAAGGGAGGGGGCACAGGATATGACTGACCATCGCGCACAACGAGCGGCGCGGGCGGCTCGGCGCCGTGCGGCGGCGGGAATGCGGCTGCGACGACGGGCTGGTCGACGGGGGGGACGAACGCGAGGCGGACCTCGACGTGGTCCCCCGCGGCGCGGCACTCGACGGGGGCGGCGGGGTCGACGAGCACCCTCGGCACGGGGACCCTGAGCGTGATGGGGGCGGCCTCCCCGGCGAGAGAGAAGGAGAGGAAGAGGGAGTCCTCGAGGCGGAGGTCGGCGCGGAGGACGCCGGGGGGATGCCGGCGGGGAGCGCGGGGAGGAGGAATACGTAGATTATACGTTCCATATATGCAATCACACGCGTCACGTAACTAAATGGCCAGTAATAATTTGCCTGTAATCCGGCACCGCCTTTGACCACCGCTTCTCCTATTCTAAACCGAATAGGATTCCTCCGGAGAGAGAGAGAGAGAGAGTCGGTTTTACACCAACAATATATAGTGCCTGCCCTGCACCGGTCGAAGCTGCAGCCGCCGCGCGCGTCCGATTCCTACCGCCAGCATGTACGTGAGGTGCAGACTCATCGATCGAGAGCTGCAAGCCCGGCGAGACCGCCGCACCTCCACCGGCCGCATGTCGAAGTTGCGAGCCCGTCCCTCCAGCTGCAAGCGCACGCGTCGCGTGACGCGCCTGCCTTCGCCGGCGGCGGACGGATCCCCGCGTCCGCCCGTTGAGCGCATGGATGCGCCGCCTGCCGCCGATGGATCGCCGCGTCCCGTTGAGCGCACGGCTGCGCCGCCGGCCACAGAAAGGTTGCTTTTTCTCTACACGTGTGACTGGGCCGGCAGCCTCTTCTACGGCGTCCGCCTCGAGGCAGTCCCGCCGCCGTCTGTCGGCGGCTCCGAGGACGTCCTGCCGTTGATGAAGATCCGCCCCTCCGCGGAGCCCGTGGCACGGTGGAGCCAGGAGGAGCTCAAACTCGGAGCCTTTGCCGCCGTCTCGGGCGGCACCATCCTGGCCCTCGTGCACGGCTCTCGTCGAACAGTCATCCGCGACACCGCCTCGGGGACCGACACGCCCGGCCCGCGGCTGCACCGATCCAAGCGCGAACCCGTCATGCTCCCTGTCGGCGACGATGGCACGGTGCTCGTAATGGATACGATCCTGCGCCCCGGGCGCTGCTGTTTCGAGGCGCTCCGCCGCCTCCCCGGCGGTGGCTGGCGCGCCGACGCCCTCCCTGATCCGCCCGTCGAGTTGGCGGAAGGGAGCTCCCGATTCGCCAGCGACGCAAACCCGTTCGTCTCGGCCTACTTTGCCATGGGCTCGCGCGCATGGATCTGCCTGTCGAGGAGTGGCACCTTCACCTTGGACATGGAGACGGCAACATGGCGGATGGAGGGGACCTGGCAGCTGCCGCTGCGCAACCTTGGAATCTTCGTGCCGGAGCTCGGTTTGGTCATGGGCATCACCAGCCCCCGAGACTTCCAGACCTTGGACCCGTGGTGCTGTCAGGTGTGCGCGCTGGAAATTGTCGAGTCCCAGCCACTGGTGGTGCGACACGTGTGGGAGATCCCGCCGGAGCGCGCAGAGGACGCCGGGCCGTGGCTGACGGCCAGCTTGGCACACCTTGGAAATGGCAGGTTGTGCATCTCCAGATCCATCAAAGTGCAAGACGCGTCCGGTGGTGATACGGGCACTTCCTTCACGCTAGTGGATGTCAGACGCTTGCCTGACGGCTACCTCGAGCTCAATAAGCATGAGGACGCGTACTGCCACGTGTGGCCGTGGGGGCATGTCGGGCACGCAATTTTTTGCCAATCTTGTTAGCATCCCTCCATCTACTAGTGTCAACGAGGAGTATTGATCTATGAATCATTGTAAATCCTTTTTATTGTGTGAGGAGTAAATCTTTTTTACTGCATACTATTTGAACCCTAAACTGAACTCAACCATATGCTATCAGACCCCTTCAAAATTGAGTAGTTAAATGGGTTGCCAGAAATGAGATGGAATGCTGACAGATCAAAAAAATTCCCAATGGACTCTACTTGGCACAAACAACTGGGCCGCATTTGGGAAACATAAGTATAACTGGCTAAATTACTGGCTAATCAGCTACGCATGGAGGAATGCTACAATGCACACTGACACCTGATTAAAAGAAAAGGATTGCATGAGTGATCAAAGCGTGAACATATATCAAACTCGAGTAACACAGATAAATATTTCAAAATATGCAGGAGTCAATATCCACTCTTCTGCCCCCTCACCCACACACACAAAAAGCAAGATGGTTGCGAACTCTCTAGACATGTAACCCCTGAAATGGATACAGACGTGCATCCCTCACAAAGAAATGTACTCAAATACAAAAAAAACCAAAAATGTCATGGAATCATTCACAAATATTTCAAGGTCCATGCCTCCTATTTGGACTTGTAGTGTCATGGAATATAAAAATGTCAGGAGATGGGCCTAGATACAACAATCTAGCAATACAAAAATGGCATGGAATCATTACAAATATGCAAGGGAAATCAAATAAGAGGAGCAGAGCATTGGCTCCAGTAGATCCAAAGCTGAGGAATTTGTATTTTTCAAAAGGCACAAAGAAAAAACATTTCTTTCACATTGGGAACACACAAGTGCAATCCAACTAATTCCACGGAAAACTGACAGAAGAATCCAGCTATAATTACTAGGGTGACAACAGAATTGGTAAAATTGTAAAAGAAAACACTTGTAAAGGATGCCCTTCTCTGATCAAAGCATACCAGATTTTTCTTACCTTTACCTTGGCACACAGCTTTACTAACATGCAACCAAACTTCCTCTCTATTTCTCTTATCCACCCTCTCATTTTGATCTTAAAATTGACAGGACATGCAAAGTAAGATCATTTGAAGAACCTGTGTATAAAATAATCTTAGTTCATACTTGAGTAGGTTTAACAAATTGAATGAAGCATGATATCTGGAGCCTAGAGGTAAAAAGGAAAAAGGAAAGAGATGAACAAATTCCGAATTTAACATTGCAGGTAGCTGAAATAAAGCCATGTCTTATACTGCAATAATTTTAAAAATATGTTACAGGCTTTAAAATATCAGACAAGACCAACATATTTTGAAGCAGGAACAACAATGAATAAAAATCTTTGGAAGAAAAAGGTAACAAAAAAAATTGTCACACTGAATTCTATGCAGGCTTTCAAAACCAAAATAGCACAGATTTAATGAACACTGCTGAAGAGCTAATGTTTCAGGAAAGCACAAGACAATGGGTAAAAACAGATGGAAGTTAAAAAATATTTGCCTTCCACATTTGCATTTTTATAATCCATAGAACTTCAGACATGTGACGAGGGATCAAGTAACCATCTCAATAGGTTCCTCCATCCCATCTAAATGGAAGAACATAAACTGGCAAAAATTCGCCAAGCAATCCCTAAAAATATGTAAGATCAAAGATAACCATCTTGGCTGGAATACTGAAAATCCCCCCAAATGCCATATCTTCCTTATCAACACATCTAGTAGACACATGTTATTGTGATGTACTCAAACTAGTGATCTCCCCTCCCTTCCTCCCACCCTACCCCTTCTCTATCACTTGAAGCAAGCAACAACGAGTGGTTATTCTGGCTGTAGGCCTGTAACTCCTTTCCTACCCTATCTCTCTCACTCTTAAATCAGAAGGGAATGACTCATATCAGATTTGATCAGTACCTAGATAGCATAACGATGTAAAATTGGAACCCTAAGTGATCAAAGTTGAAAGCAATATGACACAATTTGATAGGCAGTCCACAAGTATGAAGCCATTATACATTTCAATCAAACAAAAATGACCTTAAACTCAATAGGAATCAGTGACTCCAACAATATTAGACCAAAAAACGAGTAAATTTTACCACTTATTATTATATATCGAAAACTGCAGAACACAAATCGAGTCAAGAAGAATCATAAATTGAGTCACACCCTTGTCTTCGCGATATCCTTAGCTGCAACTCTAGAGAAAATTAAAAGATCAGAAAGAGGCATGAACAAAAAGCATACTAGATGATGTAGACTAATCTCAATTGTTATACCAAGAAAGTATTAACCAATAGCTGCATACCTCATTGCTAGATGAAGAGGTCTACACCATATCAAGTGTGGCAAAGAGATGCCAAGGATACTATAGATGGTAGACAGGAAAAAACAGTTTGGAATCTGCAACCAGAAGAAATTATCGCTGTAAATTAGACTATTTTGAACTGAAAAGTAGAATAAACAATGTATGTATATTTTTTCTTATTAACAATAGAAAGATTGTCCAAGCATACAATTTTAGGATGACAGAACTACTAAAATCAAGGTAAAAAGGCATAATGGTTCAACTTCCACATAACTCAACCAGTAATGGATAAATGCAATTGGATCAGTAAGAGAATCTCCAAGAGTGTCTAAAAAATAGAGTCAGAAAAGCTAGTTTTGGAACCTTGCCAAAAATAGTCTCCATTTGGATAGAATGCTACACTAGTAAGTACGTTTCACTATAACCAAATGAATCTTTAGTTAGGTTAGGTTGACAAAAGTAAATTTTCTTTACTGCCAACCCACATGGTCAAAGCGTTAAAAACAACCTAATTGGTATGATTGATCTCAAGAAGCAAAACACACAAAAAGAAAACCTAAAACTTTAGAAAAGAAAATTATCAAGTGCACTATTTGCAATTGCTGCTGCAACAGAAAGTAAATTATCATAACAACGCCTCATATCTGCAATATCCTGTCAAAGAAACCAGCAATTTAGAAAAAAAAACTAGCAGAATGAGAAGCAGTAATTCTTAGCGCAAGAAAAATTTTAACTAAAGCATTTATGAAATTTGGGTGAATCTATACAGCGTGTAAACAGCAGGACATTGCTAGTGTACACCTTTTGTTATTCAGGACACCCTCACTAACAATTAGCTCATTTTAAACAATTTCAGATTTCTGAACAAGACTGTATGATCCTACTAGATTAGACAGGATCATCAACAAGAAAAACGGCACCCATAAGGGCATAAGGCCATAACTGCAAGGAATTTGGCATCGTAACGCCAGCTAACTGGCACACTACACTGGTGCAGAATGCAGACAAACCATCCTAATCTTTGGATTTTTGTAGGTCCAGAATGACACAACACACAACCATCACAAATTCACAATCGCCCAATTACCACATCACTGAAGAGGAGAGAGTGCGACCCAACAATAACCAAACTAAACATGACAGATAGCCATGAAAGTTGATTTGAAATTCGTAAACTGTCAAATGATGAGCAGATCAATGGAATTCTCTCGGAAATACACGAAATCAAAAAATGTAAGCTGACAAATACCCCATCAGACTAGAAACAGCCCAAGCTCCTTTGTCCCTTTGGAACCTCGAGGATCTCCAACTGCGTGTGCTGAAATGGAGCACACGGATCCAAACACTAGGATTCCCATGCAATTCGCAGCGTACTTCGGTTCGGTGACACCAACTCCGGACAACCAACCATCAAAAACAATCGCCCGAAAACCAACACCCGCACCTCACGCATGCAGCCGCGAAAGCCGGTCGGGACTAGGCCGCCGCTCCTCCCTCGCGAAACCTCCGCAACGGCGCAACCCCGACCAACTCACCCGCCCCCGCCCACCCACAGTTCGCTCACTGGGCCGGTCGGTCGTGCAGCCGCACAGAGAAAAAGGAAGAGGTGAAGCCTCGCACCTGGGCAGCCACGAGGAGCTCGTCCGCGGCGGCAAAAAGGCCCTGGCCGGCGTCCGCATCCACGCATGATATCCAATCACCACCCTCGCTACCCCGGCCCGCCGCTTGCTTGAATCGCCTCCGCGCCGCGCGCCGCCCGCCACCACGACAAACATGAGGAACATTGCATATACGAAATGAAAAAAAAGAAGAAGCTTTAGGGTTACTGGGTTCGGGTGCGCCTGCGGGGGAAGAAGACCCGGATGAATCTAAGCCCTCTCTTGGAGATCCAACGGACTGCACGAAAGTGATCGAGAGAAACAGAAAAATCAAACATTTGATGAGAAGTAAATCTGTTTCCAAATTAATTCAACAGAATTAATTAGTCAAAGATTATACTCTCTCCAATTTTCTAAAAAATATCGTTTTAGATAGCGACAGTCTAAAAAAATAACTTTGACTGTTACTTTTTGCTATAAAATATAGTCTATATGTACCTTTATGAAACTACATGTCGAGATGAATCTACTTACATCACTTCCATATTTTCAAACTCAACCCAAAATAATTTTTTTGCAGTCAAAGCTTAAATATTTAACTTAAGACAACATAAAAACGACATTCTTTAGGAAATCAAAAGGAGAGCCGTCAATCGAAGTTGAGCGGATATAGCCATCGACTTAAGACAACATGTTATTTGTGGCTGTTGAGACTTGAGACCACAAAAGTTCAGCGTTGATTGTAGTACTGTAGACCTTTGGACGACATGCATGTTCGACGCCATGCTGGTTCCTCCAGCAATTTTTTTAGATAACATCTCTGATGTGTCCTTGTATGGAAACCAATCTATACTGTTCCGTTTCGTTTTCCAATCCTGCTGCCTACGGCAGGCGACGCGACGCGACCGCGGCGGGGAAGGTGCGGCGGCGCATGGCCGTGCACAGGCTGCACTGGTGGGACAAGTCAGAGGTTTCCGTCCGGAGCCGGGCTTTTCCTCCGTGAGGAAGCGAAAGGCGAACCGCTGTCTCCACCGCCGCTCGTCAGGCCCCTCCCGCTCGCCTTCGGCGTCCTCGCCGGAGCGCGCAGGGAGAGGGGGCCAGCCTCCTTTAGTTGCTAAATCTAGTAGTAGCAGCTAGTGCCTTCATGGCTAGTGACCTCCGTGGCAAGTCTTGGTTGAATGGAGTCGCTGCCGTCGCGGTCGCCGTCTTCGTCGGTCACCTCGCCGCCGTCGTCCTCCATGATCAGGTATGGTTAAATAAAATAAATCCGCCTCCCCCTCTTGCAGATCCTCTCCCCATCGACTTCACCACCGCAGCCTCATCCTTTCGCTCCCACCGGGATCTGCTTCTCCATGAATCCACCCCCTCCACCACTGCCCACCTCCTCCACTGCTCCACTCCGTCCCGTCAAGTACCCTGCAGCCAATGCCCACCTCCTCCACTGCTCCACTCCGTCCCGTCAAGTACCCTGCAGTCAAAGTTCTTGCGGATCCATGTCCATCTCCGGCACAACATCATCCGACGCTGCCTCGACAAGTCCGCCATCACCAAGGATTCGACTGTGAGCTTCTTCTTCTACATCCGGCGACGGCAATCCAACTATTCTTCGGTCGCTTGGAACGATCCTCCTCGGCTCGATCGTCCTGCCTACAACCGACGCGATGCGCGGTCCCTTCATCTGCAGAGCCTTAGCGCGCCTCTCCTCCGCCCGGCGAGCTCGTCGCTGTCACCGCCACTGTGTTTTTTGTTGTGCTTATCCGGTCTTTGAACCTTGATGTAATTTGGTCCTCTTTAGAGCTCCTTTTTGTAAGATTGACTGCTTAATATATATAAAGTTTGTAGTTGTAAAAAAAAAATTTTCCGTCCGGGCTCCGGCGGTGCATGCGCCGCCCGCGGTGGCGGCTAGCACGTACTGCATTCAATCAGAGTCGCATCGGCGCGTACTGTGAATTTACCTGCTCAGACGTCACACAATCCCGCCATCTCCTCTGCTAGGTGGAGTTGACCAAAGATGCCTATGCTTTCATTAATTCAACAATGACACAAAACTTGTGTTGACCAAAGATTTAAAGTTTCAATTTTGATTTGCGAGTGCGCCACAAAACTGACAAAAGAAGAGAAGGAAGGTGTGTAGCGAACATGACCTCATAAGCAATTTGTTCGAGTTTGATTTTGGTGATTAATGACAACATGATCAATGAGACTCACCAAATTGTTGAGCATGTCTTTGTAGGTAGTCCTAGGTCCCATGGATATTACCAGAGTTAACATATCATGCCCAAGTTAACATGTGCATAGCAAAAATGAGGACTTAGTATATATTTTGAGGCTATAAGTGATGACATGTTAAGTGATGGTATGTTAAGGGATGGTATGTTAAGTTCAAGTGATGGCAAGTGGATGACGCAAAGAAAACAGCAAAAAGGCACAATCGAAGGAACCGACGGTCCATTTTCTACATGCGTCGGATGAATGGAAGAAACAAAGCAGCAGAAGACAATAGCACCGGACGAATCGACGGTCTAAGTGAGTGCACCGTCGGTCTATCCGGTGATTAGAGAAATCGAGACAGAGACACGTCAAGACTGAAGCAGTAGCACCGGATGAACTGACGAGGAGGCAGCGGTTCATCCGACGGTCCTTGAGTTTAAGACAGAGAGCAGCTGGTTCAGAAGACTTAAGCACCAGATGAACCGACGGTGTATGCATCGGTTCATCCGACGACCTCGAGGAAACTAACAGTAAGGTTTTGGAAGCGAAGTCTTCAGCACCGGATGAACCGACGGTGTATGCATTGGTTCATCCGACAGCCTCAAGGAAACTAACAGTAAGGTTTTGGAAGCGAAGTCTTCAGCACCGGATGAACCGACGGTGTGTCTGTTGAAGCGTCGGATGAGTTGTGTCAACGGTCATGTGCGGTGGAAGGCAACAACTAGTAGCACCGGATGAACCGATGCCCGGAAAAAGCACAACGTCGGATCATCTGATGGTACTACTTTCTACAGCTTTGGACGGCTAGTTTGATGCCTTGACATATTTATACCCCTTCCTCCCCAACATTTGAGGTTGCTGGATAGTGTTGGATTGTGTGGAAGTGCAGAGGAGTGTGAGACACATACAAGATCATATCCAAGCCATACAAGTGCTAAATTGCTCATCCATAGACTTGCACATGCTTTATGTGTGTGCTTAGTGCTAGGTTTAGCCTAGAGCTGAGTGAGTGCAAGGGGCCTAAGTGGCTCACCGGCAATCGTCTTCGACCCTCCGACTTGGTGTGGAGTGGCGAGGACACTTTGTGCGGGGGACGTGGAGACCCCCCTTCCTTAGTGGAGAAGCTCCTTAGTGGAGGCGTTGTCAAGGTGACCAAGGGAGCTTGGCGAGTGCCTTAGTAGCGAGTCAAGTGGTGCTCTTGGGAGAAACTTGGTGACCGGGAAGCAATACTCTTGTGTGAGTGTTTCAACAACATGGACTAGGGATGGCTAAGTGACTACCGATACCACGGGATAAATCGTGTGTCAAGAGTTTGCTTCCTCTTATCCCTCTTTACGTTTCCGCATTACTCTCTTGCAATCCTTGCTTGCCTTTACTTTCCTAGAGTAGTATCATGCTAGGATTAGCTATAGGTTGCAAAATTTAGTTTGGGATGAGGTTCACACTAGATCAACCTTAGATTGCACATCTGGATAGATTTGATCTAATTTATTTTATGCAAAGCAGTGAAGTCATAGGTTAAGGTTTTAAGTTGCCTAATTCACCTCCTCCCCCTCTTAAGCTACGAGCATCTAGCAAAACCATGGTGACCGTCATCCGATGTGCCCCCGGCGCGATGCAGCGGACGGCGCTATCAACCACGTCCGGCAAGACCGCTTCTCCCGAAGGGAACCGGACATCAACTACAACAACAAGAGCACCGTGGTGCCTATGGACATGGAGCTGGAAATGCCTGGCCTCCTGGGCTTCCGGGAGGAAGGTTTCCCCAAACCTATCTCAGATTGCCGTTGTCTTGCAACAAGCTGATACTATAGGCGTGTTTGACAGGACTCCAGCTCTGCCAAACCAACTCTGGAGCTGCTGCTCCAGCACAGAGCAGCTCCACGCGTGGAGTTGGACTCTCAATTTGGAGCTCAGAAATTTGTTTGGCAGGGATAACAGCTCCAGCTCCAGAAATGAGGAATTTGAATGGATTGCCCTCTTTTACCCTTAGGTACACAGCCTTTTTTTTTTCTTTTGCCGTTTTTCATCGTCGACGTGTGGTGCATGGCGATTTTTTTTCTTTCGATCTGTTTTCTGGACGTGTGTGGTGCATGGCGTGGTCTTTTTTTTTCTTTCGGTTTTTTTTCAACTATCGAACCGACGGTCATCAAATGAAAAATTGCGTTGGCTTCTGTCATGCATAATCAAACAAAAATCACGTCAAATGAGAATAACTTCGATCGGCAAAACATGTTAACACATAAGAATTGTTTAAACGAAATATAACATTACAGATTTCGATAACAAGCTAGTTCCAACCAAGAGCGAGAGTTGTGACAAGTTCATTCCGAAAAGTATCCATGCAATGTGCATTGGCTTCCGTAGTAGATGTATCTGATGCGTTCGCCGGAACGGCAAATCATTTATACCGATTCGGAATTGTAGGCATAAAATTAGGATCACGATCAAACCGAGCAAAGTCTGCATCCTCACTGTTATGCTCGCGAATGAAATTGTGGAGAACCATACAAGCCACAACTATCATTTTTTGCTTCCACATGGGATATTTCTTCATCCAGTATAGAATTTCCCACTTCATTTTCAGTAACCCCAAGGATCTCTCAATCACATTGCGAATAGATGAATGTTTGCGATTGAACTTTTCCTTCGGGGTTCTAGGTTCCATACCTCTATGCCACTCAGGCATATGATACCTCTCACCCTTGTACGGAGCTAGATAACTGGGGTGATTAGGATACCCCGCATCAACAACGTAATATTTACCTACAAATGATACAAAAATAATTATACTACAAATGATACGTAAAACATAATTGTATTGTCAACGCAAGTAAATTAATTACCTTGTGGAGGATGTGGAAATATTTCCTTGTCTACACTCAATGCATTGTATAGCACACTTGTGTCGTGCATAGATCCCGGTTGGCCCGTCGTTGACACATATGTGAATCGCATGTCGAAATCACAAACTGCTAACACATTTTGGGTGAGTATCCCTGTCTTCCCAATGTACCTCACTTGCTCATCCGGTGAAAGTGTGACACGGATATGTGTGCCATCAAGTGCTCCAATGCAATCCTGGAAATATGGATAGGCTCGCTTGTCATCCCTTATCCTCTTATGGATCTTATGAAAATTTGGATCTTTTGGTCTAATGAAATCCTTTGCCATGTCCATCAAACTGAACAAAACATCTTCAAATTTTCTTGAAATAGTTTCACCCGAGTGCTTGAATCTATTAACAGCTCTACTGATGGACTCATTCCCTCCACAAATGAATAACAGGATACCTAGACTCTCAATAGTTGACATGTGTAGTGATTCTTTCAACCCGTACCTGTCAACCAATAACCCATGGAGGTTGAAGAAAATTTCGGTGCTCATGCGAAGTTGTCTATGGCATTCTCCTGGAGTGTTGAAAAGCTCCAACATAAACCCCATTCCACTTGTTGTAGACGTCCTTGGAGGGTTTTTAGTAAGATACATGTCAACATATATTTGTGCCATCATAGCACCGCCTAAGACCATTCTGAAAAATCCTCAATCTCATCATCATCATCATCACTGTATATCTGCAAGAATTTGTCAACAAGACATAGATAAAGAATTTGTCAACAAGACATAGATAAATAAAATGTCAACAAGACATAGATAAAGAATTTGTCAACAAGACATAGATAAATAAAATGTCAACACGAGACATAGATAAATTTGTCCACAAGAACCACACATAGATAAATTTGTCCACAAGAACCACACATAGATAAATTGTCCACAAGACACACACATAGATAAATTGTTCACAAGACACACACATAGATAATATGTCTACAAGACATAGATAAATGACACTGGACTGATCATTTTCCGAACATCATCTCAAACTTCCTCTTTAGCCAATTGAACCTAGCCTCCTTGGTGGGCATAGTCATAAACATTTGTCTGTGTTCTTTCTTCACAAACAACTCGGTTGCCACATAGTGCTCATCACTCCCAAGATCAGCCCCACATGCAATGACATGATCCATGACTTCTTCAATAGTGATCCCTCCTAGCCTAGAAGACACAAAAGCCTGAGCACTCTCTGATATCTTTGAAATATTTTCCTGTATAACAAGTCCAGTGCTAGTCTTAGTCTTCTTGTTAGGTTTATCAAGAATAATGTGAGCCTTTCTCTTAGGTTTGTTGATAGGTGTAGGAGAGACTTCCAAAATTTCTTCACCAATATCTTCACCATTATTCTCCTCACCATTCTCCTCACCGTTCTCCTCACCATTTTCCAAATCAATATGATCGGAGGGATCTGCACTAGGTGGTATGATCAGGTTGGAAGACATAGGATTCCAATGATCTGTCTCTTCATTAATGATGCTCCCAAACATCACCTTCATATCATCTTCATTTTGGAGAGGCCTATTCTTAAATTTCCCAACACCAGGTATCTCCTACATATTTAAGCTAAAGTAAGCAATTGCATTATATTAAAAAAGTTGAAAGAAAAGCAAATATTAGATGCTCACATTTTTTTATTTTTTTCCACCACTCGGCATCCATGTTGATAGTTCCATTGTCCCAATTCCAACCTTGACCAGTTTGTTTCCTCATCAATTTTCTCCAAATAGTCAAATCATTCTTCAACTTGTCCCATTTGTTCTTAAGCTAACTTTTTTTCAACATGATACCGATACACTGGAAAAACCTCGCAATCACCTCGTTATAGCCCACATTATTAAAGTGTGTGTTCGGTCTATTTCCTTTTCTAACTTGTTCAGCAAACAATGAGCAAACAACAGTGGTATGATGATCATTCCAATCAATATAATCCCCCTATGCATGTATTATCACAAAACAGTTTAAGCATCTAGAAATAAAATTTGTGAACACTGCAAATTGATAACGAATTGTACCTGGTCATCATCTCTAACCCTTTTGGCCGACGCAGCACGTCTCCTAGACATAGCAGATGCTTGGGACGCGTTCAGACCGCCCGCACCAAGTCCGTGGCGTCGGCTGCCTCGCCGCCGGCGTTCAAGCCGTAGCCGGTGTTCGAATAGGCTGCGGCAGCGGCGGTACTACCGCCGCGCCTGGGCGGCGCGGCGTGCAGCCCGCCACGCATACGGGCGGCCACGCTAGGGGTAGCCCGCATACGGGTGGTGACATGCTGTTGACGGTCCTTACAACAAAGATTCGACCGTCAAAACCTCGGGTTCGAGAGGAGTATATGGCAAGTTTCATGCACATTTTTAGTACTAATAAAGTTCCACGAGTTGTGTTGTGAATTTCATACAGGTACACATTTTGGGAGAAATTGGACCAGCCGACGCGGTGGCGGGCGCGGCTGCCGAGGCTTCGGCCGCACCAACAGGTGCGCACCTACCATATGCCACATCTCGGGTCCACTGCACCAACAATCCCACAAACACACCTTGGATGGATGAGATACCCCGGTGAATGGTCGGTTTGATCAAAAGGCTAAGGTTGGAAGCACTTGGATCGATGGACCGCACTCAACCGCCACAACCGTCATTGAGAGCAATCCTAGGCGTCCACGAGCATGGCGGTGCATCACGGCTGCACGGGAGGTGGGCGGCCGCACCTAGAGGCCGGCGCACTATCAAGCGGCGTCGGGGCGAAACCGACCCAAGGAACCGACCTACAACCGCCTCAGGAGCAGTGATCAGGGGCGTCAAGGCGAGGCGGTGGATCATAGGGCGGCCGCACCTCGATCCGGCCGCACGACATATTGGTCCCACGCGCTCCACCGACCGTCCTTGCCTATCAAAGGCACCTCACACTCACTGGATTGGACACACGCAGGAGCATCTCCATTTTCCTCTTTTGTTCACTTAGAGTAGGATTAGTGTAGTTGGGAGTTAGAGTCAAGTCAAGCTAGTCTCGGGGTTCCGGAGGAGTCTTCTTGAGTTTGGGTACTACTCTTGTATCCTTTTCCTTTGTTTAAGATTCAAGTGCAATTTCAAGTTATCTTTCTATCTTACATTCGAGTCAATTACATTCAGCTTTTACTTTGCTCTAGAAGCTTTATTCTTGGTTTAGACTAAAGTTAGTTTAGTCTTGGTTAGCATAGCTCTCTTGAACCCTATAGTGTTGTGGTCATTCTTCGCTTGATCTCCTGGGTTCACGGGAGAGAGAGACCTTTCTCTAAAGGCCTTAGGGAAGGTTCTTTGGTTCGTTGAGGGCGGTGCTCGAACTTGCCTTAGTCTTAGATTGGTGTCCTTTTCAATGGAATAGTTGTGGTACCCTAAGGAGGTGACAGTCTGACGGCTCTGTAGTCCACCACGTTAGTTCGGGCCGGTGGGATTCAGCGTCGTCGTTCTCCCTTCTCATCCCCCGAGGCGTGGCTTTGCATGCCCTGCAAAGCACTAGAAGAGCTTGTTGAGTTTAGCTTACCTTGGTTATCCTTTGCCTTAGTTCTTTGCTTAGAGTTGACAAGAATAGATAGATTGTGTTAGGATCCTTTCTCGTCTCGTTGTCCTCCCAACTCACTAGATCCTCTCTAGTCCTTTATTAAGATCTCCTCGTGTGTCAAGTTATCCTCCGATATCTTTATTTGTTACCCCAGCTATAGCTCTTTACCAAGTCTTGTTTATTCCTCCACCGTTTATTCGATCATCTTATGCCATAGTGCCTCCCTTGGGCAAAATATAAATACGATAACCCGAATACCACCGGGTGAAGTGCTACAAGCGGCTAAGGACCACGTGTGTTTTACCAAAGACATTCCTAGCTCCATTACTAGGTGTATAAACCCGAGTGAGGCAAGGAGCAACAAGCATTCTGGAGCAATAGGCACTAGATATCTTTTGGTACATTATCCCGTCGGAACTGCCTTTTAGCGGAGTTTATCCTACTCCGCTCCTAGTTTGGAGTAGTACCCTTTGACAGCTTCTATCTTCACATCTATCAAGAGTCGCTTTAGAAGGATATTCCGACTTGGTGTCACTACCCTTCAAAATTTCTCTCGCTTTATCACGACAAATCCAATGATCTCGAGATGTAACCATCTTTCTCATGGCCAAAGAAGCCAACCTTGAGTTCTCTATTGATCAAACCCACGATCCGACTAAGATGGAAATCCCAATCGGAAATGGAAATCTTAAACCAAGGTTCTTCCCCAATGAAAGTATTTCTCCAAAATTCCTTTCCATCGCCTGAAAAATCCTTTTTCGTGATTCAAGGAGAAAATCCATACAATCACTTGAGGAATTTCGAGCAATTATGCTCTACTGCTGATGCTCCGATCTTTCTCCTGACTAATTCGAGTTAGACTTCTTCCATTCTCACGGAAAAGCAAGGCTTGGTACTTCCAAGAGAAGGAAGTCACCATGGATTGGAGAAATTTCACATGACAAGCTCGTGCCAAATACTTCCCTTATATCGCCCTCATGAATCTTCGAAAGCAAATTATCAATTTCCAATGATGAAGACCGAATCCCTTAGTCAAGCATGGACTAGATTCCATGATCTCATACACACCCCGATCATGGCCTTCCAGATATCGTGTTGATTCAGCATTTTCAGCACGGCCTATCTCGAGACAACATTTTCCGCTTGCTTGCACTCACAAAGGGATCACTTTTTCATGAAAATCCGACTGAGGGGCTAGAAATTTTAGAGAGGATCTTAGCTATGCCCGTAAGAGAAGAGAAGAAATCAAGGACCATTCCCAATCTTGGATATATCGGATTATCACCTATCTATCATTTTTCTTCCAAACTCTAGTGAATTACCTCTCTAATCGAGAGAATCAATCAAATAAGAAATGATCATCGACAAGTCCAGCTCAAGGACTATAAATTCGACGGCTCTCACCGTGAGATAAACCGCATTTGTCCCTTCCTAAGCATCGTGCATGTTTAATTTTCAAAATCCTTTTAGCCACTACATGACTTAGAGTGTAGAAGGTTTAAGGACAATTTTGGGCATTTTCCTAGTGCTGTAACATCCTTGAACTTGCTTGAATATAAAAATATGGATTTCAAAATTTTTGCTTTGTAATTGAGTGCTCATGAAATAATATAAGGATGTCTTCTTTTTCCTTCCCTTAATTCCTAGATTTAATTTGAAATCAAATAATATTTTTTAGGACTTATAAAATGTTAGAGTGTGAAGTTGGATCTTCATTGGATTTTATTTGGAGTTCTTTGATTGCTATTCAAATTTGAATGCAAATTCAAATTTGAATATGTGTAGCTAAGTGCTTTAGATAATAGGAAAAAGCTCCAAACCCATCTTGGGCCGAGCCCAAACCAGCGAAGTCCGATGGGCCACCTCCACTTCTTTCCGGTTTCAACCGCACCCTCAACCTTTCCCTGTTGCCACGCCGCCAGCCGCCTGCTCACCACTCACCACACAAGACCGTGTCACTTGCTGGGACCAAGCCGACGGATGACGTCCGCTTTCCTCCTCTTTTTCCCTTTAGTGACGCCGGAGGCCTGGCGCCACGCGCTGCATGGACGCCATGTCATGATGCAGCTGGCCTCCATGCGCATCGCTGGGCTGCCCACTCCCTACCTACCCGCTATAAGAGGCCACCGCGCAGCCGGTTCTCCCAACCCTAGCTGCCTTGGGGAAACCGTCTCGCCCACACCACCCGCCACGGGAGGAGAAGGAGAAGGGGAAGAGCAGAGGCTCTGAGGTCGACCAGTGCACGGCCGCCATGAAGACCCGGAGGCCGCCTGTGGGACTCGGACGCCGAGGAGCCGTGAACCACGACGCACGATCCTCGCTTCCTCTACTCCCGCCGCCTCCTTCTCACCGACGCCACCCGCCCGCCCTTCACCAGAATCGTGACTTCTGCGGGCCACCAAGGTGAGGACACGCTCCTTCAGGATGCCCCGCCGAGCCGAGGGGAAAGCCGCCCACCACCGCGCCGCCACAAGACGCTGGCTGGTGATGCCGGCCGTGCTGGAAACTTCTTGCGCCTTCACCGCCGCACGCAGCCCGCCACCATTCCTTTGTTTCTTCGCATTTTACCTGCTCGCCGTAGTGCGCCGCCGCGTCGAGCTGATGCCCGCCCGCCGCTGACGCAGGCGACGCGTCTGCATATCTTTTTGGCCTGGCGGAGCACCCGGCACGCTGCACCACGCACGCCGCCGAGCCGCCGCACGCGCGTCGCCACACGCACTGTGGCACACCCACGCCGCGCGCCGAGCTTCAAGTCGACCTTCCGCCGCGGGCGAACCGCACCTCTTCACGTGCTTCGCCGCCTCTCTCTCTCGTGCCCGTGTGGCCGAGCACACGACAGCACACGCTGCACACCCGCACACGTGAGCCGGCCGCGATCGGTTCCCCGCCATGTCGCCGTAGCCGGTGACCCCTGCCGCCACGACTGCGGGTCCCGCGCCGGTCGCCAGACGAGCCAAGATCCACCCTTTTTCCCTACCCTAGCGAAGCCCTAGCACCCGCGCGTGCTGCGGTCGCTTTGTTGATCGCGCAGTCCGCCTCACCACGGGCGAGCATGCTCCCCGCCATCCCTTAGGCGATTTCTCGAAACACCGTGCACGCCACCTCCAAAAACCCATCCGGGTTTTTAGCCGCACGCACCTACAAGACATGCCGCACCGCAGATCCCATTCGATCCCGTGGCTGCCCAATCATATCCTTCGCCACACGCCCGCCGCATGACCCCGGATCGAGAAGATCCTCCGGATGCATGCGCCTCGCCACCACGCAGCACGCAGTGCTTTAGCCGCTTAAAGCCGCCACTATGGCAGCCACCTCACCCGCTAGAGCTAGGTTCCACCACTGTAGTTAGCTTTAAGCCCCTTGAGCTGGCCCGAGCTGGCTTAGAGTTATTGCTATTGTGTATGCGCATTTTATTTCCGTAAAACTATTTTATCTTTGGAAAATCGTATAATAAATCCATTTTGCTCAAAAAATACAAAACCTTTTCCAGAAATTCTCTACAATCTTAAACTCCGTGTTAGGCTAGTGTTCGCTCTTTTGGCTCTTAATTGCTGTTCTTTGGAGTTATTTGCATTAGGACCGTTCTTTATTTTCTTTTCTATTAGAGGAGCCGGGAGCTGATCCCGAGTACGACTCACTACGCGACGACTACGCCGAGGACTACTGCACCCTGTGTTCACGCCCGATCGACTTTTGAAAACCTATTAGACATTGCAATATAGAATGCTAGCGCTTTACTTTATATGCATGTTGATGAACCTTGCACCGCCTATTTTATTTACCCTGTCCTTGATTGTCCTACTACTATATATATGTTTATAAGCGTGTATATACGCTGAGCTTCGCGATGCATGTGTTGGGATGATAATAGTGGTTCTTGGCGTGTGTGGGGAAAAACCGGCAGGAGAAGGCGTTTTGGGTACTTTGGCGGGGTGAGCAAACAACCGATCCGGGATCGGGACGGGTGCACTCCTGTATCCCCACTTTTACGATTTTCGGAGCCTAGGTGTTGGGGGTTTTACTTGCGCTTGGAGGATATGAGCTCGCCCGCGAAAACCGAGTGGATAGACCTTTCACGGGACCTTTACGTACACACCACCCGCCGAGCGTGGGGTTAGGGGCCGAGTTGAGCTCGCAAGTGAACCATACCGCCAGAGGATAGCGGGTATCGGGGGAGAGGTGGGAGAGACCACCTTTCTCGAGCGACTCCCGTGTGGCCACACGGAGCATTTCACGCCCGGCAATCCCTTCGAGGGATCGCTTTGAGGGCGGATGCGTGATGGGACCGTAACTCACCGAGAGTTCGCGGTAGGATGGGCTCGATCGGCCGATACACGCCGGGTGCCATTCCGGTTGGGTTCTGTGTACACGCTCTGCAGAGTTGTATTCGATCTATAGCTATAGCCGCATCCTCGGTCATGGACATGTCCCCCGATAGCTTTGTTCTCATATGTTTTAGGTTCTACCTTCCCCTATAGTTGAGAGTGTGGTGAGCCGTGGTTGCGGTCGGGGAGAGAGTGGCTCCCTCTACCTCGCGGATCCGATTGCAATCATTGAGGCGAGGAGAGGAAGTTCTCGCATCGACCCTAGATGGAGGTAGGTTGTGGAGGCGGGGCCACAGGTTACTAGGTGGTTCCGTGTTGTGTTGAGAGCTTTGGGTTGGGATCTTGATGGAGATATCTTGATGTTACTCTGCTCTTGCTGCATAGGAAACCCGAGCTACTTCCTTGTCTCTTTTCTTCCCTTTAGAAGTTAGGCCACTTAAAGATGCATCTGATTGGTGGCGTGGACCTATCCCACTCCTTGGGGATAGACTTTGGGTGTGCAGGGTATGAGTCCGAGTTGACAACAACGCCGATGGATGGTACAGCGAGGGATGCGTCGCCGCCTCAAGGATGCCTGTGGCGAGAAGAATAAAAGATGGAGACCCTTCTGAGATGCTAGCTACCGTTGCTTAGAATTTCACTCTGATTCAGCCAAGAGGCTTGTAATGATGTACTCCATAATGGACATGTAATAAATTTATGTACTAATGCTTATGTGTGATGCGATGTATGACTGTGTTTTACTATCTGTGAGACGTTCTATACACGATAGCCACTGATCCAGGGACTATCGCGATGGTACAGGGATTCGGGTTTTCTTTGAAAATCCGGGGTTTTACAGGTGGTATCAGAGCCATACTTGACCGTAGCACGTATCCCTAGAAATGGCCGATAGAAATAGGACTCTAAACGATCTATTTCTATATGTATACCCTTGAGCTATATTATAAAAACTTACCTCTTTTTGAAAACATCTCACTTACCTGCGCTAACTAAGATTTCTTCGTGTCACATGAAATGGGCGCCAAGTTGCGGTGATCACCCCGAGATGTGCGGGCGATCCGCCTTGGATGGAGAGGGCCCTTCTCAGGCTTGGGGTCCCTCCTACCTACGTCACGCATCACGTCCGAGTACGTGCCCGCCGTGACAGGACGGATGGTGCTCTGCACGGTTGCCGTCCTTCCTCACCCGAGCCTTCCGGGGTTCAAGGGGGAGGTCTGCTACAGCACCGCACTGACCGTCCGCGATCGATGGACGCGCCGCTTGCCGCCCAGTCTGGGCTGCCTTCGCCCGATCGCGCCACCTTCGAGTCCGGGACGCTCCGTCTTCTTCGGGACTCTTGGCGCTGGCACCGCTTCGTGGGCGGGTCCCGCCGCACGAGGGATCCGGGGCGGCGTTGATGCGCACCCTTCCGCGAGTCGGCGAGACTGCGTGGAGACCACCGGCTACTTGGTCGACCTCGACAAGTACGCACGCCGCCTGGAGGATGAGTCACGGACCCTCTTTGGCGAGATCAGAGACGCCACCGTTGAGGCCCGCCATCCGCCGCGCCTTGCCTGGAGAGAGAGAACAGTGCACTACGCCACCGTGCTCGCCGGCAGCGGAGCCTCAAGCTGCGACCACCGTCCTGCTGCAGTCCGAGAGGGAGCGTGTGGACACCCACGTGGAGCTGCTGTACGTCAAGGAGGACCTCTGCAAGATGTCCTCGAGTCAGAACAGGCTGAAGGACAGACTTCAGAGCAAGGATGACATGCTCACGGTACGTGCCCACCTGCTCGGCTGTGAGCGGATCAAGGTGGAGAAGCTGGAGAAGAACAGGGCGGAGAACGTCGCCAACCTCGCGTGGCTTACACGCGCACGGGCTGTCTACGAGGAGACAAGGCCGGCGAGGAGGACTTGGGAGGATGCCAACTCTCTCGCGTGGGACGAGCTCGAGGAGCTCAACGAGAGCTGCGAGTCATAGCGTGCGATCCGCACGAGACCTTCGGTTGCACCCCCGCCTCAAGATACACTTGTCCGATGGATCGGATGCCGACCCCCATCGAGACCGAGGAGGTACGCGAGGCACACGCCTTTGTGTCTTGGATCTTCCCTCCGGACTACCCCACTGAGGACCGCTACCCCGTCTCGTACAAGAGGGCTCGCACAGTAGAGTGCAGAGCGAGGACATGACCTAGAGTAGAGTTGTGATAGTAGTTTCCATGAGTTGTTCCATGCAGCGAGCATGTTCGGTGCATGAAGAGTCATGTCACACCATGTAGGCACCACCCTTTTGAGCATGTAACGATGTATTAGGCGTTGATTTGAGCTGCTACCCCTAAGGTCCGAGTCACCTCGGGAAGCATATGTACTACTCATGCTTGTATGCTTGGATCTTAATGGAGTTATTTGTGTCTTAATGCTTTTTCTCATTGAGTGTTGGTTATATAAATAGTTTTATTTTCATGTTTGTCTCAGACTCATATATGTTGGTGAGTGACGTTGTATAAAAGTCCTTTCTTCCCCGGTCGTGTTTTCAAGGATGTCGATCCACGATCCAGCCGTCTGTTTGCGCGCCTTGAGGAGGCTGCCGTGAGGAGGAAGCCCCATAGGGCGTGGCCGTGGTCGTGGCCGTGCACGCGCTCGTGGGACGGCGTGCACCTGCCCGTGGCCGTGGACGCCGCCCCTATGTGGAGGAGCTTTGGGAGCTCGAGGCCGGGGTGCCGGAGCACCGCCACCGCCTGAGGGTGAAGCCGAGGCGGGATGGAGAGCCGAGCAAGAACAGAGCAAGACCAGCCTGAGCGGACTAGCCTCTCCAACTTGGTGGATGTGATGGCTGTCCGAGACTCGGATGCGAGGATGGCGGAAGCCATGGAGCACCGTGGCAACGGTGGTAACCGTGCTCCAGCAGACGAGGACCTCACGAGGAAGATCGAGAGGTTCATCCGCCTGAAGGCCCCCACCTTCAGCTACTCGGATGACCCGCTCGACACCGACGACTGGCGGAGGGTGATCGAGACCAAGCTCGACCTCACCGCTCTCGACGAGGAGTGCGTCGCCATCGCCGCGCACCCGGTTGGAGGGTCTCGCCAAGTCTTGGTGGGACAACTGCACCGCCACCACCATCCCGCCTTCATCACTTGGCCGAGTTCTCGCGAGGCGCCCGAGCGACTACCAATGAGCTGATCCGTATAGGCGCAGGAGTTCCGCACCATGACGCAGGTGCGAATGAGGGTCGAGGAGCACGATCATTTCATGAAGATGATGCGGTACGCCCCCGACGACACCAACACCGACCAGAAGAAGCAGTTCTAGTTCCTACGAGGCCTTCACCACGGTCTTCGCCAGGGACTGAAGGCGAGCGAGCACAAGTCCCTTCGCCACCTCACAACCGCGCCATCGCGGCCGAGGAGGAGAGGAGGGCCACGAGGAGCGCATGAAGGGCAAGAAGAGGATGGAGATCGGGATCACCACGACCGATCCTTCCGTAGCCGAGGAGCGGCGAGCAACATCTTTGAGGGGAGCTACCGCCGGGCACAACCACCGGGCGCAGCCGAGGAGGCCGTGGCGGTTCCGGAGGGAGGAACCCCTGCCACCCGCAGCAGATCGAGGTTACAACCGCACCGCGAGCGCCATGAGACCTTACCTTGGAGGCTTCACCGTGACCTGCTTCGCCTGTGGCAAGCCTGGCCACAAGTCCTACGAGCCGACAAGAAGACCACCTACACCGAGAGCACTTGCTCTCAGGAGGACGACCTCCTCGGGCACCACCACCGACGCCGGCCGTGGAGGCCTGAACCACCTCATTGAGGAGGAGGTCACGACGCTCCCCGACGCCGTGATCGGTGAGTTTTGGTTTGTGGTACTACTGCTTTGGTCTTCGATACCGTGCAACCGGTCGTATATTACCTCTAGATTCGTGAACAAACTCTCCTCCCTACAACCACCGATCGATTCCTATCATCACGAGTTCACCTCTCGGAGATATCGGATGCACCTACTATGTAGAGGTGTGGATGTGGTCATTCAAGACCACAAGTTCTTGGGGATCGATGTGTTGCCCTCCAATGGCATCGACGTGATTACGGGGATGGATTGGATCACGCCCACAAGGTGTCATCTCTACTTCACCGCGACTAGTGACCTTGGTCCACCCCGATGGAACGAGGGTCACCTTCGAGCCGATGAAGTCTCGAGACATACCACCGGTACGCCTTCACACAAAGGCTATCTCGATGTGCTAGTGGTTGTGAGTACGAAGATGTGTTTCCCAAGAGCTGCCGGGTTTGCCTCCGCATCGACGTGGAGTTCGTGATCAACTTGGTACCGGATCGCACCTATAGCTCGAATCCGTGCATGAATGGCGATGTTGAGCTGAAGTTGTTGAAGGCAGTTAGACTCACCGCTGAGAAGGGTTCATTCGACCGAGTGCTTCACCATGGAGTTCACCACTGCTCGTGCCGAAGAAAGATGGGACTCGATCAGTGTTGATTACTACGCACTCAATGCGGTAACCATCAAGAACAAGTACCCACTACCCGGATCGATGACCGATGGATTAGCTAAGGCAAGCTAAGTTCTTCGAAGATTGATCTCCGATCGAGGCTACCACCGATGAAGATTCGGCCGAAGACATCTTCAAGACGCGTTTATGTCAAAGATGACAAGACGAGTACACTGTCGTATCGTTCGGTCTTACGAACGCCCCGGCATACTTCATGAACATGATGAACAAGGTGTTCATGGAGGAGTTAGACAAGTGTGTCATTGTCTTCATTGACGACATCTTGGTCTTCTCCAAGACTACCAAGAGCATGAAGAAGCACACGAGGATAGTGTTGGAAGCTCGTGCAACGAATGTATGCCAAGTTCAGCAAGTGAGTTACGGATGGAAGAAGTCGCCTTTCTCGGCCACGTGTTGTCAGCTGAAGGAGTGGCCGTAGATCCGAGCAAGATAGAGGTAGTGTCCAAGTGGCAATCACCCAAGACAATGACAGAGATCCGCAGCTTTTCTCGGTTTATTACTACCGCCGGTTCATCGAGAACTTTTCCAAGATTGCGAAGCCCATGAGAACTATTGAAGAGCAACACACCATATGTGTGGTCAGACAAGTGTGAAGCCAGCTTTCAAGAGCTCAAGACCCGCCTCACCACTACACCGGTCCTGACTCTTCCCGATGCGAGCAAAGACTTCGTGGTGTCATCGTGACGATCGAGACAAGGACTCGGGCGTCGATGTAGGGAGGCAAAGTTGTTGCATATGCCTCATGCGCGGCCTTCTAAGCACAAGGAGAACTACCACACATGACCTCGAGCTAGCCGCCGTTCACGCTTTGAAGATATGGAGGCACTACGATGGGCAACAAGTGTGACATTTACACCGCCACAAGAGTCTGAAGTACATCTTCACACAGTCCGAGTTGAACCTGAGATAGCGAAGATGGCTGGAGTTGATCAAGGACTACGACTTGAACATCCACTACCACCCCGGTAAAGCAAATGTCGTAGCCGATGCACCGAGCCGCAAGCATTGCTACAACAACTGATGGTGCGTATGAGCAACCGGCGTATGAGGAAATGGAGAAGCTGAAGTTGGAGATAGTTGAGAAGGGACAATGAAACGTGTTGAGTGAACTACACCCTAGAAGACCAGATTCGCAAGCTCGAAGGATGTCCGAGAAATTGAAGAGGTGAAAGGCTTGATGGCAAGAGGCAAAGCAGCTGACTACCGCCTCGACGAGCAAGGCACACTGTGGTTGAAGGATCGCATATGTGTACCCCGAGCAAGGAGATCCAAGACTCGATTCTGAAGGAAGCTCACGATTCTCTCGGTATTCGATTCACCCCCGCCGCACAAGATGTACCAAGATCTCAAGGTACGTTCGTGGAGAAAATGAGGGAAGACATTGCGAGTACATTGCTAGATGCGACACGTGTCGAGAGTGAAGGTAGAACATCGAGACCCGCCGGTTTGCTTCACTTGAGATACCCACGTGGAAATGGGATGATATCGGCATGGACTTCATAGTGGGTTTACCTCGCACACACTGAGCATGATGCCATATTTGGGTGATTGTTGACGACCACCAAGGTGGCTCACTTTATACCGTGTGAGGATTACCGGTGTCAAACTTGTGGACCTCTACATAGAACAACATCTTGAGGTTACATGGGTCCTCAGGAGCATTGTGTCCGATCGAGGACCCTCAGCTCACCCCGCCTGATGAGTTTGCATGGTTCTATGGGAACGTTGACTACAATGACTTTCCACCATGACTAATGGTCGGAGAGAGTGAATCAAGTACTTGAAGACCTGTTGAGAGCATGTGTGCTAACCTACAACACTAATTGGGAGAAGAGTTTGCCTATGCCGAGTTCTCTTCAACAACAACTGCAAGTCTCCAAGATGGCACCCTTTGAGGCACTATATGGCGAAAGGTGTCGGACACCATTGATGTGGTCCGAGGTGGGGGAGCGAACTTTCTTCAGTCCCGCCACCATTTGTCGAAGCCGAGGAAAATGTTGCTAAGGTCGTGAGAATCAAGATAGCTCGAGTAGGCGAAGAGCTACGCCACCCAAAGAGGAAAGCCGTCTCGTTTGAAGTGGGAGAGCACGTCTACTTGAGGGTTTCACCCCTTCGAGGTACAAAGAGGTTCCATGTCAAAGGGAAGTTGTCTCCAAGGTATGTTGGCGTGCGATCGTGAAAAGGATCGGAAGGTGGCTTACAAACTAGAGCTGCCACCGGAACTCGCCGGAGTACACCCGGTGTTCCACGTGTCTCAACTCCGAAAGTGCGTGGTCGTCGAGAAGAGAGTGCCCGCTCAGGCACTCGACGTCCAGGAGACCTTGGAGTACTTGGAGTACCAGTCCGATCCTTGATGGGCGGAGAAGTCGACCGAGGACCACCCACTGCTTGCAAGGTGCTCTGGAGCAACCACTCCGAGCACGAAGCAACGTGGGAGAAAGAGTCCGTCATGAGGGAGAAATACCCTCATCTCTTCGAACCGGAGGTAACTTCTTAATCTCGGGGACGAGATTCTTGTGAGGGGGGGAGTTCTGTAACATCCTTGAACATGTGAATATACCAAAATATGGATTTCAAAATTTTGCTTTGTAATGTGAGTGCTCATCAAATAATATAAGGATGTCTTCATTTCCTTCCCTTAATTCCTTAGATTTAAATTTGAAATCAAATAATATTTTTAGGTCACTTATAAAATGTTAGAGTGTGAAGTTGGATCTTCATTGGATTTTATTTGAGTTTATTGATTGCTATTCAAATTTGAATGCAAATTCAAATTTGAATATGTGTAGCTAAGTGCTTTAGATAATAGGAAAAGCTCCAAACCCATCAGTTTGGGCCGAGCCCAAACCGATCAAGTCCGATGGGCCACCTCCACTTCTTTTTCCGGTTTCAACCGCACCTCAACCTTTCCATCGCCCACGCCGCGCAGCCCGGCCGCTCACCACCTACGCCGACCACCCTCCCTTTCCTTCTTCTTTTTCCCCTTTTCTTCCTCCCCACTCTCACCGCGGAGCGCCACCATGGAAAGGCCGCGTCCGTGCGGCCATGTCCGCCGCCGCGGATGGCCTCCACGCGTCGAGGGCTCGATCGCGCCGTCCACCCTACCTACCCCTGCCTATAAGAGCCGCCGCAGGTGCCTTGCCCCAAACCCTAGCCGTCCCTGGGGATTCATCCCCATTCTGCCGCCGCTGACGTCCGTGGAGAAGGGGTGTGGGGGAGAGAGGAGGCGGGGAGCTGACTGAGGGTGCGCCGTAGCCGTGAAGCCGGAGCCGTCCGTGAGGAGGGAGCCGGACCTGACCGTCACCGCGCGTCGTCTTCCTCTGCATCCTCTGCTCCGTGCCGCTCCGCCGCGTCGAGCACCCCTTCGCTGATGCCTTCACCGCCGGGTCCCCTTGGACCGCAGGTGAGAACCACGTCCTTCTTCTTCCTGTGGCGCCCGACCTTCGAGTCGAGGTCGCAATCCGAGCCTTGTGTGCTCGAGGGCCTTGTGTGCCCGTGGTCAATCCCGTGCCGCGCCGCGCCGCCGCGCAACCCGCCGTCGCCTGGGAGCCGGCCATCGAGCCGTGCCGGACATTTATGCAGGTGCCGCTGCCGTCGTCACCGCGCGCGCGTCACCCGCTTGACCCCTTTCAGGTTTCATTCTCCGGTGAGCACGATGCTCCGCCGTGCCGCCGCCGCGCACCCCAGCGCACCGTCGCACACGCGCGATGAGCTGCGCATGCGTGCACGCCGCGCGAACGCAACCAAGGCCCGGCCTTTCGTGGCCGCCTGAATCGCCTAGTGTCCGTCGTGCTCGTCGTTTCACCTGGGGTCTTCCCCTGCTTGCTGTCGCCGCGCACACCGCCGTGGCCGAGCCGGCTGGCACGCCCACGCTCTGGCGCACGCCCGTGCGAGCGCGCTCACACGCACCTTCGTGCACACGCACACGCACGTTCGCGCACGCACACCGCCAAGCCGAGCCTTTGGCTCCTTTGCTTGCGCCAAACCTCGCCGGCACGCCGCTCCGCCGCGGACCAATCCCTCGCCACCGGGGAGGTCTTTCCGCCCAGAGACGCGAGCGTTGGGCTACTCCTTCGCACGTGCACGCGATAACCCGCAAGCGCGCGTTTCCCCGCCGGCACCAGCTACCCCAGCCGCACCGCCGGTGACCCCTGTTTTCCGCCGCCGCGGTCATGTCGCAGCGGGTCGATTCCCAGCCAAAGGCCGCACCTTTCTTTGCCCTAGCGAACCAGTGGAGTCTCGCGGATCTCACCGTGGAGCTTGTGGACCCGCCGTCGATGACCCTCGCCGCCGGCGAGTTCTTGCCGATCCGCCGCCTCTTGGGGGCTTTTCCTCGAACACCTGCGGCGGTGCTCCAAAACCCCAGGGGGGATTTCCTCCAGCACGCCGATGCACACGCCGTGGTGGCCGCAGCGGATCCCTGGGATCCTGTGCACCTGACCACTCATGTCCCTGGACATGCGCTGGCCCTCGCAGAGCCGATCCGTAGAGGATCCCGGCGGGATCCTTTGCGCCGCCCCACGCCAGCAACCACGTGTGTGACACGTGTGCTGCAGCTAACTTTAAGCTGCCTGTGTGGCATCCACGCGGGCAGCAAGAGACAACCTGCAGTCACCCTGTAGTTAGCTTTAAGCCCCTTAGAGTCAGCCAGTAGCCAGTTTAAAGATATTGCTATTGTGTATGCGTATTTTTTTCCAGAAAACTATTTTATCTTTGGAAAATCATAATAAATCCATTTTTGCTCCGAAAAATACAAAACCTTTTCCAAAAATTCTCTAAAATCTTAAACTCCGTGCTAGGCTAGTGTTGCTCTCTTTTGGCTCTTAATCATTGTCTGTTTGGAGTTGATTGCAATAGGACCGATGTTTATTTTCTTTTACGCGTTAATAGGAGCAGCTGGAGCCGGGGAGCTGATCCCGGAGTACGACTACGCCAACGACTACGCTGCTGAGGACTACTCGACCCCAGGTTCACGGCCGACTGATTCTGAATACCTATTAGACAATGCAATATAGTATGCTAGCGCTTTACTTTATATGCATGTTGATGAACCTTGCACTGCCTACTTTATTTACCCTGTCCTTGATATTCCTACTACTATATATATGTTTATAAGCGTGTATATACGCTGAGCTTCGCAATGCATGTGTTGGAATGGGAATAGTGGTTCTTGGCGTGAGTGGGGTAAAACCGGCAGGAGAAGGCGTTGGGTACCTTGGGGTGAGCTCGAAACAACCGATCCGGGATCAGGGACGGGGGTGCACTCCTCAGTGTATCCCTACTTTTACGGTTTTCGGAGCCTAGATGTTGGGGTTTTACTTGCGCTTGGAGGACATGAGCTCGCCCCAGTCTGAAAATGAGTGGATCAACTTGTCGATAAGACTTTCGTACACACCACCTCGTCGAGCGTGGGGTTAGGGCCGAGTTGAGCTCGGCAAGTGAACCATACCTGCCAGCGAGGATAGAGGGTATCAGTGGGGAGAGGTGGGAGTGAGACCACCTTCTCTCAGTGCGTCGCCCGTGTGGCCACACGGGGGCATTTCACAGTTCCGGTGCAATTCCCTTTGCGAGGGGATCGCTTTGAGGGCGGATGCAGGATGGGACCGTAACTACCGAGAGTTCGCACGGTAGGATGGGCTCGGTCGGCCGTACACCGGTCGGGTGCCATTCCGAGTTGGGTACAGGTGTACACGCTCTGCAGAGTTGTTCGATCTATAGCTATAGCCGCGTCCTCGGTCATGGACATACCTTGAAGACATGTTCGTTCCTCATGTTTTGGGATTTCTACCTTCCCCCTATAGATGAGAGTGTGGTGAGCCGTGGTTGCAACCGGGAAGAGGAGAGTGGCTCCCTCTTCCTCGCGGATCCGGTTGAAATCATTGTGGTGCGAGGAGAGGAAGTTCTCGCATCGACCCTAGATGGAGGTAGGTTGAGGAGACGGGGCCCTGGGAGACCAGGTGGTTCCAAGCTGTGTTGAGAGCTTTGGGTTGGGATCTTGATGGAGATATCTTGTTGTTACTCTGCTGCTGCATAGGAAACCCGAGCTTCTTCCTTGTCTCTTTTCCTTCCCTTTAGATGTTAGGCCACTTAAAGCTGCATACAGTTGGTGATGTGGACCTATCCCACTCCTTAGGGATAGACTTTGGGTGTGCAGGGTACGAGTTCGAGTACGACAACAACGCCGATGGATGGTATGACTGAGGGATGCGTCACTTCGCTCAAGGATGCCTGTGGCGAGAAGAATAAAAGATGGAGACCCTTCTGAGATGCTTGCTACCGTTGCATAGAATTTCACTCTGATTCAGCCAAGAGGCTTGTAATGATGTACTCCATAATGGACATGTAATAAATTTATGTACTAATGCTTATGTGATGCGATGTATGGCTGTGTTTTACTATCTGTGATACGTTCTGTACGCGATAGCCTCTGATCCAGGGACTATCGCGAAGGTACAGGGATTCGGGTTTTCTTTTGAAAATCCGGGGTTTTACAGAACTCGAGGCCTAACTTCCTGTTCAACAATCAAAATGGAGGTAACTATTCTAACAATTTCAACAATCAGCCTTCCATTAAAGATCTTGTCTTTGGCCGAGCTAGAATTAACGAGAATCTAAACAAGAAGCTAGCCGCCAATGAGAAAGTTCTTGAAAATTTAAATTCCACCATAGAATCCTTCACCACTACTATGAAGAATCAGCTAAGCTTTAATAAAATGATAGAAACTCAACTTGCTCAGCTTGCTGCTTCTTTACCTTCTTCCGAGTCGGGTGGAATCCCGGGGCAACCCGAGCCTACTCGAGAGAATGTTAGCGCTATATCCACTAGATGGGGTAAGCCATCTAGGAGGACATATGCACCTAACCATGTAGGGAAGCTCATACATCAAATCCAAGCCCATGGGACGAATCACCAGTCTTGCACAAGAAAGACAATGGATATCCGGGCATCACATGCACGATCTACTACCAAAAGATCAAGAATGCTCTTTGTGACCTTGGAGCGAGTGTCAACCTCATGCCCAAAGCCATGTTTGAGGAGTTAGGATATCCGGCTATCTCTCCGACGATGACAAATCCAACTTGCCGACTCATCGATCAAATATCCAGAGGGCATAGTAGAAAATCTCTTGGTGAATGTCAGAGGCTCATATGTCTTTGCGGATTTCGTGGTCCTCGACACACAAGAAGAAATTCCGCTTATTCTCGGGCGACCATTCCTAAGAGATGTCAATGCAAGGATTGATGTCAGAGCCGGAAAGATCCAATTCCGCATAGGACGAAGGAACATGACATTCAAATTCCAAGCGAGGGAGCTAGGGGGTGGAGGAAGCCACGGCTCCAATACAAGAAAGATAAGGTGGCCCCAACTAAGCCCAAGGTAAAAGCATTCAACGGGCGCCACCAACCAAAGAAGGCGAAGGCAAACAACAAGGCTAAGGGGGAAAAGAAGACGGAAGTCAAGAACACCCCCGCCAAAGCCTCACCAACTTCAGCACCACCGAAGAAAACAAAGAAGGTGTGGCATGTGAAGAGAGCATCGTCCGAGTCCTCCACTCCGGGACCGGACGAACCCAAGATCAATTGAGCAAACGGAGGAGTCCTGCTCACGGACTCTAAACCATGAGCCCTCACCTAGAGGTAAACCGGTATTTATCTCATATTTCCCTTTCAACATTTTATTTCATGCATCAAGCATATTTAGATTTCAAATTTGTTTTCACCATTGCATTAGTAAATAAGCAAGACATAGAAAAGCAGTTTTGGAGATTTTTGGTGATACGGCCGAACCTAGAGTGCAGTAGTACCTTCCTCGACAAAATTTTTGTGCAGGATGTTTACAGGAGGGGACACGAGTTCCTGGAGAAAATATAGTAGGGCCGGCCGTACCAAGTGATACGGCCGTACCTATGATTTTTCACAAATCCATCATGTCAACCACTACAAGCTTCCAGGTGCTCAACTCATCACCAAAATGAAGACATGCCAACCAGGTAGCCAAAAATTAGCTTGGGGGAGACCCCACTTTCAATCAAGGAAGGTATGTCCATCAAAACCAATTTTCAACATCTTGTTTATCTCATTTGAATAAAAGAAAAACAACAAAAATATTTGCTTCAACCATGTGCTTGAAATCTTGTCTATACCCTCACTTTGGAAATGATAAATGGTTGCTATGTTAAAACTTTGCAAGAACCTAGTGCATATCTTTGTGCTCTATGTCTTTTTGAATTTGTTGGTATATTTTGAGACAAGAGCCTGAAATAAAACTTTGTGGGAAGCAAATGCTTATGACCAAACCTAGGGTGTTGACTAGTATGATATGGTGAGACAATGTTGATCTTGCTCTATCTCATAGTATGGTGAAATCTCGGATGATTTCTTTTGAAAATAAAACAAGGCAAGTTCCTCAATGGTCATATTACCTACCAAAGCCATATGTCGATATCAATGTATAAACCTTCTACATATGCTTGCTTGTGACCCATTGAGTTTTGCCAAATTGTTGTGACCCTTGGTAGAATCTTTTCATGCTTCCATGATCGAGATCACGTACACCCACATATACATGCTAACTCCTACACCGGGAGTTACGCAAAACATGCCATCCATCCACCAGAAATAAATACTCCAAAGTCCAAAGAGATTTCTCTTCTTGTAATCTTGCAAAAGGAGAGAGGGGTCATTGAAAAAAAGAGTATATGCTCAAGAAGCATAGAAAAAAAATATGTGTGCTCCAATCAAAGAGCATAGAAAAAAAAGTGAAACATGACCCCCTCCAAAATAAAGGCAAGAGGAGAATCTCAAAGCAAGGAGTGTTTAGAAAAACAAACAAAAATATCCCACACACTTGCACATCTCGATCAAGTTGCATGACTAGTTTCTTCTTGGATCCGATCTTTGGCTCAACAACATCATGTGGCACAAGTGAGTCTCATACTTATCCTACCCAAAGCTCCACATACAAGCCATAGAGTAGGAAGTTGAGGCTCAAAGCCTTTGGTGAGGTAACAAATACCACTTGAGCGATCGAGGGAACCATCCGAGGAACCTTGTCTTTCTTTGCAAAATTTTCAAAAACTCCAAGATAGGATCCAGAAAAGAAGAAGAGTGAGAGATGCAAAGTCAAAAACCATTCTACTCTTCAACCTCTGAAGGCAAGGTGGAAAGCTACAAGCCCCACGGGTAAATTAAGGCTAAGCTTCTCTCGTACCAATCTTTTCAAAATAGCAAGAAGAGCATGGAATTTGTGCGCAGGTGCTTGCCGAGCGATAACATCATGCAACTCCGATCCAGAGGCAAGTTCAGGCTTTGCTCGAGGACGAGCAAACGTTTAGCTTGGGGAGTTTGTTGACGGTCCTTACAACAAAGATTCGACCACAAAACCTCGGGTTCGAGAGGAGTATATGGCAAGTTTCATGCACATTTTTAGTACTAATAAAGTTCCACGAGTTGTGTTGTGAATTTCATAGGCAGGTTCACATTTTGGGAGAAATTGGAACCAACGTGCCACATGAGCAAGGCAGGCGGTCCGTGCTTGTCGGCCAGACATAGCCATGCTCGGCCGCACCACCGTGGCCATGTTGGCCGAGTGGCATGTGGCAGCTAGGCTCGGCCGCCCAACAGGTGCGCCCGCACCTACCATATGCCATGTCTCGGGTCCACTGCACCAATAATCCCACAAACACACGTTGGATGGATGAGATACCCCGGTGAATGGTCGGTTTGATCAAAAGGCTAAGGTTGGAAGCACTTGGATCGATGGACCCACACTCAACCGCCACAACCATCATTCAGAGGCAATCCTAGGCGTCCTTGAGCATAGGCGGTGCATCACACGACGCAGGAGGTGGGCCGGCCGCACCTAGAGGGTCGGCCGCACCTATCAAAGACGTGGCGGGCGACCCAAGGAACCGACCTACAACCACCTCAGGAGCAGTGATCAGGGGCGTCCAAGGCGAGAGGCGGTGGATCATAGGGCCGGCCGCACCTCCTGATCCGGCCGCACGACATATTGGTCCCACGCTCACCGACCCTCCTTGCCTATAAAGGCACCTCACCCGGATTGGACACACAGCAGGGAGCATCTCCATTTCCCTCTTTGTTCACTTAGAGTAGGATTAGTGTAGCTTGGGAGTTAGAGTCAAGTCGAGCTAGTCTCGGGGTTCTGGAGGAGTCTTCTTGAGTTAGACTACTCTTGTATCCTTTCTTTGTTTAGACTCAAGTACAATTCAAGTTATCTTTCTATCTTACCTTTCAAGTCAATTACATTCAGCTTTTACTTTGCTCTAGAAGCTTTATTCTTGGTTTAGACTAAAGTTAGTTTAGTCTTGGTTAGCAGCTCTCTTTAACCCTATAGTGTTGTGGTCGTTCTTCGCTTGATCTTCGGTGGTTCACGGAGGAGAGAGACCTTCCTTCGTGGTATACCCGGGAAAGGTTCTTTGGTTCATTGTGAGAGCGGTGCTCGAGCTTACCTTAGTCTTAGATTGGTGTCCCGTTCAACGAAATAGTTGTGGTACCCTAAGGAGGTGACAGCCCGACGGCTCTGTAGTCCACCACGTTAGTTCGGGCCTAGAGGATTCAGGGCTCGTCGTTTCTCCCTTCTCATCCTAGTCTCGAGAGCGCTTTGCATGCCCTGCAAGCACTAGAAGAGCTTGTCGAGTTTAGCTTGCCTTGGTTATCCTTTGCCTTAGTTCTTTGCTTAGAGTTGACAAGAATAGATAAATTGTGTTAGGATCCTTTCTCGTCTCGTTGTTCTCCCAGCTCACTAGATCCTCTCTAGTCCTTTATCAAGATCTCCTTGCATGTGTCAAGTTATCCCGAATATCTTTATTCATACCCCGCTATAGCTCTTTACCAAGTCTTGTTTATTCTCCACCGTTTATTCGATCATCTTTGCCATAGTGCCTCCCTTGGGAAAATATAAATACGATAACCCGGATACCACCGGGTGAAGTGCTACAACGGTAATCCGTGCGCTTGCGGATCTTTCTGTGATCATGTGTTTTACCAAAGACATTCCCTAGCCCCGTTACTAGGGGTGTAAACCCGGTAGCGACGCTTGTGAGTGCCTCGAGCATTCCTGGCGCCGTCACCGTAAGTGCAACCTTAGTGGTGAGGCTAAGGAGCGTCAACACATGCATCCCGCCGGCGCCTTTGGGCCAGAAGCGGTGTGTGGCGCCACAGCCACCATCGCCACCGGAGGCCAAACCGTGGCCTAGGGTTGCAGACGGAGGGCGACCTAGCCCAACACGGCGCGAAGAAGGCGGCGGAATGGGGAGAGGAGGAGGCGGACGGGACATCCCGCCGGTTTCCGGCGAACTCCGGCGAACTCCGACCAATAATCGAGTGGCAGCGATTGGGGAAGGGGAGGCGGCGGCGCTGCGACGTTGCGCCTCGCGGAAGATGAGGTGTCGAAGGGTCTCGCGGCACGGGAAAGAAAAGAAAAAAAGAACCGGTACAGGTGTGTAACAGATGGCAATGGTGGGTAATTTCCCCCCAACTCCACGAGTTCTTTCAAAACCTGCGTTTGCAGAGTACCCCTGAGGGACTCCATGGATTTGGTGGAGTTGGGAGCTAGATTCATGTTTTTTTGGATACGGAGTTTTTAGAGTTGGGAGTGTTTGGCTAAAAAACAGAGTGGAGCTGTTTTTTTGGATCTGGAGTTGTTTGGAGCCCTACCAAACACGCCCTATATATATATATCAGCCGTGCAGATTGATACTTGGCTGGGTGGCAAGCGAGCCTACTGAACCCAATGGGCAGGATAGTTCTGATCAACGCCGTTGGACGGCCAACTAGGAACTAGCCCACACCCTGAGGAGCTCAATACCGCTACCACCGGGGATTTTTTTAACCCTTTTTAATCTAATTTTTTAAAAATAACCCGTCCCCAACTAAAATTCTAAAAAGTAGCCCTTTTGTTCGCGCCAGGCCACGTGGCGCGACTCCTCGAGTCGCGCGGGCCGGCGTGGCGCGACTCTCCGAGTCGCGCCACATGCTCTAGCGCGACCGAGCTGCCACGTCGGCCGGCCGGGCGTGACCATCTGCTGAGGTGGAGGGGTGAGTTGCGCCACATGCTCTGGCGCAACTCAGTCGCGCCAAGCGGCGTGGCGCGACTCACTTAAAATACCCGGGGCGTCGGGCCCTTCTTTCTTTCTCCTCCTCACTTCCCCCCTTCACTCCCAAGACCTAACCCGAGCTCACCCCCTCCCATGGCGCCGCCCCAACCCTCCCCTTCTAGATCCACTCCATCCTCACCCGTTTGAAGAGGAAAGTGTGAAATAGCTCTGGAAGGTATCTCCTCAATCTAACCAATTATTTTTCAAATGATTCGTCGTTTCCGTTGGATTTGAGGTGGTTAGGTTTTGTGTAAGATTTGAGTTGGATAGCATGATTGAGCATGAATCGGGTATGATCAAGTGTAGTGTATCATACAAGTGGCCGATGTTAACCCCTTCTTATCGTGTAGTTTCTCTTGCATGGTAGGATTTTATCATTTTCATGTTAGATAATGTAGATGCTATTGATAAGTGAGATGAGGGTTGGTATAATCAATTTAATTTGTGGTTGTGTGTAGATGGATCGTTTAGTTCGTATATTTTCGGGTGGCATGGTTCATGACAATGGGGAGTTTAAAAGCATGAGGCAACAAGTAGAAAGATTTGATAGTCCTCCAACATTTGAAGATATTAAAACCCGAGTGAATTCTTTGTTCAAGGTTGGAAATGAGGGGGAGGAATTAAGGATTCATGGAAGGTTTGATTCTGGTGACAAAAGAAGTCACTATGTGATGATGCTTATTACATGTGGTGATGATTGGTTATTTTACAAAGAGTGTGTGAAAGAATCTCAAGTTCGTTGTGCTGAGTTAGTTGTTGATGTTTACTCTCCGGTAAATTCACCGCATAACGATGAGCCCATGGAACACTTAACTCAGGAAGATATGATACCACACAATGAGGTTCATGAGAATGAGGATGATGAAGAAGGTGGTGATGATGAGGAATGTTCTTATGGTTCAGATGGGGAAGATGACTTTGATAGATGTGGGTTGAACAATAATTTTGGTGAGTATGAGGATGATGAGGAAGAGGATGGGGATGATATATCTGTGAGCTCTGAAGAAGAAGAAGAAGAAGAAGAAGAAGAAGAACCAACTCCAGTTATCCAACCAACCCCAGCTCTAGTTAGCCAACCAACTTCAACTCCACTTAGCCAACCAACTCCAACTCCAGTTAGCCAACCAACCTCAACTCCACTTAGGCAACCAACCCCAACTCCACTTAGGCAACCAACCCAACCAACACCTGTGGTTCGAGTAAATCCTATATGCTAATTTAGTCCTTTGGGTGAAGAGATTCCATTATTTGGTGAGAGGGTAGATGAGGCGTCTAGAGGATCGGTGTATACTCTTTCTGGATTTCGAGTGCCAGAATTCACTCGAACTGAGTTGAGGCAATTGGAAGTTGTACTTGTTGATGTGCCTGAAGTTTCCGTTTTCCATTCGGTTCCAAGGAAGGCATATTGTGATTCAGGGTTACGTCTTACTGAAGTTGATCCCGACAGTGGTCAATTGTTTATAACTAAGGGAATGCAATTTGATAACTTGGAAGAATTAAAGTTTTTCTTAAGGGATTACTCAGTGCGGCACCATAGGCCATATAATGTGATTCATTCATCGGCCAAAATAAGGTACACGGTTGCTTGCCAACAAGATTGTGATTGGAAGGTGTGGGCGCGTCCACTTCCTGATGATAGGAACAAATGGAGAATCACAAGAATTGTCCAACCTCATACATGTGGTACGTCGGAAGTGGCACAAGAACATTCTCAATGCACGGCTCGTTACATTTCAAGACGGATTGCTGGCATGATTCATAAGGATCCCGATGTTTCTATAGCTGCCCTCATTGAATCCATCAAAGCTTTCAAAGAACTACGGTGAAGTATGGAAAGGCACGGAGAGCTAAGCAGCATGCAATATCCATGTTGTGGGGTGATTGGAAGGATGCTTACGGTAGGGTGCCAAAAATCCTACAAGCAATACCACACTTCAACCCGGGTACGAAGTGGTGCATTCATACAACGGGAAAGGAGTAGCTTCACAAAGGTGTAATTAAGCCAGTAATGGAGCGGGTGTATTGTTGCTTCCCCCAATGTGTAGAGGCATTCAAGCATTGCAGACCAGTGATAAGTGTTGATGGCACATTCTTAACTGGAAAGTACAGGGGTGTTTTGTTGATCGCCACTGATGTTGATAGTGAGGATAGATTGGTACCCCTTGCATTTGCCTTAGTTGAAAGTGAGAATAATGATAGCTGGTCTTGGTTCTTGCATTTGGTCCGTCGGGATGTTGTGGGACGTCTAAGGAAGGTGTGCATAGTTTCAGACCGCCATCAAGGAATACTAAGTGCGGTTGAGAATTACATGGAAGGGTACCAACCTATCGTGAGTCGTTGGTGCATGCGACACTTTGCAGCGAACATATGGCATAGGCAAACTAACAAGAAAGTGAGAGCGTAGCTGAAATTGGTGTGTGCAGCCAAAGCGGAGAGGACGTTTAATATTAGACTAGAGAAACTAAAACAAATGATGAATCCGGAAGCAAAAGAGTGGTTGGAGGAGCAAATGGTTAATAATAAGCATAAGTGGGCCAATGCATTTGATGAAGTTGGTTGGAGATATGGTGTGCAAAATACAAATCTATCAGAAGTGCTCAACAAGGTCCTCAAAGGCGTCCGTGCAATGCTAGTATCGGCTATTGTGGAGTACATATTCTACAAGATCAATTCATATTTTGTGCATAGGTGGAAAAAAGCAAGAGACCACATAGATAGGGGGTTACGTGGTGTAAATACTTTTGGTAAAGCCGCAAAGAAGCACTTAACCGCAGAAGGTTTGAAAGCTGTGGGCATGAGGGCTGAGTTGTTCGATCCCACACTGTATGTGTACTCAGTGAGGACAGCTTCCACTTTGAATGTTGGAGGTGAGATGACGGGCGGACGCATATATAAGGTGGACCTCTCAGGAGTGACTTGCACTTGTTGTATACCTCAATTGCTACATGTTCCATGCTCTCATATGATGGCCGCATGCACTGTTAGAGGGGTGTCTTGGCTAGCACCGGTACCGACGCAATTAAATTCTAAGGAAACAATATTGAAGACATGGGCGGCTCGTTTTGAGCCAATACTAGACGAGACACTGCACATTGGCCTGAGTACAATGGTCCTGAGTACGTCCCAGATGACGAGAAGAAGAAAACAGGTGTTGGAAGGAGGAAGAAAAAGCGATTACGCAATGAGATGGACCAAACAAGTGGGTACGATAGGGATATTTACGGTGCTGGGGAGTTTGACCAAGAAAAGACGAAGAACCGATGTAGTGTCTGCCACGAGGAGGGTCATCGGAAGGAACAACATAAACAATCTAGTGGGAGCGGGCATACGGTAGCTACTTAGGATTTCATGTCTTTATTTTTTTAATCATGTAAATAATATTTGTGCATTTATGTGACCAGTCACAGCATACCCGTCAACACGAAGGCCAAACAGCATGGCGACATCCTCAAGTGTGATAGTCATCTCACCAGTGGAAGGTGGAAGCTATGTGTCTCGGCCTCCACCGGTCCACTAGCGCTGTCAAAGCAGCATTATCCATCTTCGGCAGCCCCGTCTTGATCAATGTGGGAAGCGGGAGGAAACCCGTTCGGCGAAGGAAAGGCGTGTATCTATCATCCCATTGTGAAAATACTACTCAAAGCTGCTGCTACTACTACTCGAAGGTAGTGACAATAAAACATGAGCCTACATTCATTTGTTCATAGTCAACATCTACACCATCCAAATCCATCGAAACCGAAATATGCATTGCAAACTACACGATAGATCGGTGTTACAATGATTCAATGCATCGATACAAGACAACTAACGGTGTCCGATTCGTACTCAATCCACCATTGGAGCCCCATAGTCAACAAACCCTAGCAATGTACTAAACCCTAGAATAACAACCGAATCAACAAAAACTACTCGGTTAAAGTGGAGTAAGTACATCTAAGGAGTGATTCCCACCGGTGGAGGAGTTGAATCCCCTTAGGGATGCGCCGGATCTAGAGGGGGCGGAGGGGGGCGACGCCATGGGGAGAAGGAGGGAGCTCGGGTTGGGAGAAGGAAAGGAGGAGGAAGAAAGAAGAGGGCCCCGCGGCCCCGGGTATAACTAGGAGTCGCGCCACGCGGCCTGTCGCGACTGAGTCGCGCCAGAGCATGTGGCGTGACTCACCCCGCCACCTCAGCAGATGGCCGCGCCCGCCCGGCCGACGTGGCAGCTCGGTCGCGCCACATGCCCTGGCGCGACTCAGTGAGGAGTCGCGCCACGCGACCTGGCACGACCAAAAAGGCTATTTTTAAAATTTTAGTTGGGGACGGGTTATTTTTAAAAAAAATTAAATTAAAAAGGGTTAAAAAAATTGCCACGGAGCGGTCGACCGCTTCGACAAACGTCGGTGTGGCTTCCTGTGGACTGGGGAGAAAGCAGTGCCGGTGGGGCAAACTACTTGATCGCGTGGGACGCCGTTCGGTACATGAAGGAAAATGGCGGTTTGGGAATCAAGGATCTTGCAGTTCAAAACACCTGTTTGCTCCAGAAGCTGCTTCACCGTCGGCACCAGGAGGGCGCGGCGTCCTCGTGGGCGTTGTGGGTAAGCGAGAACGTCTGCATTGCGACCATGGAAGGTAAACTGTCTGGGCACCACTGGGAATCGCTACGTGTGCTGCTACCGTGCACGAGGTCGTGTCTGGCGGCGGGCTGTGGAGAGCCACCTAGTGCCGCGGCTGACACAAGAAGCCAGAGATCGAGATTATAGAATTCCAAATGGGCCAGGCCCGATTATCAGCACGAGGCACGACCCTAAAAAGCACGGCCCTAGTCCGGTCCTAGGCACGATCGATAGTGCCTAGGGCTGGCCCGGCACGATAGGTCGATAGTGCCTGGGCCGCCACTTCGGCCCATAGTGCCGGCCCGAGGCACGACCCGATTTTTGCTGGCCCGATTGATAGCCCGATAACAAATTTGCCTCCTCATATAAATACCTAGAAAATCCTAATACTCCTCCCCAATCCCTCTCTCCAGTCGCCCATTCCCCCTTGCTTCTCCTCCCAATCCCGCCACCGCCTCCAGTTCCTCCTCCTCCGATCCCGCCGCCCCTCCCTCCAGCCCACGCTGCCCGCCGGTCGCGTCTGCCGTCGCCCGTGGCGCGGAGCTCACATTCGCCATGCGCTGCCGCGGCGGGGCGGAGCGCGCGCGCGCTGTCGGCCGCGGGCGGGAGTTCTCCGTCCCGCATGCACCACCGGGGCGGGCTCCGGCCGCCGCCCAGACAAGCGCCATGGGAGTGGAGTTCCGCGCCGCCCGCCTCGCCATACGCCACCGCCCACCTCCACCTCCACACTCCAGCGCCGGCCCGCCATTTCCTCCACGCGACCACGCGGCGCCGCGCCACCCCGCCGCCTCCTCCACGCGTCGTGGTCCACGGATAGTGCCGCCGACACGGCCGAGTCGCCCATCGGCCCGTTCGTGCCGCCGTGCCGGCCCGACCCAAAAACAGGCCGTAGGGCCGTGCTTCGGCGCCCCTCTCAGGCACGGGGCACGACACGGCACGGCACGAAGCTGCCAACGGGCCGCTTAGGGCCGGGCCATTTAGGGCTAGGGCCTGGCTAGGGCCGGGCGGCCCGTTTGGAATTCTATAATCGAGATGAGATCCTTGCTGTCAACGAGCTCATCAGCACCACGATGCATGCTGACGACGACACCGGACACTCGCCGGAGTCCCTTCGCCAAACCAGACGGAAAGCTGCCAGAGCACGCCACGTCCACTGGCTTGGCGCACGCCACGTCCACCACTTTGCGCTCTCGGGGCACGCCGTAGAGCTCCCCGCGCGCCTTCTTGCTGCTCTCGTCGCGTCCTTCTCGCCGTGCACGGTACACCACAGGACAGTGGTTTTAGTCCGGATTTTTCTGGTCTATCTCTGTCATGAAGCTGCCAGGGTTGGTTTTGGAGTTGCGCGCCAGGCTCGTTGAACGTTGATGGGTGATGTGGCAGTGCGCAGGCAAGCGGCCCTCTGACAGCGATGTCGTAACAAATCCAAACATTCGTGGCGCGTGTTAAGGAGCTTCTCCGGCCTTGTGCCACAGGAGATTGGCGATCTCAAGAATCTGCCCTGGCTCGACGTAGGTCTTTTACGATGCAATCTGGCGGCGGTGATACGATGGTATTATCGGTTTTCGGTTTTCTTATGGTAAAATGGTAATTTGCTTGATGTATATTGTTTGGAAAAAAATTTTCCGCGGCCAAGGTTATATAAAAAGACTTGATTTCATATATTACAATAATATTATTTTGATATGAATAATCGTACTTTCACGCTAAAAAAACCGGTGGTATAGAATTAATCTTAACCGTCGGATCTTTACATATATGTCCTTTTATATTACATACGAGTACGAGTTCTTTTCAACCGGTGGTACAGGTTGGTATTGTGTAACGTAAAAAACCTCAAGTGACAATGCACTCACCGGTGGAATTCCCCCGGAGCTCAGCCACGGGGAGTCGCTGGATCTCAGTAGCAACCACCTCACCGGAGAGATACCGGAAGTCCGGAAATGATAACAAATCTGAAGCTTTTGGCAACATTTATCGAGGAATAGTATCTCGGGCGAGCTCCCACTTGAGATCCACCATTACCTCTAAAGAATATTCTAATTTTTCCAGTTCAGTTCGATTTCCGCCGTCAACCCCTATATCTCATACTCCATACCAACAACCTCGTGCGGGACCCACAAGTCATGCTCTCAGCGGATGGGCGGACCAGCGGCGGCGGCGGATGGGCGGTCGCCGGCCTCCTCTCCTCTCCTCTTCCTCTCTCTCCCTCCCTCTCGATTCGATGGCGGATGCGCGGCGGCACTCGATTGGCTGTGGCTCCCGACGGCGGCGCTGGGCAAGGCGGGGTGGTTGGGTCTAGGCCGCCGAGCCGCTTGGCGGCGTGGCTCTCTCACAGGGCGAGGTGGGCGCGGCCCTCGCTGCAGGAGCGGGCGGCCCCCTACTCCGCCCGACCTGGCGGGCCTCGTGCCGAGCACACCGCGCCGGATCGAGCCCGGACGAAGGAGGTGGTGGGCGGCGGAGAGATCGAGGGGTCTCAAATCAGCGGGAGGAGGAAGCCGGTGAGTCCGCGAGATCCGTGAGCTCCTGCGCACCCGCCGTCTTGCCTCGATCTGCGTGTGGGGACCTGCTTCTCTGCTTCTAGAGACTTCTCTGCTCCTTCGCGACATGGTGGAGCTCACGGCGGGCACGGCTCCCAACCGGCCGGCCGATGTTGCTGCTATCTCTCTCTCTCTCTCTCTCTCCGCCGGCAGCGGCGGCGCGTGGCGACGGAGGCCGGCCCGGCGGGCGGGACGAGGGTGGTTGGGGATGGAGCGAGGGTGCGCGGGCCCCGCACGTAGCGTTCGTTCCGGACGACGCTGGATGTGGCGTCCGACCGGAGGAACGGAACGATTGCGTCGCTTTTAGCGGGAGAATGAACGGTAAAAAGCGACGTCACCGTCCACCGTGTCCCGTCGCGGTCGGTATGGCGGTCCCAGTGCGGACAGTCTTATGGTGGCGCAGTGGCGCTCGCGTCGCTGCCTCGCTGGATGTGTCCTACAACAACCTCAGGGGCCGCGTGTCGAAGTCACAACTTCAGGGTGTGTTCCCCGTCTCGGACCCGTCAGATTTCGAAGGCAACCCTGGCCTCTGCGTCGAGCACGTCACCGCAGCTTCGTGCTCCCGTCTGCTACGTTCGCGGGAGCGAGGCGACCAGACGAGGATGCTGCTGTGGCTTGCGCCGATCGTGTCGGCGCCGTGGCGGCGGCCGGCGGCCATGGCCGTGTCCCTTGGGCTACGGTGGCGGGCGGCGACCTGGAAGATGACGTGGTTCTACCACAACCTGGACCTGGGATTGGACGACGTGCTCGGATGTGTCAGGGAGGAGAACGTCGTCGGCAAAGGAGGCGCCGGTACCGTGTACCGGTGCCAGACACGAAGCGGCGCGGAGGTCGCCGTCAAGCGCCTCCCAAGTCCCTGCCGCGACCGCCGCCGCGACCACGGGTTCCGGGCCGAGGTGGCCACGCTCGGCGGCGTCCCGCACCGCAACATCGTGCGGCTGCTGGGCTTCGCGTCGGGCGGGGAGGGGAACCTGCTTCTGTGCGTGAACATGCCGGGCAGGTCGCTGGGCGGCGCCCTGCACGTTGCGCGTCTGGGCTGGGGCGCGAGGCACCGGGTCGCCACGGAGGCGGCGCGCGCTGTGCTACCTGCACCACGAGTGCTCGTCGAGGGTCCTACACCGTGACGTCAAGTGCAGCAACATCCTGTTGGATGCGGCCATGGAGGCGCACGTCGCCGATTCGGCCTCGCCAATGCAAGTTCCTCAGCCGCGGCGCATTCGGCTCCGGCACCGGGGCGGCAGCGGCGGAGGACTGCGTCTCGGCCGTCGCCGGCACGTACGGGTACATCGCCCCATGTAAGAAGATCACTCGACCGTATATCGTGTTGCATTGCTAGGATGAAGCCATGCCGCCATGGACACATCACAATTCACAAAGGTGCCAGGCGTGTTGTGAGCAGAGTACGCGAACGAGCTGCAGGTGGACGAGAAGACGGACGTGTACACCTACGGCGTGGTGCTGCTGGAGCTCGTCACGGGGCGCCGCCCGCTCGGCGACCCCGGAGTATAGTTTTTTTTATCGGCCGAAATTCGCAGATTTTTCCGTAATATTGGTGCTATCGGTGGGACCCGATAAAAGTAGGTATCGGTCAAATTTTTCGGCCTTTTCCTATTCCCGCGCATATGGCGCGAAACTCCCGCCAGACAGCCCAACAACGCCTCCCAGCCCACAAAATCCGCCCCAAACCCTAGAAATCCAATCGTTTCGCATTTTCCCCCACTTCCCCTGCCTGGCGGCCTCCCGCACGGCCGCGTCGCCGTCCCCTAGCCTCGCGACGACCAGCGGCGCCGGCGCGAGCCCATCGGCGTGGCCCCGCATCACATCCCCTCGGCCCGCAGCGCAAAGCGCCTAGAGCCCCTCTCGCGCGCCCTGTGCCCGTCGTGGGCTCGCGGCAGGGGGCCTTTGCTCGTGAGCTTCACACCTTCAGCAGTTCAGCACTCCAGATTCTGGTATGTTCTTTCTTTTCTACACACGGATTTAACTTTCAGATTCTGGTATGTTCTTTCTTTTCTTGCCTACAATAGATGATGGATGAAAGAGAACTGCAGTGTGGTTTGCTAGCTGAATAATTAGTACTGAACTGCTGAACATTCTAGGATGTCGTTTGAGTACAAAATAATATCTTTTGTTTGTTCAACTTGCTGGATTATAGAATAGTACACTTACTGAAAGCGTGTATCAACCTGCATTTTTGTACAGAATATTACTCTTGTATAAAATGAAATTTATTTTAGGAATTTTGATACAACATGTTTCAATCCTAATTGGCAGACAAATTGTAGGAGAGATGGAATGCAATAGCAGTGGCAAAGGGAAAGTACCTGTCTGCAGCGGTGAGGCAGCTAGTGTGGGTGGTGGTTCATCTGACACATATGTGGTTAATACTGGAGGTCTGTATGTGTAACAAAATACCCCATTTATTTCTTTCATGTTTCATCCATTTGAATTGTTCTGCTCTAACGATGGTTCACATTGCTTTTTAGGGAGGCGGATAAAATTGAAAGGAGCAATTGAAGATACATGGAGCCATGGGACACCATCGGGTACAAATGGCTTCAAGTGTGGCTACTGTTCTGTAGGCCAGAAAAGTGGAGCGAAGACCCATTTGTGTGGATTATCTGGTAATGTGAAGCCATGTTCCCATGTGCCACCTAATGTTAAGACTATTTGTGCTGTTAGCTTTTAGTGCACTAGTATATTTTGTAATAATATATTTGAGATTACTTACCTATCTAATGGACTGTAATATGATCTAATGGACTGTAATATGTACTATCTGAGTGTAGTGGATTTTATTATTATGCTGTAGAATGGACTGTAATGTGTGGGACTTAGCGACACTCTGCTTGGAACCTATCTAATGCACTAATAATGTTTTATTATTGTTTTTATTTGTGAACAAGTGGTGTTTAATATCTTAGGAATAGTTTAAAGTCAAATTCTATGATTTTTTTTGAAAAATTCAAATTTTTTGAATTTGGTCCGATATTTCCAATATATCTTGTTTATCCCTATTATCTATGACCTCCGATAAATTTTTATTTCCCAAAAAAAAGAACTATGCTCCGGAGACGAGCTCGACCTCGTCCACTGGGCCCAGAGCGCGCGCGGTGCCAAGGCCGTTGTCGGACGCCACGGCGGTGTTGGCCGTGGGCGACCGTGGCTGCCGCCGGAGCCCACCGGCGTGATCGCCGGCCTCTTCACGGTGGGCATATCGTGCGTCCCCGAGAGCAGCCAGACGCGCCCCACCATGCACTAGGTCGTGCACATGAGCACATCCTCTCCAGCTTCGTCGCACCAGTTGCCAACGACCCATCGACCTCGTCTTCCCCTGTAACTAACGCTAGTTAACATCCATCGCCAAATCACCAGTTCACCGGTGTGCAGTGTGAACCGGCTTCTTCGTTTCGAGCTCCTCGACTCACAGAAAGTCGCCCACGGCAAGTAGTTGCTTTGATGATGAGTACCCGCACGGCAACGCGCTCGCGTTGGCCGTCGGGCCGGAGCTCGCCGTGGCCGCGCGCGTGTTTGGGGGTTCGAAAATCGGATGGGATTCCCGAACACAAGATTACGGAACAAATGCACGAAAGCAAGAATAAGAGAGAGGGGACAAGACATGCCTCAAAGTTGTGAACCCTTTACACGTGCCTCGAACCCCTTTTATAGGGAGGCGAAGGGACTTTTACATTCCGAGATTACCCTCGAATCTAGGGAATATTCCAAGTGTGAACATGTACATGAATGTCTTTTACATCCCGTGATTTGAACTAATTTCACATATTTACAAGCCGTCGCCAGTTCACACTTCAACCCGGACTTTTGAGCCACGCCTTTGACTGGGTCTTCTTGACCTTGATTCTTCATTCGAAATCACCATTATTCAGATCTCCGAATTGAGTTCTGAGTTCGCGATGAAGTGAGTCCTCCGATTTCATGAAGACTTCAAGTTTCCATTGCTAGACTTTCCCGAATCTGCAATGATTCCCGTTCTGAGTCTCAAAGAAATAGACAAATCCAAACACACGCCTATTTCAATCGTTACACCCACAAGCGAGGGTTAGTGAATCATATAAAAGTAATGAAAGGTAACTTTTCTCCTCGATTCATTTCGAGAATGCTTTTCTCCAACACTTTCCGAACAAGTCTCAGCTCTAAGTTCCGAGGGTGAAAGGTTTTTACCCAATTCCCCAACACTAGCCCCTCGGGGAAGCGGGTTGACTCCGACGATCCGTTTCCACGAATAATTCTTAGAATTTCGTAAAAAACGTCACCCTCGGGCGTCGAGTGACACGCTCCCCCTAAACGCAAGCGGTCCTCTCGAGGCGGTTTCTTGAAACCACCCTCTCACCCTATAAATAGAGGGCGCGGTAACTTTGTTTCACCGTTTTGCCACATTCTCCGAAGTTTTCAAGACTTTCTGAAGTGTTTGCAGCGCAAAGTTTTCAAGACGCCCGAAGTTCGGCGACTTCTTCAGTTTTCAGAGGTATTTTATTCTCCTTTCTTATGTTTTTTCGGTCATTGGCCAGCTTTTGTAGATTTTGTTTCTTGTGAATTGAATTTATTTTCTTCGAAAAGGTGGCTCGTACTAAAAGTACTGCTGCTAGGCCAATGACTTCGAGGAATTGGTCTGCCTCACGACGGAGAAACCGCCTTCCTAGCACAAATGATCCAGCTACCGAAGCAATTCGCGATTCTGGCAGTCGTGAAGATGGGGAGATAAGATCTGAGAATAGATCTGGCTGTGATGAAGATATCTCCAATGTTGAAGTTGACTTGAGTGAACTTGTTGCTTCCAAGACTACATCTTACCCTCCAGCCTTTGTCTTCGGCAAGTCAAAGGTTACGGCCGTAATCATTACTGAATATGAGAAGGTTTGGATTTTCTCCCGGTGATGGACGCCCTCCTTCCGTGAAGAGGTTCCCGCACTGCCGAAGCCAAGTTGTTGTTTTCAGGGACTTCTTTACTTGTGGACTCAGATTTCCTTATGACCCTCATTTGCCATCCATTTTGGAGAAGTTTTCTGTGAAAATGCACCAGTTGACTCCGAACTCTTTCCTGGAACTTTCAAAGTTCTTCTGGATAATGAAGACTTTCAAGTGTACGGCTGGTGCTGATATATTCGCATATTTATTCGAGCTTGTGATCGAGAAGGATATTCTTAAGCTCGATGATGGGAAATACTACGAAGCCAACTATGCATGTTGTACCTTCAATACCCGAAGGAAGAATACTCACCAAGGCATCACCCGCATCCAGCTCGCACCTTGCAGTAAGACCAATTTCTCCGAAAACTGGAGCTCGTTTTGGTTATACGTGAAGGTTGATATGTCCAAGGTTTCCTACGCTTATCCATTTATTCACCAATGGCACCGATTGGCTATCGCCGCTTTGCTAGATAATCCAAATATTGGTTTCAAGAGCTGTGAAAATGCTTTCTTCTTGGCCAGCACCATTCTTGGAGGCCGCGATGCTATTGAAGAGTTTGTTGCAGCCGAAGTTTGGCCGTTATCAGATGGTTGGAAACCTTCTAATATTATTTTCGGACGTGACCGGCTTCTCGAGAAGTGTCATTCCCACGATTTAACTTGCGACTTAAGGATGGTCAAAGCCTCGAAGACTTCATTCTTGAAGTTGAAGAGAAAGTTAACGCGATGGTTGGCGAATCTACTCTTAATGAGTATAAATCTTACAATAACATCGTGAAGCATAAGAAAAGAGTGAATCGTGTGTTTTCGGAGTTGGGTGCTGAGAGTGCTCTTCGATCTCGCCCACCAGGCGTAGACAAGAAGATTCCTACTGCTGTCAGCTTGTCTCCCGCCTCCTAAGGCTCCAAGAGAAGAGCTTCAAGAAGGACAAGGCTAAAGCAAGCGACTCTTCTTCTCCTCCATTCCCAGGAAAGACTAAGTCTTTAGTCCAAAGACAAGAGGAAAAGGCGGAAAGCTTCCGAAGACATTTCTGATGCTGAGGTTCAAGCGGCTTCGAGTCTTGCGCAGCTGGGCAAGAAAAAACCTAAGAATGCTGTGAAGAAGGTTGTTGTTGTTCGTGTGTTCCTTGACTTTTCGATGATGAAATTATTGAAGAAGCTCGCCAAACAGGTTTCTTTTCTTGTCTTGTGTGAATTAAGATTCGGTCGTCATGCTATCATTCCCCGGTTTGAAATGAGTTTGTTGATGTTGAAACTTTTTCAGACATTGTTTCCGAAGCTCACGAAAATCCTCATGATTCTGCGGTTGCTGCTGGGGCTGAGGCTGGTTCTTCCCAAGGTCCTGCTACTAAAGATGAGGCTTCTCCAAAATTTGCTGAAGACTTGGAGCGCACAGTGAGCAAAGGCGGTGACTTGGTTGAAAATTCATCTTTGATTGATAATCGTGAAGAAATTCCCGATGATCAGGATCCCGTCCCCTTAGTCACAGCCTATAATGAGAGCTTCGGTACGTCTTTTAGAGGTGAACTGTTGAGTGTTAGCGGTGAAGTGGTTGATGCAGATGGTGGTGTTCCTAAACTTTCTTTGCTGTGGAAATCCCCTAAACTTATGGGTGAAACAGGAGAAGAAGCTCCGAAGAAGAAACTTCGATTTGCTGGCAAGACAATCTCTACTTCTGAGAAGCAAAGTTCTTCTTCCTTCCAGAAATCTTTGACAATTTCTGACTGTACAGTCCAAGTTCCTCTAGGGACTCTTAATAGAAAAGGTTTGTATATTACTTGTGCCTTTATATTCTGTTGATTTTCTTGTTTTCTTATATACTTTTTTGTTGTATCCTTCGGTTTTCGCGGGGTTTTGAAGAAAATCGAAACTTTCATCATCAGACCTTTCTAGCTTCATCAAAACCTATAACTTGAAGGCATCTATTGTCAGCAAAGTCGTCTCTGAACGGCTTCTCGAGAAAGAGGAACTTGTCGAAAAGCTTAACGATGAATCTCGCAAGCTGAAACGCGATTTGAACAAGGCCCAGGCATCCGGTCTTGATCTAGAGAAACAAATCACAGAGCTAGTGGACTCTTTGAAGAAATGCCAAGACGAGAAAGGTCTTGCTGAAGCCGCTCTTCACGATTCGAAGAAAGATCTTGAAAAGCTTAACAAGACTCATGAAGATGACTTAAAAATGATTGAGAACCTTCGCAAGGAACCTGACAAGAATGCAAAGACTGTTGACGATCTTCGTGTTACTAACGCTGAGCTTTCGTCGAAAAACTCTGATCTTGCGAAGACTTTGAGCACAAAAGAACAAAAGATTCAGGATCTCGAGAAGGCTTTGTCTGAACGAAGTGAAACTTCAAGTAAAGATGTTGATGCGATCAGGGAAAATTTAAAACTTTTGTTTGAGGAGTAAAGGGGATCCTTGGATTAATTTGGCACCCGTCCAAGTCCGCTGCCCGAAAGCGAAGAAATTTCTGATTTGATGGACTGGATGCTGAAGGAGTTCCAAGCTCTACCGGAAGTTTTCTCAGGAGCTAGCGATTTCGCTGCTCTTTTTTCAGTAGAAAGTCTCCTGAAGCTTCTTTATGATTTTGATTGTGTCGATCTTCCGAAATTCCATGGGGCACTCTCGTGATTCCCAGACGCTGCAAGCACTTCAACTATTCGTCCTAATGAAGATGTCTGTGCTGTAAAGATTAGATTCGCAAGGGAATTTTGGAATGCGAGTGGAAAAGAATTCGTGAAGAAGAATGCCCATGACAAACTCGAGGAGGTTGTTTATAGACTTTGCTTGAAGTTCTTTAGTGCGGCATCCTTTTCTTGATACTTACCAACTTCTTTTGTTCTTTTTCAGATGATTCAGAAGGAGGCGCTCGCCAAGGCTGAGGGAACTCAAGAACCAACTTCTGAATCTGAGGAAGATGATAATACTAGCGATGGAGAGGAGGATTCGGGGAGCGACGGTAGCGGCGACAGCAGCAGTAGCAACGATCAAGATGACGAAGGTGAAGAAAGCTCCGATCGTCAAACCAGCTCCCCGAAGGTTGACATCATTGGATGAGACTACACTTGTCCGAACATTTGCTTTTGAAGTTGAAGATTACAAACTTGTATATTTGTGGGCTGCGACCCCTCTTCTAAACTCTTGTCTTGTAAATTTTAACTGCAGGTCACGCAAGGTGGGCCTGGTGACATCATACCTTTTTGCGAATCCATCGTCAGGATCAAGTAGTTAGTGGTGAAGCTTGGCGGTTATACAAAGAAGCTAATCCTGGATGCGAATTCTCTTATTTTTGGCTTGAATGTTGTCAGTATTTTTCGATGCGTAGTTTTCAACTTAGCTGGTTTTTCCTTCAACGTGATGGTTATGCTCTTTCTTCTGAGACCTCGAGTTCGTGGTCCTCCGTGAAGACGGAGCCCCTTAGCCCTATAACTGGCGACTACAGCTTTACTTATGCTAGTGACATTGCCGAAGAAAGGGGGCGTAAGCCTGGCCGTATCGTCGAACTTCCTTTCTGAATTCCTCAGCTCTTCGAAGCTGTGTAATTTTACTTTTACAAAATTTTGTATGAAACTAAGGCAATAATCTTGTTTTTTAAGAAAAAACGTCACCCTTCCCACCTTGCCGTTTTCATACAAAATTTCATCGATTCCCAAAGATTGATGATTTTCTGTTTTGCTCTTGTTTTTCCTTCATCGCATGATAACTTTGCGCTTCATTGTAGTGCAAGTCGACAAAATTTGTTTAACAAATTTTGTGGACTTGTGCCAGCTTGGCATACTTGCCTAAGTTGATATCGCAACCCTCAGTTGCTTCAACCGTTTTGTGCGATTACTAATTTTCGGAGATGACCGAGCCCCTTGGCCCTTGGAACAACATTCTTAGCTGAAGAAATTTTCCTGAAAAACTTGATAGAGTTTTTCATGTATATTCGCTACTATGCTAAGTTGTTATTGCAATCAAAAGAAAGAAAAACATTAATTCCTAATTCATAATTTTTCATACGAAAAATTCTGAACCAAGATATTTATATTTTACGGGCCACAATCTTCAGTTGTTCTCACACTTTCAGTAGGATGTTCCTTTTAAAATGGGATCTAGGCCACAACTTGTTGTTATCTCAGGTCTTTGGGTAGGATGTCCCTTTAAGGTGGGATCTAGGCCACAACTTGTTGTTGTCTCAGGCCTTTTGGTAGGATATCCCCTTAAGGTGGGATATAAGCTTTCACGGAGCCTTTGGCCATCAAAGAGCCTTTTCACAAAACTTCTCTTTCTCTTCTTTAATCTCGGCTATCACGGAGCCCTTTCACGAACTTTTTCTTTCTCACGATGGAACTGAGGCTATCACGGAGCCTTTTTATGAATTTTTCTTTCATTCGATGGAACTCAGGCTATCACGGAGCCTTTTCACGAACTTTTTCTTTCTCACGATGGAACTTAGGCTATCACAGAGCCTTTTCATGAACTTTGTCTTTCTCACGATGGAATTTAGGCTATCACGGAGCCTTTTCACGAACTTTCTCTTTCTCACGATGGAACTTAGGCTATCACGGAGCCTTTCACGAACTCACGATGGAATTTTCTCACGATGGAACTTAGGCTATCACGGAGCCTTTTCATGAACTTTTTCTTTCTCACGATGGAATTTAGGCTATCACGGAGCCTTTTCACGAACTTTCTCTTTCTCACGATGCAACTTAGGCTATCACGGAGCCTTTTTACGAACTTTTTCTTTCTTATGATGGAACTTCGCAAGACACATATTTTGGGGGAAGACTCTTTTCATATATATCATATAAAGAGTATTTACATAGGATCCGCCTCGTTAAAAACCTTGCCCCTTGATTTAGGGCCCCCTTTGCAAGGAAAAGAGTATGGTCCTTCTTATTCTAAATTAAAAGCGAAAAGTAAATGTTTTTGTTCCTGAAACCACTTATAGTTCCGTGGTTCGGGTTTTTACAGTTTTATGGAACCTAAACTTGCGAAAAGAAATGCTGAATAATAAATCTAGCTACTTTTCATGATTTTCAAGGGTAGTACCTCTTTAGACTGTCTCCATTCCACGAATGTGGCAGCTCTTCGCCAGTTTGGTCTGTCAAGTGGAAAGCTCCTGGCATGCTAGTTTCTTTTGCAATGTAGGGTCCTTCCCAAGATTCTTGAAGTTTCCCGGGATTCTCCCAGTTTTTCTTTCTTTTTATCACTAAATCACCGTTCCTGATATCTTTCCTGACTACTTTTTTGTCCTTCCACGCCTTGGTTTCCCTTTGGTATTTTTCAATATTATCTGAGGCTTCGAGGATTGTTAGCTCAATCATGTCTTTTTCTACCTTCATATCGACTTCTTCGACTTCTTTTGCTTTCTGTACTCTTAAGCTTTCATTCTTGATTTCTTCCGGTGACATTGCTTCAGTGCCGAATAATAAGCAAAATGGTGTGAAACCTGTTGCTCTTGATACTGTTATGTTATGAGACCAGATTACTTTCGGCAATTCATCTATCCACTTGCCTTTCTTCTGATCGTATAGACACTTCTTGATTCCCGAAAAAATTAGCTCGTTTGCTTTTCACACCCCATTAGATGCGGAATGGTAAATCAAGAGAACTTCACATGAGTGCCTAGAGTTTTGCAATATTCCTTGAAAGAATAACAGCCGAACTATTTTTTGTTGTCAACAGTTAATTCTCTTGGTACTCCGAATCTGCAGATTATGTTTTGCCAGAAGAATTTCTGAATTGTCGGTGCTGTGATATTCACCAATTCCTTTGCCTCCACCCACTTGGTGAAGTAATCAACTACCACTGCTGTGAACTTGCAGCTTTTGAGCTTGTTGGCAATGGGTCGACTGGATCCATTCCCCACCTTTGCAGAGAGGCCATGTTGGTGGGATTAGATGAACTGGCATAGATGGTAAGTTTTGCTGATTCGCTGTTTTCTGGCATGCTTCACATTCCCGAACCAGCTTCTTTGCATCAAAATTTATTGAAGGCCAAAAGAATTCCTGCTTTATTGCTTTGGCTGCCAGTGCTCTTGTGCCTATGTGTGCACCACAAAATCCACTATGGATTTCTTTGAGAAGTTCTACACCCTTTTCGGAGGTTATGCACCTTAGCCATGGTTCAGTTACCCCGGACTTGTAAAGTTCTCCATTCACTACAGTGTATCCTCTTGCTCTTTGCCTTAGCCTTTTTTCTTCTAACTCATCTTGTGGTTCATAGTGGCCCCTCAAGTATGCCAGAATCACGGCTCTCCAATCGTGAGTTTCTACAATATTTATAGTTTTTGGCTTCAGATCTTTGATGGATGGTTCTTTGATGATTTTGAAGAACATGTCCGGGCATTGCACTGATTCTCTTGCTTTCACTTATGCCGCTTCGTTATTGTCATTTCTTGGTATATGCTGAACTGAATAGCCCTTGAAGTGCCTTTCCATGTCTCTGACTTTCTCAAGATACTTTACCAGAACGGGATTTCTTGCTTCGCTCACTTTCTCAATGTGTTCCTGAATGACTTTAGAGTCTGTCTTGATGATGAAGGTTTGTTGTTCCAGAGCTTTCATTTTTCTCAAGGCTAGGAGAAGAGCCTCGTATTCAGTTGTGTTGTTCGTAGAGTGCACATCATCCACGAAATCAAGCCGATCAGCGTATCTTATCACGATACCTGTCGGAGATGTTACAATTGCTGATATTCCAATTCCTTTATCGCACCAAGCCCTATCACAATGCACCACCCATGGTGTGACTATTTCTTCGCCGGGATTATGATTCGGCGATGTCCAGTCCACGACGAAATCTGCCAAGACTTGCAATTTGATTGCATTTCTTCTTTCGAAATCAACTGTATATTCTGATAGTTCAGCAGCCCACTTGATGATTCGGGTCGATGCCTCTTTATTTGTGAACAAGTCATTCAGTAGTTGATTCGTGATAACTCTTATTCTGTGACCCTCGAAGTAATGCCTTAATTTTCTTGCTGCCATAATGACTGCATATGCTATCTTTTCTAACTCAGAGTAAAAGAGCTTGGATCCCGAAAGAGCTTCTGAAGCGAAGTAAACTGGAATTTGTTTCAATTTTCCTTCTTCCTCTTTCTCTTGCACTAGTACAGCGCTCACGGCTGAATTGGAAGCGGACAAGTACAGCAGGAGTGGCGATTTTGGTTCTGAGGGCAGCTTGGTCATGTTTGATGGTAGTCTTTGAGTTCTTGGAAGGCTTGCTTCTGAGATTCGGACCACTGAAAGTTCTTGGAACTTCTGAGAACTTGGAAGAAGGGCAAGCTTCTCTCTGCAGCTCTGGGAATGAATCTGTTCAGGGTAGCCACTCTCCCTGTCAGCATTTGTACGTCCTTCACCGAGACAGGATCTTGCATTTCAACTAGAGCTTTGATTTTGCTAGGATTTGCCTCGATACCCTTTGTCGAAACTAAGCACCCCAAGACTTTTCCCTTGTGAATGCCGAAAACACACTTCTCAAGATTTAGCTTAAGATTTGCTGCTCTGAGGTTCGCAAAGGTCTCTGCTAAATCGCTGATATGGTCTCTTCTTTGAATGCTTTTGACGACTATATCATCGACATATGCTAGAATATTTCTCCGAAGTTGAGGATGAAGCACTTTTGCTATCATTCTTGAAAATGTGCACCCTGTGTTCTTTAGACCCTCCGGCATTCTGACGAAGCAAAAGGTTCCGAATGGAGTGATAAAACTTGTTTTCTCCTCGTCTTCTCTTCACACCCTTATTTGATGATATCCTGAAAACATGTTCAGGAGTGATAGCATTTATTTGTTGCGGCGTCATCAACGACCTTGTCCACCCTTTCTAAGGGAAGTCATCCTTCTTGCAAGCTTTATTCAAATCTGTGAAGTCCACAGACATTCTCCACTTCTCATTCTTCTTCTTTACTGGTACAGTGTTAGCTAGCCAGATAGGATACATGACTTCTCTGATCACCTTGGCATCTTGAAGCCTCGTACATCTCACTGCCTTGACTTTTTCTTTGGACATTTTTGAGTTTACGCTTTTCGGGTTATTTTCTCATACGTGTCTAGGGCATGCTCACTGATATCCCTATCGACACCTTGCAAGTCTTTGGCTGACCAAGCAAAGACATCTTTGTTCTTGTTCAGGAATTGGGTAAGTTCTTTCTCTTCTTCGGGACTGAGATGAGCCCCTATCACGACTGCTCTGTCTGGCATATCATCTAGATATACTTTCTTCGTTTTGCCATCAGCAGCTATTTCAACTTTCTCTTTATCTCTCTTGGCCTCAACATATGGTTCTTTCTTTTCTTCGGCAGAATTCAGATGATGCACGTTGGTTTGACCTGGTGTGTGGCCCTTTTCAATGTTTCGGGCCTCTTGCTGATCACCGAATACGGTGATGACTCCTTTTGGTGCCGGCATTTTCATGCATAGGAACTGTTGCTTTATCACAGCATCGAACTTGTTAATGAATCCTCTGCCGAAAATCGTGAAGTATGGATGGTACATGTCGACCACGTCGAAAGTGAGAGTTTCGGTTCTGGCGTTGTCATGATCTCCAAAGGAAACGGGCAGAGCTATCTTTCCTGCTGGCTTGATTGGTTTTCCTCCGAAACCCAGCAGCGGGTACTCTGGTGGCTGCAACATGTGTGGACTCAAGCTCATCTTCTCAGAAGTTTTCATGAATAAGATATCTGCCGAACTTCCATTATCCACCAGAACTTTTCCGATAACCCATCCAGCTATGTTCACCTCGATGACCATGGCATTGTTGTGGTCTGTTGACTTTCTCACTCAAGAATACATTCGTGAAGGAACTCAAGAATTCGGAGACAAGAAATCTCAAAAAGCCTGTATTTCTCCTCAAAAGTTGTGAACCCCTTTACACGTGCCCTCGAGCCCCCTTTTATAGGGAGACGAAGGGACTTTTACATTCCGAGATTGCCCTCGAATCTAGGGAATATTCCAAGTGTGAACATGTATATGAATGTCTTTTACATCCCGTGATTTGCGGAGCTAATTTCACATATTTACAAGCCGGCCACCAGTTCACACTTCAAACCCAGACTTTTGGAGCCACGCCTTTGACTGGGTCTTCCCTTGACCCTCGGCCCGTAGTGCAAAGCGCCTAGAGCCCCTCGCGCGCGCCCTGTGCCCGTCGTGGGCTCGCGGCAGGGGGCCTCTGCTCGTGAGCTTCACACCTTCAGCAGTTCAGCACTCCAGATTCTGGTATGTTCTTTCTTTTCTACGCACGGATTTAACTTTCAGATTCTGGTATGTTCTTTCTTTTCTTGCCTACAATAGATGATGGATGAAAGAGAACTGCAGTGGTGGTTTGCTAGCTGAATAATTAGTACTGAACTGCTGAACATTCTAGGATGTCGTTTGAGTACAAAATAATATCTTTTGTTTGTTCAACTTGCTGGATTATAGAATAGTACACTTACTGAAAGCGTGTATCAACCTGCATTTTTGTACAGAATATTACTCTTGTATAAAATGAAATTTATTTTAGGAATTTTGATACAGCATGTTTCAATCTAATTGGCAGACAAATTGTAGGAGAGATGGAATGCAATAGCAGTGGCAAAGGAAAGTACCTGTCTGCAGCGGCGAGGCAGCTAGTGTGGGTGGTGGTTCATCTGACACATATGTGGTTACTACTGGAGGTCTGTATGTGTAACAAAATACCCCATTTATTTCTTTCATGTTTCATCCATTTGAATTGTTCTGCTCTAACGATGGTTCACATTGCTTTTTAGGGAGGCGGATAAAATTGAAAGGAGCAATTGAAGATACATGGAGCCATGGGACACCATCGGGTACAAATGGCTTCAAGTGTGGCTACTGTTCTGTAGGCCAGAAAAGTGGAGCGAAGACCCGCCTAACAGAGCATGTGTGGATTATCTGGTAATGTGAAGCCATGTTCTCATGTGCCACCTAATGTTAAGACTATTTGTCCTGTTAGCTTTTAGTGCACTAGTATATTTTGTAATAATATATTTGAGATTACTTACCTATCTAATGGACTGTAATATGATCTAATGGACTGTAATATGTACTAACTGAGTGTAGTGGATTTTATTATTATGCTGTAGAATGGACTGTAATGTGTGGGACTTAGCGATACTCAGCTTGGAACCTATCTAATGCACTAATAATGTTTTATTATTGTTTTTATTTGTGAACAAGTGGTGTTTAATATCTTAGGAATAGTTTAAAGTCAAATTCTATGATTTTATTTGAAAAATTCAAATTTTTTGAATTTGGTCCGATATTTCCGATATATCTTGTTTATCCTTATTATCTATGACCTCCGATAAATTTTTATTTCCGAAAAAAAGAACTATGCTCCGGAGACGAGCTCGACCTCGTCCACTGGGCCCGGAGCGCGCGCGGTGCCAAGGCCGTCGTCGGACGCCACGGCGGTGTTGGTCGTGGGCGACCGTGGCTGCCGTCGGAGCTCGCCGGCGTGATCGCCGGCCTCTTCAGGGTGGGCATATCGTGCGTCCCCGAGAGCAGCCAGACGCGCCCCACCATGCACTAGGTCGTGCACATGAGCACGTCCTCTCCAGCTTCGTCGCACCAGTTGCCAACGACCCATCGACCTCGTCTTCCCTTGTAACTAACGCTAGTTAACATCCATCGCCAAATCACCAGTTCACCGGTGTGCAGTGTGAACCGGCTTCTTCGTTTCGAGCTCCTCGACTCACAGAAAGTCGCCCACGGCAAGTAGTTGCTTTGATGATGAGTACCCGCACGGCAACGCGCTCGCGTTGGCCGTCGGGCCGGAGCTCGCCGTGGCCGCGCGCGTGTTTGGGGGTTCGAAAATCGAATGGGATCCCCGAACACAAGATTACAGAACAAATACACGAAAGCAAGAATAAGAGAGAGGAATAGAAAGTTTGTCTTAAATCTCAAAAGTTGTGAACCCCTTTACACGTGCCCTTGAGCCCCTTTTATAGGGAGACGAAGGGACTTTTACATTCCGAGATTACCCTCGAATCTAGGGAATATTCCAAGTGTAAATATGTACATGAATGTCTTTTACATCCCGTGATTTGTGGAGCTAATTTCACATATTTACAAGCCGGCCACCAGTTCACACTTCAAACCCTGACTTTTGGAGCCACGCCTTTGACTAGGTCTTCCCTTGACCTTCGACTCTTCATTCTCGGAAATCACCAGTTATTCAGATTCCCGAATTGAGTTCGCGACGCCGCGATCGAAGTGGAGTCCTCCGATTTCATGAAGACTTCCGAAGTTTCCATTGCTAGACTTTCCCGAATCTGCAATGATTCCCGAAGTTATCGCAGTCCTGAATCAAGAAATAGACCTGCGAACACACGTCTATTCGGCAATCGTTACACCCACAAGCTGAGGGTTAGTGAATCATATAAAAGTAATGGAAGGTAACTTTTCTCCTCGATTCATTTCCGAATGCTTTCGCGAATTCGCCAAAACCTCAGTTTCTCTGAAGTTACGAGGGTGAAAGGTTTTTACCCAATTCCCCAACAGCGCGCACACGCACTCCGCCGCACTTGTGTTGGCTGCTGGGCCGGAGCTCGCCACGGTCGGCGCACGCACCTGAACGCCGTCGTACTTGCATTGCCCGTCGGGCAGGAGCTCACCGCGGCCCCCGTACACACGTGCACGCCGCCGCGCTCGTGTTGGCCGCTGGGCAGGAGCTGGCCGGTCGTCGGTCGGTCGAATCCTCTCCTCCCGGTGGTTGCGCTCGGGGGCCGGGGGTGGAGTACTCCGGAGTCCAGACAGACACAGACGTCGCATGGGATCTCGCGGCAAGTGGTTTGCCGCCCGCCCGCTGGAGGACCTCGCGACTGTGAGTGGCCATGTATAGGAGCTTCACCTTTCCCTGCACCGGTCTAGAGCATGCACCGTACCGGCCGGCGCTGCGGCACAGTCCACGTTGCAATAACGTCCTTGCCGCCTATCTGCCCGCCCGGTCGTCCGCGCCTGGCCATCGGGCAGGAGCTCGCCGCGGTCCCCGCACGCACGCGCACGCCGCCGCGCTCGTGTTGGCCGCTGGGCAGGAGCTCGCCGCGGGCTACATGGCTGGAGCACGCCCACGCGCTGCCGCTGCCTACAGGAGAACTCACCCTGCAGGGGAGCTTGGCAAGGGAGCCCACGCACAGCGGTAGGTGCTCGCCACGGCCCGCGCGCCGCCGCTCCGGCGACGGGCAGGAGCCCCTGGACGACGCCCGCACTGAGTGGAGCTCTCAACCAAGAGCCAAGGTCGTAGGGAGCCAGTGGGAGTCGACCTTGTATTTTCTTCGCAAGAGCGAAACGCATAGAAGATCCGTGGATAAGAACGAGAAATATGGGAGATGGTTTAGCAATTTTTCCTCAAATTTTGCATTGTGAATATAGAAACCGCACTGGTTTCTTAATACTCACTTAGCTAATTGTCTCTGGGATGACTCTGAAGATAAGCATAGGTACCATTTATCTAACTGGAAAAGTGTCAGTATGCATAAGGACTTTGGGGGCCTAGGGGTGCCAAATTTGAGGGAGTTGAATATCTGCCTTTTAGGCTCTTGGATTAAGAGGTATCAGGCAGATGGGGAGAAACTTTGGAAAAACTTGATAGATTTCAAGTATAAAACAAATCAGCCAAATATCTTTTATTCTAATGATGCTGGTGGCTACCAATTTTTCAAGAGCTTTACGTGGGCAGCAAAAGCTGCTAAACTAGGATACAGATGGAAAATAGGGGATGGCAGGAAAATTAAGTTCTGGGAGGATAACTGGTTAGGATCTTCTAGCTTAGCAGTGCAGTTCTGGGAGTTGTAAGTCATTGTTAATGAAAAAGCTGGTACTATTGCAGACCTTTGGGATGGTAATGATTTGAAATGTACTTTCAGAAGAACAGTGGATAATAGGCTGTGGAGGGTATGGCTGGATGTAGTACAACTGGCCTCTACCATTGTGTTTAGAGAAGAAGAAGAAGAAGAAGAAGAAGAAGAGCTTATCTGGATGTTTTCTTCCAATGGCATCTATAACTCTCAGTCCCTTTATAGAGTGATAAACTTCAGAGGGGTCACTCCTGTACATGTCCCTAGGTTGGGCTTTGCATATTCCTCCTAGAGTGCAATTTTTCCTGTGGCTGCTCTTTAATAATAAAGTGCTTACTAGAGATAACTTAGGTAAGAGACAAGTAAATGATGTAACTTGTCTCTTTTGCAATGAAGTTGAATCTAGTCAGCATTTATTTTTTGACTATGTGGTGGCAAGGAGGATGTGGAGCGACCTTTCTAATACTGTAGGCCGTCAGGTTGGCAAATCTTTTGATGATGTGGGAGTTTGCTGGTTAAGTGATAAAAAATTCACTGTTATTAACATGCTAAGTTCTGTTGCCCTTTGGGCACTTTGGAAACTAAGGAATGACTTATGTTTTCAGAATGGAAGGTGGAAGGACATGCAGCAGCTCTTGATGAGGGTGGTGGGGCTGGCACAGAATTGGATAATTCTGTGTCCAGCAGAAAAGAAACAAGAATTGGCGATGTCTATCTCGAATTTGCAATGTATGGCAAGAAGTCCAGAAATGCTTGTAAGATGAAGACGACCAAGGAGGAACCCATGTGTATGAAAAGCTGGCTGGAACAACTGAAAAGCATGGAGAAGATTATGTGCCAAGAAGAGAAGCTGGACGTGGAGGAACGACTGACAACTGGAGATCACATCTGGGTGGAGGTCTGAGCTGTGTGAAAAAGTTGAGGAAGTTATGCTTTACTGTTTTCTGTAAACGTGTCTGAGACTGACTCTGGTTGTTCTGAGGTGCTGCGTCAACCTATCTCCCACCGGGCAGGAGAGGCGGTTTTGGAGCGGTTGTGAGGTTCACCCAAAACTGTGCGTGAGTGCTCAGGGATATTATGATGTAAACTTTTGTGGGTCTTTTTATTAAGGCAGGGGCCATGTCCTAAAACTCTAAAAACCGCACTGGTTTCTTCCATTAGGACTGCCCTACAGCAGTCGGTGCATGCAAGAGATGGTGGGCGGTGGTTAATTAAGAAGATGCTGGCAGCCTTCTTCCGTGGTGGAGAGTAGTCCATGTATTCACATACCATCCGATTTTTTTAGTCCCATCGGACGTAAGGGTTCTAGCAGTTGCGTATAAATTTGGACAAATTGCATAACTGCCCTCATTTTGATTCTCAACTGCACATTTGCCCCTATTTTTTAGACTTTGCATGTTTGCCCCTGTTTTTTTAAATCTGAAGCGACGTCTACCCCCATTTCTGAATGCCGTGAGTTGTGGTCCAATAAAATGAAAAGAAAAAAGATTGGAAATGACTTTCGTGCCCTGCCTTATCCTAAAGCTCCCGTCCAAGCCCTCCCATGACCAAATCGCAATCACTAGTGGCAGCAGGGGTCCCAAGCACGGAGGCAAGCAGCGTGGGGCATTACTCCTCCCAGGAGCGGACTGGTGGTGGTGAGGTCGCGATTCGCCTCGCGGGGGCCGCGGTGCTCCTCGCGGGACGGGCGGCGCAGGGCTGCGGTGCGGTGCGCCTCGCGGGCGGCTGGGTCACGACTTGCCTCGCCGACCGCTGCCCTTCCCCGCCTCACCTGCGATGGCAGTCGCCCTCCCACAACTTCTCCCTTGCGCCGGCCGCCGACGATGCCCCCACCTCCCACTGCAAGTCTAGCGGCGGCGCTCCGGTGGACGAATGGCAGATGCTATCTTGGGGAGCTACTCCAGGAGCAAGGGAGGGAAGCTGATCGGAGCAGGGGACGGAAGCCAGTGTTGGGGGAGGCACGGCGATGACTAGAGGAGAGAGGGAGGCCGACGCAGGGGAGGCCCCAGGAGCGAGGGTGTTGGGGAAAATATTTCGCGACTAACCCCCCCTTATCTTCTGCTCAAAGGAGAAGATCGGGAGTCATTTCTGCTTTTGCCTTTGCTATTTTAGGAAACGATCGAGGGTCAACTGGCGAAGACCAAGCAAAGCTTGGGATCTTCGTTTTACAGAAGCCAAGACTCACTGAGCGGAAGGCCAAGCGAAGCTTGTCTTCACTCTGAGAGGGCGAGGTCCGCGCGCGAAGACACGAAGGGAGAGTTGCCGCGAAGTCGAGTCGAGGCCGGGCGAAGATGTGACGCGAAGAAGAGCGGTCAGAGGCGAGGCGCGTGATTTTCGAAGAAGCAATCTTCACTTGATCTTCGGGCGGTGATGGCGAAGACGCCAATAGAGACCAAGGGAAAGTCTTCGCGAAGAGTGTGGATGCAAACGAAGAACGAGCTGCCACGGTAGCAGACACGTAGGCAGGCGAGGTGTAAAGTGATTGTCTGTAAAGTCTGAGAATACGGAGCCCTGTGAGGTTACCAAAATACCCCTAAGATGCTTCGCACAATGTGAAAAAGCAATGGTAGATGTTGTAAAGTGTAATTGTTACGGGCCTATAAAAAGGACCCGACGGTAATGAAATAGGGGCGATTGGAAGGCGGTTGGGTTGCATTACGCCCAGTCTAGTTTGAGTTTTCTGTTCTTCGGTGTCATAAGTGTTTCTCTTAGCTTCCTTTCTTGTTAGTTCATTCCGACGGTTGGCCCCTCTTCGGGGAAGGTTTTCACCCCAACAGTTAAGGCGCCCACCGTGTTCCGTCCCAGCCATGCCACCGAAGAAGCAACCGAAGAACCCACAACCACATCCAAATAGAGCGACCGATGATCCGTCGGAAGCAGAGAGTGAAAACCCCAGAGACAGGCAAGCACCAGATAACACAAACAGGACAAGGGACATCGTCCTAAGTCCACGAAACCACAGAGCAGATGAAGATCAAGAGCAAGAAGCAGAAGATGTAGCTAAGGGAAACTTCGAGGTCGGGCTAACAGATGTGGGAGTCGAAGATGAGGACATTGCTGCTTTAAGAAGAATCGAAGAAAGACTTGCTGCGAAGATGAGAGAAAGACCAATGCCAGCGAACATTCGTACAAGAGCTCAGGCGGAGGCAGCCATACTCAGGGCGAAAGAAATACAGAATGAGGATCCAGTGCAAGAAAAAGCAAGATACAATGAAATGTTGCAGCAAGTCAAGAAGAAGAGAATGCTACTGCAGCAGTTGCGAGAGGATGAAGAGCAACAAGCAATAAGAAACAAAACATTACAGCTACAAGAACAAATGGCAAACTTGCAAGCTCAGTTGAACTCAATCCACCAGCAAGAACAGACTCAACAACCTCGCAAAGTGCAAAAACAAAGCAAGAAACGAAGACCTGTAGTTGTTGATGAAGACACTGATGAAGAAGAGGAAGAGTATGAAGAAGACTCTTTGTACTATGATTCAGAAGAAGAGGCGTATGTGGAACATAGGCCACAAAAAGATCTGAAGAGGTGCTCTCGAGGCAAGGTGCTTCTCCTCTTTCTTCAGAACTTGAGAAGGTAGATTGGCCACCGAAGTTCAAATTACCTGCATCCTTGCCAGAGTATGATGGTGAGTCAGACCCAAGACAATTTCTTCAGAAATACACTGTTGCAATATCTTTGGGTGGGGGAGATGATGTAGCAATGGCAAGGGCTATGATAATGGCCCTGAAAGGCTCGACACAATGAATGCCTTGACTGCCAAAAGGAAGCATCGTCATGGGAGCGACTTGAAGAATAGAGAACAACTTCGGTATCAACCCCAAGATCTCACTTCGGAGATCTTCACCTCATAAAACAAGGAGACAAAGAACCATTACAAGAGTACATCAAGAGATTTGCCAAGGCGAGCTAAAGCACCACATGTAGAACAACAAGCATGATTGATGCACGAATTGATGGGCTCAAAGTAGGGCCTTGTGGAGAGTATCTAGATCGAAGAAGACCCAAAACGGAGAAGCAACTGCTTGACATAATGCAAGAATATTACCGTCGAGACGAGGAAAACAGCGAAGAGTTGATGAATACAACAAGAGAAAGAATCAAGCGAAACCTCAGCAAGAATGGGGAAATAGGGCCCAGAACAATCAGGGACCTTCGGCGAGCTCGAACTTTTACAACAAAAGTAACGTGAACAATGTTTCAGGGAACAATTCGCAAATGGCATCTTCGACTGCAACAGGAAGTAGAGGCCAAAACTCGGTGAGGTCCGCCACCTCAATCCGTGTGTTCCTTGCATGGCCTCAACATGGGGCATTGGTCATATGAATGCAGAACGCTACTTCGCAAGAAGCAAATTGAAGAAGACAAGAAGAAAACAGCGCAGAGCCAGGCGAAAATAGTCAATCACACATCATCAGTGGCACCATCGATGGCTCACAGTTCAATGCAAAATTGGCAACCGTATATCCCACAACCATGCTTTCAAATGCCACTCCCACCTCCTCCAATGTTCAACCCAAACATGATGCAACTCTGACGCACAAAGCACCGCATCGTATCGCCAAAACCGAGCACGCTCATGTGCACCTTCGTAAGCCAACCAAAACAGACGACGAAGATCGCTACCGAAGAATGAACATAATCAATGCTATCACGGTGGTTGCAACTCACCGAACATCTCGACGAAGAGACAAGAAGGAACAACAAAGAGAAGTGAGCCATGTATGCGCGGAAAGTTTTCAAAAGCAGTGGTCACACATTCCAATCACTTTCACAGAGGCAGATCTCAAGGCGAAGAGATACCCTCACGAAGATCCTCTAGTCATCGAGGCGATGGGAAAGAACACAAAGTACTTGTTGGGCAATGATGTGGGAGGCATCCTCGTAGATAACGGCAGCTCGCATGAACATCATAATTATTCAAGAGGATGGAGTTCGAGAGATGATCAGCTTGAGAAAACTTCAAAGCCGTATATGGCTTGACAACAAGAAGGTTGAGGCTCGGGAACAATTGAAATGAACATAAGTCTTGGGACAGGAGCACTGATGAGAACAGAGATGGTGACCTTCGATGTGGTGGACATTCCATACGCATACAAAGCAATCTTCGGAAGGGGGATCATAAACAAGTTCGCAGTAGTTATACACATGCCGTTCTTGTGCATGAAGATTCCAACTGCCAACGGCATTCTCACAATATACGGAGATCAAGAAGATGCACATGACAGAGAATACAATGTGGGCAGCAATCAGAAACCGATTCATGTAGTCGGAAACAATGAAGACATGGTAGAGAGCAAAGAAGAAGAAGAGCCCGAAGAGCTTGAAATAAAAAAGAGACTTTGCCAAGATGAAAAGAAGAGAATGCAACCTCACGAGCACACAAAGAAGGTGCGTCTTTGCGAAGATGTTCTTGACAAACTGGTAACCATAGCAAGGGGGATGACCGAAGAAGAGGAGAATGCACTGATCACGTGCCTTCGCAATAATCAAGACGTGTTTTCCTGGAGCAAGAGGGATCTTAAAGGGTGCCTCATGAAGTAATAGAAACACATAAGCGCTTAGACCCAAAGATCTCGCCAAGAGACAAAAGCTCGAGTCATCTCACCTCGGAAAGAATTAGCGGTATAAGCGAAGTAGAAAAGCTGTTAGATCTTTGGGGTCATCGAGAAATCTGAGTTCTCACAACGTGGCTTTCAAACATAGTGATGGTACCGAAGAAGAATGGAGGGCAGAGAATGTGCATTGACTTCACACTCTTGAACAAGGCTTGCCCAAAAGATGACTACCCTTTACCAAGAATCAACGTGTTGGTGGATGCAGCAGCAGGATGTGAGAGAATGTCCTTGTTAGATTACTTCTCTGGATATCACCAAATCTGGATGAAGAAGGAGGACAAAGACATAACAAGTTTCATAACACCCTTCGGGGTATATTGCTTTGTCAGGATGCCCGAAGGCCTGCGCAATGCTGGCCCAACGTTTAACAGAATGGTGAAGATTGTACTTGGCCCGCAACTGAGAAGAAATGTGTCAGCTTATGTAGATGATGTGGTAATACACAGCAAAAAGAAAGATCAACACATCGAAGACCTCAGAGAAACCTTGAACTTGAGGAAGTATGGCCTCATGTTAAATCCGAGAAAAGTGTATCTTGAGGTATCCAGGGAAATTTGTTAGGCATGGTGTCCAAGTCGGGGCATATAAGCAAATCCAGAGAAGATAGAGGCAATACGAAACAAGAGAACACCACAAACAAAAAGAGATATTCAGAAGCTTACGGGAAGAATAGCAGCACTGGGTCGCTTCATCACGCGATCAGCAGAACGAAGCTTACCATTCTTTAAGTTGTTGTCTGCGAAGAACAAAATAACTTGGGGTCCCGAAGAGCAGGAAGCGTTTGAGCAGTTCAAGTCATACTTGGAGAATTTGGCAGTGCTAACAAGTCCAGGTGACAAAGCGAAGTTGTTGTTGTACATAGCACCTTCCGCAAGTGCAGTAAGTGCAGCTCTTGTGGAGGAAAAATACGAAGAGGGGCAACTCAAACAAGTGTCAGTATACTTCATCTCTGAGGCTTTATCAGGAGCGAAGAAGTTCTACTCGAGCTGGAAAAATGACATACGTGATGGTAATGGCGGCAAGAAAGCTGAAGCATTACTTCCAGAGTTACTCAATCACCGTCCCAACATCATATCCTCTTCGCGAAATACTAGAGAACAAGGAATCTTCGGCACGGATAGAAAAATGGGCAACAGAGCTATCCCGATATGCCATAGAGTTCACGGCTAGAACAGCCATCAAGTCTCAAGTTCTAGCAGACTTCATTGCAGATTGGACACCAAGTCAAGGTGACAAAATGAACGAAGACAAGCCAGAAACACCATGGATCATGCATTGTGATGGAGCTTCTTGTGATGATGGAGCCATCTTGACAATCTTAATGTCACCATCAGACATAAAGATGAGATACGCTGTGAGGCTCGACTTCGAAGGCAAGACAAATAATGTGGCAGAGTATGAGGGATTGTTGCTGGGACTTCGCAAGGCAAGAGCCATAGGGGCACGAAGAGTGGTCATAAACACAGACTCTGAGTTGATCACAAGGCAGATTGGCAAGTCATATAAAGCAAAACATGATGAAATGGCAAAATACCTGAAAACGGTGCGAGGCTGTAACACCCTAAATTTCCATCATTAAAATAATGTAAGCAACATGGTGTTTTAGATTTTATTTACTAAGGAATAATAATTTATCAAATAAATTATGCTCTAAAATATTTAAACATCATTTTGAATAATTTTAGAAGCAATAAGTGCTTGTGCATCATCTTTTGTTTGCGTGGTTTATGTGTGTTGGAGTGAAGTTTAAAAAGTTTTAAAGTTTGTTTGAAACTTTGAAAAGATTTTGAAAAGTTGGAAAATGTTTGGAAGTTTTAAATGTTGAAAAGGTTTTAAAAGAAAAAGAGTTAAAAAAAAAATCAAACCCAAACCCTTCTCTCCATCTCTCTCTCTTTTCCACAGCAAAGAAGGCCGGGCCCACTCTCTTCCCTTCGGCCCGGCGGCCCAGTTCTCTTCCCTTCGGCCCGGCGGCCCAGTTCACCCATCAGCCCGCTTTTCCCCTCCTCTCTCTTGCGGTGCTGGCGGTGGGCCCCGCACGGCCACCCGCCCCTAATCTCCTGCCGATCCCCTTCCCTCCTCTGCCTCGCATCAAAGCCGCCACGTGGGCGGGTGCGTCTGCGCCTCCTCCTTCAATCCTCTCCAATCAAAGAGTGAAGCACCCACCACTAACGCTTTCAATTCCCTCAGTTTCTCTTCCGTTTCCTATCCTCTTTAACTCTCCAGTAACGGATGGGCACCGCGGGCCATTGATGGCCGGCCATGCCGCAGCCCCTTCCCCTCCGCCTCGCGAGTGCCTCCAAGCCCCTGCTAGACCCTGTCTCGACCCGCGCCACCTCGCTCTCGCTCCACTCGAACCGCGCGGACCATCGCCACCCGCAGAAGACCGGAGCGCCGTCGACGTCGAACTCCGCCACCATCCCAAGGCGGCACCACAACAGGCTTCGTGACGTCGAGCCGCACGGCCGCTGCCTCTTCACGTCGCCATTTGATCGTGGGAGCGCTGCCGTGACGAGAAGCCCGTGCGTCATCCGGCTCGTCGGCCGGCCGATTGCAAGGGCCGCACGCCGGCAAGGGAGCACCACCGGAAGCCTCGCCGCGACGCACCATCTTTGCTGCTCTTCATCATCTTCTTGGTGCCGAAACATCACCGACCGGTGAAGGCCGAGTCATCACCGGCTTCTATATCTAGCGCTGCACCATCGCCGTAGAGAAGTCGGCGAGCCTCGCCGGACATCTCGAACGGCAGACGACGACGCCCGAAGCTCTGACGCCAAGCTGCACCTCTCCACCGCAAGCATCATCGAGTGAGCTGCATCGTGTTCGCGTCGTCGTGCGTGGTCACCGCAAGTTTTCCGTTCACGACTCGCCGTGCTCAAGGATGGATACTAAAGCTTCCGGAGGAGCTATTGCTGTTTGCCGAGATGGCGCCGCCATGGTTGGAATCTCATCATTTCGGTACAAAGCTATCGCCAGTTCTCCATCCTCATCAGCTCCACTTTGTTTGCCATCAATCACCGTCGAGATTCGTGAGGTGAGAAGCTAGCTTTGCATGCGCCTAAATCCAATATAACATTCCATGCAAACTTTAATAAATTAATTCTTGTTGATCTCATGCTTATAGTTTTCCATCCTTTGCCATGTACTTGTGATCGAACTAAAGCCCTGATAATATCCTTTGATCTGTTGTCCATCATCTCTTGACCCACGTTCTTCCACACCGCCATACAACCAGCTAGTCGCATGCGGTCGACAAAGATGCGGTCGATGGCGATGCATGTGCTCTCTTTAGACAAGCATCGGAAGCTAATAAACATGTACACGCTCACTTCATACCTTGCTTGATGCCATCATTACATCATGCCTGATGTCATATACACTCTGGAAAAAGATAGATATATCATGTAATTCCATAAATGTCTAGCTTTCAATCTAAGCTCGTGAGAACCATTCTCCACCGCATGTATGTTTTGTATCCAAACCGCTAGTGCGTCGTCATGATCACATTCTCTAGTCTCCGGCACATGTCTCTGCTTCGCTTAGTGCCGGTCAACATGTAGTAGCAACGACGCAAGCCGAGGTATGCGGTGTTGCATACACGGCTCATGGCATGCATGTTTTCTCTCGCTTTATCGGCACCATCATGCATGATAGCACATCGATCTACACATGCTAGCAACCACGAACTAGCACACCTTGCTTAATCCATGCTTGCATGCATGTGTTTGTCTAAGTACACACACTAGAAAGCTTGCTCTCCATACAAATACACTATCATGATGTAAGCATTACATAATGCTTGTGTCATATACTCTTTTTCCATTAAAGAAATTCCGTCCACCATGTTATAAATATCTATCTTGCTAATAATCAAGCTATGTCTCTATCTACTCTTTGCTTTGATTTTTCTTCCATAGCCTACCAATCTGATTAATCATGATTAGATCCTTAATCCTTGTTTAATCTTTAGATCCCGTGTTTTAGCCCGCTTAACCTCATCCTTGTTGCGTTAGTTTCGTCTCACAATAAAATACGGTAATCTGCTGTTTACCCTAAAATGTGTTTTAAGAATTTATTAACTTGATTAATGTCTATTAAACTTGTTTTCTAAATAAAATATATTAGAGCTACGCTTTGTCTTTTCTTAATATAAATGTTAAATTGATTAATGATTATGTAATTTGCTTTCTGATAAAAGCAACATAGGCTATATCTCGAGTTTTCATAATTAAATGTTAACTTGATTAATATGAACATAAATATGTTTTTGAGTTATAATTTGATTAGAATAACTCGAAATATAAAGATAAACGCCTAGATGTTTTACATACTTCTTTTAAAATTAAATGTTTAATTTGCGTAAATCAAACTTGAATATTTATAAATAAAATTGGACTAGGCTTATACCGTCTTTTAAATATAAAATAACTTGCTTAATTATAAATAGGGTATTTCTTTGAAATAACCTATGCATATGATCCTTATTTAATTAAAATATACCAAGCACATAGCTAGCTCTTGTTTGTGATCATCCAAATCTCCCGATAGTTCCTAGTGCTTTTGTGTTCGCGTTCCTAGAGCCAACCCTTGTTCTCTCTTTAAGCTTTTCATGCTTGGTGTGTTGTTTTGTTTATTGAATGTATTCTTGTGTGCTCGTGAGACATCGTGCAGTTCAAGTGAGCAACCAGTTGGAGCGGATCAAGAGCAAGTGTTTGAAGAAGAAGAACCCCAGTGTTTAAGCAAGGAAGGCAAGTGGACTTCTCCCCCTGCATATTCTATTTTTGTCCCACACAACTTGCATGATAACTAAGTTTACTTTTATTGTATTGCATAAATTTGATGGGAAATCACCTTTTTAAGGACATGACTAGAATTTTATCCCTAATACCTTGGACAACCCTTTTAAATAAATGTTTTGGGTAGAAATGCTTAGTTGCTATAACTTGGGATGGTTAAAATGAATCTTTTACAATATGATGAATGTTGATCATGATATCTTTGGTGATATATATGTGTGTGTGCTTATGGTTAATAACAAGATCATATGGTTTAATTGGAACATGGAGAACCACCCAGGAAAACAGTGCAACCACAGTCCATATGGCTCTGGCTTAGCCAATTAATTAGGAGTGTGGAATTATCTGACAGCCTTATCCGAAAGGAGCACAGGGGGCCGGAGTTGAAGGGGTATAGCCCGGTCCTCTTGGCCGCAGCCTTTGCTAAGGTGCTGTCCACTAGGGAGGGTTATGGTCGCTCACGCGTATCTGTCGGGTTGTTGGTCTTCCGCATACCTTTGTAAAGGCTTCAGTGGCGTCCTATGCAATCACACCTCGGAGTGTGGTATTGTGCCGATCAGCACATGCGTGGTTGGGTTCAAAGTTCTTCGAACTTTACGAGCGTGGTGAAAGTGTACAACCTCTGCAGAGTGTAAAACTGATCGATCAGCCGTGCTCACGGTCAAGAGCGGCCTGGACCCTTACATGATAATCAAACATAAAGATGGAATTAAATCGTGGTTCTTGTGGTTTTGAGATGAGATGCTTTCCTAAATGCTTAAGTGGGTTGGTATAAACTTACACCTAGTAAATAGGTGCTTGCTAATAAAATTTGACCAACATTAAAATGCTAACCGCTGTAAACCTTAGCCTATCCTTGATAGCCTTGCATCTTCCCCCACTTGCTGAGCTCCAACCATAAGTGTGCTCACCCTTGCTTATCCATGTTCGTGAGGAGAACACCGGAGAAGAGTACTTCAGCCGACTACGATGAGTTCTCGAGGCATGTGCCCCAGTCATGCCCGTGGAAGATGAAGATGGAGTCGCGTCTTCATAGTTATCGTTGTTCGTGTAAAGACCTTCGAGTCTAACGTCTGAGTGTAATAAAGAGATAATGTAATGGTTTAACTCTTGTACGTTTTTATCACTGTTTATGGATATTTCACTCATGACGTCTATCATATGTGTGTAAACTTGATCCTGGCGCACATATGAGATGCATTTGGTTTTCTTCGGAAAATCAGGTGTGACAGAGGCATGGAAAAATTCTTCTTCGGCTTCACAGTCAAGAAAATACCAAGAGATCAAAACAATGAGGCAGACATGCTAGCAAAGGCAGCAGCACAGAAAGAACCATTACCACCAGATGTCTTCTATGAAGTTTTGAAGTGCAAATCAGTAGATTGTGATGAAGCACCAGTGAGATATGTAAATGCGATATCAAGCGAAGATTGGAGGTCTTCGATAATGGCATTCTTGAGAGGACACTATGAACCACAGTCAAAAGAGGAGAATAAAAGAATGGCCTTGAGGGCAAGAACATATGAAATAAGAGGAGACAACTTGTACAAAAGCGGAATGTGTGCACCACTACTCAAGTGCATCTCCACAGAAGAAGGAAAAAACTTGTTGCAACAGATCCACTCTGGAATGTGTTCTTCTCACATTGGAACACGAAGATTAGTTGCGAAGGCATTTCGTCAGGGATTCTACCCTCTCACGGCAGTCGAGATGAAGATATAGTGCTAAGATGTGATAACTGTCAAAAGCATTGTAACTACACAAAAACTTCTCCATATGAGATACAATTGCTACCACCAGTTTGGCCCTTCGCAAGATGGGGAATTGACATTGTGGGACAGTTACCAACAGCACCAATCAACTACAAGTACGCAATAGTGGCAGTGGAGTACTTCTCAAAGTGGATAGAGGCAAGAGCAGTGCAAAGAATCACTTCGCAGGTGATACAAAAATTCTTCTCGCAAAGTATCGTGTGCAGATTTGGAGTTCCTTACGAAGTGACAGTAGACAACGGCAAGCAATTTGATAGCACAGACTTCAGAAGATTTTGCTTCAACTTGGGCACCAAGCTATGCTTCGCTTCAGTATATCACCCAGAGTCCAACGGAGCAGTAGAAAGGGCAAATGGCATTATCTTCACCGGAATCAAAAAGAACTTGACAGGAATGGCCGGGGGAAATGGGTCGAAGAGCTGCCTAGAGTTGTGTGGTCTCACAACACAACTACATCCAGGGCTACAAACTTCACACCCTTCAGATTGCTGTATGGGGAAGAGGCTGTCATTCCCGAAGAGATAAAGTTGGGGTCATTAAGGGCAGACCAAGAACCACAAAACGAAGAGGACGCAAATTTGGCAATCGATACAAGAGAAGAAGACAGGCTTCAAGCACTAAGCAACATAGAGAAATACCAAGATGAAACGAGGAAGTGGAGAAATAAGAAGGTTCGTGAACAAAAGATATCCACCGGAGACATGGTTCTCCGAAGAAAAACAAGAGGAGTGGGAAAACTAGAAGAAAAGTGGGAAGGCCCATTTTTAGTATCAGAAACAAGGCAGGGGGCTTACAGATTGCAAACCCTGGAAGGAGAAGAGGTCCCTTACTCATGGAATCAGCATAAGTTGCGAGAATAAGTGTATCGTATGTTAAATATCATCATTTTTTAGTTTCTCTTCATTTTAAGCTTTTGTAATCTTCATTTCAACTTCTTTTGCACTTTCAACTTTTGTAAATACGTAGTGAAGTCCGTACTCTTTTCCTCGCGGGGAGAGTCTTCGGTGGTCTCACAATGGGAACACCGACGATGCGAGGTTTTTAACAAGGCGGACTTGTGTAATATCCCCTTGAGAAATATAACAAGGGCTCCCTAAAAAAGACAACTGTTATCTATCATCGGTCCCGAAGTGACAATCATCCGAAGAGATTGTCACTTTCGGGAAAACATTGCAGAAGTAAGTGAACACATGCGTCTGGCCTCGCGAAGACAAGTCGCATTCAGTTCACTTAAGAAAAAAAATTGATTGAGGGGGCGCATGTGGGAACTATTCTGCAAAGGTCGCGAAGATGTTAAGGAGCATGCTACAATCTGTTCCAAAGAGGAGGGCATGACTCGCTTAAAGACCTACTTTCCGCGAACAAAAAGTCTTCGGCGGTCAATGCGCGAAGCCCCTCAGTAAAACACTATAGGGATAAGTCGACCCATTAACGGGCATGGTCGTAAAATCATCCGCTTTATCACAAGCGAAGAAGCCTTCGGCGGTTAATGCACGAAGCAAATTGCGAGGTAGGGCTGACGAGCCACCTCAAGGTCAAATTTCGATGAAGTTGAGCTATCATGCCACTTCGCATATTTGAGCTATCATGATACTTTGCATAGTGAAAACTCGCATGCAAGATAGACTAACCATTCTATATGCAGGATTTGTTTATATCTTATAAATGATACAGAGCACGTTCGAAGAAAATGCTGCGAGATCAAACAGAAATCGGGGAGTTTTTCAGCGCCGAGCTAGCCTCATGTTTCAATCTTCGGAGGAAGAAAAAATAAACCATCATCTTCGCACAAGTGTGAGTACAACAGAGTCATGACATACATATTTGTTGAAAAAATACATTACAGGCACACCAGTTCATCACAACAGCATAGTTCAAATGATTACAAGCATAGCAGCACAAGCGATGAAGATGGTTACATCGCAAAACAAATCAGCAAGGGCGCTTGTACATATACTCATACTCCGCTTCTTCGGTAAGATCAATAACTTCAACCTTCGGTAGAACAAGGAGGCTTGAGGACGAAGGTGTGTCTTCGCGAGCAGGCACAACAGAAGATGGTTCAGATCCTTGAATTTGACGGCAATGAGTAGCATCGTGACAGAGACGGTTGCGTGTGTGCGCGAAGACATTTTTTGCGTCAAGATTCTTCTTCTCGTATTTTTCTATCTTACCGACATAAACACATCAAAGGGCACGTCGGGAAATTTAGAGTTAAACTTGCGCCAAATAGAGCTGGACATAAAATAATCACCGAAGTTAATAGTTACAGGACAGACATCTTCGGCAACCTGCGCAGGATACACCTCCGGCACCTGCGCAGAGTTGCAAATGTTTCAGGTGAATTGTTCACAAAATACCCCCAAGTGCCCGAACCACTAAGACTACACACTCCCTCACACCTCTGGGGCTCCCGAAGTGACGTCTGTCATTCGAACTTCATGCGGAGAAGCAGCTTGAGTAGATGGCGCAGCTGAAGACACCGCAGCCAAAGAAGGACCACCGCCACCTCTAGAAGATGAGGCAGTAGGCGAAGGTGTGGGTGCAGAATGTTGACGGTTAATATATGTATCAAGTTTCGTTTGGACTCGCAAGCGTACAAGTCCACCGTCGTAGTCAAGGGACCCTTCTTCCCTTAAGTGTGAACCCAAGGTATCGAATCTGTGGAACAATGTGTAACGCAAGATCCAATCTAATAAATGGAAAACACTTTGATCTTGAAAAGGGGTTTTGCATCTAATCTATGGAAGAACCATAAAACACATCTAATCTACTAAACACCGGAGGTAGCAAGAGAAAGAGAGGGGAGAACCAATCTAGAGATTGGATCGGGTCTTTTGTTGAAGTTCCAAAGTAAAGAAGAATGTAGCAAAACGAATCTCATTGAAAGCATGGCTCCTGCTGACTCGAGGACTCCGCTTTTCTCCTTTACCGCATCTGTCACTACGGGGATAATCTTACGGGTTGGTACTACTCGGGTTCAAGAAGAACAAGATGAAAACGTTTGGTAGATCGGGTATGCACCTCTAGCCACCATGGCCACAAGAACATCCTATGCAATCTACCCGCGGGATAGATCGGGGAGGAAAACACCCAAATGAAGACAAAATCACAACGAAAGCACTTGATGCTAAGAATCGGATTCAATCTCCTAATTCAACATAGAAGTAATACATGGACAAGATCACCACCGGGATCCTACCTTGATCTTGATCCTAGCTCCTGGAACTCCGACATGGTCTTCCATGCAAGGTTCCCACGCCGGCTAGGGGGACCCTAGTCAACCATCTCGACCCTCTCCTCTCCGAAATGGTGTCCTTCTCTTCTCTGCTCCTCGGCGGCGGATGACGAATGAATCTCTTCGTGGCTCTTGGCAGGGGAACTATAAATAGTCCGAAGGGCGGCTAGGTCAAAGGGGGCGCCGAACTGGGCCCAGAATGGGCTGGGCCGGCTGGCCTGGGCCGACCGGCCTGGGCCCATTTCGGCCCGTTTCGCCGCCATCTTTTGTCCCGAAGCTTCTCACGTGATTCCCCATTTGTGTGCACTTGCATGTGGGCCTTTGACGTCGTTTCCTTCACGGTTAAGGCTTGAATGCTTGCCATCCAAGCTGCTCGTTGAGTCCTTGAAGATTTGCACGTTGACGCTTCGGTCCTCGGGTCATTTGGAGTCATGTTCATCGTGTGTCTTGACTCTTGTCGGGCTTCATGATCTTCTTCCAAAGTGCTTGATGAATTTATCCCGAAAGCCTCCTCTTTAGCGTAGATTTCCTGCGTAAACAATAAACTCCAAAATCGACATGCAAGAGTGAACTTGTTATATACGGGGGGTTAATTCCGGTGGTTAGAATAATAAATCAATGCCAACATTAAAGGTAAACTCATGGCTAGGTTGACGGAAATTCACCGTCAACATAGAAGCAGGCTAAAACATATAAGAAAAGCATGAACATAAAAAAAGAGAGGTTGACGAAGTAAAAAGAGATCAAGCTAAGAGAGAATAGTAAAAACCTTGCGAAGCACACGTCGACCTTCGGCGACAGTTAATCCAAAGCCAAACTTTTTGAAGAAGGTTTGCATGAAGTTTTTAGCTATATTCTTCGCCAGAACAGGGATCCTCTCGACCGATGCCTCGGTCGGCCAAGCAAATTTTGCTTCTCAAAGTTGCCGAAGATCACTTTTTGTAATACTGGGCTCATTGTCACCAGAAGTTTTGAACAAAGAATATATAGCGTGAGCAAGACTTCGAGCAGCAACAGCAGCACCAAGCTCTCCAAAAGAACGCCTAGCGGACGCAAGAGAACCGACGCCGGTAGACAACCAGTCAAAAACTTGACCTATGAACATTTCTTAACATCGTAAGGAGCAGGGCTGAGTCCATAGTCCACGAGGAGATCATGAACTTTCTTACAAAGAGGAGACACATGACGCTCAATTTCATCACAGTAGGTTTCATGTTCTGCAATCAAGCTGTCATGTGATCGCCGAAGATCAGTAAGCTCAGCAACCTTAGTGTCATACAGTTTATGCAACCCTTCGGCCTTCCTCTTCTTGTCCTCAGCAGTAGAAGCCAAGCGACGAAGCTCAGTCAGTTGAAGTTCCAACTCAGTGTTCTTCTTCATCAGTTCATCCTTCTCACCAGAAATTTCAAGGCATGTTTTCTTCTCAGATTCCAGAGAAGATGAGAGAGAAACCTTTTCAGCCTGCAGGGCCTTAACGACATTGATCTCTTTACTAAACACAAGAGTGTAAGACTTCTCGAAAGTTGTCGGATCAAGGTCAAGACGCATCGGCGTTGAGTAGCCCGACACGCCAAGAACGATTTCATGCTCAGGTCTTGCGCTTGATATAGAATTTCCTCGGCACTCTCTTTACTAAGTTTGTCCTCCATAATAGGGAAGCCAAAACTGTAACCAGCTTCCTGAAGCAAAGTAATCTCGCGATCATCACTGCAGAATTGTAGCACCTTGCGCATAGAATCGCCGAAGATGCATGCGTTTGGTTTCATTCCGAGACGCCGGGCAACAACACTAGGCGACTCACTACTAACAAAGACACCACCACTCCTAGTATCGCTCTCCATCTCAGACGAAGAGCCATCCTGTTCCACACGAGTCAGGGATTTGTGATGAATAGCAGAAACAACCTTGCTGCCACCTGGAACCTCAGTAGCCCAAGGAACTATTGTTTCAACAGCTTGAAGGCGAGGAAGAGGAGTCTTGTCCTTGAAGATCCGCCCGAAAGTGAGAAGTCCTCGCTCTCGGGCTCAGGATCACTTTAATCAATGTCCAGGGGATCAGCTAGAGTGGCACCAGCAGCAGTAGCAATAGGAGAAAGAGAAGTAACATCTACTATCTCTTCAGATTGGTCAGCAGAGGGAACTTCAACATTTGTGCCAGAACCGGCACCAACTTCGATAGGACGACCTTCTGTATCACTCTTTGAGTGATCGGACTCTTCGGGGCTGGATGAGACAGCTTCGGAGGTCGTCACTCGAGTGATTTTCTGACGCTTTGAAACACCCCGTCCGTCACCGCGACCACGACATTTTCTGATAACCTTCACACGCGCAGCAGGGGCTACAGCCTCAGAACTCCCCTGACCACCTTTCTTCGCCGCTCGCTTCACTTGAGCTTCGCGACGAGCAACAGTAACAGAGCGATCGCCGGCATGAATACCAAAGAAAAAGAAGAGACGATTGTCTCGAGTGCCACCAAGACGCTCCTGAATTTCAGCGTCTTCCTTCGAAGAGATAGGTCCAAGAAGCTCGTTAGCTCGAGCTTCAATTTCAGCAACGTTAATAACTGCACACAAAGATATAACCAGGTATCAACAAAATAAAAAATATATACAGCAATAGTAAACTAAGAGCAGTAAGAGGAAACGAAGAAAAAAAGGGTATCCATACCATCCTTCGTCAAGCCAAAGCTCCGAGCGAATTCAGGGATTTGATGGCCGAAGCGAAGTCGTTCCAGGCAGCGACAGACCACCCGGCACGGACAGGAAACACCTTCGTGCCTATGTATTCTTCAACTAGGTCACGAGTAGCATAGGTCTTCGCTAGCTCTTGGAAAGCAATGAGAAAAAGTCGGTCTGCATCCCCATCTTCATAAGCAGTACCAACACCCTTAGGCAAGTTCTCAAATCGTGTGCACACGAGAGGGAGCTCTTCATCATCGACAATGTAATAAAACCAGTAATGGTTCCAGTTTTCATCCCATTTATTCTTGTAGGCGACAACAGGAACATCAGTGTCACCACGATATTTGAAGTTCAAAGAGGCAAACTGGGCTTCTTCGCGAACTAGAGCACCATCAACGAGACGTTCTATCTTCAGAGGCTGATGATGAACAGTATGAACTCTGACGAAGTTCGCAGTAGTAGGACTCACAGACATTGTTTTGCTGGCCCACATATAAACACTAAGCCCAAGAACGGCATTAGGATTGAGGTGATGAAGATACATCCCAAAATTCCGAAGAATAGAGATAATAGCCCCGTCGAGAGGAAAACAAAGACCAGTAGTGAACAAATCTCGGAAAACAACTGCTTCGTTGGGGCGAGAAGTAGGAGTGGTCTCGGGACCAGGGGCTCGACCTTTCCCTTCCTTAATGAAGCCGGAAGTAACGAACTCCGCTACAAGTGCTTCAGAAACCTTACTCCGGCCAAAGACGAAGGTTGGAGGCGGTTTGTCAGCCCTGGGAGCCATGGAAGCGAAGAAGAAAACTACACATGCATAAAAGTGAATAAGCAACAGAACTAGACAAAGAGATGGAAAAATAGAAGAGAGCAGAAGACACTTACGAAGAGAAGGAAATGATGGAAGTGAGGAAGTGCTTAGCTCTCGCGAAGTCAGAAGAAATCCTCAGCTCTCGCGAAGGCAAAGGTAAATCTGCAAAGGTTTTACCACGGTGAAAACAACTCCAGGCGGGGACCGGCCTTTATATAGGCTGCCAAAAGCGGGAATCTCGGAGATCCTGTAGCGAAAGACATGGCAAAAATCCAGGAGTTCCGTTGGGACGTGGCGAAAATCACGAAGCTTCGCGTATAAACATGCAAAACAGTAAAAGGAAATTAAAAATTAAATAATAATAAAAATAAAAATAGGAAAACGAAGGGGAAGAGAAGGAATAGTTTTCAAAGACGAGCCGAAGAGGGGAGGTGCTTTGGAGCGAAACATTTCCGCCCGTAACGAAGAAGGGTTGCTAGTTCGGCTCGTCTTCGGTTGAAACCCTCACTAGCAAAGGGCTGAATGTTGGGGAAAATATTTCGCGACTAACTCCCCCTGTATCTTCGGCTCAAAGGAGAAGATCGGGAGTCGTTTCTGCTTTTGCCTTTGCTATTTCAGGAAACGATCGAGGCTCAACTGGCGAAGACCAAGCAAAGCTTGGGATCTTCGTTTTACAGAAGCCAAGACTCACCGAGCGGAAGGCCAAGCGAAGCTTGTCTTCGCTCCGAGAGGGCGAGGTCCGCGCGCGAAGACACGAAGGGAGAGTTGCCGCGAAGTCGAGTCGAGGCCGGGCGAAGATGTGATGCGAAGAAGAGCGGTCGGAGGCGAGGCGCGTGATTTTCGAAGAAGCAATCTTCACTTGATCTTTGGCCGGTGACGGCGAAGACGCCAATAGAGACCAAGGGAAAGTCTTCGTGAAGAGTGTGGATGCAAACGAAGAACGAGCTGCCACGGTAGCGGACACGTGGCAGGTGAGGTGTAAAGTGATTGTCTGTAAAGTCTGAGAATACGGAGCCCTGCGAGGTTACCAAAGTACCCCTAAGATGCTTTGCACAATGTGAAAAAGCAATGGTAGATGTTGTAAAGTGTAATTGTTACGGGCCTATAAAAAGGACCCGACGGTAATGAAATGGGGGCGATTGGAAGGCGGCTGGGTTGCATTACGCCCAGTCGAGTTTGAGTCTTCTGTTCTTCGGTGTCGTAAGTGTTTCTCTTATCTTCCTTTCTTGTTAGTTCATTCCGACTGTTGGCCCCTCTTCGAGGATGGTTTTCACCCCAACAGAGGGCGGCTAGTGCGGGGGGCGGTCGGAGCCAGGGAGGCTTGTACGAGAGGCGGGCGGCGACGGAAAGAGAGGAGGCAGAGGCCGGAGGGAAGAAACAGAGAGGAGAAAGGTGCTAACTAGTGGGCCCCATTGACGAGGGTATATTTGGAATTTTTTAATATTTTTTATTCCAATTTGCAAATTTATACGACCGTTTTGAAATTTATCAAAATATAACCGCTGTGTACCGGTAAGGCCACCGCCAGCGGTCGGGTCCAGGTGTGGGCCGCGGCACCTTCTGCCAAGTGGCGCCACGGTGATACCCGCATGGGGCCTAAACGTCGTGGCGGACGGCGGCAGCCACCCCTATATAAAGGGTGATTGCCACCGCGTCCCCCTGCCGCCGCCCCCTCTCGAGGTAAGCTCTCTTCTTCTTTTTTAATTAGTTTAATTAGTTTAGTATATCGTAATTAGTGTAGAAAATTAGTTTTTAAAATAGAAAGTTTAGAAATTAGTTAATTTATTTAGTTTAGATTTAGAAAATTAGTTTTTATATAGAAATTTAGAAAATTAGTTTTTATATAGAAATTTAGAAAATTAGTTTTTTAGTTTAGAGAATGTAGAAAATTAGTTTATCTGTTCAGAAAATTATCGAAGTTACTTTAGTTTATTTAGAAAATATAGAAAATTAGTTTATCTATTCTAGAAATTGTAGAAATTACTTTAGCATGTTTAGAAATGGTAGAAATTACTTTAGCTTCTTTAGAAAATATAGAAAATTAGTTTATCTGTTCTAGATATTATAGAAATTACTTTAGCATGTTTAGAAATTCTAAAAAATTACTTTATCTCGTTTACAAAATGTAGAGAATGTACAAAATTAGCTTATCTGTTCAGGAAATTGTTGAAATTACTTTAGTTTTTTTAGAAAATATAGAAAATAAATTATCTTGTTTAGGAAATGTAGAAATTCTAGAAAATTAGTTTAGCTTCTTTAGAAATTCTAGAAAAATACTTTATCTCATTTACAAAATGTAGAAAATATAGAAAAATAGTTTACCTATTTAGGAAATTGTCGAAAATTACTTTACTTTGCCTAGAAAATCTAGAAAATTACTTTACCTTGTTTAGAAAATGTAAAAAATGTTGAAAATTAGTTTATCTGTTCTACAAATTGTACCAAAATAATTTAGCTTCTTTTGAAATTTTAGAAAATTACTTTACCTCGTTTACAAAAATGTAGACAATGTAGAAAAATATTGTACCTATTCTAGAAAATGTAGAAATTACTTTATCTGATTTTTTTAATTGTATATTTAATTTTTGTATGCACCGCAGCTCTATGGATCGTGCTCGGGACTGTGCTCAGCCGAGGCTCGTGCTCATCCGCTCAGGCCGAGGTTGACGCAGCACGTGACACGAGTTGTTGGATAGGGAGGTCACCGCAGTATCGCTCATTCCCGGCCCCGCCCCTGGAGAGGATCTTGGACACGCGTTCTCGCACCACGCCGCAAGACGTTGTTGCCGATCCACGACCTTTGGGTTCCCAAGTACGTGAACTGATGCTATGTTATTGTTTGTACCTTCATTTATCATTTTGTTGTAACTAATAAATTTACCTAATGCCTGTAGCGCTTAGTCCAGGGGATAGATCGGGATGCGATTCCTAAGGATCGCATGACACGGTTCCAAAGACGATACTCCCTCCTCGCTCGACCACCGAGGCGAGACGCACACGTTCCACTTCACCGTCGGTGAGATCACACTGACTCTTCAGGACACGTCCCTGTTGATGGGCCTTCCTTGTGCGGGCGAGCCGGCTGGGGTGGACATCTTCGACGACGAGTGGCGTCATCGAAGTTCGCTTTCGCGAACGTTCTTGAACGCCGTGCGCCTCGCCTAATGTGAGTTCGCGAACCCTCACGGACCCACCTTGACCTTGGTTGCGCAGCTCAGACGCATACCTTTACCTCATATTTTTCTTCGTCTTGGAAGATATGGAGACAATGTAACTAACATTTGATTTTGTTTGTGCGGATTACCTAGCGTGATGACGCCGAGCTTCGAGACAACAATGTGTTCTTCACCGTTGTGGTTGTTTGGGTTCGTGTTGTTCTCAGTCAGCAAGGTGACGCTGGCGAGGTACTTGATCCCCACGCCGAGGATCGCCGACGCACTTGGACGCCGTGCCCCGCATCGCTTGGGGCAACTCGTTTGCGGGCACGCATGTGGGCGTGCTCGTGGGTAGGAGTCGTTCGTGAGGCGATCGCCTTCAGACCTGGTCTCTCCTTCTTCGGCTCTTGGTGCCACAGGCGGTTTATGATTGGTGAAGCCATTCGTTTCCCCTCCCAGCGTCGAGCCCTGCCCGAGCCACGACCCTCGATCGTTTCACCATAGAAGTCGTTGTGGTGCCTCGGACGGTATTTTTACCTTTCAATTTCAATTTGTCTTTCCATTTTGTCTACTTTGTTCAATCCACATTTAGGGTTCACATTTCGTTTGTATACAGACCTCGTACGCTCACGACCAGATGAAGAGGGCGTACAAGGACTTCGTCGGTCAGTTCGACTCTCTCACGGACGCGGACGTCAGGTGGACGCCGTACTCAGAGGAGGCTATTGCGACCCACGCACCACAGGGCCTTTCGTCTTTGTGTTTCCGAGACCAGCACTACTGGATGACGAGGACGCCGTTGCTGTTCGACATGTACGTGGAGGAGTACGCCGTCCACAGGGTGCTGAGGCAGTTCGGCCTCTACCAGGAGTCGCCTGTGCCTGTGGTGCACACTGTTCCTAGCGCCCACCATAGGTGAGTTCTCGTCAATTTTTAAATTTAATTTAGCATTCGAAGATTTTAGTCGCTGACAAATATGTTTAATTCATCATAGGTGGTGTCGGAGGGGAGTTTCGGGGCGTGTTTCTTGGGTTCAGAGGGTGCAGACGTACGTGGACGGTTGGGCTACCGCGTCGGAGAACCTCGTTACGGAGGACCAGCCCCACGACGACACAGCGTGGGAGGCGTACATCCAGTGGTACACCCCGAGGACTCGGTCGCGTGTGATGTACGTTCCACTACAGCCACCAGCGCCGGTTCCGAACGCGGCGAGAGCAATCGTTCCTCATCGTCCCCGTGCACCTTGCGTGGATCAGACTACGACACGGCGGTGAATTTGAAAATGCAACTAATTTTTCTTATGGTACTTAACATTCTAACATTTACTAATAAATTCTTTTGCAGTTCGACGTGATTGCGGACCTTTCACGTTTCATAAGGGAGTCGAAGGTGAGGCTAAACCTCATGTCACACCAGGAGATCGAGCAGACGTGGGATATGATGCAGGCCATCACCACGAGGTTCCTTACCGCGGTCAACTACCGTGGCAACCCGGCTCTACCCCTGTTTCCACGGTACCCCGATCCCCTCCGCCTCCACCTCGTCGAGTCGCTCCACACGGCACCGTCGTCCTCGTCACGGCCAGCCTACCCGGCCACTTTCTACGCGCTGGGTCCTCCGGTGCATCCTTCCTGGAGGATGTCTCCTCTAGGGGGCCTGTCTCCCAGAGGTCCTGCACATGCACCAGGACCAGCACCAGGAGGACCTACAGCAGCAGCAGCAACACGAGCAGCACCACTAGTACCACCGGCACACGTTCCTTCCTCGTCCACTGGCGTTGTTCTTCCATCAGGTAATGACCAAAACTCTATCTCGAACCATATACAATTACTAGATTCTATTAATTAGATACGTGATTTAATAATACTTGTCGGGGACAGCCATAAGGGGTCCCCTAACTACAGGGAAAATCGCCCTCTCAAAAACAAAAATTGCTAAACACACTCCCCAAACCAACCACGGCCAGGACACGAACCAAGCCCACGGCCTGCTACGACCCAACATCCTCTGCGGCCCGTCAAGCAACCGCACCAGTCACCCTCGAGCGAACTTCCGCTTCGCTCGAGGGACAGACATCTACGGGCGAAGCTTCCGCCCGCCGAGCCCGCACCCTCGAGTGGCTTTCCACCTGCTCGAGGGGTCAGTGCCCCTCGAGCAGGTTTCCGCCTCGCTCGAGGCTCCACCTCGGCCCGGGGCGTTTCACCTGCTCCTCCCAACCAGAGCATTAAATGCCCTGACACGCCGCGACCGCCCAGGTCAAAGGGCGAATCCCCTCCACACCGAATCCCTGACAGCGCCCGGGAATCCGGTCCCGGTGCTGTGCGGACAGCCCGCCACTGTGCAACCATCCCCGGCGCTGTGCGGAGTGGCCGGTGTCATTCCACGGCACTGTGCCACCCGCTCCCGTCCTTCCTCCACACCGCACCCCTCGAAAGGAGATGGCGATGCCCTCGAGGAGCGTACGACCGCCAACCTAACGCTCGCCCAGGACGGCGCCATGACGCGGGGTGAGCGGAGCACGTCCCCTCCGTCACATCCGGCCCTGTGCGGCCATTCCCGGCCCTGTGCCACTATCCCGGGCGCTGTGAAGCCATCCCCGGCGCTGTGGGGTCCTGTTCCGACGGGACACCGCCACGCCGGCCTCTATGCAGCCCAAGCTCTCCCGTCAGCAAGACCCTCGAACCGACGTGCGGACAACGACCAGGCTTAGACGCCGGTCGGACTACCCTCGAAGCTACTCCCTAGCAAGTACGGAAGCCATCGCGACGCCTGCGAGTGCCAAGATTCGCTAGGACGTCCATCAAGTCGCAAGCACGCACGTACCGCACACATACAAAACCACACCACGCCCCAGAATCGCCTCCCTTGGCCTATAAAGGAGGGGCGACGCGCCACGGGCATCGCCCGACTTTCATCGGCATTCACCACACGCTCACTCTCCAGATATTGGCACTTCGCCTCAATCATCTAGCACGGACCTGGAGGCCTTTCCTCCTCTCCCGCCTCGCTTGTAGCCCCCCTCTATAGGCACCCCCGGTGCAGAGCAATATAGCGTGCGCGCGCAACCTGCTAGACGTACGGCCCCGTGGCTGGAACCAGGATAAACCCGTGTCCCCGTGTTGCTTAGCACCAACCATCGAGAGGCTGATCATGACGCATCTCACTAGTTAGTGTCGGGACTAATCCTAACACCGATAGTTGGCGCGCCAGGTAGGGGGTTTCCCGCTGTGATCGACTCCTCACCAGCAGTCTCGATGGTGATTCGCACCGAGATGACATCCCGAGAGTACGCCTGGGCTCCGACCCTTCCCTGGATTCAATCGGTTCAAGAGCTTGAACTTTCATGCTACGGGGAATGGCTACCTCATACGCCTCACCAACCGGGACGAGCTTCATCCTTGGCGTTCGACCGGGCCAGGCCGACCACTACACCGATCTGAACGCCGGCGTCGGACCGTGCGGTGCACTGCCTCAATGTCCCGACGCCGCAGCGCCGGTCGGCGCTTCGCGCCAGAGGCGCATGGAGCGGCGAAGCGCACCGCAGACGGAGGGATGCGCCTCCTCCAGCGGACACAACGACACCTCCTGTGGGGGAGAACGCAACCGCGGGGCCGCAATTCCCTCACGAGATGCGCAACTCCGCCGCGACATACGCCTCATCGGTCAGCACGGACGTGGCCGCACGAGACCTCCCGCCACCACTGCGTCGATCCGGAACCTCATCGCCACCACCAACGACGAGTCGTACCACAGCTCGGCCAGCGAGCTACCTCCTGCAACCTCGCACGGGTTCGCGGAGTGGGACTTCTCTGGCGTACCAGACCCTGTCGTGTTCTGGTGGTTCCTCGACGTCGCGGACTACTGGCACTACGTGAAAAACTCACTTTGGTAACGGGCATAGATTACTGATAACACATATTCGTAACGGGCATCAAACAACGACCGTTACCACAACTAGCCACCGGTCACGTGAAATGGCTGTTTCTCTAGGCCCACAGGGAACTTTGGTAATGGGCACCAAAACAGAGCCCGTTACCGTAGCTCAATATCAGAGACGCCTGCTGTGTACCTGCATCTCCTCTATCTTGACGAAATGAGATGCGTCTATTTCACGCGCGTCTCAGCACATCTAGGATTTGTAACGGGCATCAAACAACGACCGTTACCACAACTAGTCACCGGTCATGTGAAATGGCTGTTTCTCTAGGCCCACAGGGAACTTTGGTAACAGGCATGAAAACAGAGCCCGTTACTGTGAAATCAACATTAGAGACACGTGCCGTGAACCTGCGTCTCCTCTGTCTCGATGAAATGAGACGCATATGTTTCCACGCGCGTCTGCTTTCTCTCGATTAAAGGAGATGCGTGCTTTCAACCTGCGTCTCCTATATCTTGATGAACGGGCCAGTCACGGGGCCCGGTCGGGGCAGTAAGCAGGCTTTTACACTGCCCGTTACATTGTTGGCATGTTTGTAACGGACTTTCCGAATGAAGTCTGTTACTCACTGATCAGTGTTTGTAACGAGCTTTAATTAATTACGGATCGTGAGGCCACCCCTACAAGAATGCTGCACCTTGCCGGTGCAACCTGGAACCAGCCGATTTGGCGACCATCGTGGGCTGCATCCGCCATCCCGAACCAGCCGGGATATGGCGTCACCACAAGGAGACATCACAAACACATTCTCACATCACGATATACGCAAGAAGATCACATTTATAGACAAGCAAGATCACATTTATAGACAAGCTAGGATCACATCAAGTTTCAAGTTACTCTCGTGGCTTGTTTGGATGGAGTCATGAGAAAACCGCCTCAACCAGCAGATCTCGACAACCAAGCAAGCCAAGCAGGTTTCTCAGGCAACAACACCTGACTAAAGAAGACTGAATGAGTTTCAAGTTTTTGGCTATAATGAACTCACGGTGCACCATTATAGAAGTTGCCCTTTCGATGGTCTCCTTAAGAATGTACTTGCACATCTCCTACACACTTTAGATCTTCATGGAAACATCTACGCAGATTTGAAATCACCAAAATACAATCATTTATGAGAATACAAGTAAAATCAATTTCTAAAATCGATGGAGAATATGAGCGAGACAAGGTTGAGCATTATTATCTACTTAGCTTCTTGATGTCGGTATGTCATCGAGTAGTCTTAACATATGGAATGCCACATGGAATCCACACAAAGAGGACCCCATGGCTGAGCACCGCATTGAGGTACCAAATGACAAGTTAATGCAGTACCAAATAGGTAAGAAGGGACCATAAAAAAACCTCGGTCTTACATCGAGATTTGTTTTGTGCTTGAGTATGGCTTTAGCTTTTTTTCTTTCCTTTCGTCACTCCGTCCTGTGCATGTTCACCAAAGGCCCTGCATGATCAGCAATACCGATTAGAAACACTAAGAGATTGAATTTTTGTGAACAAAACCTACAAGATACTATACCAAAGGCCCCTGCATGGTCGAATACCGATTAGAAACACTAAGAGATTGAATTTTTGTGAACAAAAGCTACAAGATACTGACCAGTCCACAACAAGTTTGAGGTCTGAGAACTTTAGCGGGGGATGTTGTTTAGCAGAATCTAGATACCAAACCTCTTTGAACTTCATACAGATGATCATCGTTACCCGGCTGGCTAGTCACCACGTAGTCGTTGTTCATTGCATTTGAGATTGCTTTGGTAACAAGGCAAGAATGCTGAGAAATATTTGTGGAAGTAAACAAATCTGGATCTAAAAACCCAACACTGATCTGCATCTCCATTGCCTTGTCCATCATTTTCCTACAAAAAATCAAATTGTTAGCATGCATGAACTTTGTGGTCAAAATTAAAGAAATATCTTTTAGGTTTTAAGGGACTTACAATGTCCACAACCTCAAGAAGGTAACATCCGAGAAGCGGGTTATAAGTTTATACACGCCATCGAATGCAATGTTTAACATTAAAGCACCACCACCACCTTTAAAGTAGTCTTGATCCACCTTTCTTTGGAAAGGCAAGTTTATCCTTCGTGTTCCATGACGTAAGCATGCAACTGGCACAATTTGGTCCAAGCGCCTTTAAGTTTGCTTCGACAACATAGGTGCACCAGCTTGTATTTTGGTCATTCTGCTCATCCCAATAATACGCTTAAGAATCTCATCTTTAGACAGAGGTTTCTGGCCTGGTTCCCCTTTGCTGGAGATTGCCTGGGCTCCTCCTCCGCTGCGAGGCGACATGTTGCATCTGCCGCTTAGGGGAGATTGCCTGCGCTCCTCCTCCACCGGAGAGGCCGTTGTTTCGTCTGTTGCTTATCCTCATGTTGCAGCCTCGCCTTGGCGGAGTTTGCCCGGCTCCTCCGTTGTCGACGCCTCCCGCTGTAGCCTGGAGAGGCCGCTTTTTATCGTTGCTTATCCTCATGTTGCAGCCGCTTGCGCAGCTTTGCCCGGGCTCCTCTGGTGTTGTCGACACTCCTGCCGCCGGAGAGGCTGTTTCATCTATTGCTTATCCTCATGTTACAATGCTTAGGGGCGGAGTTTGCCCGGCTCCTCGCTGTTGTCGGCCGCTCTGCTGCGTAGTTTTGCCGATCTGTTGCTGCTTCTCTTTTGAGCCTTCTCTTCGACACCGAGTACCTCCATGATGTTGTACCCTGTTGGGATGTCTCGTCATGGGTGGTATAAGGATCCTCCTTTGGCCATTGGATCCTTTGAACGAGAGCCTCACTAGGGTTGCTATGTCACCCCATCAATTGGTACAGTGCAGGGTAGTGACCGCATTGGCCCACACATAAGTAGGTTGCACCACAACATACCCATCCACCTGCACCTCTTGAATGGCAAGCCTTTTGAAATGGAAAGACTTTCGCTAGTGCGAGCTCCACATTAATCCCTGCCATCCAAAAGGTGCATGCGGTTGGCTCACGCTTATCTATTGTGTCCGTAGGTGATCGACTATCACTGCACTTGATTCGCCTGGCATTCCAATGATCTTGCTCTCACCACATGCATCTTCCTCTGTCATGCGCATGTTCTTCCTCGCGGTCATGTACATCTTCTTCCTTGCTGCCATGCACATCTTCTTCCTCGCTTTGGAGAGGCGGTAATTGGGAAGGAAGTACATTTTTGGTATTTCGATGCTGGTAGTCTTAGAGCATGGACAATTGATTTAAATGTTATGTCCATCATATCATGAGCATCGCACCTCTTGTTCCTCTTCTTCCGTACATTCCGGTGAACTCTTCACCAAACCCTTTACCCCAGCCAAATGAACTAGACACGCCTCGGACCCGACCTCGATGTTCTGGAGTCTCAAGTGCTGCGGTGAGGATATCATCCTCCCTAACCCCAGAAAGAACCATCGCTACCCCAGGCTGCAAGTGTTTTCACCCTATCTGCTACCCCCACCACCGCAGGTTCTTGAATGTTATGCCCTGCTTCCTTCACTAGTATTCTTCCTCTTCTTCCCTACCCTTGCCCGGCAGATAAGGTCTCGAACGTCCGGAAATTGGTCCCAAGGGTTCTGTTTTCCTTCTGCAGCTAGTTTTGCATCCTCCTCCTCCCACTCTTTCCTTTTACCACAATAACCTTTTTCTGCCCGTCTTGTGTGGATTATTATGCAATGCTCTCTTTTGTTTCATCTCATGGCTCAATTCATCAAATAAAGGAGAATTGGTTTCTGCACAAACATGTCCCATCTTGTTGCTGCAAAAGGCATGCTTCACAAAGGAGTCTCCTCTTCGCTCACATATTTTTTTCTTAAATGGGCCTTGAACCGTCGTTGCCAAGTTCCAATCTCTGATATAGCTGCCTTAACTGCCTTCTTGCGAACAGATTCTTCCAGATTGGCTGGGTAATCTAGCTTTTCCTCTAAAACTGTGAACAGATGGTCCTTCTCAATTGGTGAGAGATCATCAATCGCCTTGTTGATTGACACCCTCTCCCGAGCAATGAGACCACATACCAATACAAATCTATCCTCGCAGATCATCTGGGTAGGCCAAAATTTGGCATCAAGTCCGATTCTTGGTCAACAACTTGTCTTCTGGCCATTTGGTTTGTGTCCTTGACCCGCGGGATCGAGTACTACTCGCAGTAGTCTGTGCTGAGTGACCCTGTGAAGAAGGTTCACCGACGATGGGTTGTGATGATGCACTGGAGGTAGAGGAGTTTGTTGTTGTGGGAGACTGCATAGATGATATGTCAGGTTGTCAGTAGAGCACCATAAGCAAGACTGAAAATCTAAACAAAATTCTTATTAGATAAATTCGTTTTTCTCGGCGTAAAATAGCTGATATTACACTAGAAATCATTACAAGTCGTAAATAAAATCAGCATAGACATACAGTTCATATTTTACTTAATTAGCATACAGGGATAGGTGCTAATCATTTTGACAGGGACACAACAATATGCTTATATATCAAAGCGTTCGAACTTCACCATTTCGCAGTGGAGCCTACAGTCTTCGCTGCAAAACAGCAGATATTGAAGCCATCCTTTATCCACGCCACAGCCACGCCGCTGTTACTGCGCGGTGATCGCCAAGCGCACCGGTCTTCGAGGCGGCAGTTCACCCCAAATGCGCCAAGTCGAGGAGTGGATCGCACGCGCGGCCTTCTCGCGCAAAGGCAGACACCCCTCGTTGCTCAGCCATCTCGACGTCGTACTGCCGCCGCCCGCGACCCGCCTCATGTACCGCTTCGCAGTGTCGTCGGCAGCGGCACCGCCATTGTCCCTGTAGAGAAAGATGGCGTATAGATAGGCCGCCGCATCGTGCCCACCCTCGGCGCGCCGGAGATCATTGCATCCCCTGTTTTCCATGAAGACGGCTTTGATCCCGGAGAAGAAGCAAGCCTCCGGATTCCCGAGATCGGTCAGCATAGCAAGGAAGGCTTTATAGGCGGTGGGGTCCCACACCCAAGAAATCTCATCTTGTATCCCATCTATCGACAAACGTCGGCCGACGTCACCGTGGGTCGCACACGTGGCGCATGGTCGAGCAAGTGCAGCCGCGAGGTCATGCGGAGGGTCGCCCGAGGTCGCACCGTCGCCGCGTCGCAATCTCAATCACGGAGGTCTTGAGGAGGTCCAGCAGCGACGGCGGTGCCCTGCTTCTTCCCGTATGCTATTCATCTCCCACGGGAATGGTGACGATGAGGAGTAGGCATTGCTTTTTTTCAGCGGGTAGATGAAGGGGTAGGGATCTAAATTATTTTGGAAGGAGAAGATACGGAGATTTGTTTCCAAACACGGTTTAAGTAAGCAATGGAGCGACGTTTGGCTAATCCGTATCCTTTAATTCTCCATTGCGACGCGTTTGGTTAATCCGCGTATGCTTTAATTCTACCCTCCGTCCCAAAAACATGCAATTATGGGAAACGTGCTACTAAACTATTACAACTTTGACCAAGTTTATAGCAAAAATATTAGCATTTATGTCTTGAAATAACTTTTTATAAAAATATACTCCTCCGGATGTGAAAATTGCATGTTTTATTTTGTAATTGTTAGTAGTTTTTCATATAGTTTGACTCCTCGGGATGTGAGAATTGCATCTTTTATGGGACGAAGGAGTACATTGGAGACGACGCTTTGGTTAATCCGCGTATCATTTAATTCTACATTGAATCACTACTCTGCTCTCCACCATTGATCGGGCAACTGTTTCCATTGACCAGTTCGCATCAATTTCTTGGGAACCTTCCCGTTTCCTGTGCTCTTGATCTTATCCCTTCCTCTTTTTTTTACAACCAATGTTATCCCTTCCTTGTTTTTGCTATAAAAAGGCACCGACGCCTATCGGTCCTCCTCACTTGCTTCCTTCTTCTCTAGATCTAGATCTAGCTATGGCACAAAGAATAGATCTTGTAGGGCACAAGCTTTTGCTTTTCTCTCTTCCTCATCCTCCTCGTTCTCTCAGTTGCTAGAAGAATTCTTGTGATATGGGTGATTGGGTTGCTCATCCCTCTAGCACAGTTGCTAGAAAAATCCTTGTGATATATTTCCTTGTGATTTGGCATCAGCTGTCGGGGGGAGAGTAGCCCAGAACCTTCTGCATCAGGAAGAACAAGCCGACGGAAAGATCACTGAGGTCTGGGGAGAGAAGCCCAACTCCACTACATCTTTCTCGTCAAATTTGTGCTTCCTTTTGCTTTCCCTTCTCCTCCAGGAGGAGGATTTTTGAAGGGATATGTTTCCACCCTCTCTGTATCTTTCTCTTGTGCTCACTTGTAAGCATGAAGAAGAAGCCAGAATCCGGAGCATATCTCGTCATGAAGAACAAGCCCGGCGGCCTCCTTTCTCTTCACCTCCGATCGATCGGTGACCGCGGCGGGAAGGCGAGCAAGATCAACCTTTGAGCCTAGGGAAGGCGAGCAAGATCGACCTTTGAGCCTCAACATCGCCAAGTCAGCACCTCTCGTCATGAAGAACAAGCCGACGGAAGTATATCTCTTTTGCTTAGTTTAGATCTATGTTCCTCATCACGTAGTGCCTAGTGATGATGAACATAGATGGCCGCTTTGTAACCTTCTGATGTATCAATGATGACTGTAATCTGTGTGTGTGTGATTTTGCATCTCAAGAGCTATGCTTGTGTGATTATCTGTGTGCAGTACAATTTTTTTTATGATTTACCTACTCACTTGCAAGCATGAAGAAGAACAAGCCGACGGGGGCTGGCTAATCCGCGTCTCTTTTGATGTAATCTGTGTGTGTGATTTCGCATATCTCGCCCATAACAAAGGCAACGCGGGTTGGTTAATCCTCGTCTCTTGCCCTTAACAAAGGCGACGCGGGTTGGCTAATCCTCGTCTCTTTGATATTAACGCCCTTCGAATCAAGCACTGCAACATACTTCGAATTGAAGCAGAATATAAACAGAATATATATAGTATCTTAGGCAGAATATATTACAAACAGGATTCAAATTCCACCACATCCTATATATTACAAAAAGGATTCAAATTCCACCAATACATCACATCCTTTATATTACAAACCGATAACACAAGAGGATTAGGACAGCTGAAGAATTTCAATAAAAGGGGGCAATTAATTTCCACCTTGACGAGGACTTTCTACGAGGCGAGCGCGGCCGAGGAGGAGGATCGGAGGCGGCGTCGCGGCGACAGCTGGAGGACGGCGCGGCGTCGACGTCCGCTGGCCCTTCATCGCCGCAGACGCGCCGGCCGGCCTGCTGCAGCGCCGGCTTTCTGAGGAGAGAAATTAAGCGCGATCCTCAGAGCGCGCGCAGCTGGCGGCGGCGAACGGGACAGGCCGGCGGGGACATCTGAGCACAGAGATCGAGCGAGTGACCTTCTGAGGAGAGAGAGCGAGTGTTGTTGTCGGAACGGGAGTGGCCTTCTGCGGAGAGAGAGCGAGTGGTGTCGGAAGGAGAAGACAGAGACGAGCAATAGCAACATGCGTCTCCGATGTGAGAAAAAAGCGACCCTAGGTGGCAATCAAAGGAGACAAGTCCTAAGACACGGCGTATCCAATTGGGTCGCCAGAAAGGAGACGATCCTAACAAACATGCGTCTCCAAGACGAATTATCGGTAACGGACTTTATAGCCCGTTACCAATACGGTGTTGATCAACGGACTTAAACAGCCCATTATTATCGACAGGCCATTGATCGGATAACGGACTTTACAAGCCCTACCGATTAGGTTTAACATTTGTAACGGGCTCTATTTAACGTCCGTTACAAAGAATTCATGTAAACGGCGTTTAAAGCCGCTACCGTAAGTCCACATTGGTAACAGGCGTTGTGGAGGCCAACCCGGGATCGTCTCCGGCGCTTATGGGTAACGGGCGCCAAACAACAACCGTTACAGATGTGGGTGGATGTAACGGGCGTTAAGGGCCCGTTACAAATGTTGCGTGACCTATTTGAGGTTTTCACGTAGTGACTGTGAAGAGCTTCAGCAGAGCGCGGGCGAACAACGCCCCGCGGAGGTCGGGGCCGAGTGCTTCGTGCGCAACGACGACGCAACCGTGCGCTACCATGGACACCGTCGCCGCTGCGCGGGCGACTCCCACCCCAACCCGCCGGGCACCACGTCACAGAGGTCAACCCTATTTATCTCCAATTGGCTGCCAGCCTTGTTGCGTGATGTGAAGCAGCTACAAAAACTCAACGTGAGCTCGAGAGTCGAGATGGAGCCATGGAGGAAGGGGAAAGTGGTGTTGGGAGGAAGACGAGGGAGCATATAGAGAGTTATTTTGGAGAGTCGGTTGGAATCGGCTGTTATTTCAAAAGTTTTTTCTACTTTTACATAAGTCCAAAAGTTTAAATTTAACTAAAATTATAGCTAAGCTCTTGGAGATGCTTTCATGGCCATTGCCATCCACATTGATAGATCTGGCGATGCAGAACCTGCCATTGCCAAGGTAGAGCTTTGATAAATTTGGCCGACACTAGCATTGCAGGCGGTGAGATGGGGACGAAGGGACATCGCTAGGTGGGATGAAGCTTCTGGGCAGTGGCAGAGCCGTTGGATGCTTTGTGGCAACCAAAATTCCAGACATGCCAGGGGATGTCCCTGTCAATGTGACTCGTGAGCTAACATCAAGCATTCAAGCACATTGCCAGAGAGGCATTGACCCAGTCAACCTGCATGAACGATGGTTCGTGTCCTACTTCATAGGAGCAGAGAGCTAAACAGGCAATGCAAGATTACAACGCAAAAGAAACATATAGATAGAGGAAACTGTTAAAAATGGTTATAATTTTCTGAAAAGGTTTCAAATTGGTCAGTTGGATGTGAAGTTCGAATGCGGTGGCGGATACAGCTTCACCCGGGCAATCAATATTCAGAGGCTGTTTGGCTCCCAGCCATAGGCTGCCACGCCACACTGCGGGGCGCCACAACCTGTGGCGGAGGAAACCAACGCCTCAACCAGTGGCTGCTCCCTCCGTTGTCTGTAGCGTGGCGGGCTACTGTGCACGGCAGCTGTGGCGTGAAGTACTGTGCCGTGGCGGAGTGTGGCGGTGAACCAAACATCCCCTTATCGTTGTGTAAAACCGACTCTCTCTCTCTCTCCTCCCGAGGAGTGCTATTTGGTTTAGAGTTTTTAATAAGAAACTACTCCCTTTGTATCGATATATTTGTCGCTGTTGATTTTTCTTTCAACTTTGACCATTCGTCTTATTAAAAAAATTATTGCAAATACATAAAAGGGTAAGTCAAACTTAAAATGCCTACAATAATAAAGTATGTAGCAAACAAAATAGATGATACTTGCATAATTTTTTGAATAAGACGAATGATCAAAGTTGTTGAAAATAGTCAATAGTGACAAGTATTTCGATACGGAAGGAGTATTTACTCGGTTTAGAATAGGGGAAGGAGAATACATTGGTCAAACCGTCAAAGGCTGTGCCAGATTATTACTTTCCTCTAGCCATTTACGCGTCACGCGTGCGACGTGTCCTTGTAACCAATCTATGCTTGGTGATCGGTGCCCTTTCGTTCCGTTTTATCAGTTTCCCAAATACAGACGCGCGATACCACCATCGTTGGCGGTGGGTGGGAAAACTTTTTTTTTTCAAACCAGTGGGTGGGAAACCTGGTGGGGGCAAAAGAACACACCCGCCCCGTCACGGTTAGACATGAGCATTCCACGGGCTGGGTCGGGTCGAAAAAACCCGGGTTTTTCAGGCCGAGAAAATCCTACCTATGACCGTCTCATGGACGTGTCGGGCCTCAGTTTTCGGGCCGGGCTCGGGCCCGGCCGGGGCTTGGGTGGGCCGCCCACACATTTTATAGTGTAAAATAACTAAAAACAACATTTCGGGCCGGGCTCGGGCCAAAAAAATTTTTCACGGGCTTTAAGATCTCTGCCACGCCCGTCCAGTAAGGTTCGTGGGCAGGCCTGACGCGGGCCGGGCTAAAAATGATCAGGTATAGTCACAGTTGAAATCACCTGCCATTCGCACCCACCATCCGTGTTGGGTCTCAAATCCCTCACGCTCGCCCCACTCATGTGGTTAACAGGTACCCATCGGGTCACCCGCACCAGTCACCGCTAGGTCGCCGCTTCGTCGTTGCCCTAATCCCCCAACGTGCCCCGGCCCCGACGCCTTCTGAGTTGCACTCACACACGGCCCCAGCTTGAAGGTCCAGCAACGGTGGCGGAGAGCTGGGTGCTAACAAGGTGCGGTGCGCCTTGACCGAGGTCTCACGCAGGGAGGGGCATCGACGACAACCACGACAAGGGCGCACGGCGGCGACGGTGGCGCGTCAATAACGTATATAATTGTTCAAACAATTTCCAGGAGCAGGTCAAAAGGGCAACCGCACCTGGAAAACGACATCCTCTGCGGCGGCCTTCGCACCGACCTCCGCCTCGAGGACTCCCTCCTCCTCCTCTCCTCCTCTCTCCCCGGAGAGGACACCCCCGTCGCGCTCAGGATACCCGTGCCGAGGGTGCTCATCGACCCCTTGCCCCCGTCAAGTGCCACACCGCGGAGGACCACGTCGAGGTCCACCTCGCACTTGTCCTCCCCGTTGACCACCCCGTCATCACCGCCGCACGGCACCGAACCGCTCGCGCCGCTCGTCGTGCGCGATGGTGAGCCATGGCTCCCTTTCTAACACCAGGCTTGGGTTTGGACTCGGGATTTTTTACCGGTGGCTACCGATCCGGTTTTGGTGGTGACCGGTCTTACCGGTCCGGTTTTGGTGGTGACCGATCTTACCGGTCCGGATTGGTAGCAGTTACCGACCGGTTATCGAAAAAACCGACACAGAAAAATTGACTGGACGGTAAGACCGGTTACCGACCAGTCACAACGGTGACCAGTCTTACAAGAAACACCAGTAAAAAAATACCCTGGTTCAGACATGATGTTCATTTTATCTCTATTTTTTCAGTCATTTGAAAATTTGCTTCTGTGACTGATTTTCATGGATAAATAGATTTGAAGAGTCTGTCTAATGGAGACGTTCACTTATATTGTAAGAGTTGCTTAGCAAGGTTGACAAAACAGCCACCGAGGTATAGAACATCCGTAACTTGTGACCTCTAGTTTTGTTCCAAGTCATATTCGACAACCAACTTGAATCGTTATCATGGCCCCATGTATATAAGACGAGGCAAAGACTTCCTTCAAAGCAATCAAATACAACCAACACACTATTGTAGGGTATTAAGCAGCTCCAAAAGACTAAATAAATCTACTTCGTTAGGTAAATTTAGATTAGCACGGATAAAAAAATCCAATCCAAGAACCTCTCTTTTTTTAAACCCGCTACCTATCTCGCTAGCCATTTTCTCTCCTCTGCTAGCTTCTTTTGCGTAGCTCTTCCCACGCTATCTTCATCTCCTTTGCATTACCACTTCCTCTTGCGCATGATTTTATCCATGTCCTCCGACCGTCAACGCTACTAGCGCCATGAGAAGTTCGAAACAGGCACCACCGCATAGGGAGCAGCATCAGACGGGCAAAGCAGAAGAGAGGAGAGAGAGGAAAGTTGGATATGAAGAGAGGGGTCTCACTAATCTATTGGTTTCCCATCCCTTGAGGAGCTAAATAGTTAGATAAATGACTAGCTAAATGAGAATTTAACTAGTGTGATTTGGAAGAGCTCTTGGAGATGCTCTTACACTATTCAGCAATCCAAACTTATTTAAATCATATGTTTGTGTTCACCTTTGAGTTCCTAATTAATCTCGACCAGTCCCAACACACAAAACACTACTTCAGATGCCCCTCGATAGCTAGGTTGGTGCGTCTAAACACAGACCCATACTATGTAGTAGTTTCTTAAACCAACACCCTAGTGTACCGATTGCTGGTTGAATGTGGCCCAAGACTGCATACACTCTCGGTTGATATGTGATGATAAGAGAGTGTTGCACAAAGATATAAAACTTGTAATAAATGGATTTAGATATAGAAAAAGAGGAATAAACTAAGATTCTTGAAAACTCCAAAATATCTAGCTTTTCATACCTATAAAACACCAAGTGCAACCAACATGATTGTATTAATTCAAATGCATTGATTATATCACTTCTAAATTTCTTTTACAAATTAAGAGTTTCTTGAAATTTCTTTAGAGAATAGATAAATCCTGATTTATTCGAAAACACATTGTTCCATACATACTTACACAAGTCCTTTGCATATTCTAGGTGCCTGCCAAAACTCAACGTCGCCATAACCATCATCTCACCATTAACATGATTGAACCCCTCAAAAAAATGTTTCCATAAATAAAACTCACAAAGTCTCTCACCATGATCAACAATGTTGACGGAATGGCAAGCTCGTCTCTTACTCAACTCTAGATCTCTTGCTAGGCCATTCCATTTTCTCTTGGACTCTCACTTGCCTCGGCAATACATATTCTCTAGTTACGCCAAATTTTCATCCTTATGTGCATTTTTATTCTTGGACTTCGGGTTGCCTCATACAAACTATTCTAATTTTATTAAATATTTTTCCTTATACCCAACTTATTATCCAAGACAAGAGATTTTTCGACCGTTCTCTGAAGAATTCATGTTGAAGTACTGTGCTCAAGACTGAACATCCTACCAACTATTGCCATGTGTGTAGTAGTTCATCTTGCATTCATTCATCAAGTAGCTGCGGTGCACAGCTGTCATCAAATAATTAAACAAAGCAATCAACTAAAACTAATTGCATGTGAATAAGATCCAATCCAACATACTAGGTAGTAGATACTATTTGAAGAAAATAAGGAGTGAATGGTGTAGTTCTCATGCTTATTGAGCTGAAGATCGTTGCATTGACGTTCTCTGGGCACTAGCATGAAGGAGGTGCTTGCCAAGGGACACCATGCTTACCGTCTCTGATAGCGTGATTGGCAGTAAAACATCATATGTTCAGCATGTTGGAATACAAAAAAATTGTCATCACTCATAAAATGAGTATTTACTGCATGTTGTTTCATCTTGTGTCTTCACAAATCTTGGAAATGCATGATCAAACACCCGATAGAGCATAAGTTTATTTACAAGTGAGATATCTTGAGTATGTGGCCCGTGGACAAGTAATACAATATGTTCATGTGTTGTCATTGTTGTACTAGAAATTAATAAACACTCTGAAGGATATCTTCTTTTCAAACCTATCAATTAATTTGTGAATATGTGCCAATACTAATATACTAGTGTTTATGTGCTTTGACGAGAAACATTTGGGACTTTTTTTGACGGGGACTACGGCAGGCAAGGAGCCGGCCTGAACATTATATTGACAAGCGAGGTTAGTGCTTACAAGTTTTGTGAAAGAGGGGAGAGGGAGAGCACAGGCCGAGTAGAGACTACGTTACAACAGTTTGTGCCCACATCCTAAGAACAGAGGAGTCTATGGGGAGATTTGCTCATAAAAGCCCAAAGATCGAGATCCGAGGCCACCCACCGGACAGTGACTAGTGCGGAGGAGTAGGTGCCATTGAAGACCACATTGTTCCGAGCTTTCCAAATGTTCCAGAGCACAGCGGTGATAATTGCCGATTGATCGGCTGGGGAGGCATCCAGAAGATCAGCAAGCGTCCAGAGGTCTCTCAAGGAGATGAGGTGCGGGGCGGCGTGCCATCCAACGGCACGCCAAACAGCAGCAGCCCGTGGACAGGCCAACAAGATGTGGTGCTGATCTTCATGCGCACCACAATAGCATCAAGCAGGCGAGTCGATGATGTTGCGGTAGTGGAGGAGCGCAGCTGAGGAAGACGATGATGGTGAACAAGCCACAAAAAGTGCTTACAGCGCGGGGTGGTGAGGTTGTGCCATATAGAGTTTGCGAAGTCGTCCAGCGGGTGGCGTTCCATGTGCCAGGCGTAGAAACCAGCTGAGGTGAAATGCCTTAGGTCCATGGCCATGCCCCGGTGGTCAATGAGACCAGCCTCAGGAAGGGCGTCGCCGAGTGCCTGCAGTAGGATCTGCTGTTCAACTTCAGCGCCGGCAGACAGTCGAGGGTGGAGGAAGAAGGGCCAGGTATCGTTGCTCCAGGAGGCAGCCACAGTCACATTGGGCCGTCTGGTATGTGCTTACAACATTTGGGACTTATAGTTTGTCTTTACAAACCTGTCAATTAATTTGTGAATGTTGAATGTGCTGAATATGGGGGATATATGAATCACATGGAGCTATTGATATGAAAAGATGGGAAAATATGAATCAACCGATTCTTTTGGCATTGATATTAGAACAAGTCTGAACACTGTCCGACATTGTACCATATGGAAGCTGTTGCAAGAAAGAACAATGAAGTATCTGACGATGCCAGGTTGAATTAATTAACAACATTCTAAGCGCGGGGGCTGCAATCTACATCCTTGAGGACATTTTTTTTTTGCGAGGACCTTGAGTGATGACTGAAACTGAAGCCCACCCCGGTTGGGTGGTGCGCATGCATGAGTACGCGAGGGATCGGATCGGATCGGAGAAGACGACGGTGAGTGGTAGCTAGGCTGAGTTGACCACGTGGGCAGGTAGGCTGCCGTCGTCTGGTGTGCCTCGATCGTCGTCCCGTGTGGTTGTGTGCGCCGCTAGTTTGCTGCCGGACCGGACCATGATGACGCGCGACGACGGCCGTGGACGTGTACACGAAACCGTGACACGCGGAACCCCAAGTCGGTGACACTCAAACTGAGACAAGTGTGATGAGCTGACGTGGAGTTGTTAGAAGTGAACGATTATTTAATGGAAGTAATGCTCGTTCTGCAGGTCTACTCATACATACGTTCCATTCAATGCAAGTTGCATATATCAAAATTGAACGCATGGGACTCGTATGGTTTGCCAACACGTACGTCGGCCGTCCGGGGCAGTGCGTCTTTGATCAACGCCGACGACGGCACGGCGGGCTACGCGCCTATGCATGCCACGCCCGCACAAAATGTGAGACTGAGGTCACAGCGCACGAGGATCTGATGCATCGGCCGCCGCGAACGAGGTGCAGGATCGGAGGCCGGCCGCTGCGCCGGCGCGCGCGGCTTGTGCCATTGCTCGACGCAGCTGCTGTGGCGAAGGCGGCGCGGCTGCCGTCGTGTCGAAGGTCAAGCGGGCGTGCTGGGCTGCTGGCCGTCGATCGGCTCGTCCGTCCACCCGACCACCGTCCGTCCTCGCCACACGCCGGCCTTCAATCCTTCCTCTACGACGGCCATTTCACCGTTGGCGTGTGCAGCAGATTCTGATATCTGCCGGTGCGACCAATGCAATGCGGACGTGTGATGTCGGAGCCGGCTGAAGGCGCGTGGCGGCGGGACTGCCACCAAGAGAGGCAGCGGTCGTTCGGTCGAACGTGGAACGGTGGAAATGAAAATAGGCCCGTTGGCCGCCGCCGGCTCAACCGTGCGCGCCATGCGAGTGCAAGCACCTCGCGGCTTCAAGCTCTCCCGCCGGCCGGCAGAGTTGATGAACGCTTGGATCGTCGACCTTTCGCGGCGATCAACCTCTGCCTTCAGACGGCAGCGCGGTGTGACATGTCATGCATATGCCCCATGTCAGACCGCACCGCCGGCTTTCGCGCGCGGCCGCGTCGAGCGCCGTGCGGCGTGCTGGCAGAAGCCACGCGGCCGGCCGGGGTCCGCGGGGGTCTGCCGTGCGGCGAGTTTATTCCCTGTGCGCGTGCGTGCTACACGCCCACAGCTATAGGAGTAGTTGACCAATGATGCGCAGCTGCCGGGGATGTGGCTCCATGCTTCCCCCACCGACGATGGCGCACAGTGCTGCGGCTCAAGTGCTGGTGAACACGTACCTTGGATGGAATTTGCAAGGAGAAATCCTCTTCCAGCATTGTGCTGGCTGCAACAAAGGCAACAACGACTGTGCACGGGTGCCGCTCTCCTCCATGGAGCCATGGAGGTGTTGTCAAACCTCCCATCCAGTTGCTGGCCTGGTGTGACCATGGTGGGTGGCCAAGTCGCCAGGAAACTTCTAGGAGAAATCCAAGCCCTGTATCGCGCCGCCTTCAGGTGCCGCTCTCCTCCATGCAGGCTTTGTCGTGATCATCCTGCCCACTTGCTACTGATGTCCCTTGCTTCCATTGAGATCGGTATCGCTTCCTCCCCTACCAAGATGTCGGTAATGTAATGCTGTTGAGATCCTGCATGCCTCCCTGCACTGCATCCTTTTGTTCTCTTCCACCACGAGCAGGAATGTGACTATTGTTTTTTTAGAAAAAGGGATTTTACCCCTGCTTTTATAGAAAGCATATAAGTTTTGATACAGAGAGGGGACCGACTGAGAGCTGGGGAGACCAGCTAACACTGAAGCATCAAAAGTTGAGCGCGCAGGCCCAAAAAAGCTAAAACGAGCAAGGACTGAAAAAAAAAACAACTAGCTGAGGCTGAACAGGCCAGCCAGCTAGCGACGACTAGGTGATCCAATCGTCCGGAGTCCTGGCCTTGATCTTCTTTACGAACTCTTCCAACAACCCCTTCACTTGAGCGACCTTGTTGACCAGTTCGACCTTCTCAGGTTGCTTTAATCACGCCCTCCATTTCTGTAGAACAGCCAAGATTTTAAAGAAGATTTCAGTTGTCGGCTATTTCTCAGGAATGTGACTATTGTCGGCGCCTCTACCTTGTCATCCTCCTCTCCTTCCTGGGGTTTTCTTTCTCTTCCATCGTATGGAATTGTTTGAATTCCAAAATGGTTCAGAATCACTCAAACGGTGTGAAACGAACATTACAGTTACCGATTCAATGGTGGGAGCCAAGGCCCAAGGATGATGATATATCAATGGTGAATTACAAGGGAACGGCTATATCTCAGCAGAAGCGGTGGCCTCAATGACGATCAACAGCGGATCCAGCGGTGGGTCGGGGGGCTCCAGCCCCCCTACCACCCTGGATCCAATGGTAATCCTACAAATTTTCCATAGAAATTTTGAGGAGGAAGGAGGAGGAATAGGAAGAAGAAGGAGGGAGGAGGAAGAAGATGAAGGAGAGCCCCCTACCTCCCAATCCTAGATTCGCCACTGATGACGATGGCTCTCTAATTCGTAAGGGCACATGCTGAAGCGTTGATCGGCTCGTAGGACAATGCGCGAGCCAGCTTTGATGGGGCTAGCGGGACACGCGTCAAAAGTCCGGGCGGTGTCGCACGAGAGGCTCCGTGCGGCACCGTCGCATAGAATTTTTTTTCCAGCCAAGTCCAGCAGCACCTCCTCCAGATAGTGACGTGGCGTAAGCGGGTTAAGTTTTCTTCCTGAAGTCCAGCACACTGTCCACACATCCGTCCCGTGCTCCCGTGGCGAGCGCGCGCTCCTGTGCTCCAGCGGCTGGAGGAAGTTCCTCCCTCCCAAGCTCTAGATCCACCTAGAGGTGGTAATAGGATAGTGCCTTAATACATTCTTCACAATCAAATTAAACCTTACTACTTTTTAGCTCAAATTTATATATTAAGCCCGACCTTTATATAGTCTGATCTTTAAATTTGCTAAGTTAAATTAAAAAGCCCTAGATCCACCACGCAAAGATTCAAGCTTTAAATATTTGATCAGCACTTCGTTTTATTTTCGCAACTTTGATCAACACTTTTTTTTCAAAACATATTACATACATAAAAACTCACATACACACATACGCACATCCATGAATACACGCAACCTACCCATAAAAGTATTGAGTCAATAGATTTTGAAATTGAAGAAATCATCACATGCGCCTCAATGTCGATGGGCGCGACATTTACTTAAAAAAATAGTGATGGTTAATTTCAAGAATATATGTTCCCCAAAAAAAATTTCAAGAATAAATTCAGAAATAAATACTAGCATTAACTTAAAAATGTAAAATAAATGATTTTCTTCATGCAATTCAAACTCAAATTCAAGTAAGGCATGACATATAAATTAAGGGCGTGTTTAGTTCCCAAATTTTTTCCCAACTACCTGTCACATCAATCTTCGGACACTGATTAGGAGTATTAAATGTGGATTAATGACAAAACTCATTCCATAACCCCTACCTAATTTTTCGATACGAATCTAACGAGCCTAATTATGCCATGATTAGACAACGTCGTGCTACAGTAAACAATCTCTAATGACGGATTAATTAGGCTTAATGGATTCGTCTCGCGATTTCCCGTCCATTCATGTAATTAGTTTTGTAATTAGTCTATATTTAATCCTTCTAATAGGCCTCTAAAGAGACTCCAAATTTTTTTGTTTGGGAACTAAACAGGCTCTAAGTTCCAAATTTACTAGAAACGTGAGCGGTTAGCCTCGGGCGGCCTGTGGACGTACTGTACGTCCTACATGCACCTATGCATTCACTGTAAGGTTTGGACTGTCCCAAATATGAGATTAGACACTGAGACACAGGAATAATTCGAGATGGCGCGGTCTACATGGAAAGACAAGGACTATTTTTGTAGGGCAACGATAAGGACTATTTGATCGAGGATTAGAAAGTACACATCATAATTGCAATATGACTACTAGTCGTATCTGACTATTACTCTTGTAATCAACCGCCTTGTAACTTGTCCTATGTATACTAGTAAAATGCACGTGCGACACGCACGTGTTAAAAATGAAAGCGTGAATTACTTTTATTTTACTTTAGAAAATGGACATAGTAGTACTGATATGTTTACTTTATCAGCACGTATGGTAAATCCACATAAATTGTCTAAATATATTATTAATTAAGGTTTAAACTATCTAAAATGCCTAAGTAGTATTGGATGAAACCACCATTATCATTTCTTAAAAAGAAAGAGAAGAACCAAAAACACAATTACGACCTCAACAATATGGAAAATCATGGAAAAGAAAAGTACACTGATTACGAGAGGTCAGACCAATAGGGATAATAGAAATATAATAATACAACAAAAACACTTAAACTAATCCCCGTGGAGAGTTTCATTTTGTTGTTTTCAAGATAGCTACATAAGCAACAAATAAATAAAATTGTGTTTGAAACTACATCCCCAATGCAAAATTTTATGGTGTGATTTCATATGCTCTAAATAACATTTCCATAATTACATTCATTCATGACTCGTAGAGAGTTGGTATTCGTGTATAAGGGGTTTCATCCTGATGAAACTGGTTCACCCTCTCTCTTCATAAATTTGGTGCCATGTCATCAAGAAATCCTATGTGGCATGCTAATTAATGTGCAGGAAACACCATAAGACCTCCCACTGGGATTAGCCTTATTACAAAATTTCTCTAGTAACTCCAGATTATTCAAAGAACTATTTACAACTCCAATGTGAACTTGCTCTTGGACAGCAGCAAAACTAAAAGAAGACCGGTATGAGGGTACTTCGACACATGCCCCACAATCTAGGTAAGGATGTTCCACCCTTTCAGCAAAAAGAAATACAAGCCAAGCCTATTGTCTGATAAAGTGAAAAGAGTGCTTGATGTTACAATCTCTGCAGTGATTCATGAAATATCCACTTTTGGATAGATGCAATCTGGTAGGGCATATGATTGCTGTAATCATTTTGTTTCCAATTAGCTGAAGCTTCTAGCATCGCTAAATAACACAAGGGTAAGACAACTATTATGTCTGCAGATAAAAAAACTCAAATAACAATTCAAGAAATTATAAACACTACATGGTGAAAAACTTTATTGATGCAAAGGTAACACTACCACTTTTCATTTTTAATATAGCCCAGGAAAGTTTAATGAAGCCCAATACGGTACAAATACATGTCTTAACTCAAGCGAGCCTATTAACATGCAAACGCTGTCAGACCAAAACACAGGCTTGCACTAGATGATGACCAATTTCTTATTAAGAAAGGACCTTAATATCTTCCTTTCTTGAAGCAACAGAAAAGGGGTGAGCCCTTGCTGATTAGATCATATTAAAAAAGAGAGTTACGTGCGCCTAAAACATTGTTACCTTGCTGACACATATGTGATATCTTAACCAAATGTATGCCTTGTATGTGATATGCATGGCACCTTGATGCCCCAGTAGAAGCCATCTGCAATAGTAATAATTAATAAAGCATCTTAAACATCTTAGAAAGGTTCTTCCGGTAATTATGAACAAATCCTATGAACATTACTGTGCCATTGAGTCAGTTAGGTCTTTAAAAGGCATGGCAAAATATCCATTTAAAAGACATCACAAAAGAAAGAAATACAAGACAACACATAGTGATAACCATTGATCCAATAAAAAATATGAACTTGTGGGGACACTATTGACTATAGTTGTCCATAGTATTTGCGACGGTCCGGAGGCTTGAGTACATAAAAAGCTAGAAATGCCCCAATAAAGTTGCAGGTTATATACCACCAAGCACAGGTTGTGCTCCATGGTTAAAGCAATCATAGAAATGCATGTTTAAATATTGTATGGGCATATATATCAATGAAGGATGGAATCACAATATATACAACAACAACAACAAAAAGAGCTAGTAAGTCACGGAGGATTAATCATCTTTTATGTTACCTTAAAATCTGGAATCACTATCCTGGAGGCATAATGAAACATGTGATGCATGGCCATAATACCATATCCTAAATGTTTTGCAAGGCCATTGTACTTTCCGATCCAGATGGGAAAACAAATTAATCTGATGAGCAGCAAGGAATTAGTCTAAAAGTGACACAAGCAAGTACAAGAAAGACATTGTTGGTATTTCTGAGCAAGGCTAAAAAAAATTGACTTTGTGCAATTGATTCTGGCAAACTGCTGATTAGCCAAGTCTGAAAACCGACAAAGGGAGGCCTTTTTTTTAGCTCAGTTTAAGGAAGAGTTGAAATGTAAACTTTGGATCTATTTTGATTGAAAATGATCTTGGAAGTTCAGAGATTATTTTTGTTTAGTTGTTGACCAAATAAAAGGAGATTTGTATATTTGAAACTGGAGCACAAATGTTGAACGAATTGTTGTTTTCACTGCAGTTGACAGTTGAAAACTGTCTGAAAAAGCTGAAACAATTATGATGTGCGGTTATGAGTGCTGATGTTGTGCATCACTGTACAATGGTGTTCTATTTTTTCTATTGCTTCTATTTCTTGTTGCAATGTGTGATAAATTAAGCTTTTTATTGATGAACCAGCAGACTGTCGGCTGTTCATGCAATTCCTTTTGTGGATCCACGTCTGGTTTCAGATCATAACTATCGGGTGGCTGCCTAGCTGCAGAAAAATATACAGTCATTGCAATCTGACCGAAGAGTGAAGACAGAAGAATGCTTCTTGCTGAAGTTCACAGCCTTTGTTTCTCAAAGGTTTATACTTGCGCTTAGAGTGAGCGTTAGAGCGTGGTCAAATAGGTTGGTGCTATCTAATAGTATAGCAATGCTAAAAATCAGTACCCAAAACAATGTACTCCCTGTTCAGCCTTTTGCATTCAGTCATAGCAATTAATCTGATGAGCAGCAAGGAAAACATACAGAAACAAATCCCGACGTGGGAGGCGTTGACCGTGATTCCATGAACCCGTGAACAGATCGAGATTAGCCGCGGTGTTGCCGCGCCCGCCCCTACACCGAAGCTCCCGCCGGCACCGGGCGTGTTTCGTCATGGAGCCGGGCGAGCTCCTCAGCGTGCTCTCCCACGGGAACCAAGGCGAACGCGAGTTGGACGACGCTGACGCGTGGAGGCCACCGACGCGTGGATCCGCATCGCGGGGCGGCGGCTCGTGAATGGGGAACGAACGGAGAAGGGCGGCGGCTCGCGAACGGGGAACGGACGGAGAAGGATTTCTTTTGGGTGGTCCCAGCGGGGGAAGAGAAATTTGGGTGGGCCCAGCGGGTATAGTTGTGGGTACACCAGCGGTGGGTGAGAAAAAAATTTCGTTTTTGGCAAAAAAGCTCTCCAAATTGCGATTTTTTGGTACTTCATAGTCCTTCCACCCTATCCACTTCCAAAAACATATGACGGGTGGGTCCGGCGTGAGAGGTAAGGCGGGCCCGATTTGGGTGAGAAAAGTTTTCAATTGTCTTCGCTCCTTATAGTATAGATAAAGTGAGGTAGGGCCCCTCCAAAGCAATCCAATACGACAAACACACAAGACGTAAGGTATTATGTTGTTCAGTAGCATGAACCTGTCTAAATCATGTGTTCGTGTTCACCTTCGAGCTCCTAATCTCGGCGATCCTCACCACACAAATTGCATGTAAAGAAAACAAACACTACAAAAAATAGAAAAAGACTCACGCAAGAGTCAAACTCTCCTAAAACTGACTCTGACCAGTTGCCAATCGTGGATTGACCCGCCTCCGCCGTGCCTTGCCTTTGGCGTATCTTCTTGATTTCCGCCTTCTTCCTTCTCGTCGGTCGATTCCCTGGTGGACCATCGGCCGATTAGTTGACTCGCCAGCCCATCGATAGATAGAGTTAGACCCCTTTGACCATTGGCAAATCCTGTTGACCATCTTTCTTTCTCTTCAATCGGCCGATTGCATTGCTCCCTTATCGGCTGCTCTTTTTGACCTGTTTTTCCAAAAAATGGTGTCAACAACAGCTACATGTCTGGGTATATACTTTGAAGTTAACACACCAATAATTTTCCTCGTCACTTAAACTTTGAAGTCAACACACTAGTAATTTCCTCATCAATGAAGTCTTTGAGCCATCCCATGATATATGTTGTGATATATGTGAAATTTATTAACTTGATTAAATGAATGCTCACAATTGCAAATTAAGTTTATAAAGAGTAGATACTTATATGCGTGTATGATTACTAGTTTATCAATGGATTGTCAATAAAAATATATTTGAAAACTTATAAGTTTAATTAAAATAATATTATATATATATATTTAGAAACAAAATATGAATATTATGTACACCATGCTGGATAGGTTTCCCGATATTGTTGATTTGGTGTGGGTTGAGCAAATTTGGTTTGGGATTTGTGCTAGGGGGTGCAAGAAGGAAAGAAGTGGTGTCGTGGCTGATTATGTATAGTAGTGACGTATAGATGTTAGAATATATGAGGTTGAGATCCATACTATTCTCGACCAGGACCAAACAAGCGTGATTCAAGATCACATATCACATCTCAAACCCTTCGGTCCTCATCATAACCAGTAGACCATCCTTGATCTAAGCATGAATAGAGATTACATTATGCATTGGCAAGCAAAGTTAGTAAAGAGCATGGAGTGTGGAGCTGGCACCTGTCTCGGGATGGGAATTGTAGAGAAAGAAGGCGCTTGCATCGGTCATGTCAGAAACAAAGGCGCATAAGATAGTTCAAGACCTAGTCGTTGGGAACTCGAGCCTCTCCAAGACCCAGTCGCACACCTTGTTGTCGAGCTTGTCGACGATGTCGTAGATATGCTGGTACATACGTTGATTCAAGTCAAGTCGGTTCTCGATGGGCGCAGGGGCACACGAGGATGATGTATCAATACTTGTATCCCTCTGTGTGCATTATAATTAAGGAGCAGTCCTTGGTTGACCTCCTCCGGCAATGGGTTGTCGACGCCAACTATCTTAACTGGAACGATGTACTGGAGCGCTGAGGTGCTGATGTACTACTCGTCCACCACAAAGGTGGTTAGTGTGATCAAATCAAGCGAGCGAGCAGGGACGGGCGACCTACATGCACCTTGATCAAGCATCTAATGAAAGTTTAACATCTGTTCAGCATCTGAGTCAGTGCAGGTGGAGGAGATGCTGCTGATGGTGTTACTTCCTAAGGGACAAAGGACTCGATCGCATGTGTCCACCTTGCTCTTGCAGGTCCGTGATCCCACCCCGTATCACTGGGATCATGCTACAGGTGCTTTTGAATCTTAGCCAGAAGCTTAGGATTGAAGCATAGGGTGAGCGCAAGGCAGTCGGCAGTTTGGGGTTTGTGGCACTTGGCGCGGTCAACATACATGCTGATCCTTGTGGCTAGTGAATCAAATAGGCAGGTTCATGGCACTAGGCACGGCCAACATACATGTTGATCCTTGTGGCTAGTGAATCAAAGAGGCAGGCAGTCAAGAAAACCGATTGAGATGAACACAACGAACAAGGAGGAAATAATCGATGTTGAGGAGCGTGTAGTCGCCGGTGTCGAAAGCCTCACCGCGGGCGTGCTCCTGCTGCTCCACTCGATCCGCTCCTGCTGCACCCCCAGCCATATCCTCACCGATCGGGAACAAATCAAAACCCTAGCTCTTTTCGCTAGTACTCGAACTTGGCGTACGAAGGTTGATTAGAATAGGGTCGGCACCGCATGCTTCGTGACATTGTCAGCCCCTTTAATCGTCCACTAACCCTGCTCCACGTTAGCCTATTGTCATCCACTAAGTGGGTGTTTGGTTTTGAGAGACTTATAATAAGTTCTATCACATCCAATGGACAGAGCTATTTTAGGAGGACTAAACTTAAAAAATTATAAAACTAATTGTATAAATACTAGGTTTTCACGAGACCAATATAATGAGCCTAATCAATCTATGATTATAACATATTTACTTTAGCATCACATTATCTAATCATGAACTAATTAGACTTAACAAATTCGTCTCGTGAAAAAACATAGAATTATGAAATTTGTTGTATCATTTATATACAGTTTATATTTCTAATTAACCCTCCTAACATCCGACGGGATGGGATCGGACTTGTACTTATCACCGAGATCTCTAACTAACGTCAGCAAGTTACCCAACTAAATGAACTAACTAACGTCCATAACCACGAACTATATATACACAACGTCCATAAGCGCTAACTATACAAAGGATGGCTCCGATTTCGATCCTGGTCGGGCGATGCGGGTCCACGCAGCATATATCTCAAGTTTTCGTGTAAACTGCCACCGTCGCGGAGCTCTGGTGAAACCATAGCCCACCCGCGGCAGCCGCCGCCACCACCACCACCATTGATGTGCTCGCCCCCACCCAAGCCCCGCCCACCGATTTCCCCCCACCGCTCAGAATGACGACAACCACCCCGCACCGCCACCAATGCCAGACCTACATACCAACCCATCTTCCTTCTAAGGTCAATGGAGGAGGTCATCGGAGACCAAGCCTCCAACCCCGAACCCCAGCCAAACCATCAAACCCCGAACCCCTAACCTGAACCGCAAAATCCTAACCCAACAGTCCTAATCTCACCGACGAGATGCTGGAGATGGAGAAGACAGAGGAATGGTAGGGAAGAAAAAATTCAGCTGTGGAGGGAGGGAGAAATACCCCTTATTCCATTGCAATCTTCGGTCCAATTGATCTACAAAGCGTCCTTTACCTCAAAATTCATGAATGTGTGTAAGAACATAAGATAATACCTCTGTTTATCCTCGGGATTGTACCAAGATCTTAATTTAATATGTAATTAATCATCAAACCTTTATTAAGAGGCAATGTACCTAGCGGAAACTAACTCTCCGTGCAAACTATGAAAACTTCAATCTGAACCACACGATGTTGATCAAGGGGGCGCTCAGGAGAGGTGGGAGTGGTGATTTGCAATGCTCATGAGAGATGGGAGGCGTGATTTGTGAAGACACTTTTGGAAAGCACCCCCTCCCCTCTCCTCTGAGCGCCCCTTTGGATCAACATCGTGTGGCCCATATTGAAGTTTTCATAGTTTGCACAAAGAGGTTGGTTTCCACCATATATGTTGCCTTGTTAATATCCATTTTGTTATCATTGATATCTTAACTATGCTCTTTCATGAAATGTTGATCAACACTACTTTAAGTTGCTTTATTACTTATTTAGAATGATCATCAAGTGTGACTTTAAGTTGCTTTATTACTTATTTAGAATGATCATCAAGTGTGTTCTTATGTTTAATAGATGATTACCCATGTGTATTGACAGTACCGTGGGAGGGGAAGTGTTGGACATGATTCACATCCATTCATGACCAGCAGTGCCTAGACCGATTGGTCAGGGCACTAGCGTGGTATGCCGTCGGTCACAGTTCGAACCCCTTCGGGGGCGAATTTGTGGCCGCGGATTGTGCGTATTTAGTGCGCGTTGTAAAAAAAATGTCCTCATCTGTCCCACGCCAAAGCACAGGTCTAAGGCTAGCCTTATCTCACGTGTGATGCGGTGCCACTGTGTATGGGTGGGGTAGGGGTTCGGAGATTTTCTCGATCTGGGTGAGAAGGTCTTCTTCTTAATACAATACCGTGGGGGTGGTTTTACTCCCCTCGGGTCGAGTTTTTTATGTTAAGCGATCCCATCCGATCCGCAAGTGATCCTAGATCCCTAGGAGGCTAGAACAAGGGTTTAGTCTATCTTGTTTATACCCTTACTTTCTATATCTAGTTGATATACAAAGAACTTTGGGTTACATCAATTGGTACTTAAATTATTAAGAGTAGCACCGGTGCCGAGTTGAGAACGCGAACCCTGGTGGGCAGGTCCACCACAAGCAACCTTAGCAACTGAGCTAGGCACAGTTCGTGTGTGGTCCAAGGTGATTTGATCATTAAAGATGTTCAAGATAGGCCCTCTTCGCCAGGGTTTGCTTGTATATAAAATCTTCTTTGTTTGCTTTTTTTAAAGTATGAAAATATCAGTCGTTCGATCTTTCCCAGACTCACATTTCAAGATAACAAATAATTCTTATATAATAATAAAAAATATAGTATGTTACTTAAAAAAATCTTTGCTTTAAAGATTTAACATGCAAGATATTGTTATTGCTATATAAAGTGGTAGTCAATATATTTTGAATATGTGTTTACAAGGGCATTAGTAAACTTTCATATTATTATGAGGATAATTATAATGCAACTCTGACTAATTATATACTATAGAAAATAACGGGTGAATGATTTTCTCATAGCTTAAGTCCACGAGTGAGGACATAATATATTTCCTCGCGATACATGTGAACATAGCGTGATTACATGAACTCACACAAACTGCAAAGTATGCTAAGACATTGTATATGCTTACATGTGTTTATGGTTGCTAGTTTATCAATGGATAGTTGATAAAAATTTGTTTTTATTTTAAAAATCATTAAGTTTCATTAAAAAATAAAATAGAGTAGAAATATATTTTAGGAAGAAAATATGAATATTATGTACAAACATTTTAAATTTATTTTGTATATACCGATGATCGACACAGGCCTCGTCAATGGGAAGGTGGTAGATCATCGACATTCAACATTCTCAACCACCACTACCATGGAGGCCGTGTATCGCCGACGGCACCCCTCATTCAAGTTTTGGAGTGCATGTTTCGCTGCGTTCCGATCGAGTTCTCAAAACTGTGTTCTGAAGCGTATGAAGGACTGGGCTCGATTCCTCAACATGTTGCACTTGTTTTGCTCTCCACGGGGTCTGAACGAGTCCACAGCCTTGCGAGTACTCCAGTACTGCTTGACGAAGACAAGCTTCTGTGTATCTGGTATCTCAACATGCTGACTCTGGGGATGACGTCGAATCTTGGAGAGAAGCTTCAGGTTCGGTGGCGGCGCACATGGGTTCGGGTTTGGAGCTGGCACCCTTGTGGGCTTCAGAAGCATCGAGGAAGGAGGCGGCTTGGGAACCGTTGAAGAAGAAGGCGGCGGCGCAGACGGGTTGGTCGTCTTTGGAACTAGAGCCTGTCCCGGCTTCGGAAGTGTCGAGGAAGGAGGCGGCTTGGCAAACGTACATGAAGAAGGCGGCGACGTAGATGAGTTGGTGCTAGGAGCTAGCGCATGTACCGGCTTCTAAACCATAGAGGACATCCTTGCGTTTCCTTCTCGCTACTACCTGTTAAACAAGAGAGAGAGAGGCAGACACAAGATTAGGGAATCCGGCGATGGACACGAATCGAAAGAAGTGGGAGAAAGAAGGGAGAAGAAAGAGTTGTCGCGGCGTCGAAAGCCCCACCCGCACTTATCCTTGCCTCCGTCCCTCCTCGATCTCGCTAACGAAACCCTAGCTGCTTCTTTCTTGCAGAGCACGAAACCCTAGCTGCTTCTTTCTCACAGAGCAAGAAACCCTAGTGCTCTACTCGACGAAATCGAAGTTATATAGGCATATAGCTAGGGGTCGATCGATGTTACCGTTAGTTGCCCGGATGAGTTGGCGAGAGTCGTCCATTGCTTCCTGGACTCTGCTTCGGTTGGGGAAGTTTGCCACGCGATCGAGATCAACACACGCACCGGCCGGTTGGGTGCGGTGGTGCACCATGCCGTCGTAAGACGACGCCGCTAGCTGTGTGTGGCCGCCGAAGAAATCGAAGACGCCGATCAACATTAATTCGTTCATGATCGCTCGGTGCACGTGTCGTTGCTCGACACAGCAGCCGCGGCGAGATCCGACAGAATGCGCCGATCATGTTCGTTAGTTGCATGCGCTGCCTCGACACAGAACATGCTCGCTTTAATTCGTTGGATGACGAGTTACACACCTGCAGCGTGGGGCCAGGCGGCGGGGCGATGATGCATGGCGCTATGAGGAAGAAGGCTGGTGCTTGTGCCCGTCCGAGGGTGTCTCGATCATCGTGCACGACGTTGGCGCGAGGATGACAACAGACACTAACGTGGCAAGTGACGATTATTTAATGGATCATCGGATAATAATTATTGATGTGTGTTCTACAGTTAGTATTAATTAGTGTGTTAAGGCTATCCGCAACGGTGGCCCGTAAATATCATTTCCTAAAAGAATATTTGAAAGGTCCCGTAACAGATTTCATCCCCTAAATAATATTGTGCTGCAGCAGTACCCTCCATTTCCGTCCTGTAAACATGGGTCTCGCCTGTCATTTATTTTTTTCCCTTCCACTTTATCCACACATGCGACGACGTCATCAGGAAAAAGAATAATTGGATTCATACCATGGAAAGATCCAAAAGTTAGATATATACCATTGAGTCATTAACTCATGTGAACCCCACATGTCATTGACTTGCAATGGTATATATCTAACTTTGGGATCTTTTAATGGTATAGATCCAAATTTCAAAAAAAATTAGGTGTGCGCCCCCATGCGCACCCCCACGCGCCGTCGCATGATTGGATAGGACGTTCGGCTACCACCGCTTGCCCTCTCCGCTCGATCATTTCGGCTCGGCGCGACCAATTCATGACCCCCCTCGCACTCCGCTCGTGAGGCGCTTGCTTGCTTCAGGCCATCTCCATACAAAATCTTCATATGTTTTTGTAAGAATTTTGTCTGCAGCTTGCTCATTCTCAGGCCCTGAGCAACAACGAGGAAGCAGGGTCGACCTCGCTGTTCAACGGCCTCGAACTCAAGGTGGGTGCGTCCCGACAAGGGTTCAATTTTTTTCAAGCTGCGAGCTTTGATTCAGACCTAACCTGAAACTTTTGTGAACAATTGCAGGGTTCAACTAGCAATGGAACTTTCTGCTAACAAGCAATGAATGGATGGAAGCGACGTTTTTGCGAAAGATGAGAACGCTAATATCGGAGTCTTAGTATCCTGTAGGCTGTGGCAAGATAGCTAAATTCTTCTGTAGTTGTTCTATATCTAGTCTCAGCATGTCATCATGTATTAATCAGACAAGTGGAGAAATTAGCTGTATTACTTATCTACTCCGTATTACCCCTTTCATCTTTTGTACAAGTAAATTTTTTTGTAGGGTTCAAAATCGATGACTAGAGTTACTATTCACAATCTGAAAATTCACCGAATGAAACAACATCGGTTAGCTGTATTTGAAATTTGTTTGTGAGCAACTTTGCATCTAAACTTTGGCTCAATAGTAGCAAAATGGGATCTCTGAACATTGGTGAACATGTACTCTCATTTGTTAAGTTAGATATTGGAGTTAAGTAATGTTAAGAGAGCTCCTAAAATTGATGTCAGCACTGGAGGGCCTGGGTGCCAGACTTAAAATTAAGTATGGGCTGCCTAACCACTGTGATGCTCATGGAAGTTTGCAATTATTTTGTGAGCAATTTTCTTTGTAGGATAGCAGATTTTGTTGATGATAAATAAGATTTGAAAGTCAATGTTTAATATGGTTGAATTGGTCGGAAAAGTGAAATATGCTTACTAATTTTAATCGAAACCTAAAGTTCGAACTTTGTCACTGTTTCATAGTGTTACTGACGAAACTGAATGTGCGGTAGTCATTCAGTTCACAGGAAGCCGGAGCCGATGGAGACGCTGCAATGGATGTGGGAGCCGCGCGGCGGCGCGGGGCCGATCTCGGAGCCGAGCTCCTGAGCGAATCGCGAAAAAAAACCACGCGACGGGCTCAGGCGTTGCGGACGTCGGATGCAAGATGGAGCGCTGTCACACCTGTTTTTCTAAAAAAAACCAAGTGCATACCTATATGCATGCCAGGATCAAGTTTCATGCATATAGTGATATATAAGTGAATATAGAAACAGTATCACGTAAAGAAAGAGAAAGATTATCAGAGGTTACGCTAAATCCTGGAAACGAAGGCACCAAACTCCACAATGTTGGGGTTGCCAACAACATCTTCAGCAAACTCCATAGCAGCTTCCTCTTTCTGAGCAACATTGTTTATAGTAAAGGTGAGCACATGTCGTACTCAGCAAGTGTGAGGAAAGAATGAATGCAAAGGCTTTATAGTGGACCGGGCTCTAAGCATTTAGCATTTTAGTTGGTCCAATTTTATTAGACAACTATTTACTAGCAAGTATAAGTATATATCATCCCACAATTAACATAAAGATAAGAGATACACCATAAGCATATGGCTAACATAACCAGAGAGCACGATTTAAGCCCATCTTCAAGTTCAATTATCATGTGAGGGTCTAGGCCGCTCTTGTCCATGAGCACGGCTAATCGATTAGTTTTACACTCTGCAGAGGTTGTACACTTTCACCACAAGCAGCGTAAAAGCTCCGAAGAACTTTGGACCCAACCATGTGATGCTAGCTAGGCACCATACCACACTACCGAAGTGTGGTTGCATAGGGACGCTACAAGGCCTTTACAAAGGTTCCCAGCAAGTTATGACCCACAAGATCCGGATCAGTTAGCAAGGTATAAAGTCCCTTAGCAGGTCACTACCCCACCATAGAAAGAACTCACCCGACCCCCTGCTAGAGCGAGTCCATACCCAGCGATCACGATCCCTTGTCCTTATCAGGTAAGATCACCCCAAGCTAAAGTTCGTATTTAATTGGCTAAGACCAGTGCCCGTTTAGTTCTTGTGGTTGTATTGTTTTCCTGGGTGGTTCTCCATGTTCCGATTAACATAGCAAAGGTGGTCTTACAATTAAAATAACATAAAACAGAACATAGAACATAAAAGTATCCAAGTTGATTAATACCATCCCAGTTAAGCATGCTAAGCAATAGCTACCATCAAGATTAATTTACTAACCCGGTTACAAGGCAAAGGTCATAAAAGACTAGGCATGATCCTTAATAGGTTCCCATCAAAGTTAATGCAAGCAATGCAATGAGTGATTAAATAGTTATTAGGACAAGGAACCACACACTTGCCTGTAACCAGAGTAATATTGTTGCTCAGAGTGTCTTCACTTCTTACTCTCCAAAGCTCTCGAACAACATTCACTCTATGTGCATCAATCATCGGGCACAAGCATACAAGCAAACAAGCAAGCAAGCTAAGAACAATACATCAATCAAAAGAAAGCTTTAAAAGAACGCACTAAAAGACATGCTCGATTCTATGGATCACTAAAGCACACAAAGCGTGCTTGGAAAGGGAAAGGTCTGATTAGATGCACATGGTTTGAGCTTGAGCTAACACTAGAAAGATTTAGAGCTTCATATTGACTTGATCAAAAGAGACACTGAGATAAAGAACGTCTAATGATCGATTTGCATATGTAAAACACAAAAGACTATGTGCTAGGTTTAGCAAAAGGTATGTAAAGGATATTTCATAAATAAAATACCCTAAGTTGAAATTAATGTAATATTATATTTTATTTGCAAAGATCGAAGTAAGAACCTAGTCAAATTTTATTTATAAATATTTATGTATAAATTATAACAATTAAACATTTAACATAGAAAAGGTAAACTATATGAATCATCTAAACGTAACTTTATGATTCGAGTAAACTAATAAAGTTATAATTAAAACTCATTCATGTTAATATTTAAACAAATTAACATTTGATTTATGAAAAACCGAGATAAATATCTAATTAGATTTTATTTACAAAAGCATGTGAAATAATCATTAATCAAATTAACATTGATAAAGAAAAACGGTATGTAGCACTACATTGCTTTTATTTATAAAAGGCATGTATAACTAACCATTAATCAAAATTAATATTAAATTACTTTTTGGAAAACAAACATGATGAAAACTCTCCACTAACGTGTACTTTACATTATTAGGAACCTATCGCAACTTGAGCGGGTAAAAACGGATCTAAAACATGGAATCTGTAGAGAAAACAAGTTGATAAGGACCTAGGTGTGATAACTAAAGATTTCAGGGGTTACTAGAGAAGATTCACAAGACACCATGAACAGTGCTCGCGAATAGATGTAAACCTAGGGTTAGATCTGAAAAAGGTACCTGGGTTGGATCTAGTTGTCAGGATCCTAATAAATCTAGGGGGTTATCAAAGAAAGGCACAAGACACAAGATCTAATATATTCATTACATCTTTTCCCAGGGACCAAAACACAAAACGGGCAGGGACTTTTTCTTGCTCCGTCCATGGCGGACGTGAGCCCCTGGCGGCCAAAATTGCTGGCGGTCTGGGCTCTACAAACTCGGGCTGGCAGCGCAGGATACAGAGGAGAGGAAGGGGAGGTTGCAGTGTGTCTCACCGACGGTGGAGGGTCACGGTGGTGACCAGAATTTGGAGCATGGCGGACGGACCAGCGGTACGGCCGGCAGGTCGGGTTGCACACGGCCGGCAGTGCTCCGGCGGCCAACTCGCGACGGGAAGGAGACCTTTGGACGCGGTTCGTCGTCGCGGATCTTCTGGTGGCCTCGGATTGGCCCACCGGCGCTCCATTGCGCCACGGCCAGCGGCGACGCTCGGCTCGGCCAGCGAGCTCGCAAGGCGGCGGCGCTTCGGAGGACTGGCGGTCGAGGGAGCAGGCGGGCTGCGCTCGGCTCGACCTCGTGAAGCTCCTCGTGGTGCCAGTTTGTTCGGAGGACGCCTGGGCGCCGGGGTTCGAGCGGCGGTCGGCGGCGGCGCTCAGCTTCCAGGCGACGGCGCTGCGCAGAGGCGGCGTAGATGCTGAGCAGGGGCAGGACGGCGCAGGCGAGGGCACGGGGTGCAACAGGGGCACGCGAGGCCTCGGCCTCCGCCCTTTATACGGGCACGGCACGCAGCCGGCCGTGGCGCGCACGCCAAGGCAGGGGCCTGGCGGCGGCGGCGCAGGCGGTGCTGCTCCTGGAGAGCAACCGCAGCCGGGCCTAGATGGGCTCCTGCGGCTGGGCCGGGGCGGACTGGGTCGGGCCCACGGGCTCGGCCCAGAAGGAAAGGAATAAGGTTTTTTTTTGAAATTATTTTTTTAGTGCAAAATGTATCCAGAAAATCCAGATAAGGCACGAAAAATATTCCAAAAACTCTCAAAAATTCAGAAAAATTCCCAGAGACACATTGGGATATGAGCAATCCAAATAAAATGTTTGAAGCTCATAAAAAATATTTTAATAGCTCGAGGAAAGTGAGAATAAATTCCAGAAAAGTCCGAAAAATACTTGGAAGGATTTGGACAGCACCTAAACGCATTTTTGAAACCTTTAGCACTCAAGAAGCACCAAGATGCATCGACATGAATGCAACACTTACAACTTTTTATTTGATTCAGAAAATTAAACAAGGATTTTTTCCTATACTATATTTCCTGTAAAGAAAATAAATGTTAAAAATTTTTTAAAATTATGAGAAAAAATTTATTTAATTATTCTCTCTACTGAAATTGAAAATTTCAGGACAAGCGCACAGCGCGACGGTGCGCACCGCGCGTACGCAATTTTTTTCCCGTCGTTGGGGCAGGGACGAGGACGGAGCCGCATTCGGCGGCGAGTTGAGGGTCTCGTCGACGGTCGACCGCCTGCTTGCCACCACGACGGCCAGATCCAGTACCCGCGGCCGAGGCCGACGTCGGGGCAGAGCGGGGTGCGACCATGGCAGCGCCTCCCTCGACCGCACTCGCCAGCTGCCTATAGCACCACCGGTCCACCTCGCGCCGGAAGAGAAGTCGAGCAGGCGGTGGCGACCGGCGGCTGGCGACCTCCCCGGCCTCCGCGCGGACCGCCGGCGCAGGCGACCAGCCCTCCTGGCCGCAGCGCGAGCCGCCGTGCAGGGGCCTTCCTCCCCCGGAGCCCCTCCAATAGTCCTCCCCCAAATCTCCGCCGTGCGCGGGCCCTGCCGGCGCGAGGGACGCCGACCTTGCTCCGCCGGCGTTCTTCTCCCAGGCGCGTCTTGTGGGAAGCAAGACAGGCCGACGGTGCAAAGAGGAGGAGAGCGGGGGACGCTTTCACTGTCGGCAGGCCTCCGTGCCCTGGCCGGCCGCCGTGCCGCCCCTCTGCGCGCCCTGCGCTCCGAGCCGCCACCGCGTCGCGCCGTAGTCGGCGGCGCGAGCGAGGGCGAGGAGACGGACGCGGAGCTCGACCTCCCCGCGTCGTCGCTGTCCCCGGCTCGATCTATCGTCTCAGTCCCAGCCGCTGACGGCCCCGGCGGCGCAGCAGCAGCCGGTGGTGGTGGCGTGCGGCGTGCGCGCGCCGCGGGCGAGCGTGCCGGCCGGGCTGAAGCAGGTGTGCAAGCAGCTAGGGAAGAGCCGGTCGGCGTCGGCGGCGATGGTCGCAGCGCCGTCCCCGCCGGCGAGTGGCACCACCGCCCAGCAGCAGCAGGCGGCGGCGCCGCAGCAGCGGGACGACTCGCTGCTGCAGGTGCAGGACGTCGACATCCAGAGCGCCATCGCCCACAGGCACAGCGCTCCTTCGTCCAAAGGCACAGCGTACGCCTGGCCAGGATGTGCGGCGGTGCGAGCCCGTGCCGTCGTCGGCCTCGTCGTCACGGTTGAAGGAGAAGGTGAAGACCCCGTGGAGCGCGTTGGGATCCTCGTGCAGCGCGCGGAGGAAGCGCGGGGAGGAGACGAGAGCGCGGAGCGGGAGGGCAGGCGGAGCACGATCTCATCCGGGATCTGGCGGCTGGCTGGCTCGGGAGGCGGCGGCTGGCTTGGCGTTAATGCTCGATATATGCTGAATCCGGTGTTGGCGCCGCTGGAACGTCGTCGCCGGTTGGGTGGTGTGCATGAGAGTACGCGAGGGATCGGACAAGCAATGCCGGCCTTCAATAATTCTCCTTCAACGACTGCCTCTTCAGTACCGTTGGCGTGTGCAGCAGATTCCGATGGCTGCCGGCGCGAATGCAGCACTGCAGCGGTACACACTGCACATTCCCGTGCTTGCCGAGTTGAAGGTCGGTCACCGCCGGGCGCGCGGATCTCCATCGACGACGGTGGGATGTGTCATGTCGGAGCCGGCGGTTGAAGGTGGCGGCGGGAGTACTGCCCCCAGGCGGCAGCCGTCGTTCCATAGTCGAACGTGGAATTGAAAATCGGCCCGTTGCTTGGCCGCCGCCGGCCGGCTCAACCACCGTACGTGCGCGCCATATATGCGAGTGCATCTCGCGGCTTCAAGCTCTCCCTCTCTGTGCGCGTGCGTGCCACACGTACGCGGTGCGCCCACAGCTCGAGCTGGCGGCGAGACGTGCCGGAGACGTTTGGTCGCGTCAATGACGTGCAGTAGTACGTGCTAGGGCGTGTGGCCGTGTGGGATCGCTCGCTCGGCGGCTGCCTCCCTCCGAGACGATCGACCACGATCGCTGGAGTTTCCGGATTCCGTACGCACGACGTGAAGGAGAAGACGACGGCCAGCATTTTGGTTGACCACGCGTTGACCGCAAAAGGCAACCAGTATCTTGAGCTACCGCCAGCCCGTGCGTGTGTCTGATTGACCTCGCTCCATCTACACCGGCCGGGAGCCTGCCTCGATCGTCGTGTGTACGCGCCGCCGCTCCAGCCGGACCAGAACCCTACGACGACGCGCGGACCAGCTCCCCGATCAGACGACGCGCAGCCTGTGCACATGGCGCCCTCTCGACGGGTCCACGGGCTTATGATGAAGCTCGCCGCCGGTAGGTCGCCGCGCAAGCAGAGCACACAATGATATGAAGCTGGCAGCTGGTGCTTCGGTTTCGTTCGGGCGGACTCGCATGCTTGTTCCACGAGTCCACGACGTCGACGCAACACTGCCTGATCTTCCGGTGTGGACGACGAGATGGCGTTTCCAATTGCTGCTGTCCGTGACCCGACCGTGCGACCGCCCGAACGCGTCGCTCCGGTCCGGACGCCCGCCACGACCGACGCCGTCCGCCGCAGGCTCCAGCCGGCGATGCTCCCCGTCCGCACTAAATCCATGGAATCCCTTCCTCAGATCAGCAGCTAGCCTCGGCTCAACTCTCTCCCAAGTCCCAACTCCTCTGTTCTTTTGAGTTTTCCCGTCCCTTCTTCTCATTGCTTGCTTGACAACAGCAGTGTTCTTGCTCGATCCCCTGCTTCTTGCAGCTTGCGTTCCCTGTTCAGCTTTTGCTGTGATGTTCTCGTGGAGAAGAAGAACGAAAGAAGACGGGGGAGGAAGAAGAAGGGACAGAGCTACGAGTGTTGTGAGGAACGAGGGAGGATGCAGCACCGCATGGCTGGTCCACGTCAGCAGCTAGACTAGTCAAGTTCTGCTCCGTCCGGCTGCGTACATCTTGGCCGTCGATCGTCGAGCGTCCGTTCAAAGATGAACGGTCAAGATCATCTACGCAGGCGGGGCCTTTAAACCGCCGAAGCTCTTGGTTCTGTTCGCCCAGAGCCAAGTACACCCGCCATGGCCGCCGCCGCCGCCGCCGCTCCCGGCGACCACGCGCGCCGGCGGCAGTGGCGGTACACGTGGGAGGCGCTGGGACACCTCCCGCTCCTCCGCCTCTACCTCTTCCCCCTCCCCGCGCTCCCCACCACCATCCCCTGCGGCAGCCTCCGCGCCGACCTCCGCCTCGAGGACTCCCTCCTCCTCCTCTCCTTCTCGCTCGCCGGGGAGGACGCCCCCGTGGCGCTCAGGGTCCCCGTCCCGAGGGTGCTCGTCGACCCCGCCGCCCCCGTCGAGTGCCGCGCCGCGGGGGACCACGTCGAGGTCCGCCTCGCGCTCGTCCTCCCCGTCGACCACCCCGTCGTCGCCGCCGCGTTCCCGCCGACGCACGGCGCCGAGCCGCCGCGCCGCTCGTGCTCGACGGTGAGCCCTATCATGCGCTGGGCTGCCTCCTTTCTAACATTAGGCTTGGGTTCAGACACGATGTTCGTTTTATCTCTGTTTTTTCAGTCATCTGAAAATTCGCTTTTGTGACTCATTTTCATGGATAAATAGATTTGAAGAGTCTGTCTACTGGAGACGTTCACTTGTATTGCAAGAGTTGCTCAGCAAGGTTGACGAAACAACCACTGAGGTATAGAACATCCTCAACTTGTGACATCTAGTTTTATTCACTCTGTTTCTAGTCTTCAGTTGTCAGTTTATGCGTAGCATATATGTGCAGTGAAAGAAACTTGATCTGCTCCAATCATATTGCTTGCACAAATGACTAGTGGTTCGGACTTCGCACCACTAGACCATGTCATTCCGCTTAGGGTGCTGTGTATAATTAATCTGCATGTCTATTGCATCAGTCATCAGCAAAAACTGAAATTGTACTGTTAGGTGGTGTTTCACCCATGTTTGTCTTGCTTGAAGTGGATTATCTTTGACCCCCTTTTCTGTGAAGTTAAAAAAAACTTCTCACTTCTCCACAGAGTTGAAACCTATGTTGTTCACATGTTTACTTTAAGATTGCCTGCACTTTAGTATGTTTTCCCTTGATTTTAAGTTGGAGAGATCTTACTGTTTATGAGTTGTTGGCTCCTGCTTGATCACGAAGGTTCTTTAATGTAGCAATGAATTGAAATGTTTCAATGAAGTGTTGGCATCAGATTATTCTACCTCTATTGCTTTGTTATGCTTAAGCCTACTCCAGAATTCTGAGCTTTGAGAACTGCCTGCAATCTTCTATAAGGCTGGGCATTTCTTACTGCAATTAGTAAATTTAGGTTCTTACAAATTTTGGCTACTTAGGAGCTGGTGTATGTTGGTTGGCTTTTGTTCACGATTTCCTATTAATAATTTTTATTACTATACTTGAGAAACCAGGTAAAATTTTCTTATTATTCTGAAGTTTGATTGGACATTACATTTGTGGTGAGTTTAACAGTCAGATACCCATTTCCCCCAGGAAAATCATGGAAATGCCATCTGTAAATTGGGAAGATGTGGCTGACAATTGGTTTGGTGGATGTTGCACCTCATTTGGTGGCGCAGGCGAGAAGCTTGTAGCTCAGTTTATTAACGCATATGGTCGTTTAGAGGGAACAAGTCTACTGGATACAACTGCTGTTACTATAGAAACAGACTATCTTGAGGCAGATTTAGTGGCTCAGATAGCTTGTTCGGCGAGTAGTGATTTCAGTGCCATGGAAGAAGCTATATCTGATGTTAGTGTAGGAAAAGGCCATGCCTCTGGGAAGACAAAATTGAATAAGTCAGAAGAGCAAGCAAATATCACCACTACTCATGCACAAGCACAACCTCTGTTTATTTTGGAAAAGGGGCGTAGTGTTAGTAGTAGAGAAACAAATGGAGCCACTCTGCGGACTGATCAATCTGGCACTTGTGAGATGGAAATTGATATTGATGTGAACTTAGAGAAGCCTAAAAATTACTCTTGTGTTGAGAACATGGAGGAATCTAGCAAAGAGGTCCATTTGTCACTGGTAGATCCTTGCCATGGCTGTTGTGTCAATGAATACAATGGGAAAGCTGAAGATAACCAGAAAAAACAGACAGTATTGGAGACTAAAAGAGATTACAAATTAACAAAAACTATTTCTCTGGGTAGTGGCTTCATCGTTAAAGCATCTAACCTTTTGAATGAATTCGAGTGGGTTGAACTTCTCTGCGGTCGATGCCTATTACCTCTTGGGTCATACCCTTCTCAGGGTTCGCTTGTTCCGGCTGATGGCCGTCTACGACTCTTCAAGTGCTACACATCTACAGAACTTCCTGTTATGGGGCCTCGTGATGTGTTTAGGTAACTTTCTGGATTGCTTCTTAGTTTTGAGATACATGTTGAACTTTCACTAAGAAGTCGCAGCTCTGATTATGTTGTCAAAAGGAAAATACTGATTTCTTGCTCTGTAGAGATAGTCCACTCTTGCTTATTGTTAATAAGTTGATTGAACCACTGACCTTCATTATCTATGTGCAGGGGACATACATTGGAAAGAGTTTTTGTTAATCTGTTGCTCGAAGTTGCAGAAGATGAAATATCTTTTCGTACATTAGTCAGGGATTTGAAAACCAAAAGGCCCATCCTGCAACTGGTTCTTCTTAGTTCAAAAGCATGGTTATCTTCTGGTTGCTGCGATGAAAATGATATGGATGGTTCACATGGAACTGCAGACCTGCAGCCTAGTGTTAAACTCTTGTATTCGGATAATAGCAATGCTTCAGAAGCAGACTTAAGGTATGCTGAATGCTTGCTTGTTATGATGTTACTATCTACCTATTTAATCATGCACAAACCTTTTAAACACCTAGTTTTTCTCTTCTCAGAAGAATGCACTGCACATATACACCGTAGTTACTGGTGGATTTAATCTTATTTTAGTGTCACAGTGAAAACCTGGCTTGCTCAAATTCTCTTGCTCCATACTATTTTTACAATTTTACATAGATACTTATTTCTTGTAGGTGAAGATAAAAGTACGGAATTATATAGCACTTTGGCTTAAACCTTTGTCGTTGTGCTTAATAATTTACATGCTTAGTAATTTACTACTTTGATTTGGTGGGAAAATCAGACATTTGTTTTCTTTCATAATTAATACTCCATTTGTAAATATATGACGTTTGGGACAGACTAATTAGTTAAATATGTAGCTTGTCCTAAATGTTCAAATTCAATTCACATTTGCCAAATGATTGAAGGCTATATTTACTAAATTGGAGTATTTCAATCTGTTAGCTGTTCCATTCTTCTGTCAGGTTCTTACAACAGCAATTGTGGCATATCTACAACATTTGTTTCTAGCTTCTGACTTGTGTATACCACAGTATTATTTTCTTTTTTTTACAACAACAGTATTATTTTCTTTAGCTGTATTGACAACTGTATGTGTTATCCACTTCAAGTCTGTAATGTGCAAACTGCAAAGCAATAAGGGTGGCATATGTACCATGTCTCGATGTCTCTGTTTCTTATCTTCTTTTGTTTTCTGCTCACAGGATAGTAGAAGAGTGGTCATCCAAATATCAGGCTGAAGAGCTGTACATGATGAAGCGTCAAATAGATGAGCTTACTGATTGCCTAAGCTCAGCAATGGACAACTTTCCAGTTTCTTGTTCTTCCCTTGAAGGGATGCACCTGTCGTCCCTGAGGCGTTGACTTAATCACTATACGATAGAGAAACTGTGTCTAGACTGATCACGTTTTTGTATCTGGAGGAATCTACAGCATATAATTCTGATAGGCATATGTCGTCCTCAGTTTCTTTCCTCTCAGCAAGCTCCCTGATCGTATCTTCTTTAAACTGCACGATGCCATGGCTTGTCCTCTTCTCCCAAAAGACTTAGTGACATTGAAATGGTGTTATAGCTAATCATGCTATGTATAAGTTCTGGTCCAGCTTGTCTCTGGTAATAGGGTTTTTAGATTTCTGGTAATCTACTTGCACAGTTTTGGCATGTCGTTGTAGATCAAAAAGGTTGCTCAAATGATTAATGCACTGACATACTTTTATTCCATATAAACTCTGGTGTGACTTGATTTTCAAAACAAATTTTAAGGAGCGACTTGCTCATGGGCTCTTTAAAATTTGGATCGTGGAATTGAATCTTAGTGATTCGGAGCCAATTGCATTGTATCTAAATAGGCCTTCTATTGAACTGCCAAGTCTTTCGGCCTAGGTTCCTACTAATGACTGCAACCAAGGACTTCTTGAACATTATGATTGAATATGAACCACATTTTGGGGGTCCATTTAGATGCCCAGAAGGACATCTGGTTAATTGTCATACAGTAAGTAAACAGTGTACTTTGATCTGTCATACATGAATGGTACAACCGTACTGGTGTACAACCATTGCCCTACGATGGGATAGAAGAACTAGCATGTCTGCATGTCCTTGTGTAACATAACATCAGCACCCCTAGCTGGAACACACCTGTGAGGCTGTGATCAACATCCATGACCGGTGAACCTGTTCATTTCCTACAGGAATCCTTTCACTTTATATATTTGCATCTAACTGTATACATGACCCAGTTCTCTGTTTTTTTTTTATAAAAAGCATGACCTAGTTCCACATAGGAAGCAGTACCTCACTGGATGCCATCAGCCACATGATTTCTGCATGAACAGTGCAGGATTTCACCACACCTAATTCCTATATCATCGTTGCATGCTGCAAATTAATGAGCTGCATTATGTGTTTTTCACATGCCTGTGCATGGCCGGCTAGTCGACTTGTCTCTCTGTCATGGCACTGTTTGTTCATGTGTACGTCCACGCCCCGCACGCACGACGATCGCTGCCGGGTGTTTCGGCACATGCTCATGGGAAATCATTGCCTAGACCCCTTTGCCCAAACCATGAAAGTGGCCGTGGACAGGGGCTCCTGCGTGATAAATCAGGTGTTGTTGCACAAATGGTAAGGCACGCTATAGCTAGGGTCACGCATGGCATGGGGTGAGTGGTGAACAGCATTGACCTCACCTACCTATTGATCCCAAGACATGTCACATTCTATTGCATTGCAGAGCTGGAAAGAATAGGTCGGCAATTGTGTAGGCTTTGAATTGATTCTGTGATAAAGTGACTCTCTCTCTTTCCTAGATACATTAATGTTGGAGGCAAATGTAAGTGAATGTGTGATTATATTAGTACATTACACATGAACTTAAGTAGGCATATAATTTTGTTTTGTTCAATCATTATAAAGCTAAAAGTCTTATGATCAAATTAAAATTTAAGTATGATATAAAAAGAAGCAGACAGCAGCTTGTGGTACCATTCATTAGTATACATTCATTATCCACGCATATAATGGGGATTAGGATGAACTTTCTAATCTGCGCCGTATTTGCATTGTTGCATTGGCCCAAGTCCTCCTGCATGAATCTTTAGCTTTAGTTCTGTCGTTCTCACTTAACACCAATCTAACGATGTATGATACTCCTCCGTCCTGATTTGATCTTCGTATAACAAAATAAAGGTGTCCATGAATGATATGTGTATTCAGTTAGAGCCTATCGTGTCATGAGTTGCTTAGTTGGCGGCTCGTTTGTCGATGCATCACTGAGAGAGAAATTAAAGTTCTTTAGTCTTTGTCGTTCTCACTTATACGATATCAAACCCAATATATGATAACACATTTTGGTCTTGTGGTGTGCATCGTGCATTCGAAATGAGCCGTAACACACGTCTCTAGCTCCTTGTCTCTTCCATTTATCACACATCCAATTCAATCCAATAATTGGATCACCATATATCTTAGTAGGTGGATCACGACAAGATTTGGAGTCTTGTTACATCGAGGTACACACACACACACACCACCATGAATTGTACTTCTCTTCTGGGTGTGCCTAGCTAAAAGTTTTTTAAAAAAACTAGACACACATGAGCCAATTGATTATATGCATACATGTACGTCCCTATAATGGCAGACATAGTTAAGTGGAGCTAGTACCCCTAATCATGTTCATCACGTACCCTTAACTGAGCTTTCATCATTTGGACACAAACCCAACCCAAGGCCACAACAATACCTTTCACGGTTAAGTGATCAGCCTAGCATTAAAACCTCTAATTGTTCTATGCTACTCCAAAAGCTATTTTGAGTACCACTTTTTCCTTAGGACTCCGCACAACTCATCTATTTGTTAGCTAGTTTTCTGTGTGGTTTGCAACGACAATAATCTATCCTTAGTTTAGGTACAATTAAAATCAGTTTACTGTCAGCTCACAAATTATGATTATTTTACTTACCAAAGAAATTGGGTAATAACTTTTCGCTCGGCATGAACACCTTTGATTAATACATAATACAGAGTGAAAAGCAAACGCAAACATACAATTAGCAGTGATCTGCTATTCCACTCTCACATCACAGTGCCTATAGCTATCTAGTAAAGATATATAGTTTTGTAAAGTTGACAGTGCCTTTTTCACTGGGGCGAAAAAATACCTTGACTGTGCAGGTCAAACCAGAAGTAGCGCCGGGATGCCTTCTTTACAAGGCCGGTGGCTTTGTTGAGCAATGTAGGGGCCCAGCCATGGAGGGATCCAAGGGTGGAAAAGGAGCCCTAGCTAGGGGAGCCGTTACACTAGTATCCGAATTTTTTCTAATTAAATCGCCAACTTATCTGTCCAGTTCGTCAGATCAAACTGTGGTGCATGCAGCCAGCAGTATCTGAACCTGAATATTTAAATTGCTATAGAACATTCGATTATATACCGGCCGGCCTACTGAAACTATAGGCTACATGAGAGTGCGTTGATCTTAATCTCTTCAAGGGTGTTGACAAAAAGAAACATGTTCATCACAAGAGAACAATAATCGAATTTGAATTGTGTGCATGAGCTAGCAGTATATATGAATATATATATCTCATCGTCGTCATCGACATTATATTATATTGTGTGTTGGATTTTTGTTAGTTTGCCTGAGGTGTTTAAATTAAATTCAGAACTCTTTTTTTTAAAAAAAGTTTGTGCTCCTTTATTTTAATTTTTGGGAGTAGGAAAGCACAAAGAATTATCATGACATCAATTTGTTAAATGTTTTAGTACACGTACGATGAGTGGATAACTCTGTGTGAAATGCAGCACAAAGAGTGGCAACTTGCCAAAGTTCTTGTTTAGACTATTGAGTACTTTAGATTGGGATCCTCACTTAACAGTCCTTTTTTCCTTCCCATAGCTCGAAGCTCGAGAAAGCAAATAGCTTTAGGAGAGCAGCTGCTGAGTATGAATATATCAAACTCTAAAGTGATTCGCATGTTTCCGGGGATTCAATCAGATTTCCTGTTAGGATTTCAAATTTTGGCGGGAGAGAGCTTGCCATGACAATTAGTTAACCAAAGATTTAATAAATATATGTAACCATATCACGCAAAGATATACATTGCTCAACAAAATGTCGCATTTTTTTAGTGGAAAATGTCATCAGAAAATATCTGAGTGAATCTCTGTTAGAATATTCGTAGAAACTTGGCTAATTAATTCTAGTTCTCTTAAAATAGTCTATATAACTCTCTAAATCATGCAGTGTGTTCCTCACCATTTTCCACTGAGCACCAGGAACTCACACTCACTTACTCCCTCCCTCCTCCAAAGTGGAAGTGGAAGAGATTTTTTTAATGCCATTCCATCCAAGCTCCAGCAAAATTTCCAAAAAAAAAAAAAAGAAGAAGATAAAAGTAACTTCAGAAGGAATGCTATTCCATCCAACAAAATTTCACAAAATTAAGACTCCCATTAACATGTGCTACAAGAGAATTTGTACAGCTGCACACACACTCTATCACTCTCACTCACGCACCCACCAAGGTACCAACCGATGCATCATTGCATTGCATCACTCTTGCTCGAGACCTCGATCACTGCTTGGACTCACTCAAGCACTACACTGACACGCGCTCGAGGCTAGCGCAGGCAGCTAATTCGCCTTTGCAGCCCTGCTGACAAAGACGGCCTCCAAATCCGCCGGCACGCGGAAGAACTCGTCGAGCACCTCGCCGTCGTCGCAGTTGCACCGGCGTCGTCCGGCGCCGCTCCTGATGATCGACACCGCCGTCCTGGGCTTCTTGGGCGCCGGTGGGCACGTCGCCGCCTCCGCCGGTATCCTGCACCCGTCCCCCCTCGGCGTCACGGGTTCTTCCTCTTCGTCTGCTTCCCCGCCGCTGTCGCGCTCCTCCTCGCCGGCACGCCGCCGGCCGCCGGTCTTGACGGGCTTGAGCTGTTGCAGCGGCAGGGCGATCCCGCCGATCCCGGACATGCCCAGGACGTCCCAGCAGACCTTGGCTGCGCCGTCTTGGCTGCGGCCTTCGTCTCTCACTTCCACATGCGCGTCATGGCGGCGATGCTGATTACGCAACAGCTTCTTCACCTCTTGGATCCCCATTTGTTTCTACTCTGCAGGCACCTGATTCTTGGTTTGTGTTCAAGGCTTCAAGCAGGCAGCAGCTAGCTGAGAATGGCAATGGAGTGTGAGCTTTGAGCACTGGAGAAAGAGAGAGGGAACTGGAAGCTAAACAAGCTTTCTGTGCTGGCTTCTTTTGTCAAAGCTTAAGGGGTTTATACTCTATTTATAATGGAGGCATGCATGATGAAGCCAAGGAATGGACACACTTGAAAAAGCTCAAAAGAGGCAATCAATATGTCCTTGTCAGTCACTAGTGATAAACGGCCCATTATTCATGGGCTGCCAATGCCAGGCCCATGTAGGGAACTGGGGGACATGTTGCTAATGATACGGCCCAATGTAAATCTCACTACTCACTAGCTGACAGCACCACCCTCCTCCTTTCTTTGGTAGTCAGTCAGTCAGTCAGTCAGTCAGTCAGGCAGACAAGTAGTACTCACACACTGTAGACTGTACCAGCTTCAACATGAGAAGAGATGCGTCTGTGTGTGGTTGCTGACCGGTCTACATGCATGAATCCATGCTGTATGATAACCAGCGTCCTGTCCAAATCCATCATACAAGGAGATCAGACTGCAATAAAAGATTATCAGTAAAGCCATTAACTCACTCCAGCAGGCTGAAGTTAAAGACTGCAATCAAAGATCACACTTAACTCAAGAACACTTGTTACACTTACACTTCACCAAAAAGTTCACTGAAATTACTGAAACTGTTACCAGCTAACTCTCTCACATTTGATCTCACTCAACCATGGCAATCTCTGATTCCTTACTGACATTTCAAGCCAAAGCAACAAACCCCCTATCCCTTTGCTGTTGTTGGGAGCCAGTGACATGGGAGCCAGCTCGATTCTGCTGCATTGCATATGGGTGGCTCAAGGACAAGGTCACCATGGCAAAGGCAATTAGGCAAGGCACCTACCGTTTGGCTTTGGCGATCCCCATTATAATACAGCTCCCATCTCTTAATCTCAAGCACCTAATTTGGTCTCAGATGGAGAAAAACAAGGGAAGATCTTGTGCACCTAATGGTCGTGGTGGGGCCCGCATGACGTCAGGGACAGCTCAACCACGAAAGGCCACCCATTGTTTTAGAAGGAAAGGAAGATCATTTCTGCCTGATCTGCCTGTGCTTGGCTGCCTGACAAATGCCAATCCAACATATGATCTGTCAATCATTCTGTCAGAACTCCAGGATTATGAAAATAGAAAAATAAGTAATAGAAAAATGAAGCAAGGCCTTGTTTAGTTCGTGGGAAAATTTACCTTTTCAACGTTTGAACTCAGAAGACACCAGAAGACTTTCGTTTGTTTGGAATATTATCCTACCATGGCCTAACTAAGCTCAAAAGATTCGTGTCGCGAAGTACATCAAAACTGTGTAATTAGTTATTTTTTTATCTATATTTAATACTCATACGCCTTTTCGTATTTAATGTGATGTGATGGAGAAAGAGGAGAAAACGTTAGAATTTTTATCAAACTAAACAAGGCCCAAACAACAGCGCATTTCAACTGTCTTTTGTTTATTCCTCTGCAAGTGCAGTCAGGTAGAAAAGACTCTGCTCAGTCAGACTGAGTGTGTCTTCTGATTCTCCTTGCATCTGATCTGCATGTGCTATGTTCCTAAAATAAACAGTTAGTGTGAGCTCAAGCAGACATGCCATTTTCCTGGCCTGGGCTCACTTGTCAATCACATACTGGAAAGTGTGGGGCCCACTGGATCCACTCTGGAAACCAGCCTCTTGCATTTGCTTGCTTGGTGATTCCCATTTCATCATCATCCTGCTAAAAAGCTGGCTGCTCCCTTGGCCAACTTGACCACTTGCCTGCAAGTGCACAAGCTTTTTCCATCAGAAGAGAAAGCTTCCCTCTTTGCCACCCTAGAACCTAGATGCCTGTTTGGGGTCCCAGTTCCTAGCATGCATGCCTGATCTGCAGTTGGGGCAAAAAAACAGTATCGTCTTCTTCAAGATTAGCCTTTTCTATAGTGATCATTACAAAGTCCCAAGTCATGCAAATATGCAATAGTACTCAAAGAACGCAAGAAGACCAAAAAGGGGATAAAATTGCACTCTATCCTTCTCTCAATCAACAAGACAGTAAGGGCTCAAGGCACAAATATAGGTTTTGTTTGTTTTGATCTTTTAAAAGGGAAAACATTAGCAAGTACCTATATTACTAGTATATAGCAAGTTTAAGAGCTGTAATACATGCAATTGGTTTTGTCGTTCTAGACGAGAATGCAGGACGAATCTACAAATCTATGAACTGTTGCCAGTTTCCTTTTCACTGCACTAGAAGGGGGCAAACGTGTTAGCATCGTCGCCATCAGCATCAGGCTGCCAGCCTATGCTGCTACGCATGCTAGCTGCTCGAGCTGGATGCATCACTCGCTCCGAAGCTAGTGTGAGCTACGAGTTAGACGCGTACACGACTCCGGCATTGGTGATTGCTCCACGGAGCAAACACGTACTGACACGTGACACCCTGCAGTAGCTATAGCAGCTACTGTCAAGGCTCGGAGAGTCCCATATGCACCAGAGGAATTCAGAACATATTTTTTTTTCAAGAATTTCACAAGAAGCAAATCAATCTTTGTAGAACCAGAATAAAGTTCATAGCTAAATACCAACAAGCATTGGCAACATTTTCATTTTGCAAGAATTCTAATTTACGATAATTTTGAATCGAATCTCGCAAAATTCCTAGCCGTGAATTAAAATTGTTCCAAAGGAGGCCGTATTCCAGGTGGCGGTATGGACGCCTCGATCTGAGGTGACACGCTGGATGGATGGAAAAATTGTCGTTGCATCCACGATGGAGCTTGGCAATGGAAGAAGATGCTCTTCAAATATAGTAGAGTACTTTACGTGACGTATGGCTTCAGTACATCTTGTTTATTTGTCCACCACATCCTTCTCAAATATATTCCGGAGGCTACCTCAAATTGCTTGAAACTGACGTGCCATATGCTGGATGACGTGGATTAATTGAGAAATCTGTAGGTTGTGATGACTTCGGCGGCATAAAATGACAATTCGGCTTTAGCATGGCCGGTGCTGCCGGGTGTTCGTTCCCAATCACTTCGCAGCTGCTGTTGCCTTCATCCAGCGAAAAATTAGGCACCCCTCCTCTGCTTTTAGAAGAGAGAGGTCCATCATCTATCTTCTTTTTTTCTGATCCACTTTTTTCCTTTTCTGCAATGTCAGATCATGTCACATGTGAAATTTTGTTGTTTCAAAAAAGTAACATGTGAAAATTTGGATATATTATGTCATGAAAATGGAAACTGTATATGCAAAGTAAATGTCATTTTCCTTTCTGACTTTCGCGGTGACACGAAAACCAGAAATTGCAGAACAATTAGGGCGTTGAAAGAAAAGGATTCGTTTTGATTAACTCATTGACCTCTGCTTAGATTGATCTGAAAGTAGCCTGACTGACGATTATATTCCAAGGGGCAAAAGCAAACAGTTCCAGGAAACAAAACATCAACCTCTGAAAGTGTTTTTTTTCCAAGCAATGATAGAATCTACGTACGGGTGCTGAGTCAGACCTGATAGCGGCACTAGGGCGGCTGGAAGCTTTGCTGATAAGGATTTCGCCGAACAAACATATGTCATCCTCCAATGGCGGCCATGATCAGCTTCATTCTTTCGGCGCGGCGATATGCTAGGATAATAGCAACAAGAACTTAGCATTACCTGCCTCAGGTTTTCATAATCCGTAGCAGGTGATGGACGGTACCTGGCGGCGAGGCTTCTTTTTCTGATGGAAGAATTTGGACTGCGTGAGATGGATCCAGCCAGCGTGGCGCTTGTGGCTGGCCAACTTGGTATTCTCTTGTCCAGAGAGACCAGAGCGGTTGAACATGTGGAATTCTTTTTGCTGCGGATCACTGTCAGCAGCAGCCACTTTGGATTCAATATCCTGGGGCTTCCAATGCCTTTCTCTGTCCTTGTGCTTCAGTAATCTTCTGAAATCAGTCCACAGTGAGCAACCTCAAGCACCATAATTCCGAATGCTAGAATGGGTTAAGAGCTATTAGTCATTTAAGATTCAGGAGTAAAGGTGTTGACAGAATGACATTGCTAACATAACGTGTTGTTCCGTGAATTTGAATTTTTTTTTTTTTTGAAAAACATGGAAGCAACTTTGAGTGCAAGTTTAACAGGACATAACACAATAATGGCACCAAAAGGTGAAGTAACTTTCATGCTGTACTGCTTTTCACTTGATTTGCTCCGGGTTGCAGAGACATCAGCTGAATCTATTGTTCCCTTGCGCTCCGAGTGCAACCTGAGGTAAGATGAACAAAGTGATTGAATAAATAGTTGAAAGTGACTAAAACATACGAGGGCAGCCTAACCACTAGGAGAAAATTTGCACCATAAGGGATTTTGTGAAGACCAATCATGTTGTCTGATATGTGAAGCCAAGCAACAAAAAGAGCAGATAATAGTATTCTCACCTTTTTGAAGTGACAGTTTTCTTTTGAGCTGCACTCAGGAAAAAAAAATGAAAATTACGAAAGATGAAGGATCCAAGAATGATACTAGCTGATCAATTATCGATCCAATAATGTCACAGAGAAAAGGTTCTGTGGGTCCATCAATGCAAGAACGCAGGCACACACACTGGTCCAGCCACCACGACCATGTGCCTCACGTACCAGTTGGCATTTTGGCACCTAATGCTGACTCTCCATGTTCATTGATCTGCCATTTCAGGGATAACTTCTCCCGCCTAATCAAGATCACACTTAAGCAAGCGCTAACTCCCTGTCAAGAGCACTGTCAGTCTTGTCACTGCTTCCTAACCGCTGCTCTCAGCAATAGAAAACATATTGACAGAGGGGCAGAGGAAAGGTTGGTATAAAGACCACCAGCTTTTCGAGCGCCCACAAGCCTTTTCCGGGGAGAAGCCACTCCATCTTTCTTTTTTTCCTTTTCCTTTCTCCTTCTCCTTCTTCTTCCTCCTCCTCCTCCTCATCTCATTCTGATCTGGAGCAATGGCAGCAGATGATGAAACGCGAGAAGCAGCAGATGGGACGGTAAGAAATGGTTCCCTTACTCTCTGAATTTCTGCATCACTTGCTTGCTTCTGTTTTGCTGCATGCAACATACATCCAGTTGCAACGTGTTGATCTCCTTTCAGTATCATGAAGGGTTCTTCTTCTTCATGTAGTAAACTGTGTAGAAATGGCACTGCACTCATTTCTTTTATAGTTGTTACAAACAATCTCCTAAAGCAAAGAAGTTTCCTTACAGAATGGAAGAAGTGAAGACAAATGAGAAGAATCATCATGCTCTCGTTGTTTATCATAAACTTAATTTAGATGCCTACCTTTTCAAATTTGTTCATGTTGATTTGAATAAGAAAAAGGTACATGCAGAATAGGTTAGTGTTGTAGTATATGTCTCAAGGATCAAGGGATCAAGAAAATAATTCAATGGAAAAATAAATACAAGTTACAGTTCCATAGGCTATAACATGTGGTAGTATCACTGTGATATGCTCTGCTCTTCTCTTTTGATTACTTATACTGCAACTACCTTTTCTCAACCTGATACTGCTCTCCTGAGTTTGATTGATGGCATGTGAATTCACTCAATATTGAGAAAATAATGTTAGTCAAAAACATTTTCTGCTCCTATTGTTCTACATATCCAGATGGGGAAAATATCAACAATAAGGATAGACAAGTTTAAGTTTGGTCAACTGTCATGTAACATGAATGTCAAGGTTAGGTTAAGTTAACCTGCGTAAGCAATTAACACTAATTTACACTGAGCCTCTGAGTGTCGACCGACCGGTGTGGTGATGAAAGTGAGGCATGAAGAGAAAAAGATAGTTACTTAAAGCGTGCCAAAACATATAATCGCAGCACTAGCACACTCAATAGAAACATTCAGTATTTCTGACAAATCCTTCATGCAATAATTATCCGAGGTTTTTGTAGACAAAAGAAATCATCCAGTTGGGATGCCCGATGCTCACATGCTGATGGCAGTATACCTTTTGAAATGGTAACTCATACACATGTGCCATTTACTAGCAAGACAGTTGGGCAACGAGAAATGGACACTGTCATGCAGGATGGTCTACTTGCACTTTTTGCAGTGCTTCAGTACACTCAAGGCTGGATTTCCTTTTGAGTAAATAATGGCTGCAACTAAACAAAGTCAATGGATAGTGAATTTAAGATTATACATGCTAACATTTCTTGTTCTCTTCCTACTTTTGGTTCATGATTATGGGAAATATTTATTCTAAAATTCGCTATCTAATGTTAGCCAGTTAAATATGTATTAATATAATTACATCCAATGTGACATGGAATGCACTATTAATGATGGATTTATCAATACCTTGCCCAGGAAGTCCAAGTAGAAGCTGTGGATTTAGGAACAGTCCATTTTGAACCACACCCAGAAGTAAAGCTTCCGTCAATCATGGAGATAAAGAATGCATGGGAGAAACAATCGATTCAACTGAAGGAACGTTCAAGATTCCAGAGGATCAAGTTTTAGTAGAAGCACCCTCTGAACTCGAACTTCCTCCAGAACATGAGCTAAATGGAAAAGCATCTTCTCTGAATGGCCATATGGGCAAGAGGAGAAGATTTTCAAGCTGCACTGAAAATGATCAGGAAGAAGCAGAACTAGATGAGATAAGTGCCCATCAGAGCAATGGAATCAATAAAGAAGAGGTGATTGGTTTAAGCCATGGAGAAAGCACAACAGAAGATAGCAGCCTTCTGAAGCATGAGAAAGATGAAGAACCCAGGGATGACCGACAAGATTCAGAAGGTGTTACAGTGGATGATGACTTGGTGCAGGAAGACACACTGAAAACTGACAATTCTGTTGAGCAGACCGATGATGGTCAGAAAGATCAGAATCAGGAGCCAGAAAAGGCAAACGACGACACACAACCTGTCAGCATCGCAAATATTGCCAATGTTGAGGAAGCTGAAGCACCTACTGGATTCCAAACTCCTGTGGAGCCGCATCTGGATGATTCTGGTGTTCCAGTAACAATTAATGAAAAGATAGAAATGGAGGAACCAGCTAAGGCAGATGATGTCGTTCATCCTGACCACAAAGATAGCTTTCCAGAAGAAACATCTATTGCAGGACCTACAGAAGAGGTGGTCAAAGTGGAAGATCAACAGAGTCAGGAAAGTTATACGATGGATGCAGATGTAGTTCAGGAAGAGATGCTTAAATCTGAGGAAACCCATGTGCAGGAAGAGCTGCCTAAATCTGAAGCGCATGAGCCAACGATCAATGCTCAAGAAATGCTGAATAAAGAATCTGCTGAAGCTATTGATGCAATGAATGAAAATAATGAAGAAACTGCACACCAGAGCAACATGGAAGCTCCAAAGGAGACAACTCCAGAACTTGACACTACAATGAGGGAGCCACCAGTAAATGTTCAAGTGCAGAACCATGAACAATCAGAAGAAATAGAACATGCTGAAGCAGTTGATACTGAAGCAGAGATGGAACAAAGAAGTGTTGATTTTAAGGATGCAATTCTAGAAAATCAACATAATTTAGGTGTTACAATAGATGATGAGACAGTGCCGGAGGACACACTGAAAGCTATTGAGCAAAAAGATGATGGTCAGCAAGACCAGGACCTAGAACCAGAAAAGGCAACAGAGGAGATACACAACCAAGCATGGCAAAACAGTACTGATGTTGAGGTTAGCTGAAGACTTCCAGAGTCCAAACTCCAGTGGAACCCAGTCTGGACAACTCTGATACCATTCCAGATACTATAGATGGAAACAAAGAAACAGATGAACCAGCTAAAGCAGATGGTGTTGTTCATCCTGACCACAAAGGGAGCTCTCCAGAAGATGCATCTATTGCAGAACCGACAGAAGAGGTGACCAAAATGGAAGATCCGCAGAGCCATCAAGCTGATGCAGTGGATGCAGCTGTGGTGCAGGAAGAGGTGCCTAAATTTGAACATGGTGATGAGCCAGCAACCAATGCTCACGAAGTGCTGAATCAAGAATCTACTGAAGAAACTGATGGCCCAGTGAATGAAAAGACCGAAGAAACTGCGCACCAGAGTAACATGGCAGTTCCCGAGGAGACAACACCAGAAAATGACACAATAACAGGGGAGCCACCTGTAAATATTCAAGTGCAGAACCAGGAATCAGTAGAAAAAATAGAAGATGCTGAAGAAGTTGATACTGGAGCAGCTATACAACAAAGCAGTGTTGCTTTTGACGAGGCAGTTCCAGAAGATCAACACAATTTAAATATTACAACTGATGATGACACAGTGCAGCAAGAGACACTGGAAGCTACTGAGCAAACAGAAGATCCGCAAGGCCAGGATCTAGAACCAGAAAAGGCAAACGAGAACACAGAACCTACAACAATGACAAGCATTCCTGACGTGGAGGTTGTATCTGAAGCACCTTCTGGAGTCCAAACTCATGTGGAGATCAATCTGGACAACTCTGATGCCATTCCTGATACTGCAGATAGAAACACAGAAACAGATGAATCAGTTAAAGCAGAAGGTACTACAGCAATAAGTGAACCACAAATGACTGAAACAGAGGAAGAACCGAAGGACAATGAAGCCACTGAAGCTCAAGAAATCACCCAACACGGTCATGTTACTCCTTCCAAGGAACTTTCAGCAGAAGATGATTCAACAGAAGATGAGACACATAATGATGATATTCAGCAAATCCCTGGACAAGATTCGGTGGAAGTTAAGGAAACTGTTTTTACTTCAGAGGACACTGTGCTAGATAATGTAACAGCAGAAGAGCTAACCTGTGATAGTCAAGAAGTAGATAATGCAGAATCAACCAAAGAAAGTAAGGGAAACACAGCTGAGAATACAGAAGAAGTCTCTGGTCCTGTGATTGTTGATGAGGCAGTTACAGAACAGGATGTGCTACAGACTGAGGATATTGCTGAAACGCATATGCGGGAGCTAGAACCAGAAGAAACAAAGAACACAGAACCTGTTGAATCAGAAGAAGTTTCTGATCAGAGGAATGCTGTTCCGTTCAATGATTTAGCTCAAGAAGATGCACCAGAGAGTGAGATGCAGAAGACAGAGTCAGCAACAGAAATCACTGAAACTGAAGCAGCTCCCCAGGAAAGCAAAGACTCTGTTTCTGAGGAGCCTTCTCCAGAAGATCATAAGATAGAAAATGAAAAAGATTGTGACACTCAGGGAGTAAGCATCACAGAATCTTTGGTATCTGCTGAGGAGTCGGCTCAAGAAAACGATGTTCCTGAAAGCAATCCAACTGCTGATATTCAGCTTGTGCGGGAACTGGAACCAGAAGAAATAAAGAACACTGAACTTACAGAAGTGAAGGAAACATCCAATGAAATGAATACTACTGTCTTTCAGACACCAACCGAAGAAGATAATGTAGCTACAATTGATCTGCATGAATCAGCAAGAGAACTGAGCAACATTGAAGCCACAGAAGCAGGAACACCCCACCAAAGTGATGCTGCTCAATCAGAGGAGCAAGCACCAGAAGGAATAGCAAGTGAGCCACAAGTACTGGAACCAGGATCAGTCGAAGAAATGAATGACACTACAGCTACTGAGACTGCAAATATCTCCAAGGGTAAGCTAATATCTTCCTCTGGGGAATCTGTCCCAGAAGAAATTGCAACAGAAGATAACACAAGCACTAAACCAGGTGTTGATCATCAACAAGTCCTGGATCAAGAATCAACTGATTTCATGGAAACTGAAGCCGATAAACCTCCAGGAACTGCTTCACCTTGCATTGTTTCTACTTCTGAGCAGTCCGCTTCAGAGGACAATGCAACAGCAATAGCAGAAGACAATGCAGCGGCAATGGAACCAAATTCTGACACTCAAGCAGAGAATTTACAGCCAGCAGAAGTAACTGAGGGCACTGAAATTTTGAAAAGCAACACTGCTCTTGCTGAGGTGGAAGCTCCAGAAGAAAATGTAGAAACAGGTGTAACTGCTGATATGCCATCAGTGCAGGAGCCAGAGCTAGAAGAGACCAAGGATGCTGAACCAGCTGGAACAGAGGATATTATGACATCAAGTGACCTGCCAGCAGGAAATATGGACATGGAAACCATGGGGCCTGAAGCAGTCCCTCATGAGAGTCATGTTGAAAGTACAAACGAACTCACTGAAGATGTTACTGAGCCAGTTCTGGAGCTAGAATCATTTGAGAACAAGAAGTGCCCTGACACAATTGAACATCCAGGAGAGCCCCACGGTTCTACTTCTGATGAGACTACTCCAACTGAAGAAAATACAACAGTAACCGAGCGAGCTTTTGACACACAGCAAGTGCAGAATCTGACATCTCAAGAAATCAAGGACAGTGAAGATGCCAAAACAGATGAATTCTCAGATCTCAGTAGCTTTCCTACTGAAGAAGCAGATCAAGAAAGCAATTTACCAAGGACTGAGGCTACTGATGTCCTACAAGTGCAAGAACTGGGTTCAACAGAAGAAACCAGAGACATTGAATCCGAGGGAATCAAACAACATGGAGTTTCTACCTTTGAGGAGCCAGCAGTAGACAGTGAGCCCAATGTTGATGATCAACAGGTGCACGAGGACAAAGTACCAGAAGTCAAAGACAATGAAGCAATGGAGGCTGAAGAAGTTGTCCAGCAAAGTAATATTGACATTCCAGATGATGCAACTGAAGAAAGGAATGAACTGACAAGTGACCCAGATTCTTATGTCCAACCAGCACAGCATGTGGACAGTGAGAACAGTCAGCTTGAAAAGGCAGAAGAAACCGCAGGCACTGTCACCATTGAAGAAACACCTACAGAAGACAGTACTGCGAGTGAAATTGACCCACCTGTGGATATTAAACAAGAGCATGAACTAGAACCAGTGGAAGAAATCAAGGGTACTGATGCCAATGAAGCTGAAGAAGAATTTCATACAACCCAAGTTGATGCAATAGAAAAATCAGCTTCAGAAGGTGATATGGCATCAATAGAGCCAACTTCCGATATTAAGCAAGAGAACGAATTGGAGGCAACAAAAGAAATTAATGGCATCGAAGCCGTCAATGATGGAGAGCAAGCAGAGAATGCTACTTCAGAGGACCCATCTCCAGCAGATAATGAAACAACACCGGAAGGGCATTCCACAGAGTTGAATGAAGAAATTATGGGGAATGAAACTGATAATGTCAAAGATGAAATACAGACGTCCGTGGAACTAAAGGTATCTGTACTCTGTGCATTAACCTCCTTAGGTGTAGGAAGTACTTGTTTAGGATTTCAAATTACTTGGAAAAAATGACATTTGTTTTTTCATGAAGCATAACACAAGGTTGTTTCTTATATAAATGTATGCATTGAATTGAAATACCATGATAACCCTAACATCATTGCAGCAGTTCAAATAGTAAGAGGCACATAAAAAGATGTAGATCATAGATCGACTACAAGTTTTATCTTACATGATGGCACCTACCAAAAATAGATCAACTTTTAACCAATTACTATCAGACTTTTCAGTAAAGTAATGGAATAGAAAAGGTATACCTATCAGTAGTGCCAAAAATCAGACTAAAAAAATATATGAAAAATTAAGTATTGCAGTCTGAGTATGACAATACTAGTTTGAATTTGGGCATACCTTGCAAGACAACTCAATTATGTATTTTTATTCAGGATGGTGCATGTGATTTGGGAGAAGCTGTTTTACCAACTCAGGGAAATGAGAACATGACTCCCAAAGATGAGAAGACTGAAAATCAGAAGGAAGAAATTCAGGCAGATGAACAGAAACATGAGGATAAGGGGGATGATTTCACCATGGAACCACTTGTTGAGCCCAAGGATATCGAAAATGGTACAAAAAATAGAATAGAAGACACTGATGTATGTGAGGTAAATACCACTCTAGGACTCATTGCATGTGTTACCTTTTCAGGATTTCTTGAGTTAGAAACTCCCAAAGAGTAAATTCATACTCAATGTACCTTTGCAGGCTGAACAAACAGAGGCACTCATTACTGAAATTCTTAAGCATGAAGAAGCCCCACATGTATCTGAGGAATCCACCCCAAGTAGCACGGATATGGAGGTTGACAATGTTAAAGGAACAGATGGAGGAACAGAAGAAGATGCTGGTGCTAAAAATGATAATAAAGATGAGAAGGAGAGTGAGGAAAATGATGACATAGTAGCAAAAGATTCTACTGCTGAACATGATGAAACAATTTATGAAATTACTAATGAAGAGGTCAGTTCAGAGTTTCCATCAATGAAGTGTGAGAAATTAGATCTACATTCTTTTGTTAATTTCATCTGAAAAACATTCTTTTGTTGATCATATTGGTGTTGGATTCCCAAAGATCAAATCGACTTTCCAGAAAAAACAATGAGCCAGAACCTTCCTTATTGTTGGCCCATCGCATCACCATCTTGAAAAAGCTCTGGGAAACACCACGACTACTCTTATTTCATCATATTATTATGTGGGATCGCTATTAAGTAGAAGTAAAACTAATTAAGGAGTAATTATATAAGAATGACATTTACAGAGACCAAATAACAATGTAGCAATTATTTGTTATAGCCTCTAATTAGTCATTACCCATACTAAAAGCACTGTTACATTTTACTCATTTTGCAGGTTGAACCTAGTTTGGCATCCTCTGGTCAAGAAGCATCTGAACCTGCTCCTTCAAATGATGCTATACTAGAGAATGTAAGTTCCAATTCCCCTAAAATATTGATTGAACACTGCCAATGATGTTTCGAAAGCAATATATGTGGTAACCGTTCCAAACTCTAAAGGTGCATTTCTTTTGGAGTCGCTTTTCCTTTCTTTTTTCAAAGAAATATAAAGAGACCCCCATAAGAAAATTGTAAAGTGATAGACATAATAATATTGGTATACTGGTAAAAACAAAATAACAAGAAAACAAGGTTTAGTTTCCCGTACAAAAAAAAAATTGCTGCATCACGACATGCAACTTCAGTGGGCATTCATCACAAAACTTTTTGTGGTTTATAACGGTCAGATGGCTCTTCAATTAGGTCATCATGCATCTGCAGTTCAAGAAACACCCATAACAGTAATTCTGACACCATAATAATCTGAAGAGCTACTATGTTTGCTGTGCAGAATCCTGCAGCTGTTACTCAGAATGTTGAATCAGGAGAGCATAGAGAGGATAAAGAATGCACAGACAAGGTTAATGATGATGTCCACACAATTCAAACATCAGAGGAAGAGATTGCAGGTGAAACAAATGAGAATAAAGAAATTCAAAATGAAGACAATGCTATCCATCATGATGAATCACAGACAAAATCTGAAAAGGATGAGGTGCCTCAACTGCATGCCAACGAACCATGCAACACTAATGCCAAAATTGATGATACAACAGCTCCAGGTGCAGAATCAATTGATAGTAATGCAATTATAAATCCCAGAGAAGTTGAAGAGATTGGAGAAAACAAGGGACTCGACTCCACTTCCGAACCTTTCGTAGAATCATCCATACAGAACAATGTTGAGCAGGACTTAAGCAGACATCACAAGGTCAGTACTAATATCCTTAACATGCACCAGTCTTATACAGGTCCAAATTCATTTTCTTGTCAGATCGTCTCTTAGTAAAATTCTATGCAATTTTTTTTTTTTTTTTTTGCAATCAGGTTGAAGATGAAAATCTTTCAATGAGGGAGCAAAATGATGTAGATACTGAAGCTATGCAAGAAAAAGCTGATGAATCTGCCTCAGATATAAATAAAGATGATGGTCAGCAACTTGAAATAGAAGAAAATTCATTTGACAAAATTGATGAAACCGTTTCACATGAGAAAACAGAGACAAGCACCACTGAAGCGGGAACAGTCAATGACACCATCACCAATAAGGTCAGTAAGTGAGAGAAAAATCAATGAATATTGGAGTTACATTCTGTATTGCTAATCTAATTTTCCATTTCCCATGTAGGCTAGCGGAGACGATGGTAGACCATCCGATGGAAGTCTCAAAACCTTTAATCACACTGGAAGGGATCTTGATGTTTCATCTGTAATTACAGCATCAAAGGAAGAAAGTGTGAATGAAAATATAGAAGACCATAAGCTTGAGCAGACAGAAAGAGAGATGCCTTCATCAGAGAAGCTCCTTCCCACTGAACCAGAAGAGAATCAAATTCCAAATAAAATAAATGAAGAGGAGGTGCAGGATGAAAACCAAGTTACCAGTGAAAAGAACGAAGAGGACATTCAAGATACAGACACTGGAGATGCTCAGAATGATGTTGAACAAGAATTACCTGTTTCTAATTTTCTGATGAATTTAATATTAGGAAAAAAGAATGGTGCCGCAGATGAAAATTCAGAACCTGAGGCTGAAGGGAAGCAAGGAGAAACCACAGAAGACGATAGCTTCGTGCTCATTTCTAAAGAAGAAAGTGTGGGGCCACTTTGCACAGAAAATAAGGTGGACGAAAATCTCACCTTTGAACAAGAAAAACATGATGCCAAATGCTCTGAAGAAACACAGGAAATGGTCAAAGAACCAAGTGATGATCCTAAGATGGACATAGAAAGATCAATACATACTGACGAGGAGTCCAATAAGAACACTCAAGGCAATCCACAAGAAAAAATTTCTGATGAACTGCTGTTATCAGAAGAAGCATCTAGTGTTTCTACAAATATGAAAGCGAGAGATATTGAGATTTCAAACTTTGAGCTGCATGATAAAGAAGTTGATACTGTCTGTCAGGAAAATTCGGAGGACTCAACAAGAACTGAAAATGTAAGCTTGAAGAGCAACATAAATGATTTAACAAATACAGAGACTTCGGAAGAGGGTACTCTAGGGGAACAACAAACAGGACTCTTGCATGAATCTTTACCTGAAGATAATAGTGCTGATGCAGTGTCCGCGCCTTGCTGGTAGAACCAGGTGCTGTTGATCCAAAAGATTCATCTTATGATGCTGAGGCTGCCCAGAACCTTACCTGTGCAAAAGAAGACGATCCCACTGAATCTTTCATCATTGAGACCACAAGTACTCCTCATATTCAACTGGAGTGTGAAGAAGTGGAGAAGAAAGAAGAGGAGCAGCATTCAAGCAAGGACACAGAAAATGTTCCCGAAGAAGCTGTAGAAAGTTCAAATGACAATCCTCAGAAAAGCACAAGCTCTGAAGTAACACCTGATGAGCAAGCACCTCATATAACGGAACCAGTTAGTGACACTGAGAAGATTTTGGTTCATGAAAAGGAAATTTGTGAAGGCTCAACATACATGGATGAGAAAGAAAACTTCTCAACTGAAGGAGTCGAAAACTTTCAAACAGCAGTTGAAACTCAGGCTGACGGTGCAAACATGCAGATCAACCAAGATAAGAAAAATGAAATTGCTGACAACGAAACTGCAATGGGACCAGAAAAGCTAGGGGAATATGATTTTCAGCAGCAGCAGGAAACTGATAGGAAACATGAAGTTGCTGACAACAAAACTGCAATGGGTCCAGAAAAACTAGGGGAATCTGATTTTCAGGAGCACCAGGAAACTGATACTGAGCAAAAGTCTCCTGAAGTAAGTGATGAAGGAGACCAGCAATTTCTGGTAAAAAAAGAGACCGTGATCAAAGAACAGGTTGTGCCTGAAACAGTTGAAAGCCATGAGCAAACAATGAGTAACAATGATTCAAAGGTCCAGGAACGTGATCTCAATGTAGTTTCACCCAGAGAAGCTTCTGAGGCTGAAGAAAACTTTGTGGATGTAACCAAGCAAGAATTCAGCACAGATGAAGAGCAAAGTCCAAAGGCTGATGCAGATGAGAAAACTTATGATGAGAAGATAAAAGTCGTAGAGGGAACTAAGGATTTCACTGATGGAGCAGTAACGAAAACTGAAGCACCAGGAGCGACACAGAAGGCATCTAAAAAACTCAAACTATTGTCTGGGGTTGGATCAAAGGTAAAGCACCAACTAGCAAAGGTGAAGAAAGCCATCGTAGGTAAGCCTGGGAACACAAAACCAGACTCACCAAAGTCATAGTGATGCATTCACCTTAGAGCATGTATATTATTGTAATGTTTGTGCTTTGTGAGCTATTCATTTGCATTGAGTAGTAGAATGTTAGCGTCGGGTTGAAATATTCCTGTGATAAAGGACAGGCCCCAGTGCTGAACCGTCCCACGTGATGTGGGGTCTGGGGGAGGGAAATATCCCCGAGCTAGCCTTACCCCCGCACTGCGGAGAGGCCACTCGAACCCAAGTCTCCTGGCAACCAGTGGGATGTGGGTTGAAATATTCCTGTGATGCTGAAGACATTTGTAAATATATGTCATAGCGTGTAAATCTAAGTTTCCATGGTATTGTTTCATGGAACTTCAAGGTAGAATCGAGGACATGGACCTGGTGGATTGCTTGTATTCTTTATTGATATGTGCACATGCATTTTTGTGGTCATGATGCGGTACATTCTTCATTTTCCTTAAAAAAAATGTTCTGCTGTGTCTTGCTCTTGTTCTGACCATCTTCTAAAGTAAAATGTGTATTGCAATTCCAATCAGATCAAGCTAGTGGAAACTAGAACCAAGCAGGCAAGAAATGCCAATTCAGCTTTCCATTTAGCAGTAACTGTAAACCGGTCATGGTGTCCCAAATGTTGGTGGGCAGAATTCAATCCAAGGAGTGTGGAGATGAGATACCTTAGTGTGAAGACCGAACACGAGGCAGCTTTCTACGCTGCGGATCGCCGCAGCCTGACATCTAGCGCTGGATCCGCACCGCGTTGCGGACGAGACCGGACGACTCTGCAGCATCCACGGCCGCCTCGCCGTGCGCGCGCGGGGCAGAGATGAGCGAGTGTCGAGCAGGCGGTGGGCACGCCGCGCGGCGGCGATTTCGAGTTCTCGACACGTCCTCCCCGCCAGCCGCCGCCGCCGCCCGCACGGCCGTCCCCTTCCGCTCCCCTCTCGAGCTTGGCGGCTGCAGGAATGGCGCCATGGCGGATGGATGATGGAGCCGATGCATTGCAGTTGCAGGGCTACAGGCGCGCGAAGACGACGGAATCAAATTCATCAAACCCTTTGTATTCCCTTTCTAAAGTGTTCGAGTGTTTTTTTCCCTTTCAGACATTCAAATTTTCAATTTCTACCTACTAAAAATTTGTTAAGGTGTTGAGTGTTTTTTCCTTTTCACTTGCATTTCAAAATTTCAATTTCGACCTACTAAAAATAGAGAGGCTGTGATCGAAATTTGAGGAGATCGGTTTCGAGATAGAGAGCATGTGGTGTTTACTTGGTGAAAATTTGACAAAACAGGTTGCACAGTGGTGACGCAAGCCCGCAATCTCATCAGCATGGGCAGCCCCTGTGGAATTTTTAAGGAGAAGAAAAATTATCTTGATGAGATTTAATAATATACAGTATGCACAAAGCAAGTAGTATAGTCTAATTTTTTGATTTTGAAGATAATTCACACGTGTTACACACCACATAAAATTCTCTCAGGGCAATACAACAACGCGTTCCTTGCGGCTACCCTGCCCAACAAGCTATGGTTTCATTTTAACCAACTTATTGACATGCCCTTCCAAGGGAATATTCATGCACTGGCTGGTAATATTGAGTGGCGATATTGGAATGCACTCAGTGACGAGGAAGTCGGCCGTGACTTGTTAACCAAAATTGAACAGCCAGCACTAGGTCAAGACACGAAGATTAGGTCACTTTGTGCGAGATCTTTATGTAGCTCACGAGCCTTCTCAGAGCATTGCCGCTGTCGATGGCTTCTCTTGCCCGGTCAAGCACAGTGTTGATATCCTCAGCTCCGCTGCAGCCTAGCAAGTGGTCAGCCATAGCTGCGTTAAGAACTATTCGGTCATAGGCTGCTCCTTTCTGCCCGCCCAGCGCTGCAAGACCCAGCTCCAAGTTCTTCAGGACCTGATTCAGTTAGGGGATTCAGTCAGAAGCATAACTCATGCCAGCAATTTGTGGGTGGAACGCAGAGTACATTAGCAAACAAGAATGTATAAACGGCCTGAGGCCCTTGGGTAAAAAGGCTTACTGATCTATCAGTTCTTGGAGTTTCAGTGGATTCAAAACCAAGTTCTTGTGCATTCACAATAACCTTGAAGCTCTCTCTAGCAATACCTGAGAGGTAAGAGAAGCTCATCAGACTGTAATCACTTCATAATAACCATTCTCTTCTGCATTTCACAAGGCATCTGGAGTAGAATTATTTGTGCTTAGTTATTAATGCCATTAACAAAGCATATTGTTTTATATGATGAACTGCCAAGGTGAAGTAGAATTCTGAAAACAACTGACATATAAATTGTTCGGGATATGAGAAGTGTAGCAAATGCCCTATAATTTGCAACATATGCTCAGTGATCACTAATAATATGAGGGCTACCTACAGTTAGTAAGAAGTGTGGAAGGCATCATTACCATCAGTGTCTGATGAATTTATGCTGTTTGGTGTCCGGAACCCTGAACAGTGGTTAACTGGAAGCCCTTTCGACGCATGAGCTGATCTTTCCTTGGTTGTCATTGAAAGTGCACCTTCCTCCCCCTATATGAGTAACATATATTTGTCTTAAGCTTTCGCAGGTGTAAAATCAATAAATTTGAGATAAAAGTCAAAGGGACTGAAACTGGATTATCCATGGGAAATCACACTCACAATGATTTAAATTATTCCACAGAGGACAGATTGATGAGTTCTCCAAAACAGGCACCAAAATAAGATCACTGCACTTACCTTTACAACTAGTCCAGCATGAACAGTTCTCCTCCTCATAAGCATAAGCAAAGGGTCTTCATAGCCTTCATGATAAAATCCTGCAATCATTGATTCCCTTCCGCGTGCCTGACAGCAAAAATAAGACCAATAAGCCGGGGGTCATGAAACAATACATGTCTTAAAAAAAGTCAAGTACTGCTATGACACTGCTCATTCAGCTTACGAAGAATGAACAAGCACTCCCAGAAAAAAGTGGGCAGTCCAGATTATTTGCTTCGAAAGTCTTTATGACACTAAATTGTATTATTACAAGAAGTGACTCATCTTGATTGTTGGTACAGGTTGAAATTCTCACGAGACTTTTTTTTCTAAACTAACCTATTGAAGAAATACTTTGAAAACCAAAGCTCCTAAACCTCCAGGCAATTTATTGTGAAATGATAATGTCAGTAGCTCAATAAAAAACAGTAAGCTTTCGATCAACTCTTTGAAGAATCAAGACTAGAGCTCAGTCAATTATATACATGGTATTCATAGTTGCAAATGGAGATAAAAAAAACATTGAATCCTACAAAGAGTAGAACAATTTAATCACCAAAATGCTCATGTAATATCTGCTCTTACGATAAAAAGTCAGAAGTGGACGAAAGAGTAACTTACTCTCACAAATTGTTGAACTTTCTCAGAGGTAGCCAATGGCGGTCGTTTCTTGATATGCTCCCTGAGCCCAATAATTGAATATCTGCAAGAATGCTTAGTCAAAAAAAATGCTCCTTCATGCCACATGAGTATATGAATTTATCACATAATAACTGATTCATTTTAGCATGTAAATTGTTCATTTCAAATTTGACAAACATATATGTTTCTTGCACTTTTAATTAGAAAAGCTAGCGATTCCATCTCCACAGGAATATGAAGAAATGCCTTTGGTATCACGAATTATAACGTTACAAGGCAATGCCAAACTTACAGTGGTGGGCAAGCTTCTTGAAGATTTAAGTATGCAAAACCAGCGTTCTCATCCTGAAAGCAACCAGAAGGGATATGATCATAGCAGTTAGCATTGAGACAAAAGAAATATACTGGGTTGGCGGAGAGATGCTACCGCCTACCGCACCTCCAATAGTGTCTTGGCCTGTGTTGGAGACAAGTGTATGTTTGCACCCATGAATTTAAGCATCTGTCCTTCTGTTATTCCACCCTGAAAACCTTAATCATTAAGCCATACAAATAGCTCTAAAAAAACAACTGACAGATAAATTCATCATAGAACTATAAGAGATAAATTAAACTAAAACACTTGCACATGACTATTCATGCTGTATATGTTTAGTAGATTACTGACCTTGGGTGGCATCCATTCAACACCGTGGAGCAGGCAAGACTCACCATAGCAGGCTCGAACCGCTGCAACAAACAGAGTACTCCTAAAAAAGCGTGTATTTCCATCATATGGTTCACCATAGTGCGTCAAGGACTTTACATCAGCAACTGGAGGAGGACCTGATAAAAAGCTATGTAAATGCCACTATTGATTTCTCTATCCAGTTTAAAAGCCCACTCAGTGTTACCTAATTTCTCTGAAGTTACCTAGTTCGTCATCAAAGGCTAGACAATATGCTTTGAGCTCACGATCAGTTTCTCGGTTCATCCGCTGTCCAATCAAAAATGCTGCTAGAAGCGCTTCACTAACCACAGTTGAACTTGAATTTGATCCAATTGGCAAAATATCCTTTAGTACACATTGAACCTCCTCATAACCTAAATGGCCACCAGCAAGTACTTCCCTCAAAGCACCAACAAGTCTCATCTCTCCAGTTCCTTGACCAACATAACGAGGTCCTGTTAAACCATTTGCACCCATGATCGTTCCTTCAGGGTCTGCTATAAACTTCACCTCAGGAGGAAGAACTTGCACAAGGCGTGGCCAAAATATGCTCATGGCTCGCCGCTCACCCTCACTCCACTGAGTGGCCTCTGGGAAAGAATTAGCTCTTATTGTCATGCCAGCAAAGAATGCACCCAGCTGTGCGCTGGAGACAGGCTCTTCTTTGAGTTCTCCCATTGCTACAAAATTTGCAAAGACAAATCTAGTAAGCTGCGTATTGAAGTCAAGGAACCTAAAGAAGTAACAGAAATGTGCATCATATTTGCATTGATGAGCTTTTAAATTCTAATCATACAGAGACAGAGTCATCTAGACTTCCACCAAAATTAAGCGGCAGAATTTATCAGCAAAACCAGCTCGATTTCAAGTAGCCCGCGCCAAGGAGGGAGAGCTAAGTAAGCTCACCAGAGCGGAGGATAGTGTCGAGCACGCGCATGGCCTGCTCCTCCCCGAGCGGGCGCGTCTGCCCGGGCCCCGTGCACACCCGCCCCTGCGCCTCCAGCACCGTGGCGTTCGGCCGCGGCAGCCCCGCCGGCCGGTACGAGTCCGACACCGACGGGTTCCTCCGCACGCCCTCCTCCAGCACGTCCACCCCCGCCTCCTCCATCCACGACGGAGCCGCCGACGCCGCCACCGCCAGCCCGCGGCGGCATCTCCGCCCGCCGCGGGCAAACGCCGCCGAGCCAAGCCTCGTTGCCGCCGGCGACGGCCAGACCCCGCTCCTCGCGCACAGGCTCGGGCCCGGCAGCGGCGGCCTCAGGAGGGAGTTCATGGCGAGCCACCAAGGTCAAAGCTGAGGAGAGAGGACAGAGACGGAGCCGGCGACCACACCACTGCAAGCCAAGCGACGGGGAGGAACCGAGGAAGAGCCGAGTCGGGCCGGAGCGGGCCCACTGGATGGGCTGGCCCACCGCGCACCGAGAGAGGAGGGAGAGGGATGGCCGAATGGGCCCACTCGTCCAGCCCGCACCCGTGGCCCGCGGATCTAACGCGCGCTTTGAGATCCGTGCAAGGGCTACGCGAGGTCCGGTCGGAACGGACGGCCGAGAGCAGCGGGGGAATTGCCACAAAGCGCAGTGCTAGCGCCGCCCCCATTTCTCCTCCTCCTCCCATCCCCATCTCTCTCTCGCTCTCCCCCCTCGCTCTCGCGGAGATCGAAGAGAAGCGGAGGCTCCTGCCCTAGCGCCGCCCCGCCCCATCAGCCATGGCGCTGGCCGCTCGCATGGTCTCGCGCTCCCGTCAGGTTCGTTCGCTGGCTCGCCCCCCCTTGGCCTCCCTCCGCGCCGCGCCTCCGGGGGAACGGGAACCCTAGTTCCTCGGTAGATCTGATCCGGCGCCGTCTGCCTCGCCGTTGCGCGGGCGATCCGCGTGGGATCTGTGGGTTTCCTGTGGAATTTCTCCGGGAGCAATGGTGGCGGATATTCGAGTCCGATTCGTTTTTACCGGTTTCGTAGTTTGTCGCATTGACTGAGCGGTTGGAGTGTAGTGGGTTGATTGCTCCGATTAGGATGAGGATGTAACGTTGTTCGGTAGTTGGGAATTGGAGGGAAAGAGCAGCAGACGAAGACGAGACGATGTAGTATCTTGCAACACCTCCAGATCCTTCAGAATGCAATTTTCCATTTTGACTCTTGGGCAGAAACCATGCTTGTAACAATGGACGTGCTAGCTCAGGGCATTGCGAATCCCTCAGGAAATAATTTTCCTTGTTGATGCAGTTCGTCCTTTTTCATTTCTATTGCCTTTGATCTCTGTATCGAATGCTGGTGTGTTTTGGATTTGACATCAATACAATAAAACATACCAACGAGTTAGCATCAATTGGTTTTTTTTTTGTGGAATAGTTAACATCAATTGGTGATTGTACACAGTTTGATTGATCCTAGTCCTAGGTCTAGGTGTTATTTTACTTGATCATTGCTGCCTATTGTTAAATGCAAGTATGACAGTAACGGAGTTTGATTGATCCTAGTCCTAGATCTAGGTGTTGTTTTACTTGGTCATTGCTGCCTATTGTTAAATGCAAGTATGGGGGTAATGGGATTTCAGTGTGGGGTTGTTTAGCATTAGCATATTCTGTTGTCTGTGCTTGACCTTCTATACTTATTGGTATGTTTGTGTACAAAGTTCATTTGGTGGTGCTCCTGCAGCTATATTCGGCTCAAGCGGCTTTGGTGAATGGAGGTGCCACTCAAGTTCTCCTTTGCCAAAGATGCAGCTCCAGCTGATCGTCCTCCTGTCAATGGGGATGGTAAGCTCCTGATCTTTATTTTGTGTGCTTTTGTTGATTGAAAATTGCTTTGGTCATCATGTTAATTTAACGCTTAATAGACATGTAATTCTCACTTCTTGACTAAGTCACAAAATTATAACTCTTCCATCTTGAACTCCTGTTTGTAAGAAACTAGATTTCCATACCATGTATCGTGTTGGCACTGCAATGTATGCAGTTCCAGTATTACGAGCAGCAGCGGTCACACATGGTGGTGCTGCATCATAGGAATTTCTGAGCTACGACTTTGAAGAGAGTATATAATGAGAAGTTGTAATTTTAAACTATATACCTATAGTGTTTACAACATTTTCTTGAAGTTTTCTGACTCGTCTAAGCTGTGTCTTTTAATGATCGACTGTTTGATTTGTGACTTGGCATGAAGATGCTGCACATTGTCATTTTGAATTTATGTTGATCTTGTTAGATTAAAGTTTAGCTTGCATTTTTTTTTATTAGTTATGTAGAAAACAATGGCCAGAGACTGCTTTTCATGCATTCCAGATTTCTTATGGTTGTTTAATTTTGTTAGTACTAACTTGACTCTTTGATGCTATCAAGATCTCCTGAAGGGCATATTCTTTGAGGTAAAGAAGAAGTTTGAGACAGCACTTGGTGTCCTTAAAAAGGAAAAGATAACTATTGATCCAGATGACCCAGCAGCAGTTTCTCGCTATGCTCAAGTTATGAAGACTGTAAGGGAAAAGTAAGACAACTTGTGGCCATTAGTTTTCCACTGTATTTTCTTCAATTGCCTTTGCTCGTCCAACCTTTTCTGAATGTGATGAGAGCTGGCAATGCTAATTCCTGTTTACTTGATTCATTATGAAACACAATAGTGCACAACCATGAATAGTAATGAAACATAACTCTTTAATTTCAGCCTTTCAGGATTACTTACTGTAAATAGATTTTTCCATACATGTACTTCTGTTGATGTTGTTTTGTCACTCTATGTCTAATCGGGTTTGAATTCGCATTTGTGAATGGATTCTGTCCTCCACAAAGCATTCATTTCTTTGATTCAATTTTGTGTAAATAATTCTCATTGTTACTGGCCTGGTCATCTGATTATGCTACTATTATGAAAATGCAGGGCAGATCTTCTTTCTGATTCTCAAAGAATCAAATATACTATTGAGACCTTTACCAAGGGCATCCCTGATGCACGGACTTACCTGAACACTCTCCAGGAGATCAGAGCAAAGTACATCTATTGCCATTATTACATGATATTTATTTCCTTCCTGTTGAATTTGGCTGCTTGATTTCTGTGTAAAATCTTGCATGTTCCTCATGTAAAACCTTACAGTGTATTTTCTTTTTTCATTTTACCTTTATATACATTTTGGAATCCAGACAGGCCTCAGCCTCATATATATTTGAAGATGGAAAAATATTTAAGTTTCTCACTGTGTTTTGTGATACAGGAGTGGCCTTATAGATCATCTTGGCATTGAGCCTTTGATGATGGAAGCTCTCGAGAAGATTGAGAAGGACATTAAGAAGCCACTATTGAGGAGTGACAAGAAGAACATGGCCACCCTCATGGCAGAGTTTGACAAGATTAACAAAAGTATGCCAAAATCTGTATCTTCATCTCAATAGCTTATTTTCAGTTAGCAATATTGTTAAATGAGTCGTGGAGATTTTTTATCTGTTGCTCTTTAAAGGGACATAAATGGTTATTATTCGGAGGGGTCTGTACAGTTTCAATCGAATACTATTACCTGAATAGCTTTAATAGACGTTGCATGACATTTTAATCCCTTGTGAATGATCCGTAGATTGTACGGTTCCTGTCAGGATAGTCTGATTTTGTATCACAAAGATAACACTGATGAAGGCCCATTTATAGGTATTCAGGTATCCTTTAGGCCTTACTTTGGATCGGCAGAGATTAAACCTAATCCTTTTGGATTGGAAGGTAGAACGACTAATATCCCTGCCAATATGTAGTGATTAAGCCTGATCTCTTACCAGTACAAAAAAGGCCCCTTTAGGAAACCATGGTGTTTGCATTGAACTGTGCCCTTTACATGCCTACCTTATTATAATCAGTGCCGTTCTCATGTTTTTGTTTTGCATTGTGAATCTTGAAACAGGCTTGGATTTCGGAAGGAAGATCTTCCCAAGATCGAGGAAGAGCTTGAATTGGAAATTGCCAAAAGTGAGCTGACGGAACTTAAGAAGGAATGCGTTGAAGCAATGGAGACTCAACTAAAGAGGTGTGACCCTTAACTGAAAGCACATACTTGCTTAGAAACCTAAAGAGGCGACTCTCGCCATACTGTGGGTAAACGTTACTAATGAGTTAAGATACTCAAGTTTATATTTGTTTTCTGTGCATCTCTTATTTGCATGATTGTATCACACTCATGCTGTCACACTTTGACCAGGGAGGAGTTTAAAGATGAGGAGATGCCTGATGTCAAGAAGTTGGACATCAGAAACTTCCTGTAGGCTTGATCGACGATAATCCTTGCGGCATTTCAGATTGCCCGACCCTCCCGTGATTTTTCGTGGTTTTGGTTTGAAGTTGACCGGTGCTGTAAGCTACACCTATGAATGCCCCTCTTCCCTTTCTGTAATAAAAACTGCACCGAGGTACAAAGACGCCTTTTTCGGCCGCGCTTGAGTGGCCACATCTACAATGAGATGCCCCTGTGTTATGGTAGATGAACTGAGTATGGTATGAGGCATTCAGGCAATGATGATACATGTTGTTTAACTTTTATTTTGGCCTGTTTAATATCACATGAGAGATTGTTTCTCTTCGTTTTGGAGATTTCGGATTTATTTCAGTCTTAGATCTGTTGTTATTTCATCACGTTGTAAAGGAACCTTCTGTGATTACTGCTTGGGCTTGGCTTCCGAAATCTGTAGCTTCTCTCAATCTCTCTTCAGTCAGCTAGCTTCTCTCAATCTCTCTTGCGAAATATGGCGAACAAACTCTAGCATCTCTCAATCTCTCTTCAGTCAGCTAGCTTCTCTCAATCTCTCTTGCGAAATATGGCTAACGAACCTTTAACAGGCCCCAGGCCTGGCCTACTTTGAACCACAACAATGAATCATTTATTTTGTCCAATTTATTAAATAACACTTAACACGAGTGTAAAATTCTAAGAAAAAGTGGTTAAGAAACAGTTTTTTGGCATGACATTCTAAAATGGCTTGCACTCTGATTATAGTAAAAAGCCGCCTAAATCAGCCATAGCAAGATGCGATAAGCTACATATAACAAAGCTCGAAGTAAAATCAACCACACCAGCACAAATCTCCATAGACGGCAATGGACAAATCACACAACAACCACATATAACATCTAGTACAATGAGCACGCACCACGCAGCATCAGCATGGAAGCAAGCCCTGCATAGGACTGGCCGGCAGTGTTTGGGCATCATCAATCAGAGACACTCGCTAGTCGCTACAAGAGGCATCTACAGGGAAGCATCAGCCAGGTCCTTCCTGAACGGCGCCGGCTGGTCGGCGTCGTCCGCGGACGTCGCCACAGCCTGCGCGCCGCCAGCCTCCACCTGCCCCTGCGCCCGCTCCGACACCGGCACGTACGTGGACACTGTGTCCCTCCTGAAGGCCAGGTAGACGACGAAGAGCAGGTAGGCTGCCATGACCGCGAAGACGACGACGGAGACGAGCGCGTTGGCGTACTTGGGGAGGTGGTTGTGCACCAGCCAGTCCACGTAGGTCCACACCAGGAAGTAGGTGTTGACCACGATGAGCGCGAAGCTCAGGATCCACGCGATCACCACCGTCTGCACTCGTGTGATTGTAATTGTTCATCATTTTGTCAGGGAAATGAATTGGTGAGTAGTTTTCAGGTATATCAGTATAAGGAAGCTTAATTACGTAGATGGATTCCTTGAGGGGTCCAACTTTCTTGCTGCTGTTGCAGAACTTGAGGAGAGGGATGAGCGCGAACGGCATCTCGAATGACAGCACCATCTGCAGAGAAAATTTGTACAGGTTAGCTTGATGCATTATTGCTCCTCTAGTGATTAATTTCCAATAGAGAGCCTGTACTGAAACTGTAATTGAACGGTCGAGAGATCATCTTACTGATGAGAAGATGATCAGCTTGCCAGCACCGGACGGACCACTGACAATGGCGACAATGAGGCTCGGGGCAATGGCGATGACTCGTGTGATGAGGTTCCGTACCCAGTTCTTCATCTTCATGTCCAGAAACCCCTGGAAATGCATAATACACGGTAAGGTAGTCAGTTAGATTCACTGAACAATGCTCAAGAATAGACAATGATTGGCAGTGTTATGAACTTGATAACACTTGGAACGGTATTCGGTAGTAGTGATTATTACCTGCATGATAACCTGCCCAGCGAATGTGCAACTAATTGTTGTGCTCTGCCCAGAAGCTAGCAGTGCAACAGCATACACCACAGAGCTTGATCTCCCCAAAACGTTCTGAAAAAGGAAGTGAAGAGCGTGAGTTCATCTATATTTTCTGTGGTCCTAAATGAGCTCTGTTTGTATTACAGGACAACATGCTATAAATATTTTTGAAAGTGGTTGCTTCTTAGGTCCTAAATCACCCAGCATACCCTGAGCAACATAGGTGCGGACTGCAGAGTAAGGTCACTGCATGTGTTTACATCGGCTCGAGAAAGATTGTCGGCATTGCAGATGGTTCCCGCAACAACAACCACCGAAACATTGATGAGGAATGCCACTATGAAGGCAAGACTACACTCGATAAGGAAGTATCTGCAAGCAGCCTACCCAAAGCAAGCAATTAGCATTTCAGCAGGACAACAGCCATGGAAATTGTGACAGCATTATTTTGTTAGTGCAACCTACTCTGATGCTTTTAACTGATCGTGGGGTCTTTCTTGAGAGGACAAGGGCAGAGTGCAAGAACAAGTTGTACCTGTATTGCCGTCATGAGTTTGTCATGTTTGAGGTTTTGAACATGGATCGAATGCAAAATAATCTTAGTGACCACACAGGTTTGATGGGTAATTAACAGATTGCTTACGGTGTGATGATAGCGCCAAAGAGCGCAATTGCGTTAGCAGCAGCACCCTTTCCCTGGAGTGAGGGGACAAACATGCCCTTGACAACCTCCCTTGCAGGTGGCCTCAGGTAGCTCAACTCGCCGAAGAAGCAAGCCGCCATGGTGAACATGAAAGCCGCTATAATGAACTCCAATTTGCGGGCCTGTGTGGTGCACATAATTAGGCCAAGCCATCAACAAGTTATTACCAGTATGAATGTTATGGTAGCCATGCTGATGTTCAGAAAACAGTATCATGTTGTGTACCCCGAATCTCTGCACCCCAAGGAGCAAGAGGGTGCTGAATACTGTGAGGATAACTCCAGCCCACACTGGAATCTTAAGCAGTATATTGAATGCAAAAGCTGTGCCCAACACTGCAGTAGCGAAACAATATGTTACGCAAAGGCAAACAGAGCTCATCCAGAAAAGAAGAGAAAGAAAACTAATAGTCTATTGATCAACCTTCAGGGATGTCATCAGATATCACTGCAAGCTCCGCGATGATCCACAAGCAAATGTTGACGAAACGAGGGTACTCTTCCCTGCAGAGTTCAGCAAGATGTCTCCCTATACAAAGTTGACCAATAGCATGAATTTGATAAGGCTATGTACCAATGCAGAATTCAATATACAGAGACCAACGCGGATAGTAAGTGAAAGTTACCTGTCTTCACTCCAAGGTTGGCAGCTAGTGTTTGGATCAAAAGTGCAAAGATCATTCCAACTAAGACCACCCAAAGGAGCTATTTACAATAAATTTACATTACAAAGTGAGATGACCAACAAATATTCAAGATTAAAAATAAATAAAACTGACTAGTAAGTTCGCTATTCTGCTCCATATTGGTCAACTAAGGTCTGTAGAGCAGCACTGAAAATGGAGTGCAGTATATACGCTAAAAATGATCAGATTCTTGTTGATGTGGAGATGTTTTTGGTTCAGGCGAAATATTATATGCAAACCATGCACTTTCAGGAAGAACTAAAGTGCTGACAGGGTAGTTGATGAGTGATTTATCAGACAACAATATCTTTTTTTCATTTCTTTTTCTTTTGCGCTTTAATTTTCATCTTTGCCAGAAATTTCTCTTGTTTGCATCGATTTTGCAACTGAAATTTGCCATTAAGATATTTATTTATGGAACGGATCACAAAAATTTTACAACAGTTTGCTAATTAATTGGTAGATTTAATGGTCAGTCATAAAAAGAAGCCAAGAACTATGTAGCATACCTCATATTTGAAGTCAGCCCCAGCTTGCATGTCAGTTTCCACTGTCAAATCATAGTTCAGAACCACACATTACCAAAAATTACTTTCTATTTACTTCTTAAAAAACAGCATCAATACAATAAACAGTATATGCAACTCTGAGAAAAGGATGAGAGCTTACAGTTGCTAGGATCCAGGAAGCCAATAGCCACAAGAGCTCCAGGTCCAACATGAGACAAGAACCTCCTCCATTTTGGCTGTTACCACCAACAAAAATTAGCTGCGGCAGAAACAAAGAAAAAGGGACTCTGCAAACAGAACCTGAAATTAGAACTGCAAACATGGACAAATGTGATTATATACCTGCCCCTGGAATTGCTCATCTTTTTCAAGCTCGACAGTTTTGTCTTTGTGCACTCCAGTGTTACTGCCACTCTGAAGCACACCTTCATGGTGAGCTTCTCGTCCAGTCTCTCCCACTTCACGAGCCCGCTCCATATTCTATATTGGCAAATTGGTAATACCCCTACCACTGGAACTTCGCCAGAGTCTCACTCTTTTCAACACAGCCACGTTCTTCTTCTGTATTTTATAGGCCAGAGACCCGTTGAAGACTACCCCATACAGACATTGAAATGTTGATTACAGCACAACACTGGTTGAGTAGCTGTCATCACGGTTCCTGCCCTGATTCCTCACCTGTTAGATGCTTTTGAGATCTGAACTCTTGCCTGGGGAAAACGTATGGCTGCGATAACAATCAAGTTGGTGGGACTAACATAGCAGTTTTCAGTTTTCACTCATCAAACAAATCCAATGTGCTTAAGCTGCTCATCAAAGGCACCAATTCACTTGTACTTCAATAGTCCCAAGCACACAATGATTGATTTCGTGAGGGTTGCTAACCTAGATGTAGGGATATCTGCTCAGCACAGTTTTGGTGAAAAGAAAAGGGTGTTTTTTTAGAAGATGAAAAGAAAGGGTGCCAATGGAATGTGTGACACTGCTAATGGTGGCGTGAAACAATTAGATTAGAGAAGGCACTCACCAAGTAAGTTATATGTACGTCCATAAATGGTAGTGAGTCTCAAGTCCTTCAGTACTTGGGCTCATCATGTAGGAAATGTAGTGTTTTCTTTTACAAATAAAAAACCAGGTAATGTCAGGAAAAGCAGTAAACACCTAAACGCTACAGATGTGGCTTCTATTGGCTGTTTCCTGCCGAACATTTGGAGTCTTACGGGCAGCCATTTTTTGGTGAAGGCAACCTGATAGAAGAAGAAGAAGAAGCTCAGACCTGGTACAGCCCACACCTGTGTATATTATATACATATCACAGCCATGCAGGTGATATCCTTAAGAATATGCACGGCAACAGATGAAAAGACAAGAAGAGCACTGTCACACTGTATTAAAAACTCTGATTATGGGGCCTTGAACTTCCTCTTTGTTGGAATCCACACTCTATTCATCAACTTGGAACTAGGAATGAGCGAGCGTGATATACAGATATGATATCCGCCCATGGAGGGTTGACGGTATTCCAATCCGTAGACCATGTCTCATCTATTGCAGATGATATTTCGAAAGAAGAGTGGAGTTGTTCCTATCAGTGCTACTTTTCAGTCACCTTATCAAAATGAATGGAGCATTGGATGTATAAAAGCGCTAAATTATTTTCCGGTTGCACACTAGTGGGCACTGTAACTTAGTAATGAAGCGACTGATTGAGCCATTGAGGTGTCGCTTGATACCTCGAAAGGCTAGCCTGGCTGCCTGGAGTTCATGTGCAGCTATATGTGCAAAAGGTGGCCCAAAAAATATGGAACCGCGTGGCATCATCCGGTGTCATGGAAGTCCAGAAATCATGGTGAGGCCTCGAGGGGCAGATGTGGGAGAGGGAAGAAGTTAGGATGCTTACCAAGAAGGCAAGAAGCCTATGGAGACTTTTGTGCAGAAAGCCACTACTACTGCTCCCATGCACCTGTAACAGCAGAGGTGGAAACATCATTATGGTACTCCCCCAACTATTAACACTGTCAGAAACGTGGATTGGTGAGATCCATACCCATACAGATCCGTGATAGACGTAGCCATGGCCCGCGTGTGACTCTGGGACGAAGTCCCATCGTCCATCGATGGCATTGCATTGGCGTGTCTTGCCGCACAGTGATCACGGGCGTGGCAGTGCCGCTCGCGCATTCCGTCGAACGGTTGGTGGGCAGGTGGTGGCGGCCGCGCCATGGACGGCGAAGCCCATGCGCGACATCATCCAGCGCCGGAAGTCCGGAACCCACACGGAGACCTCGAACGACGCTGCAACCGGCCGGTCGACGCAAAGGTTCCTTGGTGATCGATCAGCGCGTCGCCAGCCCAGCAACGGAAGGTGGGAGGAGCTGCACCGCGCCGCGCCGCGCCGGACCACCTCGAAGGCGGAAGGCTGCAGCAAGCTGCCTCTCCCGTCGCCGTTTCCGCCGCGCGCGGTCCCCAGTGCGGCGCTGATCTCGAAGCTAATTAAGCGCGTGGGATGGCGCGCTTGCGCTTGGTGCCGTGGCATGCCACTGGCAGGAAGATCGACACATGGCGGTGAACGATCTCTGCTTAAGCGAGAGGAGACTCATCGCACTGGCAGCCAGCACCATCATGTCATGCGGTTCGTTCGAGGTCGTATAGAAATCAGATTTTTTTTTATTTTTTTACGATTTTTAAAAAATAAATGTTAGAAACATAAATTTTCAAAACTAGAGCAAAGAAACCACTGTGGCAAACGACAGTTAGATCACCCGTCGGCACGGACGGAGGCAGCGGTGGGGCGGGTGGAGCTCAAGCCCCCTCACGCGATCCGCCATGGGCGCCCTTGAACCCCTCCATTTTTTGAGAAGAAAGGGGGAAGAGGAAGAAGAAGAGAAAGAGTCCCTCCTACGAGCGGGAACAGGCTTCGTCACACTGCTAGGCGTGGGTGGGTTGTGGCTCCCAGGCTGTCGGTTCAACCGTGAGGAGCCTACTAGTGGGCCCGCCACACGCAACCGCCGTTCGAAACGATGGTTGGGCCCTACCGTCGGCTCAGCCGTGATTGAGAAACACATAAAACGACGGTAGCCCACACCACCGCCCTCTCTCCGACTCTACCTCATTTAATTTCATTCTCCCTCCCTCCTCTCTCAGGAGTTGTTGCATCAAGCCTCTGCGCATCTGGCGCTTCGATTCTGGTATTATTCTAAATTATTTAGTTTCTGTTAGTTTAGAAATTAGTCTAGAAATATTAGAAAATAGTTTAGAAATTCTTAAAAGTGGTTTAGAAATACTAGAAAATAGTTTATAAATACTCAAAAATACTTTAGAAATTCTAGAAAATAGTTTAGAAATTTTAGAAATTAGTTTAGAAATACTTATTTTTTATAATTCTAGAAAATACTTTAGAAATACTAGATTTTCTAGAAAATAGTTTTAGCCCAGTGGCCCAGCCGCTGATCGTGGCGGTTGGTTCCTACCGCCGTCGGAAATGGCAGTCGAACCCAACCTTCGTTTTAAACGGCGGCGGCAGACTAGTTTTGAAAATTTCTGATTCCGGCATTTATTTTTTAAAAAATAAAAAATATATATATACTCTCTCTGATTTGGTAAATGAAGTCATTTTGGACAAGGTTTGAGTCAAACATTGAGAATATACATCATGAATAATTTTTAAGCCGCTGATTTTGGAAATGTGAAAACTACGTGAATAGATTTGTCTTGCAAAATACTTTCACAAAATTATACATATGTTAATTTTTAATAAATATTTTTATAAAAATAAGAAGTCAAAGTTCTACTTTGGAGACCGTGTCGCTGTTCTAAACGACTTCATTTACTAAAACGGAGGAGTATATATAAATTCTAAAAATCGCAACAATGTGGTCCGATGGGAAACGAATTAGGCCTGGCGCAGACCATGGTGGGCCGACTTAGTCGATTTCCAACTTTCAATATAGGTCGGTAACCGACCGATATAGATACTTCTAATTCTAAAAAAAAAAATCTCTCGCCGCCTTCAACTCCGTCCGCCTCTCCTTTCCGACGATCTGCTGTCGCCATGTCCGCCGCCGTGGGGTTCCCGAAGTGGGTGCTTCTGGAGCCCGTCGTCTTCCGCAGGGACGACGACGAGTCCTTCCCCGACGACACTGAGGCGCCCATCAGGGCGTCGGGCACCACCACCTGGGGCGCGAACATTCGCGTCGCCTTCTCCTTCGTCGAGCCTCCGAAGATCTCCCGCCTCTACGCGCAGCTGCCGGGCTTTCCGCCTCCCCACGAGGCTGAGTCCTTACGCATGGTGGCGACCCACCGCCATCTAGTCCTGCTAGACGTCGGCATCACGATGCCTTCCGAAGGAACAGTTCAGAACTTCTTCATCTTCAGAGCCGGAAAGAAGAACGACGACCCTGGATCCTCATCCTCGCTTACAGCGCTCCCTCATTGTACCGAGCCAGAGTTAGATTATCACAGCTTACGTCCTCGTCGTCGTCGAACTTCCAATGCTACTCCCCGCTGGCTGAATTCGATGTCCACGGGGCTATGGTGCGGAGACAAAGAGGAGGAGGAGGAGTTCGTGGTGGCAGAGCTCACTCTTTACGTACGCACCCTTGGCCGCCGCCGCTGCGTTGAGGCCGCCGCTAACATCTGCTTCCTGCGCTCCTCCTTCACCGGTGATCATCAGCTTGGTCCCTACAAATGGGACACGATGTGTTTGCCAATCATGTCCGCTACTGACGATGATCTCTTGCAACTCTCCGGCTGGCAGAACGATGATGTCATTCCCTTCCAAAGACGGATGTGCTATGTCAGCTACCACCGAGGCATCCTCTTCTGGGACGTGTCCAAGGAAGTGCCCTCCCCTACGGCCATCTCCTTCCTCTGGTTCCCTCCGGACAAGTATGCTCTAGCCAGTTCCCTCAAAACCCCATGCAGCGGCAACGGTGGCGTGACCGTCGTCGACCACGGCCGTACGCTCAAGTTCGCCTATGTCGCCCGCCATGATAGCGGCCCTGCCTTTGAAGAGCTCAAACCTGGTACTGGATTCACCATCACCTGCTACACTCTCGTGTTAGGTGACGATGACAGCATGGCGTGGAAAGAGAATTACACTGTCAACTCTGATGAGCTCCCTGACTACCTCCAGCGCGGCGGCATACCCATGTACCCTCGAGTCGACATTGACAGGCCACAAGTAGTGCACTTCCTTTTCTGTGAGTTTGGAAAAGCTTACAAGAGGATGTCGGTGCTCGCCATTGACATGAGCACAAAGACTGTAGAATCATTTTATCTGTATATGGATGCGAATGAGTTCTTTAAAACCGACCACAAGGACCGCCTTCCAACCGACGACCCTGTCTTCATCAGAACAAAGTCCATGCCTCCCATTCCGTCACCCTTCCTGCCTTGTGAGCTCCCCAGGTTCTGTTGTTTATCAAGGTATATGTAATATTGCTGCTGCTCTTTTATAAACATAACTCGATATATTTTGATTTTGCCGGTTCCTTATTAATATTGCGCTGCCGCCCTTTAAATAACTCAATAGATTTTGATTCTGCCGGTTCCATACATTGCTGCAAGTTTGTGTCCATGGCTTCAATCTTGCGTTGTTGGCATTTCATATGTTGTAATGTGTATGCTCTTTCTCCAACCTGCACAATACTAGCGTAGCCTAAACATTTGAGCCTTGAAGCTTATGATTGGAACATAATTAATTAAGAGCTCTGTCTGCCAATATATGCCTTCTTTTATATGCTGTTGGAAAATTACTAGCAGTTGAAACTCAACAGTTGTCCTCTTTTTTTGCCATTCTTTCCTAAGTATACAACTTACTTCACGAAACGCTGCCTTTGCATTGCTAAGCCTTCTCTTGATCACAGTACAGAAGCACGTTTAATTTGAATATCATCCATCTAGTTCATTTTTAGTTCGTCACATTATTTATTTATTGCAGGAAGAGGAAGGATATGGAATGAGTCACGTACGTCTGCCAATACTTCATCGCTGCTTGTGCTTTCTTCTGAATCTTCAAAACTGAAGACAGGCTTCTGTCATGCTCGTCAACAAAACTGAAGAATGAGCTATTTCATGTTGTGGCCTACGAAGCATCTATATCTTTGTCTCTGCTTTCATGCTGTATGAACGCGGATAAGTTATTTATATCCCAAGTTCATCGTTTGTTCTGTAGGTTCGTCAAAAATTAAGTTAGTACAATCTTCAATTTGTATCATTGTGTGGATGTGCCTCGCTCACACTCGCACATCATGCGTAGTTGGTTGGTTGGTGCTTTTTGTTGGGCTTTGCAGTTGGTGGTAAGTAATTCTGGGCTTCTGCCCAAATGGGTAAAATCCAAGTTTACCGTGAGCTTTTTGTCGGGCCACGGCAAAATAGCAAAATAAGCTATTTGTTGTGAGCATAGGGATCAGCTTACGGAAAAATAGCGATATGCCGTGAGCCTAGATGCAGCATCAATTTTGCAGTGTGTTTTTTCAGACGACGTAAAAAGAAAACATCTTCCCACCTCAAAATGTTTCTATAGCTTTTACATGCAACTTTTGATGAAGAAAAACATTATATCACAATTGTACATCTCGAAAATATCTACAAATTTTAGTAAGGAAGTTTTTTAAAAATTCAATTTAAATATGTGTTTTGTTTTTTTGATTGAATATAGAAGGAACATTTGTGAAGCAACCATAGCTATATTTATCTTCTATATTCTAAACTTTTTGTACTCTCCACATACAACAAGGGATACTCCACGTTAAAATTTGGTACTTTTTGTATTTGTTTTCTATATTTGAATAATTAATTACGTTTCAAGAATTTTTTTGAGTCAAGTCAAATTTGAACTACAAGTGATTCAAATAATAGAAGAAAATGAGTGGAAAAATATATTCATGTTATTTAGCCAAATTTGAGACATTAGCCATTCAAATGAAATTTCCAACATCTTGTCCAGCAAACACGATCAAAGACGTGCGTCCGAATGATTTTCAAATTCTAAAAAACACAAATGAAGTCCGAAAATCATGAAATTTGTCAATATCTCATAATATAATACACAGAGGTTGTGATAAAAAAATTGAATGTGTTTCGCACATTTTATCACGTACATTGCTTACAAACTGAAACATCTCCAAAGAAGTTTCATAAAGTTAAGAAGGAAGCAGTTAGATATGTAGGCAAAGTGACATTCAAATTGGAACTTGAATCCAAAATTTTTCTACTCTCTACAAACAACATGTGCTACTCCATGTTGAAATTTGGCAATTTTTTGTATTTATTTACCATATTAAACTAATTAAATGCATTTGGTGTATTTTTAAAAATGAATTCCCTTTGCCGTGGTCCTAAACATGGACTCACGGCAAAGTCTTATTGGGCCAACCGGGTATCGGGCAAACCCAGACTGACTGGCATCGCGGGAGGGGTGACGGATATCCGCGGGTATCAGGCAACCCGTCACCCATGTTGACTGGAGAGCTCGTACCCGTGCCCGACGGATATCCGCGGGTATTGGGCAAACCTGGCATCGAGCATCACGGGAGGTGCGCGCGGCAACGGGCCGGGGGCGCTAGGCCGCCGACGGATATCCATGGGTATCGGGCAAACAACCTGTCACCCATGTTGACTGGAGAGCTCGTACCCGTGCCCGATAGATATCCGCGGGTATCGGGGCATCGGGCAAACCAGGTGGCGGCATCGCGGGAGGGTGCGCCGCGGCAACAACGGTGAGGCGCGCTAGGCGGCCGACGGATATCCGCGGGTATCGAGCAAACCCGTCACCCGTGTTGACCGGAGAGCTCCGACTAACTGGCATCACGGGGAGGGGTGCGCGCGGCACAGGGAGGCCGCGGCGGCGCGGGAGGGCCGACCAGTGGCATGGGGCGGCGGCCACGGAGGAGCGGCGGCGAGGCTGCACACGGATGATGGCGGCGGCAGGCAATGGGAAGGAGAGAGGAGCAAATGGTGTTGCCTACCTCCGCCGGCGGCGTGCCATGGCCGGTCACTGAGCTCCAGTTACCCAGTCATGAGGCTTTTTGTACATCCACTACCACGCCACATGGATATCGAGATCCACCTCGCGACCTCGCGGGAGGATGTGGGGGAGGGGGGGCGTCTCCTACGATGGGATCTGAGGGGAACGATGGAAGAGGTGGTGCTGCCGGGCTGGTAGGCTGATATGTTGGGCTGTTTAATGGGTAACTGGCATACCTGCGGGCGAAGTATTTTACCCGTGTGTTGCCCACGGGCGAGAGTTGTTGCCCGTATCCGTGCCCGCGGGTGAAATTTCTTGCCTGTATCCTTACCCGTTGGGTCGGGTATCCGCGGGTAAAATTGTCATCCTTATCAGAGCCGACCCTCGCAATTGCGCGTACGGGTCAGTGTGCGGGCATAGTGTGCATGGCGCGTGTGGGCCTGAGTTGGGACACACGGCATGTCATATGGGTCGGCACTGGACGCATAGTGCGCATGGCGCGTGTGGGCCTGAGATGGGACACACGGCATGCATATGGGTCGGCACTGGACTTACGGTCGTGCGCTAAGAGGGAAGGTTCTTGGACATTTGCTCGGGTCAGTGTGTGGACATATGCATGCGCATGTGGGCCTGGGATGGAGCACACAGCATGGCGTATGGGTCGGCACTGGACGGGTGAGTTGGACCGATGAGGACATCAGGTTCTTTGAGGGGGGGTGAATGTCACACCCGGCCCAATTTGGATGGCTCCTGAGTGGCCCATGAGCGTAGGTGCGCGTGTTTAGTGCCACATTGTTAGTTGAGCAAGGGTGGAGCCAACTTATAAGTCTTTGTCCACCAGTCATACCACCCTCGGGTTAACCCTTTTACACGGCGGGGCGAAAGTGTGGCGGTGCTATGTGTACGTGTGCTCGCCCCTACGGAAGGGTTGGGCGGTGCGGCTTTGGTGGGCGGGGTGTTACACTTCCTCTCTCTCTCGCAAAATAATCCCCCCATTCTCTGCACATGGAGCGGCCCGCCCCCGGCTGGTCGTCATGGTGGTGCAGGGAGGGGTTGCGCGACCGGTCTGCGTGACGGAGCGGCCCGCGTGGCCAGCTTATGCGGTCACGCAGCGAGGGGGCAAGGTGGGGACTTGCACGGAGGCACAGAGATGGGCAGAGCTCAAGGTGGCGACGGGAAGGGAAGACATCGTGTGGCATGCGGCCGGGCTACGACCAGCGCACCGGCGTGCGTCCGAGCATGGGTGCTCGATTTGACGCAACGAGGGGGCAAGGTGGGGACTTGCACGGAGGCACAGAGACGGGCGGAGCTCAAGGTGGCGTCGAGAAGGGAAGACACCGTGTGGCATGCGGCCAGGCTAGGACCAGCGCACCAGCGTGCGTCCGAGCATGGGTGCTTGATTTGATGACCCCGGTGCTCGATGCGACACCGTGGAGGCTAAATTCGATGACGACTAGGCTCGATTTGACGGTGAGTAGATGACCGCCTTCTCCCCTTCTCCCTCCTCCGCTTTTCCTCCTCCGTGAGTTCTAGTGGCGGCGACGTCCGAGCATGGGTGCTCGATTCAATGGCCCCGATGCTCGATGCGACACCGTGGAGACTAAATTCGATGACGACCAGGCTCGATTTGACGGTGAGTAGTTGACCCCCTTCTCCCTCCTTCGTTTTTCCTCCTCCGTGAGTTCCAGTGGCGGCGACGAATCTTTGGGGCGGCGATGGGCGGAGCTCCGGGCGGCGCAACGCCGAGGAGTAGGCCGACGGGGGAGAAGCGGTGTCGGGGCTCTCTGCCGCCGGACAGTAAATTTCTATCGATCGTGTGTCGGGCTCGGATGGTTAGCGCAGGAGACAACGTGATTTATACTGGTTCGGGCCTCCGAGGAGTAATACCCTACGTCCAGTGTCGAGCTGCCGTGTTCCCACGCTGGGGTTGTTTGTAGTAGGGGTTACAAACTAGTCGGGAGAGGGTGTCGGACCCAAGTCCCTGAGAGTGAGTGTTCGGTTCGTCGGCTAACCCTTGTAACGGTTGCCCTCCTCTCCCTTTTATGGACACAAGGGGGAGGGGCAGAAAGGGAAACAAGAGAAGAGTTACAGTGCTTGGTTGCTAGGATGTCCTTTCGTACGTAGCTGTTCTCCAGGACGCATTGAAGTAGAGTTATGTTGTGTTGTCGTAGAAGTGTTGATGGTGCATATTCGTATCAAACTTCAATTGGACTTGTAAACGGACAAGTCCTCCGTCATAGTCAAGGGACCCTTCTTCCCTCAAGTGTGAACCCAAGGTATCGAATCCGTGGAACAAATGTGTGATGCAAGAATCAATCTAATAAAGCCGAGAACTTTGATCTTCAAAGGAGAATCTTATGCATCTAATCTAAAGAACATCGAAAGAAACGAATCTAATCTATGAAAGCCGGAGGTAGCAAGAGGTAGAGAGGGATAGATAAACCAATCTAGAGAGATTGGATCAAGCCTTTGTTGTAGTTCCGAGCAAAGAAGAAGTAACCAAGTTGAATCTCATAAAAAGCATCTTTAAATCACGGTTTCCGTCCGACCAAAACGCCCGCCTTTTGGAGCCACTCGTCACAACGCACCCCTATTCGTATGGTTAGTCTAGGGCGAGTCCAATGGACAAGTTGAAATCTCCAAGGTCGGGGCATGCACCTCTAGCCACCATGGCTACAAGAACACCCTCTATGATATATCTCGAGAATAGATCTTAAGATACGAAAAGCCGATTGAAATCAAAATCGTAGGAGAAACACTCAATCGCTAGAAATTGGATTGCAACTAGATAATTCAACATAATACATGATACATGAACAAGATCACCACCGGATCCTACCTTGATCTTGCTTCTAGCTCCCGGAACTCGACGTGGTCTTCCTTGCGGTTCCCACGCCGGCTAGGAGACCCTAGACAACTAGCTCGACCTCTCCTCTCCGAGATGGTGTCCCTCTCTTCTCTGCTACTCGGCGGCGGATGGCGAATGAATTGATGCATGGCTCTTGGCCTCGGGCCTATAAATAGTCCGAATGGCGGCTAGGTCAAGGGGGCGACCGGGCCGGAGAGTGGGCCGACCGGCTGCCGGCACGGGCCCACTGCCCGATCCATGGTCTCCTTCGTGGTGTGCTTCCCGAGCCTTCTAGAGTATTCTCCCTTACGCATGTGGGCCCTTGACGCCGGTTTCTCCGTGGTTTAGATGAAGCTCCTTGTCCCAAGATTCAAAGATTTTCTATCCGGGTCCTCGGAGTTTTCCGTCTTCACGGGTTGGTCCTCGGGCTTCTTGGAGTCATATTCACTTCATTGCTTGACTTGTACGGCTCGAGGTCTTGTCACGAGGTGCTTGATGAACTTTACCCTAAGTCTTGCTTTCAACGCTAAATTCTCGCATAAACACTAAACTCCAAAACCGACATGCACAAACGAACTTGTTATACCAAGGGGTTAGTACCAATGGATAAGATATAAAATTCATGCCAACACCGGTAAACTCATGGCTAGGTTGACGGAAATTCACCGCGTCAACATCTCCCCATGCTTAAACCTTGCTCGTCCTCGAGTAAGCCTTCGATGAATATCAACGTTGCCCTTCATTGTTTTAAACCACACTTGATCATACACGAGAAAACATAATGCTCTCAAAAGTTTAGTTCGTTAAAGTTCCATAATGTACTAGCCTTCATCCCAACGGAGGGTAGATTATTAATTAAGCTCTTCCCACAAGTATTAACATGCTACCAAAATTTAAATGGATCTCAGAAATTTTGAAATAAAGAACGAGATGAAAAGAGCTAAACCAAGTTCAAAATTTAAACCACCTTGCATCTTGCTCATGAACTCTCATCTCATCTTGTCTCTCAAGCCTATTTATTCTACTCCTTTCCCTCTCATAACATATGTAAGTGGTAGGCTTTATATGGAGCTTTTTAGGAAAGTTTAGTCCTACCAAGATATTATAAATGAAATGTTGTCAAAACAAGACAAGCTTCTCATGGTCTTACCGAGACTCGTCAAAAAGGTCAATGGAAAATAATGTTATATCAAGGAGGGGGAGAGAAAAATACACACACTTGAGATAGGTGGGCATGTGCAAATGGCAAAGAGTGATCCCGAGGCACAAAGGAAGTCCTCGTTATCGGATTGCACATGGTTGGAAAGATGAGTTTGGATTTTTAAATCTTGAAACCTTGAAATTCCTAATGCACTTTAGAGAACCGGGGAGTTCACTTTATTTCATTTTTATACATACTCATATTTTTCTTTTTCTTTTCTCATACATATATATTTTTTTTTCTTCTTTTTCTTTATACTCATTTTTTTCTTTCTTTTTTTTCTTTTATTTGCTCCCTTGAACTCTAAAATTGCATTGTACCTACCTCCTCCCCATGCTTAGACGTTTGCTAGTCCTCGGGCAAAGAGGTGATAGAGATAAGGTAGGTACTAGAAATATTTTTCCTTTGGAGATACTTGAAATCTTCAATCTTGGCACTATCTTGCTATCTTCCTTGAATTGATGATCCATACTCAATGATAGGTTGTGGTCAAGGAGGTAAACACAAAGATGATTTTGGTTTTAAGGGTGGATATCCCGAGGTTTGTGAAATCTCCGATGTGGGAATACACAATGCAGATAAAAAGGCTAGCAATAAGATAGATACGCAAAACGGAATGACCAAATTCTTAGTCTCGGGCCGGAGAAATCATAGCCTGAAATAACTCACCCAAAAATAAATCTTGTACTAAGTTTTTGCACTCAAATATATATATGGCTCGGATAGGTAGAGCAACACGCAAGTGGTATTTATGACAAGGTTAGCATTACTTTTAAGAACAAAAATAAATCATCTTTAATCCATCTAAAACTTGAGAGCACATAAAACACTTATGGGTCTTTATTTTTATCATAACCTCCGCTAAAGATTAAGCTAGCATTTAGATAATTTCAGATTTGCATTTTAAGAGAGCATTAGCTTAAACATGCATAAAACAAGTACAAAGATAAACAAAGTGGCAATTATCATCATATATCATCATGGCATAAACTTTGTAACTTTACCAAAGGTAAAAACAAGGTGGTGACTTTATTCATGATGGAAATAAACACTAACACACATGCTGAAATTTAAAATAAAAACTAAAAACACTACGCATACATAGGCGCATACAAGCTGAAAATTAAAGAAAAAAAGGAAAAGGAAAGATAACTAGAGCTCCCCATCTCTCTAATCTTCTGCCGGTGGTTGATATTGATAGTCTTGATTGTTGTACCCTTGCTCATAATAGGATTGAACCGCTCCTCCTATGAATTGTCCCGGCGGTGCTAGGTGAAGGCGTCCAAGCTCATAAGCGATGTTCGCGTTTCCTTCACCCATTTGTGTTGCATTGGTTTGGATGGCTGCGATATTTTGCATGTTTCTTGCAGTGTATCCTCCAATGATGGCCACACTTTGTTGTGGTTGAGAAAGATGTGCATATTGCTCCGCAAAGGCTACGTTGGGCACCGCAAAGTTTGGTGGGGGCATGGCTGCACCACTCCCCCATGCTTGCATTGGTGCACTACCGTAGTAACTTGGCGGCGCCGGAATTCCTCCAAATGGTGGCACATAATTTTGTTGCGCACCTCCTTCTTGGGCCGCGGAAGAACCTTCTTCTATAATCCTTCCTCTTTTATTTTTCTTCGCCGGCACAAGAAGTCCTTCCTCTAACCAATCTTCTTTCCCTTGAATAAAAAGTCTTAATCTTGCATCCGGAAGGGGTAAATTTACTTTGGCCACTTTGAAGTCTCCTCTCTCATCTCCACTTATGTATTTGCCTTGCTTCATATATTCAAACCCAAGGGAAGTCCCAGGTAGGAGATGTTCCGGGTTCCTTGTAATACCTGGTTTCAAAGAGATAGCCAACATGGAGAGGTAACACCTCGAACCAATATCTCCCGAACCTGATGTTGCTTCACAACACCACCGGTTGATCATAAGGTGAGTGGGGCCGATTGGCTGCCTGGCAATCAAAGCCGAGTAAAGCCAATTCACCTCCGTGTCGGTTACCTTTGTTTCTCTCGTTCTCCCCAAAATCATCTTGCACATCCATGAGTGAAACACTTGGATGATGGGGTTCCAGATACTATTTCTTTGTTGGTGGGCTCCTCCCGCGATCATTTTCCAAAAACCGTCCAACATGCCTTCTTGCACGTCCACTAGTTCCGGGGCTCCCTTTTGAAAACCAAGTAATTCCCTAATATACTCATAGGGAACCACTTGTTGAACTCCCTCCAAACGGAATGAGAGACTCGGCACTCCTTCATCAAGGATAGGCGCCATGGTCATGAGAATTTTCAAGGCGAATTCCTTGTGGGTGTTTGCCGACACTCCGTTGGAGAATTGCACCCAACCTAGGTGTCCCAACATGTAGTAAATATCCATGCCAAAACCCAACATGTGGAGAGCTTGGTTGTCGAAGTCGACGTTCGCCACAAGCCTCCTCTCAAGGCGAGCGAGCTTCTTCTCCTCTTCCTCCGTCATGATGATAAACCCATATTCTTAGTAGCGCGGAGCGTATGGAGGTGGAGCGGATGATCGTGTCAAGCGACGAGGTGGGACGAGCGGCTCCTCCGTACATCCTTGAGGTTCGGTGAACCTCATAGACGAGCTTCGTGTGGCCCTCATGCCACCGAGGAGAAGAGTGTCGTTCCTCCTCGGCGGTGCCGTGTCCTCCTCCATGCTCCGAGGAGACTCGGAAACCGAGTGCCTCCTCGAAGAGGTTGTCGATGATGGCTTGGACGACGACGATCCCTTCCTCTTGGTAAAAAGGCTTGTAGTTTTCTTCCACATGGTTGCTGCACTCTCCTCACTAATATAAACCCGGGGTTTTCAACCGGTAACAAGGCACACAAAATTTATTCGGAGTATGGACTTTGAGTGGAATTAGGATGTGTTTTGTTGGACGAAACAAACTCGGGATGGATGGCTAAGTCTAAGGTGGTTCTGGACTACAAACTTGAGCACATGAACAAAGAACTGGAAGGGAGACTTACCTGCCGAAGGGGAGCACCAGGGTGCTTAAATAGGGGGTAGGCCGGCCGGCTTGGGCCGACCGGCCTGGGGGCCTCCACGCTCCTCCCGGCTCGATTTTTCTCCAGCACACTCATCTTTGCTTTGTTGCTTTGTGACCGCGTGCTCCACTGGGTTGCACCGCCCAACCTCTCTCATCCACTCCTTTGCTTGCATTATTGGTCCTTCCACTTGATGTTTTTGCTTTGAGTCACTTCCATGCTCCTTTGCCACACATGCCTCCATGATATTCCTGCAAAACAAGGCCTTGGCTGCCCCCATGCTTGTCCTTTGCATGTGGCTTTGATGAAAGATGTTGAAAGGGCATCCCGTGATGCATCATGGTGCATGCATGGTTAGATTAATCAAATTGCCTCCCTCTAAGCATGTTTTAATGCTAATTACTCCTCTAATTTTGAAAAATAAAAATAAACTCAGAGCTTGCAATGAGTTCAAATATAAATTTAGAGGAGTTTTAAAGCATTAAAAACAAGTGTAAGTCGAAAATGCTTTCCGACTACTTTTATTTTGGTCTCACCGGTATTGTTTGCTTCCATTAGTTGAGAGCAAGCTTTTCCCGGCTTGATTATGGGGGCATAGGTTTAGGTTCTAATTTTGGTTAAATGAGAGAGATTTTGAATGAAATAAAATTAAATGAGGCTTAGAAAAATTCTAATCTTAGAGAAACCAAGGATATGGATTTTTAAACCAACCAAAAGTCAAGTTTCTAGGTTCACGCGAGTCCTACCACATGCTGAAATTTAAATAACATCTAGGTACAAGGCGTGGCTCTACTCGTGTGTTTTTAGCATGTAAAATAAGTCAACCATAACATCATGAAGAGGATGAAAGGTTGAGATAGGTTCTGAATTTTTTTGGTTTTGGTTTCTAAAAGAAGCAAATAACACATAGGATGGCTCATGTAAAGGGTTTATAATCCAAATAAAATATCCAACCAAGAATTATGTCTCTAATATTGTTCAACCACTCTAAGTCTAATGTCTTGCGTAGCAAATTCCAAAACTAACTTACTTGAAAAGACTCGAAAAATCTTGAATCAGGTTGTCCTCCCGGTAGCTTATTCTTGACTCGACGAACGGGTTGCCTCCCGCCTAGCGCTCGTTTATAGTCCATGGCTAGACTTCTTCACTTGATTACGGATCAACGCTCTTTGCGGGTGTTGCAATCTTGGGTACCCACTTCCGCACCATCTTGGGCGCGGACTTATTCTCCGGCTTAGTCATTTTTTTGGTCTTCACAGGTGACTTTTGTTCCTTTATCTTGACGGATGCAACAACCTTTTTGATTTCCTTCGCTTCCTTCTTCTCCGGCTCTTCCTTCTTCCTTGTCTCTTCCTTAACGCGACGATGAGGCGGAATATATTTAACCTTGATCATTTTGCATACCTCGAAGCGTGGTCGAAACTTGAAAGAACTCCTCTCGCCGTTGATGTCGAACTTGATCTCCCCCTTGCCGATGTCGATGGTAGCTCCCACGGTCTTGAGGAAAGGCCTCCCAAGGATGAGTGGTGGCTTCTCCCTCTCTCCCATCTCGAGTACCACAAAGTCAACGGGGATGAAGTGGTGTCCGACCTTCACGGGCACATCCACGGCAATGCCCAAAGGGTAGCGAATGGAGTTGTCACCCAACTCCAAGCACATGGCCGTAGGCTCTAGCTCCGGTAGGCGTAGCTTCTCGAACACATCTCTTGGCATGACGCTCACACTTGCTCCAAGGTCACATAATGCCTTCTCAAACTTGAACGAACCAACGGAACATGGAATCGTCAGCATCCGGGTCTCCTTGCTTCTCTAGTCCATTTGCAATAGCGGCGCTACATTGCTCGGACATCTTGACATGATCTACCCCGAGTGTTGCTATCTCATACTTGTTTGCAAGATTATCTTTGAAGTAGCGATAATATGTAGGAACTCGAAGGGCATCCAATAGCGGCATGTTGATGCTTAACCTACACACAACCTCCACAAACTTCTCAAAGTGATTATCAAGTTTACCTCGGAAGTAGCGTGGCTTGAGTTGCGGTATCTTCATGTCTTGTCCCGACATCTCAAACTCGGGCTCTTCGGTGACGATCTCGGTAACCTTCTCCTTAGCGAATTCTTCTGCCTCGGTGGATGGTTTAGGCTTTCTTGCCCCCGCGGAATGCTCCGGATCTTCGGTCTCCTTCCCCGAACGAGTTTGAATGGCCTTCGGTGTCTCGGGACCTTGAGGTTGTCCCTAAGCTTCCCTTCATTAGTGGATAGGCGCGGCAAGTTGTCCCACTTGCGTCTCGAGCATCTTCATCATGTTGAGCACTTGATGGTTGGAGCTTCCGACCTCCGTCACCTTGCTATCGATGTTCTCCAACACCTTGTCTATGGCTTTGAACTTGGTGACGGTGTCCTTGTTGATCTTAGCTTGATCGTCCATGAAGTCCTTCAATTGTATACGAAACGGAACCGAATTCGGAATGGATGAGCTTGCATTAAATTGAGGTCTACCTTGCCCGTAGAGCGGAAGTTCGCAAATCCCTACCTCATATAGTCGAGCACCTTGGCTTCCTCCGCAATCTTTGTGGACATGGCCATATTCTCCGCACTCTTCACATGTGGATCTTGCTTGCACCTTTAAGTCTTGAACTTCTTTCTTCTCTATCTCCATCTTTTCCAACCTCCGCATAAGCGAATCAATCTTGCCTTCGAGTATGTCTTCCTTCTCCACTTGCAAGACTCCTTTGACGTTCCCTGTGGGTTGAACCGGAAGTAAGCGTCCGGATGACGCCCACGTGTCATTGTCCGCGACCTTCTTGAATAGAGTGAAAGCTTGGGTCGGCGTAAGCTCGATGATGGATCCTCCCGCCGATGCATCGATGATCGCCCTGACGCCATGGTAAGTCCTTGATAGAACTTTTGAACGAGATCCTCCTTCGAACTTGTGATGTGGAACCGCGAGTGTACTCATTGAAGCGCTCGAATGCCTCCGATATAGTCTCCGTAGGATATTGAGCAAAAGTAGCAATCTTATTGCGCAAGCTTTGAGTCTTACCCGGTGAGTAGTATTCCTTCATGAAGGCCCTCATCAATGTGTCCCAATTTTGCACCGTCTCACGGTTGAGAGTAGAACCATTGCAAAGCCTTCCCGAGTAACGAGAACGGAAAGAGCCTTGCCCTCATTTGATCTTGAGTCACCCCGTCCATGTTGAATGTTTGACAAAGTTGAATGAACGCTTGAGGTGAAGGTTCGGATCCTCTTTGGTGAAGGCGAATGTTGCACCATGCGGATCGTTGAGGTCTTGATCTCGAACGCCCGATCTCCGCGAGGTTCAAGATTGGTAGGTCGACGATGTCCGGGTGCATAGCTCCCGATCTTGCGCTCGGCGGTTGTTCTCCCATCGGTGGAAGTTGATTCTCCCTAGGGCTTTGAGGTGGTGATTCCTTTGGAGACTGACGATCTCTGCCTCCGCTTTTGGATCCGCAAATTCCAGCTTTTAGCTTGTGCTTCACGTCTCCTTAGCTCAGTAAAGTTTTTGGATCATCCACAAAATTTTCGGGTTTGTTGGAGAGGTAGTCGTCCATCTCCTGTTAGGGTTAGCAAACAAAATATATACAAAACGAAAATAAAAAACAAATCTAAGAAAACTAGGGTTAGTCAAACTAGATTAGATTGATTTTGAGGATGATCAAAAGTTAGTAGATGCAAAAGAAAACCAAAAGAAAACTGAAAATTATTCACAAAAAGCAATAAAAGATCGAATCTTGATCACTTGTTCCCCGGCAACGGCGCCAGAAAAAGGGGCTTGTTGACGGTGTATATTCGTATCAAACTTCAATTGGACTTGCAAGCGGACAAGTCCTCCGTCGTAGTCAAGGGACCCTTCTTCCCTCAAGTGTGAACCCAAGATATCGAACTGGTGGAACAAATGTGTGATGCAAGAATCAATCTAATAAAGCCGAGAACTTTGATCTTCAAAGGAGAATCTTATGCATCTAATCTAAAGAACATCGAAAGAAACGAATTTAATCTATGAAAGCTGGAGGTAGCAAGAGGTAGAGAGGGATAGATAAACCAATCTAGAGAGATTGGATCAAGCTTTTGTTGTAGTTCCGAGCAAAGAAGAAGTAACCAAGTTGAATCTCATAAAAAGCATCTTTAAATCACGGTTTCCCGTCCGACTCAACCGCCTTTTGGAGCCACCGTTCGTCACAACGCACCCCTATTCGTATGCGGTTAGTCTAGGCGAGTCCAATGGACAAGTTGAAATCTCCCGGAAGATCAGGCATGCACCTCTAGCCACCATGGCTACAAGAACACCCTCTATGATCTATCTCGAGAATAGATCTTAAGATACGAAAAGCCAATTGAAATCAAAATCGTAGGAGAAACACTCGATCGCTAGAAATCGGATTGCAACTTGATAATTCAACATAATACATGATACATGAACAAGATCACCACCGGGATCCTACCTTGATCTTGCTTCTAGCCGGAACTCCGACGTGATCTTCCTTGCAAGGTTCCCACACCGGCTAGGGAGACCCTAGACAACTAGCTCGACCCTCTCCTCTCCAAGATGGTGTCCCTCTCTTCTCTGCTCCTCGACGGTGGATGGCGAATGATTGATGTGTGGCTCTTGGCCTCGGGGCTATAAATAGTCCGAATGGCGGCTAGGTCAAAGGGGGGGCGGGGCCGAGTGGCCGGGCCGAGGCTGGGCCGGCTCGGCCCACTTCGGCCCATCACCTCCTTTCTGTGTGCTTCCCGAGCCTTCTAGAGTATTCTCTCTTCTGCATGTGGGCCCTTGACGTCAGTTTCTTCATGGTTTAGATGAAGCTCCTTGTCCCGCAAGATTCGATTTTACATGCCGGGTCCTCGAGTTTTCCGTCTTCACGGGTTGGTCCTCGGGCTTCTTGGAGTCATGTTCACTTCATTGCTTGACTTGTCTGGGCTCGAGGTCTTGTCACGAGGTACTTGATGAACTTTACCCAGAAGTCTTGCTTTCAACGCTAAATTCCTGCATAAACACTAAACTCCAAAACCGACATGTACAAATGAACTTGTTATACCAAGGGGGTTAGTACCAATGGATAAGATATAAAATTCATGTCAACACAAGGTAAACGATGCTAGGTTGACGGAATTCACCGTCAACAAGAAGCATTGCGTGGCGGCTTGTTCATTTCGGGACGCCTGGCGCCTTCTCCGAGTAGTTCGGTGGTGACTCGGTTCGTCTGAGCACAGGATGAGCACGACACGTTAAGGCCTAAGCATAGACCCGAGCTCGTCGTTGGGGGTGCTTGAGTGCCTCGGGTGGAGCTTGCGTGTGACAGAGTTAGAGGTGATGGCGATTTGACGGCTGCGCAGCTGAGCAGAGCCGCATTAAGGCCCTTGTCGAGGCCAGCTACCTACGCAGGCCGCCAGCTGGTGTGTTTGCATGGCACGGGGAACCGGTCCCCCACGCGTCGTGGTGGAGGTGTCTGCGCGCCGAAATCGTGCCACGTGGTGTGGCTTGCGCCTTAGTCGGAGGCGGAGACTGCTCGTGCGAGGCGGAGACTGCTCGTACGAGGCGGAGACTTGTCGTGCGGGGCGGAGACTTGTCGTGCGAGGCGGAGACTCGTCGAAGGGGGTCCTTCTAGTGGGGAACTAGTCGGAGAAGCTCCCAACTAGTCCGAAATAGGACGTCTTGCCAGTGAGGGTCTTAGCCTTGGTCCTTGGTCCTTCTCGTCTCGAATCTTGGCCTTCACGTTGTCAATCTTAGCCTTCACATTGTCAATGGTGTCAGAAGACTTTACCTCAAGACAGATTATCTCGCCGTTAAAGGGGGCCCTAATCTGGGCCCTCGTCAAGCGGCCTGTGGCTCCGCTTGGTGGCGCGCTGGGGAAACAGATAACCACCGAGTAGGGGCATTCTCTCTCCACCCGTGGGAGAAGGGGCTGGAAGTAGACCTGAGCATTTCACGGGCCGGGCCGAAAAAAACCCGGGTTTTTCGGGCCGAGAAAATCCTGTCCATGACCGTCCTATGGGACGTGTCGGGCCTCAGTTTTCGGGCCGGGCTCGGGCTTGGGCGGGCCGCCTGCATATTTTCTAGTGTAAAACAAGTAAAAACAACATTTCGGGTCGGGCTCGGGCAAGATTTTTTCGCGGGTTTCAAGATCTCTGCCCACGCCCGTCCAATAAGGTTCGTGGACGGGCCGGACCGGGCTAAAAATGCTCAGGTATAGCTGGAAGGAGGGATTTAGGTGCCCCTCTAGAGTTAGTGCACAAGTAGGGGGCATTCTAAAGTGCGTTTTTTCTTCCACAACCCCGGCCCCCTTTTTTTTACTTGGGGCTCAAGTACGTAGGCTGCTGGAGTTGCTCTAACGAGAACAAGGAAGAGCTTACAGATTCAAAGTTTAGCATTTCGAATAATGCTGGTAGGATCAACTAAAACAGTCTGAACTACCTAACCAAAATTCAAAGTAATGAGGTGGTGAATGTTGTTCCGGAACTAGTTAGCTGCTAATGGCTGCGTCTCGAGCCCGAACCCGAACGGGAACAGGGGGTCGTGGCCGTCACCGGCGTTCATCGGTAGGCTGCTCCACCGACCGGAACCACGCCCGCGACAGCCTTCGGTGAACCCGTAGTCACCGAACAGCACGCCGTCGGCGACACCGCCCCTCCGTCCCTCGTAGCCACGCCACGCCACTAAGGCGTCCACCATGCCGATGTACGGTTCCACCACCGGCCGCCCGAGACGAGCACGACGACGCACTTGATGCTGTGGCACACGCCTCGATGACGACTGGGGCCCGGCTGGGATGGTGAGGTTGAGGTTGTCGCCCAATGTCTCGGCGACGGCGGCTCGCCGACGACAACGACGGGCGTAGTCGAAGCGAGCCCTGCGCCGGAGGTATCCGCATCGTGGTTCTTGAGACCACGTCCGTGGCGGGTGAACGGCGCGCTTGATACCATCGAGGATGGTGGTCCCGGCGGTGAGGTTGTTCCCGGTGAGGCCCTGCCATGTGATGGTCCAGCCGCAGACCGGCTGCCGAGGTCGCCGTGGCGTGCCGGCGGCGAGGATGCTGCGCCGCAGTGGGCTTTCTTGGGCAACGGCAGGAGCGGCTTGTCGCCGGGCTTGCCGTTCTTAAGGAGGACGAGGGACTTGCGCACGGCCTCACGCGCAAGATCGCGGTGCTCCTGCTTCCCGAGCTCGCCAGCAAGGCTGGTGTCGGCGTAGGGGTTCTCGAAGAGGCCCATCGTGAACTTGACACGTAGGATACGACGGACGGCGTCGTCAATCCGGCTCATCGGGATCGTGCCGTTCTGCACCAGCAATGTGAGGTCGTCGATGAACTCCGTGTACTTGTACGGGATCATCACCTGCGATGCACAACACAACACGGATCTAAATAAGAACTCTGTGGAGTAGACTGTAGTGTTGCATTGTGTTCACCAGGATATACATACCATGTCGATGCCGGCGAGGATCCCCAATTTGACGGATAGCACGTAGTCTGCATGTAGAGGTGTCGTCAGCCTATCGATCCCTTCATAGTCGGACATCACAAAACCCTGAAATGGAGATAAGCATTGTAATTCAAGAGATGTTCATCACACATTGATGTCAACTGTAGACTGCTTGTAGTGGCAGTGACAAACCCTAAACCGGAGTTTGGTTTTGAGGAAGTCGGTGACGAAAGGACGGTTGGCGTGCATCTTGATACCATTGAGGCTGGAGAAGGAGACCATAACAGTGGAGACGCCACGGATGACGGCATTGTAGTAAGGCGGCATGTGGATGCTGAGCAGCTCATGGAAGGTGGCCACCGTGTTGTTCTCGTTGATGCCGTTGGTCGTGCCGCCGTCGCCGACGTAGTTCTTGGCGCATGCCGCGACATTGCGCTGCCCGGTGGAGACGAAAGGAGCTCCGAGGCGTCCGTTCGCCGGAATCTCTCCTTGGAAGCCGGATATGATGGAAGTCATCTGCTGGACGAGCTTGGGGTCCTCGCTGAAGCTCTCGTAGCATCGCCCCCACCTTGGGTCTCTACACACCTACATGGAAAATTAGTGATAATCAGAGATTCAGAGCATTAGATTTTTGGTCATATATGTATATATCTTATTATTGTGAATATTGGGGTTTTTAACTACTGCTCTAAATTATAATTCATTTTATTTTTTTATCTCAAATTTAACCACTCGTCTTATTATAAAATTATGCAAAATACCACTTTTTTACTTGCTTAATTAATAAAAGTTTTTAAAGAATAACTTAAATTTGACTATATTTGTACACATTTTTTGAATAAGATGAGCGCTCAAGCTTGGGGTAAAAAAAGTCAAATGAATTATAATTTGGAAGGAGGTAGTATTTTTTAAAGAATTAGACATTGTTTCTGTCAAATTTCTACAAGTAATATTGTATACAAATAATTAAGTTTCTACCTTAAGCAGCATATGAATATGATTGTGTTCAAGTAAATAAAGGTGATGTTAAGGACGAAGGCTTAGCTAATTACCGCGATACATGGCGCGAAGACATATGGGATTCCGGTGGCTCTGACCTCAAGAGCAACCGCTGCTCCGATCTTCTGCACTAGCTCTGGATCTCTGCACAATGAAATTAAAATTCACAACAATGCTAGATCCTGTTGATTCATGATATGTTCACAATATTATTGCTACATTTGCTAGTAGCATATACTCAAGTTGGATTTATGTTCTTTAAATAACTTTATCCGCGATCATTTCTACATATATGCTAGTTGTTGGATGCTGATCTCATATACTCCTATGTGAAAGTTCGAAACGGGGATAGGAAGTCTAACAACTTTGAGTGACCGTGTGCAACTTGAGAGTTTATGGATTTGATATACTAGTACACGGATTCGAAAAAAAAGATAAACTAGTACAGCCCTCCTTTTGAAATCTCACTACTGTAGTTTATTCTACTGAGAATTGTGAGGGCACATGCGAATTAATTTATTTGGTTATCACACATAGTATTGCTAGAGATTTGTGGCTAATTCAAATAAACTATAAAGTACAGGTTAAATTACAATCAAGTGGGCCGATTTGATCAAGTTGCGGTCTTGCATTTTATAACCTTTCTTCAAACTTTCTTTTAGTGGCATATTCAAATTACCATTTCAGAATTGTATATCCAGCTATTTTGTTCTAATTAGTGATTTAATAAAGTTTTTGCAGGACCATTGTCTAGATCCGTGCCTAACTACTTATTTGATAAAACGTACTTCTTCCATTCCAAATTGTGTAGTAGATCGTTTTGGCTTTTTTAGATGTTTATAAATTATTATTCATTTAGATATCGTTAGTTGTAACTGAGTACTAGTTACAACTAACTAAAAATGTTTGCATTACTGACTTATTGTCATGTTGAACTAATCCATCTGTCCCGCAAAGTTAATACGATTAGATTAGAGCATCTCCAAGAGACTCTCCATATTGTTTCTAAATGCTAGGAATAGAGATTTTGGTGAAAAAATACCCTCCAACAACTTATGTAAATGGTCGTTCAAATATACCTTCTATTCCAGATTTTTCGCTAGTCAAATATAGAAGACAAGAATAACTCTCTAGAGTCCGCATAAGATATAAGAAAAATTGTTGAAAAGTAAAAAAAATATAGAAAATAATTTTTATGCAAATAGCTCTCTAAATAATGATTTAAAGGGTAAATTTAGAAAGACTTTTGGAGATGCTCAATATTCAAACAATGCAATCTATACATAATCACTATTTTTATATCAATAGTATTGTATAGAGTAATTGTTGATCTAAATAATCTTGTCCTACCTAGAAGGAAAAACGTGTTGCGATTAGGGTGGTAATATTCCATGTCCTAATGCATTCTTCACAATCAAAGAAAGTCTAACTTTTTAGCTGAAAATTGTATACTAATATGACCCGGTCCTTATTTGGTCGATCCTTAAATTTGCAAGGCTAAATTGAAGAGCCTTTTATTACCACCCCTGCAATATTTCAAACGGAGCCAGACAGCCAGTATAAAAAAGAGTGAAGGGCAGGGAGCAGTGAGCTACCTGGTGCAACCGAGGCCGACGTTGTGTGGGAAGATGGTGGCCTTGTAGACGTTGTTGTGGCCGTGGACGGCGTCGATGCCGTAGAGCATCGGGATCCCCAGGCGCGAGGACAGCGCGCCCCGTTGGATCTCGTTCACCATCCTCACCCACTCCGCTGGTGCTGCGTCGGGAGACCGGAGACGGGACGCTGCCACCCCCGCTCAGCACGCTCCCTGCATGCATGCGTGGGTCGTCGTTATCCGACTTCTCCGGTGAGTTAACAGCATGTGCTTTCGTTTAACCTATCGTTTTTTTATAAAGGAAACGTATCGTTTCACTTGATGCGTTTTGTCCCTGTGACTGTGGTCGTTGACGCGTTTTTTTTGTTTTTTTTAAATTAATTTTTTTTTCTCTTGATCTGTTCAGGGAGAGAGCTCGTTGACGTCTCGGTCTTAACAATCTTGATGCTCAAAACTGACAAGTAGTCTATATTTTACCACCTCAACGGTTAATTCACTTTATCCGGCGTCCAGTGGATTAGTTTGAGGGAGTAAAATCAAGTCGAACATTTTTTTTTCAGGAGCTAAGTAGACAACAATGTAGATTTTTGTGGGAATAAAATGGACCTTCTTCCGCTCGTTAATCATTCAAGATTTACTCCTCCATCCTAAATCATAAGTTATATGAGCTTTTTTTATAAAAAATTACAAATTTGCTATGCACCTATTATACATTATTATGTCATGCGTAGTAATATGTATATGAACATAGAAAATTCATCAAAACACATAATCTAGGACAAAGAGAGTAAGAGATTTGAAAATATTAGCCTTTGCAGTAGGACTACTATGAGGATCATAAGTACTATAAGGCTGGGTTTGGATGTTGGTATTGAAGCCTAGATATTGGAATTTGCATTGAAGGGCCTCAAATACCAGCTGTTTGGTAGCCATGGCATTCATAAGCGGAATCTGGTTCCAATACCGTGCCCCATTTTCCCACGCCTGTACGAGCCTGCGAACGATTCGGAGCCCTCCCGCTCGGTATTGCTCGGTATCGCTGGTTCCCCCTCCCTCGCTCTTTCCCCACTTGTACCCCTTCGTTTCCTCACGGAAAAAAAGCCGCCGCCGCTCACGAGAGGGAAGCGACGGGAGAGACCGAGAGAGGCGACAGGAGGGAAGCTCGCCGGCGACGCCGCTACAGAGGGTAGGAGGAAGGGAAGAGAGAACCTGTAGCCCCAACTCCGGCGGCGCTCCCTCCCATCCCAAATCCGGTGGTGCTCCCATCCATCCCCAACTCCGGCGATGCTCCCTTCCGTCCCCAACTCCGGCGGTGTTCTCACCCGTCCCCAACTCCGGCGGCGCTCCCTCCCGTCCCCAACTCCGGTGACCGGTGGTGCTCCCCTCCATCCGCAACTCCGGTGCCACTGTCCTCCGTCCCCTCCGTCTTCCTCCCCGGCAGCACTCCAACATGGTGGAGCGGGAGGAGGCGAAGGCCGCGGGGCGAACCTGTGCCTGCAGCAAGCCCGCGCCCCTCCGCCTGTGAGCCATGCGACTCCTCCTCCGGTGTCGTGGTCCTCCGCCGCCGTCCTTCCCTGTCGAGTCTGGTGCTCCCCTGCTGGAAGGAAGAACAATACCGTTTCTAGGTTTCTGACAGCCAAACAGAAAATTGAATTGAGTTCGTTCTTAAGATTCTAAACACCAATGCAATGACATCCAGACAACAGAATTGGAATTGCATCTCATTTCAATACCATGTCTGATTTTGTATTGAATCCATTTCAATTCAATGCCCTTCAATATCTACTTCCAAACGAAGCCATACAACCTCAAACTTTTATTTGAACGTGCATGTATTTGTGGCAAGGGCCTCTTTGTTTGAGATGCAGCTTTCAAACTTTTCTGAAATAAAGTCGCGTATAAACATAACTTTTTTGGGCTTCCAGCTTTCTAAAAGTTGCATGAGAAGTTCACTATTTATTTGAGCTTCTAGCTTTGAATTTCGTCCTATAAGATGTTCGGAGTAGCGTCTATTTACGCGTAGAACGAAATTTACTGGAAACCATTCGTTTCTTTCTTCAACAGTGGAGCTCTAATAAACACGGTGCCATGGCAGTTTGCTGAGGTTATGTGCGTTGTATCGGCATGAACACATATGTTGGATGTATATACTTATGTTACGTTACCTATGAAGTACTTCCGCATGACATCGGCGGTGGCGTTCTCACGCTCGATCTGCGACATCTGCCCAATCTTCTCGGCGAGCGTCATCCGCCGCAGCAAGTCGTCGATCCGCGTGTTCAACGGCTGCTTCGGGTCCTTGTACTTGGCGCCGCCGTACCCGTGCTCCCCTCCGCCGCCGCCGCCGGCTGCTGCTGCAACGACGACACAAGCGCAGTAGTACCACAAGATCAGCGGCGCCGCAACACCGGCCCAGCTGCCGCTGCGACGACTCTTCTTCACCACCATGGCTGCCAAGCTATCGGCCATCAGCGGCTCGATGCAGTTCTAGGCGCTAGCGTTAATCTGTTCCGACGACATTGTTCATTAGTGTATCAGAAACAAGAGAGGAGTTCGTTTCAAAAGAAAAAAGAAACAAGAGAGAGGAGATTATTTCCACAAGCACAACCAATCTCACATTGAATAAACCAAAAGGGAGAGAGAGGAGCGCTAGGAGTTACCACTGACAGTCTGACACAGTGTCTAACTTCTGGGGCTTGAGCTGTATGAGATTCAGACACAAACTCTCTGGCACCACACTACTGTCTGATTTGGAGTTCTTGGCTGGTTCCTCTGTGTAGTATATGCATATTTATGGGCTGGATTTGGTGACCTAGTTGTTGTAGAAAAATCTTGTGAGCTTCACTGAACACGCCGGTTTGCAGTTTAAATTACCTAGGAGTTCGGAAAGTAAAATGAATGGATAAATTTTGCTGCTTGGAGTGAGAGCCTTTCCATGATTTAGCCATTTGAGACCGCGCTTTGCAGGTGATATATTCTATACAAACCGTTCACTTGGTGCAAGTGCAAATGTTAAACAATTACAGATTCAGCAACCATATTTCTGCATAAAAATGAGTGTCTAACTGCTGGAGCTTGAGCTGTACTCCCTTCGATTTAGTATTAGATGTCGTTTTGGATAAGATTTAAGTAAACATTGAGAATATGAATCATGAATAACTTTTTAAGTCGTTGGGTTTGAAAATGTGAAAATCATATAAATAGATTTGTCTTGAAAATTACTTTCATTAAAATATACATATATAACTTTCCAATAACTATTTTTTTAGAAAATAGAAGTCAAAGTTGCGCTTTGTTGACCGTGTCGTTGTCCTAAACGATTTCTAATATTGAACCGGAGGGAATACCGTATGAGTTTGAGTTCGGACACTGCTGTCTGAAACTCTGAATGTGGAGTTCTTGTCTGGTATCTCTGTTTGTGTATATGCATATTTAGAGCACTCCCAATGCAGATTTCACTATAGACTATAAGTCTATTAATTACCTCTCATTATAACTTTTTCCTGATGTGGCATTGTATTTATTGAAGAAATAGAGAGGAGACCGTTTGTGAGAAAGACAAGTGGATCATGAGATACTAAGATAAAAAAATTACATTGTGGAAGAGTTTTTTTGTCACGATATGCCCTAGAGTACAGAAACTATGATAGTTTTTAGCATTCGAGTGAGCTATATTCAGTGGTTGTGTAAAATTCTCGTGAACTTCACTCAACAAGACAATTTGAAGTTTAAATCACCTAGAAGTTTTATTTTTCCTAGGATATTTTTCGTTTTAACAATTATTTCAAACCTCATCCAGATCACTGAAATTCGTGAAATTTCGTCCGAAATTCGGGTTAAAAAGGTGATCTTTCAGTGAATAGTATCAAAATTCCGGTAAACAAAAATTTTGTCATCACCTAAAAGACCAAAATTTTTATCCCTTCTCATCAGGGTCCGTTCAAATTTTACATGAAGGTCTAAGAATTCAGCTCAAATTTGGACACAATTTCCATGACTTCCAATGAGATAACGCACTCCATTACACCCTCTAATATGTTAAAGGCTTTGTCTCAAGTCCAAAACCAAATGGGAACAATGGATCATAGTGCACGTCACCAACGTTCATAGGCAGCTGATCCACCGACCGGAACCACGTCCTCGACAGCTTCCCAGTGAACCCGTAGTCGCCGAACAGCACGTCGGCGACGCCCTCCCCTTCCGTCCCCGGCAGCCACGCCGCCACTAGCGCGTCGATGGCGCCCAGGTATGGCTCCACCACCAGCGGCCGCCCGGAGACGAGCACGACGACGCACTTGATGTTGTTGCACACGTTCTTGATGATAGCCGGCCCGGGAGCCGGGATGGTGAGGTTCAGGTTGTCACCTGCTGTTTCGGCGTAGGGATGCTCGCCAACGACGACAATGGCGTAGTCAAACCGGGCCTTGTTCTTCTGGATGAAGCCAGCGTCAGGGTTCTCGGAGAAGACAACGTCCGTGCCAGGCACGACGGCGTGCTTGACGGCGTCGAGGATGGTGGTCCCAACGGTGAGGTTGTTCCCCGTCAGGCCCTGCCATTTGATGGTCCAGCCGCCACACTGGCTGCCGAGGTCATCGGCGTAGCTGCCGGCGATTAGGATGCCGCCTCCATAGGCCTTCTTGGGCAGCGGCAGCAGCGGCTTGTCGCCGGGCTTGCCGTTCTTGAGGAGCACGAGGGACTTGCGCACGGCCTCGCGCGCCAGGTCGCGGTGCTCCTGCTTGCCGAGCTCGCCGATGAGGGTGGCGTCGGCATAGGGGTGCTCGAAGAGGCCCAAGGTGAATTTGACACGGAGGATCCGGCGGACGGCGTCGTCGATCCGGCTCATCGGGATTGTCCCGTTCTGCACCAACGTCGTGAGGTCGTCCCTGAACTCCACGTACTGGTATGGAATCATCACCTGCTCATGGTTAACCAAACTGTAAATCTTGCTTAATCAGCTCCAACTCCAATCAGAAATTCAGACTGTCCAGACGTCCCAGTAGGGAGACTAGGGGGTGGTGCTCCTTACCATGTCAATGCCAGCAAGGATACCCAGCTTGACGGAGAGAGGGTAGTCAGCATGCTCTGGGCTTGTGATCCTATCAAGTCCTAGCCAATCAGAGAGTATAAAACCCTGAAATATAAACGTGAGAAATTATTTTAAGCCAACCTACTCCATCTTTTTCAATCCATTTTGAAATGTAGGTCATTTTATTATTCTTGTTTTAAATCAAAATTTCTTTAACTTCGACCAAATTTACTTCGACGAACAAGCTATGAAGACATATTTCACGGTGAATTTAATCAAACCGGTTCAGTATTGTTTTTTGAAGCTAAGGTGTGGCACATTTTTCTATTTAATTTGTTAAAATAACTAAAATTTAAGTAGGATAAAACTAAAGAGAAATTTTAAGGTGCTTCTTTTTTTATGAGCCGTCCATCTGACGAAATCTAACGGTGGAAGTATCAGGAAGTTGCTATGGGGAAGTATTAGGAAGTATCAAATTGGTGGGACTCACACCAACATTTAGTTAATTTTTTAGATGGTGAGAATATCAAAATGCTTGATACTTCTCAATACTTCCCAATACTACAAATGCACCGTAAAAAATCTCAAAACTAAAATGACCTATATTTTAGAACCCAAGGATCTAGAGTATAAAGCCCGTTTTCCCCCTCACCTCACCTATCCATTTTTTGACTTAACACCTAAACATAATTTTGGCTCACTATACTCCCCTGAACAATTTCACTTAGTCTAGTCTACCACTAAATTAGATTTCTCTTTTTTATTTTGAGTTCAAATTTTGTGATCAGATATAAAACATGATTTCTTATATTTTAAAAATTATACTAAGTATTTTTCATGATTATTTTTCATAGGTTAGAATATTTAATACAGAGTTGTTCTTAGATATACAAAACTTAAGAAAAGTGATCATGAAAAATTTCTAATATATATTTCTAATATAGCATCATGTTATAAGTCAACAGACAAAATATAAAATTAAAACAATTTTTTTACGTGAAGAAATAAAAAAGGGAAATCTAATTAAAAGGTAGGCTGAACCAAATTAATGAAATAGAGAGTAAACTGAATTTAAATTTTGCTTAATAGGAACATAAGAAACGTAGTACTAATCATATATACCAGCAAGTAGTTTCATGTGCCAATTAAATACACCGTTGTCCAAGTAATTAGTTTGAGCCTCGTGGTAGCTTGCAACAAAATGGTGCTAAATGGCTAACATACCCTGAACCGAAGCTTGTTTTTGAGGAAGTCAGTGACAAGGAAGCGATTGGCGTGCATCTTGACCCCGTTCCAGCTCGAGTACGAGACCATGATGGTGGAGACGCCTTGGATGATGGCATTGTAGTAGGGTGGCATGTGGATACCAAGCAGCTCATGGAAGGTGGCCACCGTGTTGTTCTCATTGATTCCCCTTGTCGTGCCGCCGTCGCCGACGTAGTGTCAGCGACGCAGCCACGCCAGTTGGCCGGCGACGAACGGGGCTCCTTGTCGTCTGTTCGCTGGGATTTCTCCTTGGAAACCGGTGATGATAGAGGTCATCTGCTGCACCAGCTTGGGGTCCTCGCTGAAGCTCTCGTAGCACCGACCCCACCTTGGATCTCTGCACACCTACTTAAACATAGTCAAGTCAAGGGCATAAAAGATCCATTGATTTGCCACAAGTTTATTATGATGCATTTGGTGAAATAAAGGGCTTAATTTTTGAATGAAAATATCATGACCACGTACTGCCAAGCATGGAGCGAAGATGAACGGGATTCCAGTGGCCCTGACCTCTAATGCTACTGCGGCTCCAATCTTCTTTACGAGCTCTGGGTCTCTGAACCAGCAAGGAAACAGGTAATTGACGAATAAATAATGGTATCACACATCACCATAAAATTTCGTTTTCAAGACTCATGAAATTTCTATGGTACAATAACCATGCGTTTAGTGTTGGGCGGATCCAACATGGGGGCTGGTGGGGGAGGGGGGGGGGGCTCGAGCCCCCTACCCTCCAAATCAGTGGAGGCCCCTAGAGCACCCTCTTCAATTTTTTTGCTGCACTGGATCAGGGAGTTGAAGAGGGCATAGTTTGCTGCGGGAAGTTTAAATTATTTTTGATACAAACCAAATGAAATATATTGGAAATGGTTTGAGCATGGAACCATGGCCCTTGCCAGCCCATCCTTAGTTCGGTCCCTACTTACGATGATAACAGTAGTACAAGCTAGTCTATATACATATATGAAGATATAGTACTCTCTCTATAGTTTCCAAGTACCACTCAGTTTCGACAAGGATTTGGTCAAATTATTAAAAATTAACTACAACCAGTAATTAAAATATATAGTTTTTAAAAACTCCAATCATTTGCATAGAATTACTTAAAATGTACTATTTTGTAATTTTCATGTGTGTGACCTTATAAAAATAAAAAGGAGCAAATTGCACCCACTAACTTGTTAGGTGGGTGCAAATTGGCCCGACTATTTGTACAATGCTCAATTTAATATAATAACTTAACATGTAGGTGCAGATTGGTCTAACAACTTGTAATATGCTTAGTACAATAACTTAGAAAATCGATGCACCTACAATTCAAACATTACAACAACAGTGTATTGAGAAAATTTGATGGACTTGTAAATTTTCTTCCCGTCAATATTCTTAAGTTTTGTCAATAAAAGTTGTTGAACTGAAGTGACTAGGCTAATTAAACATGACTCCCTCCATCCCTAAATAATTGTCTTTAGAAATCCGTGTGTGACTCACAAACATGCTTCCCATACGACAATTATTAGGGGACGGAGGGAGTAAAAAATAATGAGGGTAAGGTTATCAATATTGAGTATAGAACTAAATATTTCTAATCAAGATTAAATCACTGTATAAAAAACTAATATGAAGACATATAACGTTAACTCCTTCAAACTGAAGGTTCTAATTTCATCTAAATAGATTTATATTACAATGCAAATATCAATAGCTAAATAATTTATCTTGGTCCAACGTTAGCAAATATGTCTCTCATCATAACATTTTTTAGATGGAGGGGTTGCTTATGCCCGCGGCCTTAAGAAGGCCTAAGCGTGCAGGACGGGGTTCGAACCCCCGTCGGCTGGCTCCTTCTCTGCAATTTATGGATGCACTAATTTATCAAGTTAAAATTATTATTTTATAAATTGTTGGATCAATCTTGACCCACGTAACACGTTGTTGTATTGCGAATGTAATTTACTCGAAGTAAAATAATAGAAATAGTAGTTAAAGTTGTACTAGTATTTTGTAGACTGTTATTATTGTCAAAACAACAAGCATTTACAGATTGGATAAGTATATTGTTATCTTAGGATTATCTTAACACCAAGTAATATCAATTATCGAAGGAGACAAGCAAAAGGACAAATCCTCATTGATGCCAAGCATCGGCATGTGGGCACTTCGATCATCAGATCTTGGATCTGAACTAACCATCTAAATTTGGTGTATACAAAGACTCGGACCGGGAGGGTCAATCTTGGACGATTACCTGGTGCATCCGAGGCCGACGTTGTGCGGGAAGACGGTGGCCTTGTAGACGTAGCCGTGGCCGTGGACGGCGTCGATGCCGAACATCACCGGGATCCCGAGGCGCGTCGACATCGCCGCGCGCTGTATCTCCTCCACCATCTTCACCCACGCCTCCGGCGGCGCGTCCGCCGCCGGCACGCTGCCTCCGCCCCTCAGCACGCTCCCTGCAGATGAACCGTGATGCTTAATTTCTGGCAGAGAGGTTTAAAGGATTTCGAGAATTTCTAGGAGCTACGCTACGCACCTATGAAGTAGTTGCTGATGACGTTGGCGGTGGCGTTCTCCTGATCGATCTGCGACATCTGCCCGATCTTCTCGGCGAGCGTCATCCGCCGGAGCAGGTCGTCCACCCGCATGTTCAGCGGCTGCTTCGGGTCCTTGTACTTGGCGCCGCCCTGCTCCGGCTTCTCTCCGCCACCTCCGACGGCCGCGGCTGCCATTGCCGCCGGAGCAACGCAGCCACAGAGCTGAAGCAACACGAGCAAGGCAGCAGCAACGACCACTCTGCTGCACCTACTGCCACCTCCTCCTCCAGCTCCAGGGATCCCCATGGCTAGCTCAGCTCTGATGGTTGCAGTGGTTTCTTCAGCTGCAAAACAACAAGAAGCATACAGTAACACACTTCATCCTGCAGCTTTGGTTCTGGTGTGTGGTGTGTGTCAGCGTGGACTGGACCTCCAGCTGGGCGCGCGACTTCCTCTTGCTGTGTATTTGGAGGCATGCTGAGGCACCAAAAGTACCCATATACAAAAACTTAGTAGGTGAGAAGAGCTGGATCTTGTCACGTTGTTCAGTGCTGCCCAATCTGGGTCTTTTTCTTTATTAATGTATAATCGAAAACTCTCCTGTTTGATTCGTTAAAAAAAAGAAACGGGGAAGATTCAGACGGGTCAGGTATTTCTAGTTCACTTGGTGCAAGAGTACAAAGTTAAGGCAGGCTCAACAACCATATATATCTGCATTAAAAAAAATCTTCTGAACATGTTCAGTAGGTAGTCCACGAGTGTGATCAACCTTTCAAATTACATGTTTTTGTTGTTTTGTTCCTTTTACTTGGCAACTTGTTACAAAATTTTCTCCTTTCTGTGGACTAGCTAGAGCCTACATGCCTTCTCTACAAACGTTTGATTGGCCGACATTTGTTTCAAAATCTGATGTTTGGCAGAGCTCCACGTGAAGAGCTCTCCAAAGCCCAAGTAGTTTTTTTTGGAAGTGCTTTAAAGCTAATTGTGTGAAGTGATTCTATAAAAATCAACTAAAAAGCCATTGGGCGTGCTGAAAAATAACTTCTAATTTGATGCTTGCTCTTTATACTTAAAATTTAACCTAGAGAATCATAGAGACTCTCCCCTCTTTTAGATACAAAATTACTTCTCTCAAAGCATCACTTTCTCATAGTGAATCGGAATTAGAGGACCTCTACCAAACATACCCAAAGCGCTCCTAAATGTTGTAGAATTTCCAATAAATTTGAAGACAACCTGCCAATAAATAGAATGATTGAAAATGTTTAATATTTGTATGGTTGTGTAATTTTTATAACTCTGCTATTAGCATGGATTGCATATTGTTAGCAATTGCACATAACCTCTCACATCTTATATGCTTATTTTTGTTAGCAAAACCAACTGTTGTTGCTGGACATAGCTGCAAGATTTGGTAATGTATTGACCAATTGATTCATTTTTAAGGTCTTATCATTTTGAAGTAGTATTATATGCGTATTATTTTCTTAGTCAAACAAACGGTTTGTTGGCCACATATATAAGATTTGGGAATAAGTTGTGGTTGTGATATATTGTAGTGAATCAAACTTAATTTTAGTAAATCGACTGCTTCTAAATAAGGGGCAATATTTAGTCAACCACTAGTTTCAAATGATCAAGACTCCACTCTTAATCACAAGAACACAATTACACATCCACAAAAAGATCGAGTACATTACATTACTCCGGAACTTATTATTTTCAGTACACAAACTACATGCGGAGATCAACTAAAATAAACTATAGCTAAATACTAACGTACAAATGGTATTCCGGAAGATAACAACCCATGACTCTCGATTTTGTTTAGATTGATAGTTTTTCACTAAAGTTCTAAAATTTAATTCAAATTCCAAAACTACCAATGAGACGGCATGAATCCAAATACCGGCCCTAATATGCTGATGGTTGTGTCTCGAGCCCGAATCCAAACGGGAACAATGGATCGTAATGCGCGTCGCCGACGTTCATGGGAAGCTGCTCCACTGATCGGAACCACGTCCTCGACAACTTTCCAGTGAACCCGTGGTCTCCGTAAAGCACTTCGGCGACGCCCGCCTCCGTCTCGGCAGCCATGCCGCCACCGAGCGTCAATGGTGTTGATGTACGGCTCCACCACCAGAGACCGCCCAGAGATGAGCACGACGACACACTTGATGTTGCCGCACACGTTCTGGATGATGGCCGGCCCGCCACGGATGGTCGAGTTCAGTTGTCGCCGAATTGCTCGAGTATGCGTGCCTCTCCGGCGACAACGATGGCATAGTCGAATCGGGCCTTGTTCTTACGGATGAAGTCAACGCCGTCGAGGTTCTTGAGTACACCACATCGGTGCCGGGGGCGACGGTGCGCTTGATGCCGTCAAGGATGGTTGTGCCGCGGTCGTTGTTCCGGTGAGACCACCGCCATGTGATGGTCCACCGCCGCGACCGCCGCCGAGGTCGTCGGCTTGGCTGCCGGCGACGAGGATGCTGCCGCTGTGGTGCTTCTTGGGCAGCGGCAAGAGCGGCTTGTCGCCGGGCTTGCAGGAGGACAAGGGACTTGCGCCGGCCTCACGTGCAAGGTCACGGTGCTCCCCGCTGCCGAGCTCGCCGGTGAGGCTAGTGTCAGCATAGGGGTTCTCGAATAGGCCCATGGTGAACTTGACACGGAGGATGCGGCGGACGGCGTCGTCGATCCGGCTCATCGGGATGGTGCCGTTCTGCACTAGCAATGTTAGGTCGTCGATGAACTCGGTGTAGGTGAACGGGATCATGACCTGAAACATGTGCATAATTATGTTAAGTATAATAAAGTAAAATTGAATATCATAACTTGTTGTAAATTTGAATTTTTTAGATCAATTTGGTATATGTTTCAATCAAAACTTGTCAATACAAGATAATCTATTGGTCAAATTAATTAGCGCGCCTTTTGAAATGCAGGGGCTATTAAATTATACCATATCAATGCCCGCGAGGATACCAAGCTTGATGGACAGAAGGTAGTCGGCATGCTCAGGGCTCGTGATTCTGTCAAGCCCCTGCCAATCCGATATCACAAAACCCTGCAAATGTGTAGGTTCAATATAAATTTGATTATACAAGTATATATCTAACCATTTCATGTGAAATTCTCGTATATTTTGCCAAATTAATTAAAGGGCTAACATACCCTGAACCAGAGCTTGTTTTTGAGGAAGTCAGTGATGAGGAAGCGGTTGGCGTGCATCTTGACGCCGTTCCAGCTGGAGTAGGAGATCATGACGGTGGAGACGCTCCGGATGACGGCGTTGTAGTAGGGCGGCATGTGGATGCTGAGCAGCTCGTGGAAGGTGGCCACCGTGTTGTTCTCGTTGATGCCCTTGGTCGTGCCGCCGTCGCCGACGTAGTGCTTCGAGCAAGCAGCGACGCTGCGCTGCCCGGCCATGAACGGCGCGCCCAGGCGACCGCCGGCCGGGATCTCGCCCTGGAACCCCGAGATGATGGAGGTCATGTTCTGCACGAGCCCGGGTGCTCGCTGAAGCTCTCGTAGCACCGGCCCCATCTCGGGTCCCTGCAGACCTGCACACAAGTACATATTATCAATAATGGTGTGAAAATTTTTAATTTCTTCTGTATGATTAAAATTTTCATTTAATTTTCAAATGTTTTTGAAAAGTGATGATTTTCAAATGTTAATTGTGATAAATTCTACGTACCGCAACGCACGGAGCGAAGATGTACGGGATACCGGTAGCCCTGACCTCCAGTGCAACTGCAGCTCCAATCCTCTTTGCTAGGTCTGGATCCCTGGAACAGAAAATAAGCAAATTACATGTATTACTCAAGTCTATGTAATCGATCGAATTAACTTGTTCACTATAATTACAGCTCCATTATCCATCTCACGCCACATTAACCCGAATGTACTTGCATTGAACTCATTATAGAATTCCTAGATAATCATTTACATCTGGAAACCACAATAAGGTCAGTCTTGGTGTAAATTTCATTGCATAGTAAGTTGGAAACTAGATAACTGTGACGGTGAAATTTTATGAGAATGAAACTCTCCTCGCATCTTATTAAAACTCTTTGATTCTCTTTTATCGTCACATCAGCAAAATTTAATGTATAAAATTCTTCCGTAAAATTCCATTGAGACTGGCCTAAGTATAGAAGCTGCACACGCGGCCCATTATAAATAAAAGGATATACTATATGATTAATGATAGTAGTATTTGTGACTAGCGAGAGAGATGGCTAGCGATTATCGATGCATCGAGCCAGACAAAAGGGTCAACTCTCTTGATGCAGAGCACTAAGATCTAGCTAGGTCAATGTAGCTATTCGAACTTTATCCTGCCACAACTTAGGAGTAGGTCAATGTAGCAGATAGATAACGGAGATAATTTTAACTTAGGAGTATATACAAAGACGGAGATAATTTGTGACTACAAAAAATTGGCTAACGCATTGCAGGTCATATTCCTGATGTTGAAGAATAAGATCGGATCTCTCCCCTGTGGGATGGAGCGTCGACTGAGGACTGGGCTCAGAGCCAGACATTTATGTTGTGTGAGATGTGAGTAGTTTATGTTGAAGCTTATGTTTGAGGTTGTGTTCAGCTGGTTTGCAAATTTGTGTCCATCTGGAATCTGTTTTATTTTGATTGTAACTGAATACTGTATTATTTTTTCTTCTCCTTAATACAATGATACATTACACGCATATTCGAGAAAAAGAATTGGCTAACGATTATCGATGCATGCATCGAGGCTATTCGAACCTTATCCTACCACAACATAGGAGTAGGTCAATGTAGAAGATCGATAGGAGATAATGTTAATAAAGTAGATATACAAATGCTGAGATGATGCATGGATCTATCGGATGGAGTACCTGGTGCATCCTAGGCCGACGTTGTGGGGGAAGATGGTGGCCTTGTAGACGTTGCCGTGGCCGTGGACGGCGTCGATGCCGTACATGATGGGGATCCCGAGGCGCGTCGACAGCGCGCCGCTCTGCATGCCGTTCACCATCTTCACCCACGCCTCCGGCGGCGCGTTCGCCACCGGCACGCTGCCTCCGCCGCTCAGCACGCTCCCTGCACGTCGGAGCACGCGCGTTGTTTGCACGCTATGTTAGCTTGTTGCCAAATCCAAACGATATTCGTATTTCAAAATTTTAAAAAGCAGCTTAACGCAGGTGATGGGATCGTGTTTATGTTATTTTCGTTAATTGATGACTTGGGTCAGTGCGTGAATCATATATACGGCGGTGATCTGGAGTGCTACCACTGCACTAGTTTAAGTTTGATCTGCTGCCCCCACACTGTCAGTGACTCAGGATTAGAACAAAATTAATAGACCTAGCTAGATTTGGACCAAGCAATGAAGTACCTATGAAGTACTTGTTGATGACGTCGGCGGTGGCGTTCTCCCGCTCGATCTGCGACATCTGCCCGATCTTCTCGGCGAGCGTCATCCGCCCCAGCAGGTCGTCGATCCGCTTGTTGAGCGGCTGCGACGGGTCCTTGTACCTCTCGGCGGATTTCATGGGCAACGACGCCGCGCAACCGAGCAGCTGCAGCAACAGCAAGCAGGCAGCTGCAGTGCCCACCACCCTAACCCTACGGCGGCCACCTCCACCAGCTGGGACCCCCATGGCTAACCTGATGATCAGAGCTTTTCTGATCTTGGCCTGCAAACACAGCATCATCAGTTTCACAACAGTCAGCAGCAATGCCAACGAGATTGCATATGAGACGACCGTGCACTGAATCGAATGAGATCTTACAGAGAATGTAGAGCACTAGCAGACTGATGCTTCTGCACAGTAGTAGTGCAAGTCTCACCGCAGGGCAGTGGAGTGTTGCCGTGTTGGGTTGTGTGGAGTGGAGCTCGTTTTGGGTGTGTATTTATGGACAGGTTAGTGAGAAAGTGGTCATAGAAAATATCGAGTGTGTTCAGTCGAGGTCACGCTGGTTTGAGTTGGGGTCTCTGTTCACATAAATCATAAAATGTTAGGGCACCCGCAATGGTATAGCATGGTGCTCTCTACAAAAGCTGTACACATCATCTATAGATGGTATAATAGATAAGTATCCAACAGTCTTTCTATTGACACACTAAACAAGAAAAGTGGGGTCCGCAGACCACAAGTAAGAATATTTTAATTATCCTCCGTCTTTTTCCACCTTTCAATCCCTTTCATCCTCCGTCTCACGCCTGTCCGCAGCGGCACCTGCCCGACGTCGTCCTCCACCGACCACCGCCCCATCTGTGCTACCCAATCTGCCACCCCCGGCTAGTTTGTCACCTGCGGCGGCAGCTTACTCCGTCTACCCGCGGCCAGCAGCAGTGGTGACCAAGCTCGATGTCGTCCGCGGCTGGCGACCGTACGCCTCCGGCCAAGCCACCCCCTTCCCCCTAGGCACCGCTCCTTGACCAGTCGTGTTCTGTTTCAGAGCCCTTTGCCGTCCCCTCTGCCGTTGGAGCCTCACCATCGCCGCATCCACCCAGATCACTCTACCCTGTTGTGTCGGTGGCCGAGCTCCGTTCCCGCGCACGGCCCACGGGAGCATGTCCTCCGCAACTGCGGCTGCGGCGGTCGCGCTTTCCTTCGTCGTCTCGCCATGCCCGTGATGGCAGCCAGAGCTCCACCTCACCCGGCGGCGCCATGGCGGTGGCGCCAAGGCCCAAGGCCGCCCCCGCTAGATCCCACAAGGTCGGACTCCGTTTCGCTCCTGCGACTCGCGAAGCAGGGGAAAACCGGGACCATAAGTGTGGATTTGCGTGCTACCGAGAGTCGCTGGGTCTAGGACTCTAGGGACATTTCTCTTCTCTTTCCTCTTCTTTCTCCAACGTGGCTGCTATCGACATTTCTTACCGGCCCGTTGTGCCCTTAAGATTCTTTCGTGTAGACGGATCATATCGCTGGAGATTTCTGACATTGCGTTTAAGTACCTTACAGGACAAGTGACGCCTTATATGGTGAATTTCTTATAGCCAAAAGTAAACTCTTACTAATTTTAGTGCATGCTAGTAGCTAAGACCGTATCTCGAAATTAATGAGCAACTTGATCCAGGAATGCAGTCTCGCAATGCCTTGCGGCCGCAGTTCTTATCCTGGCTGTCCAGCACTGCTTTAATATTCGGGTTGATCAACACACTCTTGTTTCCCGGACTGCCTGCTATTCCCGCCCCGCTGTTTCCAAATCCGTTTCGCATGGGTCCATCCATTCCCACAGTTTTTGCTCTCCTATCCATTCCATTCCCTTCTCTCTTCTTTTCCGTCGACTGGATTGGGAGAAAACAGCGGCAGCTCTGACTCTCTCCTCCCATCTTGTCTCCAGCGGCGGACACCGGCGCCGATGTCTTCCTCGGTCCTCGCCGCTCTCCATCAACGCCGCCGCGTTTGGACTATAGTCACTCGACGCGGCTGTACTCAACGTGCTCGCCCCGGCCGTGCTCAACACCATAGCCGCTCGGGCCGGCCATCCTCAACGCGTTCACGGTCTCGCCGGAGCCACTCTACCTGACCGTCCTCAGCTCGCCCGCGCCAGAGCAGTTGAACCCCGGACGTCCGCGTAGCTCTCCGGCACCGGATCCCCGTAGATCTAGTATAGTGTCAGTGTCACTTGGTCCTCCGTTCCCCACTACCTAGAGATTCGGTGTTCAATGTTTGATTTCTTTGTTTGCTAGTATCTTGTTCTTATACCCATTTTTGTGTTGCTCTGATGTCTGTCGTAGCAGCTCCTCTCTACGGAGTACGGACTGGCAAGTCCTGCTTCTGCCCATCTTCTTCTTCTTGTTCAGTTCACCGGAGACGAGTAGATCCGCCGCCGTCGTCGGACTCCTCGTCCTCCTGCTTCTCTGACTCCCCCTCCTGCTTCTCCCCCTGCAGCAATGAGCTCAACGCCGGACACGCCGCCGACAGCCACACGCACGCCGCGTCAAGAGATTTCAGCAAGCAAAGGTTATTTTTCTTCTCTCTCTCTCTGCGTGGATGGATTAGCTTGGTACTTGTGTGATGCGTACTGTGAATCCAGCTGCCGTTTGGCACATGCTAACCAATAGGGAACGGTTCATTTGAATTCAACAGGAACATTTTGATACGGACACAATTTCTGAATCCAACAGAAACATTTTGTACCCAATTTTACTGTAACTGACAGTGATATACAATTTCTGAATCATTCATGCACATATATTCTTTGAATTTGACGACGTGCTTAACTGCTTATAGATGGAAAACATCAAGCAGAAAGCAATTTGGGATGCAGTCGCCAGAAGTGTCTAACTGTCTGCTCAAAATGTATGTGGCAAATAGCTGACGACTCAACCCCTGGTAGCTGTTTGACTGGACGAGCTCCATCCGCTCTCCGGCGTCCAGCTTGTAGTTCAACTTGGTTCTAGTTCTACTTATGTTCCAATTCTAGTTTAAAAGCAACTCAGCTAACGAGAGCCTCCTTAATTGTTCAAAAGGTTCCTCTAAGCAATTAGTAGTAATAAAAAAATTCTATGCCTTTAGGAAAGCTGAAGGCTAGATGAACTTACACTAGAATTTGTAGTGTAGATTACAACTGTTCCAGTACCTTGTGCTTATATGTACATTATATTTTGGACAACTGACAAAACAACATCAAATGTTAAACCTTAGATCTTGCATCTTGACCTCATGTTTGGTGCAAAACAGATACATCTATTTAAATGTACAAAACGATCTAACTCATTGTTTGATGAAATATTGACAATCTGTATAAGGCATGCTTAAATACCATTTTGCAAGATGCAATGACATGTTTAGCACATCGTTGCAGTACCATTTAAATTTGACTCCAGATTTCTTTTTGCGATGAAAAATTGACTCCAACTTGTTAAGTTTCTTTTTGGCAGTAGACCCTTTTCGTCTTCCTATTTTCTAATAGTTGTATTTTGAAAAACTTGCAGGCTGTGTTGTTTGAGACAAGGTCATAGCAGGCAGCTTCAATGACTGAGTTTAACTGGCTTGGTCGCAGATTTCCTATTACAATTGCAAAGACTCGTGTCTCCATTCTGAAAGGTATATAATTACTATCTTATTCTTGAGTTAATTCAGGGTCCTATTGTTCAGAATTACCAAATAATATGTTATTTTAAATTGATATTGTAGATAAATTGAGCCCTAATGGGTGGCTGATTAGAATTCTTATGACAAGCAATTTTTCATGATGCATATGTTAGTTTTAATATCTGTGGATCTCTTTTTAATTGTGTGATATGATCAGCTCAGCAGCTTGAGAAAGAGTTGAACGGTTCAGCTTCAGGATTGATTGCTTCTGACAAAAAGCTTGGCATTTTTGATAAAATATTTCATGCATACCATGATGCTCGGAGATGCATCCGCAATGACCTGGTATGAAACATTTTGTTGTCTTACTGTGCTGCTATCAGCAAGATGGAGAACAAAAGGTTGCATCTTCTGCCACTGTGGCAATATCTTCATGGAGTTCCCTATCTCGTGCTAACTGCCATTGCTATTGAAAGGTTATGTAATATTCTGCGTTGCTTTCTTCTTTGTTTGAAACTATTGGGTTGATATTCTGCCTTGATATTAAAGAATCATTGACGTTACTAGTGAACTAATTTTGTTTGCTGCTAGGTGACCTCATGTCATACCACAGTTTGATTAATAGGTTACCATATGATGTTCAACAAACTCTTATAATAGGTTAGCTAGAACATTTGTGTACATGTTTTTCTTCAGTGCTCTATGCTGTTTTGCTGAATATAATGATATGTCAATTGTCACTGACACACCAAGTTTCATTTTCAGTTATTAGCTCCGCACATCTCTTGCACCTGTATTGTTAATTGTTACTAGTAACCTGTAGTACCAGATAACTCCATTTCCAAATATGTGTCTTGTCGAATTCCATCCTACACTCTGTTCCTGAGTCAATCTTACAATTCCATGGTTCTGCTCCTTTCTTCTGTGCTTGATTGAGTTTTAATGAGAAGAATGACTGAACTGTTACCTCTGAACTTTGCATTGTAGCCGCAGTACAAAAATATGTGCAAGGAAATATAAAAAAGTGAAATCAGCACTTCAATAGTGCGGGGCACCCGTTACTGTTGTGTGGTGTAGATGGCCTTATACTTGCAAAAGTCCTTAGAACTTGATCTCCACAAATTGCATATCTAATAATATAATAGATTGTTGTGTCAGTATAAATATAAACTAATTTTGAAGGAATTTTTTTGTGAATCTACTTACGGTGCAACTCCATTGTCTTTGGCCAATAATGTTCTAACATGCAATAGCATCTCGTATAGTTTGTTTTCTTCCTGAATCAAGTAAGTTGGTTCAAAGAAATTATTATCCTTGAAAGGAAGTAATAACTTGTTAACTTTTTGATAACAAGAAACAACAAAAGACGCACGTTGGTTAAGAAATCAGAAGCTGGATTGTCACAGCTCATAAACCTGCCATCATTTTCATTTGCGATTATGTCTTCTTCTTCTTCGACCATATCATTAGTCAAGCGAACAAAGATAGGTGGTTGATCAGCAATGCTATCGCAAACAAACTTTTGACCGCTATCGCTCAAACTGCAACATGGTGGTGAAGTCCAATAATATGTACAGTAAATGTAGTTTTCGACTTACACAAAAATGCATTTTTTCAATCATTGGTATTTGAATTAAAACAAAAATGCAGTTGGAAGTAACCTTATATTTCGATATGGTCCACGCACTGATTCTTTGAGCAAACCTGTAAATGCAGTGGTAAATAAGTACTTAGATAAATATTAATATATATGAATTGGTTGGTTAGTTGGTGTTTGTGACCTTTATTAATTAGGATTGAACCAAGACCCTTCCACCAATTTGTTGAGTGATGCTTTCCTGAACCATGGGAAGGTAGCTGTTGGTACTGTCCACGCTGTATTTTCATATTCTAACATATAAATACATAAATATTAGATAGGAAAATGTTGAATGTTATGTCAAAAACAGATAATACACACACATTTGAACCACGGAGAACATCGATTGGTAAATTTAGACCAAATATACCACCCAAATCTTTAATGCAAGAAAGTAGTATCAATGCATCAATAGACACATCCTTTTCCACTGCATCACCACAACAGCAGTTGTCACAGTTACCTGAAAAATTTGGAAAGTGTAAACATCGTACTGTGGGGAGATAGTAGTAGAAGTGGATAATAATTTTTTTTATCCAATATTACCACAATCAGGGCCAGCTTGTTGCCCAAAATACATGAGTAAATTCTGCCTACGGCAAGTTGCAAGCATGCAATATTTCTGGCTAGCAAAAAATGATTCCATGATGCATGCCTTTTGAGCCTCCTGTAGTTGTTATGGTTGTTTAGATTATAACACAATAATGCAAAATATCACTTGAAATGGAAAGGGTGATTAGAATGGAGGTGACTTACTGATTTTACTTCGTTACAGTAGAATGTTCCTCTAGTAAAATCACTTTTCTTATAGTAAAGCAAACAAGTTGATGGTAACCCATCTCGTCCACAACGGCCACTTTCTTGGTAATAGAACTCTAAACTCTTTGGACATCCATAATGAACAACACATCTAACATCAGGCTTGTCTATTCCCATTCCAAAGGCAACAGTAGCTACGATGACATTGACTTCATCAGTGATAAAAGATCTACATGAAAAAAACAAACTACATAAATAAAATAAGCAAGTGAGTGACGTAATAAATGGCGAATTATTAAAACCTGTGGAAATATAGAATTACGTACATGTGGGCATCAGTTCTTTCTTTGGGACCCATCCTACCATGGTACAAAGCTGTCTTAAAACCGTGGGCTGATAATATTTTGTGGACCTGTGAAGAGAAAATCAGCTTGTAAAAAGCTACATAATGTCTACTAGGATGAACAAATTAAATTGTTGTATATCATTACATCTTCAGCATCACGAATAGTTGCACAGTAAACAATAGTTGAATCCCCTGTACTACGCATTTGGGTGTTTTCCAAGAATAGCTCATTTATGAAATCTTTGGAGCTATCACAACACTTTGCACCATAATATAAGTTTGGACGGTCAAATGATCCAACATGAACATAAGGTGTGTGTAGAGAGAGTGAAGTTCTGATGTCTTCGCGAACCCTAAATAAGGATAGTAAACCAAAATAAGGAAATAAGGTGAATTAGAAAAAGATGAATGATCATAGACTGTGAGGAAAAAGTAAAGTGCCTTGTCGTTGCTGTTGCGGTAAGAGCAAGGAATGGTACACCAGGTAGCATGGGCCGCAAAATGTGTAGTTTTTTGTACTCCATCCTAATTGAAAAGTTGCTCCGAAGTTGGTTGAAAAATTACTTTTATGAAATAAACAAAGAATTGATATATTCACAAGCTATACAATTACCTAAAATCGTGTCCCCACTCAGATATGCAGTGAGCTTCATCCACCGCTACTAAGCAAATTCCTTTTGATAGAAGAGCCATCCAGAAGCTGAGCAAAAAATAAATGGAGATGTTTAGCATAACATTGGGGATACAAAAATATACAACAAGTTCAGAGATAAAAAATAAAGACCTCTGATTTAGGGAGAGTGCCTTTTCAGGCGTCATGTACAACAAGCTTATTTTGCCTTCTTTGGCGTCTTTTGTTACACCAGGATTAGTTTGTGAACTACCTAAATAGTCTGCTTTGATACCTTTCTCTATCAAACTCATGACCTACATGAATCATTGGGTATCAGGGGAGGAGTATGTTTAAAAAAATGAAGGAAACTGTGGGCGATTGGGAAAAGATCTAGAGAAAAATGGAAGAAGAAGAGTAATGACCTGGTCTTGCATTAGGGAGAGCAGCGGGCTAATCACTATTGCTGTTTTTTTGCATATCAGATGAGGTAATTGGTAGCTGCTTCATCGCCAAGAAGAGAAGATAAGCACATACTCGATAATAAAAGTATAAGTAAACTACATTTGGTTTGCAAGATCTATAACCATATCGACTTCCCGCTTCCGGTGGCCATGATTACAACGCCATCATTTCCTTTAAGAACGTTGCACACGACTTCCTTTTGATATGGTCGAAGCACAGAAAAGCCAAAATATGTCTGCATGAACAGAGCATAGGTTGTGTTGGGGATAACTACCTGTTGGATAAAATTACTGTAAAAAAACGAATAGTTTACCTTGAGAGCGGCCTCCATTTCTAGCATCTTGAGCAGGGTAGAAGACAAGTGAACAATGTGGAAGGCGTTGGCGTGCAGGGGAGGCTGTGTTTCACTCTAGCAGAGTGAAGCAGTTCTGATGATGCGTCGTTGGGTAGGTGCGACAATTAAAACCTGCGTATTTAAAAGAGTAGGCAGCGCATAGCTAGTTGGTGTGAGTAGTTATGAGTTGGAGCTTCCAGGTTTTGATGCAATTTTTTTTTACATACACGCACAGACGAAAATAGTTTAGAGAACAACAGATAATTGTACATAAGTTCTTTTGAACAAAGTTTCAGTCATACTATCAAACTTTCTTTGCCTTTACTGCTGAAAGAAAATAATCTCACAAGAAGTTTTCGCTCGCCCAGGTACTCAAGTTTGGCTCCTATTTATTTTTATTTTTATACTAATTATTTCATAGTTGGATGTGTATTACAAAATTATCTAATAAAATGATACATATGTCAATTTTTAGTGAATGATTATTTAAAAATAAGTTACTAAAGTTGTACTTTCGATACAAAAGCAGAAAAACTACTACTCTAAACGGAGTATTCGATGAAAATGACTGATAATTTGTTACAAAATGAGTGGGATGATATTCAATGAAACTATGATTACTAAAGGTAAGACGTCATAATACTATTGTTTCCTTCAAGAACATAAAGAATAGTGTGTATAAGAAGTTTATATCTTGGGGTAAGAAAAATACTATGACATAATTTTGCTTATTGTCATACTTGAAGCTCTGGCGGAAAGGTGTTTGGATCAAGATCCTCTGAAGCACTTCAAACTACCTCAGAGATAGGTAAAGGGCTGCTAGCCTCGCAGGTAAAGGGTGTTTCGCTAAAAAAATATTCATAGTATTCTGATGTTTTCCATGGACGCTTCAATTTAAAAATAATAATTAATGTTCCACATAGTAGTGGTGGTACATGCTAAAAATCAGTCGGAAAATTAACGCACAAGGTAAGAAAAAATGATTTAAAAAGCAAAGCTGCAACAATTGTAAAACAAAAAAAAGACATATATATGTGGGTTTCAATTAAAGAATTAAGGGATTGTTAATACAATGCTAGAAAATTTAATGTGCTTAATATCATACTCCCTCCGTCCCGCAAAGAGTGTCCACTTTGACTTTTTTCAGTCAAACTATTTGAAGTTTGACTAAGTTTATAATGAAGAATATGAATATTTATAACATTAAATAGGTATGGTATGAAGATATATTTCATAATGAATCTAATAAAATTTGTTAGACATCAAAAGCATTGATATATTTTTATATAAACTTAGTCAAACATAAAATGGTTTGACTGAAAACAAAGTGGACACTTTGGAATGGAGATTGAGAATAATTTTTTCAAGTACACCAATGGCACACCACTAGTAAAGTTCATTCCCAATTGCGTCCCGTCCGCCTAAGATCCTACTCAGAACAAGCGTTGATAAAGTTTTTTTGGGGAACATATGATGTGACTGCTCACTCCCAATTGACTACTTCTCGGTATTCTGCATGTCTACTTCAAGAAGGCAAAATGACTACTTTCAACTATATATAGAACCCTAGGAGACCTAGAACAATGTACTCCTCCGGTAGCATTGCACAAGGTTTCAATAAACCAATGAAAAAAATAAATAAATAATAACTTCTATGTTGTTTAAGAAAACTACCTCATAAAAGTATGCATACGTTATTTTTTAATTGATATGTAAGCACAAATAAAAATTCAAAATTTACGTTTAGAGAGTAAAAAATCATCTTCGTGTCGTCAATACCTTTATGGAATATGACATATTTTTGTCGTGAATACTTGTAGTCAAAGTGTAGACCATGTTGGAGCAGCAATTGAACATTTTTGGTTGAGTGTGGTGAAGCTTTTAAATGTTAAGTTAATTTAACATTAGCTGATACTATTGCTTATATATAAAAAAAAGTTCATTAGCACATAAACTTTGTTTTCACCACATGTGGGGGCTACAGTAAAATTACCAAGTAAAGGACGGTTACCACTGGTGGTGAACTAGCTAATAAAGTCAGGTTAGAAATGATATAAACATTGAAGATTAGTGGATTTAGTTTTCTAACGAAGTAAGCTTTTGCATTCATTATGTGTGTGTAACTACATTATTCGTTACTTGAGACATTTAGCGGAATTTTCATAGATGATCAGAATAATGAAACATAATAATTGTTAGGACATGTTCGAACAGGATGACATATACTGCAAAAATAAAACTGTTAACACGTTAGCTAACTTTTTAATGCTTCATATTTTACCATTGCTCTGTGCGCTTATCCTCAACTGATGAGACGGAAAGACCACTGACTTGTGTCGATAATATCCATTGGTGGTGAAGACCGCAAACCAGAACGTCTACCGTTCATAGCTGGCATTGGGTCGATGCCATGTGGGCCTTGTCCACATGGGACCCGAGCGTCAGTAACTAAATGGTAGACAGTCAAACGTCAGAGGAAGGACCTGGCAAACCCGTGGTTGTGCCCCCTTTTCTTGTCGCCGTTGGGGAATGTAGTTCTTCCCAGTTGATCCAGCGAGATGCTGTATGACCTCTTCCCCATTGTCCTGATGCACTCTGCGTGAACTTCTCCCCATTGTCCTGCTAGACTGCCCTCCCTAAGCTACTCCCAAGTAAGTCGGAGCCATGTCTCAAGGGTCGTCGTCAGGTCAGCGGACGCGAGGAGCCACCGAAAGTAGGGTTAGGGTAGAGCTCCAGCGTGCTTCTTTGCCGCGCTAAACAAATGCGAGAACAGAGCGAGGTTCGATTCTGGCTGGGTCCGTGATCGACGATGTCAGCGGGCTACCTTTGATCATTTGCCCATTCTGCAAGGACATTAGAGTGCAAGCAGCGACCACAATGTACTCGCATGAAAACCTGGGCAAGCATTATTTCAAATGAGAAGTGAAGAAGCTTGTAGCAAGAAGGGAACCTAGAATAAGTTGTTGTGTTATGCTAGCTTGTCTGAACATGTTTGTTCTGTTTTTCAGCTTCTTGTTGTATGTGCTGAAATGATCTTGTATATTTATCTATAATTAAATAGAATGAAATCCAGTTTGTGTCTCAAATGATCTTGTAGCAGTTGCATTAGAGCATTGATGAACCTATAAATCTTGTGAAAAGAAACTATATAGCACATAAAGACGGTGATATTTTGCCGAATACAAAAAATGGGGACATGAAAAATAGCAGCATATTCTACGAATATTCCAAAGACGGTTAACAGAGCTTACTTCACAAGCATCACTTCACTGTGTCAGCAAGCATGTGCTAGCAAGAAGGGCCATGCACGAGATACTGCAAGGCTGCGGCTGGAGGGTTGTGTTGTCACAAGTGGAGAAATCTCTATATTACGAAACCAGGGACCAAGCTCGGGCCGGAGAAGCAGGCCATGTGGCCTGCAAACCATCGACCGTCGGATCTTGATCGGAGGGCTCAAAACGTGTGAAAAATCGTTTTCGTGGTCACTGTTCATCTACTGTACATGCATTTTGCTACACGCACGCGAGAAACGTACCCAGAAGATCAAAGTAAGCCCTTCTTCTTTGTAGAAAATTTCCAGAAAATTCGTAAATAAACTACCAGGAACCAAGCTCGGGCCGGAGAAGCAGGCCACGTGGCTTGCAAAACATCGACCGTCGGATCTTGATCGGAGGGCTCAGAACGCGTGAAAAATCGTTTTCGTGGTTACTGTTCATCTACTGTACATGCATTTTGCTACACGCACACGAGAAACGTACCCAGAAGATCAAATAAGCCTTTCTTCTTTGTAGAAAATTTCCAGAAAATTCGTAAATAAACTAGAACCAAACTAGAACGTACCTAAATATTTTCTGCCTCTTCTTCATCATTAAAAAAACAATAGAATTTCTAAATTCCTCTTGTTCGCATTAAATTTAGCAACTCTACCATTTGAAGCTCATATAATAATCACTACAACAATAAAACTCACCTCACTACCGATTACTCCACTTTTTTTTCTCTTATTGATATAGAATCAACAAACATAGTAATAACCACTTGATAACCACAAACAATCAACACCAAATCCTCAAATTACACACCATTCCTTCATAAAAAAACAACAACAAACAGTTGTTACAACATAAACGGATCACCAAACTAACTCAAAATGGTACGCACTCCACACGTATACATGATACACAAACAACATATTTTCCCATATACATCGGTCGCACCTACTATCATCGCTAAAATACACAGCACTCAAATCTCCAAATTATACACCATTGCCTCCAAACAAAAAAAATCAACCAACAGTTCGTCGCAGCAAAAACGCATAATCGAACTGTCTCAAAATGGTAAACACCCTCCCTGGTAAAAAATTAATCAACAATTGATCCAAACTTGTACACAACTGGTCTCGCTCTACGAGACCGTGCGGCGCGTTATTTCTAGTTTTTACTGCAACATGGCGTGGTCAAAAGTTGGATTGCTTGGTCTCTGCTGGCCGCTTATTCTTTTACTATTACTGTTTCGGCTGTTTTACTATTACTGTTTCGGCTGTTTCATGTGTTGAAGTGTTTGGCATGCCGACGCACTTGTTTGGCGTCGCACTTGTTTGGCGTCTTGTAGCACAAAGTGTTGGTTCAACCGTTGGCAGCATATGTGGTGTGTGTTGGACTTTTTGCAGCATATAATTGTACCAACGAAAACAGTAAAATTGTGTGTACAGAAACTTGCCATGGATGTTCAGTATCTTTGAACTGTACTATGCTAGTACTAGTACTACTATGCTAGTTTTTTTTGAAAATAATACTATGCTAGTTTTTTTTGAAAATAATACTATGCTAGTTTTTTTTGAAAATAATACTATGCTAGTACTACTACTACTATTTATACATGCTCGGGGTGGGAGCTTAATTATACAAAGTACACAATGGTTTCATCGTTGCCTTTCTTGCACGTAAATGAAATCTTCCTATAAATAAGTAATATAATTTCGGCTAAAATATGTTTCTCATATATTTTAGTTGTTCCGATCTTTCTCTTAGATTTTCTATGGTAGTTTGTGTGAGATACAGTAATGCATGATTAAAGGATTGCTTTAATATAGTTGAACTTGCAGAGAGAAAAATAACTTTCTTACTGGGCCTAAACTCAAGTGCTGCTCATGAGATTTGTATGCTTTGGTACGAATTAAAGTTGAGATTAGCAAAATGATTAATTAGTAGTCGCTTAAGCTTCAACATTTCTTAAACTTTTCTTTAATTCGTTATATGACTTGTAATTAGTAAAACGTGCCTTCACATTGACATAAAAAATGGATGTATGTGAATTAACAAAATGATTCCTATTTTTCCACTAAGAATGATTCTTTATGTTTACATTTTAAGCATTAATGCATTATGTTTTAATTTTAAACTAAAGTTAATCATGGTTCCATCTCCTCTAGGGATATGCTTTTTCGAATACTAATAATTTATTATTTAGCTGAAATGTATTCAATCGTTTATTGAAATGAAACAATAAGTACCGTAAATAGTAGAATACGATTTGATTAATTTTGATACATGACTTGTCATAAATTAAGTACAGGAGCAATGCTGTATTATCTCCTACATATGATGTGCTACAAATACAGTACAATTCAATTTGATTTTATAATTAAAAGGCACTTATTGCGTCATAATATGTTGTGGCACATCATTTTATTCAGAAAAAAAACGGCCATAGCAGTACGTTCGAAACTTGTGGATGGCAACAAGCGAAAAGATTTAATCGGGGAGGACGAGTAGGGGACCACGGAGATGCTGCGGTCGACATGTCCCAATCCACAGACGTGATGGCGCGATGGCTGTCGAGCGAGCAGACGAGGCGGGTCAGTCCAGCTGGAGTACTAGTCCGGCGAGGTGCCTCGACGAGCTCGTCCCAAGCTACGGATGCACTATTGTCTCGGGACAAGGAATGGAAAAATTACTCGGCCATGACATGGTTAAAAGATGGCAGTGCTGTGTTGCTGGTGGCAGCTTATTTTTCTACTATTACAGTGCCAGTACTGAGCAGGTAGCCTGTGAAATGCTGCTGTGCTATGCTTGGAGTAGCAACTACTCCCTCTGTCCACGAAAGCTAGCAATTCTAGGTTTTAGCACACATACCAATGACAAGGTGAAATGACATATTTGCCCCTGCTACAGTAAGGAGTCTGGATGAGGCTGGATGCTTCGGTCTGGAGGCATCCGTAGGATGCCTTGCTATTTGCTTGGTCTGATGTCCAGTTTTTTTATTTGATTCAATCCACAAGTGGCTGCCAGGTCAACTTGGAAATGGTATAATTGCATTCTTTTGTGGACAAAATTCAAATGCTAGAATTGCATGTTTTTATGGACGGAGGGAGTAGACCAGGGCGGCGCACCATTATGAAAAGCATAGCTACTGTGTGGTCAGAAAACTTTCGGCTGTGTTTAGTTGGTAGAAAAATTTGTCTTTTCAACACACTGTAGCAAAAGGTATGTTTCGCCTTTTGTGGTAAATATTGTCTACCATGGCTCTGCTTAGCTCAAAAGATCCGCAGGTGTCATCCAAACATCAGCTGTAAATTGGTTTTGATTTCATCTACGTTTAGACTCGAACATATATCTTTTGGTGTATTTAATGTGGTGAGAGAGAGTGAAAAGGAGGAAATTTTACCCAACTAAACACGGCTTTGTTTGCAGCATATAATGCTCCAAACGGTTGTATGCAGCACTCAACAAGCAGGGCGCGACGAACGTGGAGCGAGCTGGAAAGTAGGGAGAATATTCATTTGAGAAGAGCAGTAAACATGATGAGGAATATTTCTGCACGTCACGGACATGTACCAGCACAACGCCGCTAACGCATGATTCACACTACGGACGACTGGGCAAAGAAGAGTGCCGAGCGACGAATTTGTTCTTCACCATTACTAGTCTGGTCAGATTTCCCGGTGCGCAAATTTCCCGGTCCGCAGAGTTGGGAACCAGCTTTGCTATGTAAAACAGTGTGCGTGGTCAACCAGCTTTGGAAACAGCTTGACCAGCATTGGAAAAAGCTTGAGGATCTTTGGAAAAAGGTTCACGAACTTTGGAACTACGTTCATCAGATTTAGGAAAAAAAATTGACTGTACTTATTTTAGGATAAAATAGATTCCTAAGTATTTTTTAAGTTAATTTTACCTCGGTGGCGTAATATACGCAATATATGGCTATAGTAGTAAACATTTGTACCCTCTAATTAATAGGGATGGAACCAAAACATCCGAATTGTGTAATAGATTGATACTTTTAGATCACAATAAAATAAATTTAGTGCTAATTTTTATGCATTATAACCAGTTAATTACTGGAAAAAATAAAAAAAATAGCTACAATTTTTTTATGGATTATTTTCTTTCGATAGAGAAAAAGGTGAAAAAACATCCGTATCCGAATCCGAATAGATATCCGAATTTCTTTTCATCATTTGATTAAAATATAGCACACGTTTGGAGTTTATTTTGTATGAATCTTAATAAGCACAATGCTAAGAAAAGAATATAAATTTTGGATACAAAATATTATGTATTGAAAGGACGGAGGCCTGTGGCATACTATAGTGGTAGTGGCAGCGGTGGGCGCTCGGTACGAGGGGGTATGCTCAACTGTTTGGAGCATGGAGTATATACGCCGAACAGTTGGAGAACACTCAACTGTTTGGAGCATATACTACGCCGAACAGTTAGCGCACGCTCAACTGTTTGGAGCAGAGTGGAGAGTGCCCATCATTCAGATTCCTTTTACTTTTGCCGTCATGTCTCGCCGCCTAGAGAGAGGGGGGACGCATTGGACTATTAGAGTACAGTACTCCGTACGAAAACTACCTGCGCGGACGCAACCCTTGCCACCAGTCGTAACCGACCAAGGGCCTGCATGACATGTCCCAATCACCGTGCGGCATGTCACCATGTGCGTCGAGCCAAGATCGTTAAAATTTGAGGAAAATGAGAATCCTATTTTTCGTCGGTGCCTCGTGGGTCTTGGGGAACAAGACTCGGAAACAGACACGCCCACATCCTTCACGGACGGCTGATTCGAATCTGCGGAGGCGAGGTTCACATTTATATTTAATTGTTGAAGAATTGGATAACCAACCACACCTTTTAAAAACCATGCACACAATAAAATGGAATGAAAACCTGTGAAAAATAAATATATATTGCAAAGGCAATGAAGTTAAATGCATTGATACAAGTACAATAGTTCCAAATAATCTCCAAGTGATACACATACTAATCGATAGTTACATTGAAGAGTACAAACTATTCTTCTTGAAGACTTCAAATGCACACTCAGAGTTCATCAAGTGCAACAACTACAACTTACTCATCAGTAGCAATGTAATTGGAAAAAATCTTTATTTAGAAAAAACAAACAAGAGCACAAAAGGTAGAAGTATGAAACAAGTGACCAATGAATACAAGCTAATTAACATGTGTGAAGGGGAACATATGGACCATGCATGAAAATAGCTAACCATAATTTTAAGAATATCACCGTGGTATGAAAATAGCTAATTAACTGGTGAGATTTCTGAACAAGTGCAAACTCGAAAAAAAAATCAAAGTTGTTTGCTCCAACAATAAATACAAGGCAACCTATGTCAAGCCTGAACATAAACACAAGTTATCAGGTTTTGGATCATGCCATGTATGCACAAATCATTTGTGGAGTCATCTAAAGTATCGAAGCAGGCTTCAAACTTTTGTTATGTGGCTAAAGTAAAATGCCTTACACCGAAGTAAGAAACAATAAATCATTTGGACTTTTGGTTTGATGGTTCCAGCATAAACTCATTTGATGGGCCAGTACCAACTAACAGATATAACACATGCATATATCTATTTTTTCTTTCAAACAAATGGTTTTTGGAGTAGTCTCCACTCTCCAACTCTCCACACATCACCGACAACACGTGCATTGGTGTCTAGTCAAATCACCATGGCTGTTTGGCTCCGTTTTTTCACAGCACGGCGATGGCTTACTCTCATGTGTCACGTGCATATGTGCTGAGTAATGAGATGGGACTACCGCTAGGAGCCAAGCAAGTTGGAAATTTGGAATACTCTAATATGCTCCAAAGACTGAGCTCTGCATTTCTCCTCCCGCTCCAACCGTTTGGTACTTTTATACTCCAAACAGTTGAGCAACTGTTTGCCTGTATATATACTTCAAACAGTTGAGCAACCGTTTGAGAACTCTTACTCTCCTTGCTGACGGTGACATGAGCTGCATGTCCTCACGATTCCAACATCTCTTGCAGAGAGGGTGCGACGCGTAGGTGGCATTAATTGGCTCTCGTCTGTGGGGTGCGGAGAGAGACCGCCGCTCGCTTGCGTTCATCTCTGCAGCTGTGCGATCAGTACTCCGCTGCCATGTGGGGCTTGCCGTTGAGCCTCTGGTGTTGTGCCGCTGCCATGTGGGGCCGGGCCCATGTGAGAGGAACCCAACGGCAGAGAATCTACTTCCGCGACACCTCTCCACCAAGGCCTTGTTTAGTTGGGCCTTGTTTAGTTGGCTATTTTTCCTCCTTTCCACTCTCTCTCCACCACATTAAATACGCCAAAAGACATATGTTCGGAATACTAAATGTAGATGAAATCAAAAACTAATTACACAGTTTTGATGGCCTTTGCGACACGAATCTTTTGAGCCTAGTTAGGCCATGGTAGGACAATATTTACCACAAAAAGCCGAAACTTAACTTTTGCTACAGTGTGTTAAAAAGGCAAAACTTTCTAACAACTAAACAAGGCCTTGGTGGAAAAATTTGTCTTTTAAACTTTTCGAACTCATGTAGCACACTGTAGCACGTTTCGTTTGTTTGTGGTAAATATTATCCTACCATGGCCTAACTAGACTCAAAAGATTCGTGTCGCGAAGTACATCAAAACTGTGTAATTAGTTTTTTTTACCTATATTTAATACTCCGGACCTTTGTCTTTTGGCGTATTTAATGTGATGTGATGGAGAGAGAGTGAAGAAAACGTTAGAAACTTTAGCAAACTAAACAAGGCCATGCATGCGCCTACTGACCTGTTATGCACAGTGACATGCTCTGCAGGTCTGTTTCCATTCCAAAATATTGCTGCGCTCGTGCTCATGTACGGAACAGTATACTACTCCGTACTCTACGCTCTACACGCCCTGTGATCCGGCCCGGCATGAGCTCCATGCCCGGGTGACTCTCACATGAAGCGCAGGCAGGTGCAGGGGACCCGCCACGAACGGTGTGGCAGGTGCACTTCTGATAAATAAGCAACAGTTTCAATCAAGTTAATGATAAACTCACACAAGTAAATTGAAGGAACCAAATGCATTATCTATAGATTATGAATATATAGTGGATCTATGCATTAGAAGAGACTATAAAATTTACAGGTTGTGAACAGTATCTATATATCAGTATTAATTACTCCATATCATCTACAGTAATCATCCAAAAGACAAATTATGTCGTACCTTGTTGGCCACTGCTGATGGCTACTCCTAGTTAACTCATCCTAAATTTTATTTGTAAATGTAAAATAGATTGTTCATATGCACAAGGTACGAATCATTTATCATCACCTAATTTATGTGAAAAATTCCAAATTATAAATTAGCAACATGACTTAATCCTACGGTAGTTTGAAGTATCCAGATGACCCGATGCTGTACCCCACAAAAAGAGCCCCAGAGCTACTCCGTATAGTACGAGGTACTACCCCATAGTCTATATAAAGCTCACTGAGTTGTCAAACCAACTCCAAAGCACCTTTCAAATGGCACTTGCCTGGTGTGCAGTGTTTTGTACAAATCAATTCGCACTTGTAAAATGTGCTGAACCCACCGTTTGAAGGAGGTAAATGTTACTGGGTGATGGTGAAACTTTGTGCAACTAAAAGTATATGCACTAATTTATGCACACTCATTCGTGTTCTAAACATGCGTTGAGTATGAAAATTGGAAACTCAAGTTAGTACCTACTACCTCGATCCCTAAATGTTTGTCATTTCCGCTTCTAGAGAAACAATTTTGACTAAATACCATTAAAAAAATATTAACATGTTGAAGATATTAAAATGTTTGTCATTTCCGCTTCTAGTACATAATTAATATGATTAGATATATATTTGAATCTAATTTTTGGATAAATTTAGTTGAAGATAAAAATGTTTTGATGTGTTTTCTACAAATCGAGTCAAACTTCCGGCACGAAAACCGCAACGACTATCAATATGGGACAAAGGGAGTATATAGGTAAAACACACATACCTTGCATGTATAACTCAAGTTACTAATTTTTGATATCTGAAACATTAATGGTTCCAATTTCTCTTGAGCATATCCACTCTTTTACTCGGGATGTTAGCTCTTCCTCATGAGCGAGTATCATCGCACTTTGCTTGGCGAATGTCTGGTATGAGTAATAAATAACTACACTTGCTTGGCGATAATGGTGTACTTGTTCACAAAATAAATATATCTCAAAAGAAATGTCTAAGCCGGATCTCACAACCAATGTTTCGAAAGTTTTGAACCAAATATTGGTCTCTGAACTTGATACCGACCGCATAATATTGATGGTATTCTAGTGAAAAGGAACATGATATCTGACACTTCTGACGGTTCATTATTTATACCTAGAAACTAATACATAAAGGAGCTGCACGCAACTAAAGGGACCTGCAATTTAACAAACCCAAATAAAATCTAATAATCACATGATCTACAGCCGAGTACTTATAACTAGAATGTTTTGGAAAAGGAAACAATCACACATTTAAAGCGATACTTAACGGATCTAGCATGCAACCGATCGGTTTAGGCGTAGTAAAAGGAATTTAAAGTTTAATTCAAATGACACTGTACCTTTTTGGAACAACATCCCACATGTCTGAGCAAGGACCCGGCATTGAGAAACTACCAAATTCAATAGGTGTTGACAAATCCAATAGACCAATACTTGAACCTTGAAACAAAAGGCATATCTAAATTAACTACCCCTATGATCGGTGGTGCCTTAGGCACACAGATACATTTTCTAGGTTAACAAAATCTGGTTTTCTTCCTTTCTCTAAGCACTAAGGAACAATAATTCTATGCATAGGAAAATGGAAAGTTAATAAATCTTTTTAACATGTATATTCTTCGTGTTCATAAAGCGTATTTATAAGTTTAAGATGTATGTAAATTACTGAATCGATATGCCATATTTAAGTATACTAGGGTCCATTTTGAAAAGGCGAGTTCTAACTAGATAGCAGGGTATACATGTTGGGGATAGAATTTTCAACATTTGGAAAAGCTCCACATAAACACAATAAAACACCAGATTGCTCGCTTGGAATCTAGAATAGCAGCAGTATAGGATCTCTTACAAGTTCATGGAATGGTCCAACCAGAACGCCAAGTGCATTTTTATTTTAATTGTAATAAATTAGGATAGAGTAACAATGCAACTAGCATACAGTTGTCTTATATAATAGCAGTTCAAAGAGTTTACCTCCGCACAATGGATTATTGATTTGCATACAGTTGGAAAGTGGATTATTGATTTGCTTCACGACATAAATTATGTATCCTCTAGTATCATAAATTGCAGTACGCCAATGGAGGATCATTGCATATGCATTCGCAACAAGTTTTAGCCAGTGCGAACCTGTATGAAGTAAACAAAGCATAAATCGCTAGCCATTCATCACAGTTCATTCTTAATAGTTAGCATTTTTTCATTGGCCATCAACAGAGAAATTAAGAACTTTAACGTAATATTTTTAAGATGTTAAAGGTCTGAACTGACACCACTTCTACACACTGCAATTCAAACTTTACCAATTCTCACTTATTAGGTATACACCTAACTTAACAATGTAAAATAGCTATATCAAAAATTGTAGGCGTTCGGAGAGTTCGGACTAGGCATTTGCTGAAACAGAGCAATTGGCATACCTAATAAGTGACTAAGATAATTTAAGCGTGATGTGTTCTTCATGGAAAAGGACTAAGATAATAAACACAATACTAGTAGCGATGTACATGATATCTAATTCACCAGAGCATTATTGTGCATTTCTACTAATGGACATTAAACTTAGATGAGACATTGAGCATTTGAATAGCATATGTGTGTAGAGGTAGCGAATGTTTTATATATAGATCAAGTTCTTCATATGTGCCTTTAGCTCAAATCAGTAACTTAAAACTTAAAAACAATATAATAAAAATGACTTGAAATTCAAAAACAATAGAAGATTAGAAAATTTTAGTGTATATATGCAACATAAAATGGCTAGTAATAAGGGCAACATACCTTTCTTCTAAAGCACTTATTTGCTTTGCACAACATTTGCTCCTGGAAAATGGTAGTGACATTATTAGTTAGAATATTACTATATACATGCTTTCCTGAGCAAAAATGATAGGTATGGGATAGTACAAACAGTCCACCATGGGACTATCCACGGAGGTAGATTGTATGGAGGGGTAACCGGATCAGGAGCAAGATGGTAACACAAGGATTTGTAAGTTGATCAAGGATATGTTGTGTCTGCAAGACCACAACATTTATCAGCCAAGATTTTATTAGATATATGATCTTTGTACCATTAGGTCCTAAAGCTATATATATATACATACAAAATTCTAGGATGACATAATTAAGGGAAATTAAGTGCAGGAAAGATACGACATAAACAGAAATATTGTGGAATTAAAATAGCTAAGCATGAATTTTAAGAATATATTAGCATGGCGTGAGTAAATAATATAAAAGGTGACCAATCAATGCGAAATTTTCCAATATGGTAGAATAAATGTTTATTATCACATGAAAGAAGAATACATGTCAATTTATTATCAGTATATCATGGTGTTCGAATAGTGAAGTATCAAAAGCAAGAGTAAATGTTCATTACCACACATAAGAAGAATACATTATAGAGCATATATTATTCAGATTTCAGAAGGCATCCAACACGAGTTGAGAAAGAGGGAGGGAGAGATAGAGTCTTGGGTTACTCACCGATTGTAATTGTGAATGGCAATGGGATCTGCACAATCAGGTTAGATCTGCACAACAAGGAGATAAATAAATATCTATATGATGGAGATATATAAATAGCAGAATAAGCTAGGATTACTTCATCATGAAGAGATACCTGCATTACAAGGCTGTAATTGCAAATAAAAATGATCGAATCAGTGACATGAAAGGTGAGTTAGATTAGACTTATGAATAGCTAATGTGCAAAAATTGCATAAGTTATTCATATGATTCTAGTGTAAGTAAATAAATGGATATTCTGCTTGCTGAAAATATGCATTTATATATAATCATATGGTTCATCAAATTAAATAAACAAACACTATATTTTCTGACCTGTACATGTTAGCTATTCATATTATTCATAATATGCATGAGCACTTATCAATTGCCAAGATGCAGACCCAACTCATGTAAAACTATTGGAAACAATAGTGTTTAATAAAAAAAATATAAACCAGCAATACCCTTTTCCTAAACATAAAATGTCTGAAATAAAATGGAAGCAGGAATCCATATAATCAATCTAGAAAATGTAACTACAATTAAACATCATAACACAATGACTTGAGATACTCCAACAAGATCAATGAAATGCCAAGGCATACATACATAGTACATGACTACATGAGATCGTTCTGCTGAAAACATAAAAGGGGACCATCAGGTTATGCTTAAATGGATAGGGCTTTAATTAGGCAGGTACAAATAATGCACAATAGTTTGAACTCATACATAAGAAAAGAAGGGATTGGCTAGTTAGTAAGAAAAAAAAATCTCATGCTCATATGCAACGCTCTTGATGGCAAAAGATAAGCTTGGGCATATACTAGGCTACTATGTCTCAAGTAAGTAAGATATGTGTCCCTAATTCCTTCAACTAAAATAAGTACCCCATTAAGAACATCTTATATTGGTTTTCCCTCATTTGGCTAGTGTCTTCTGTTCATCATTTCAGATCAAGCAGTATGACCATCGTAGCAATTAGCAAACAACATCAGATAAAGTGCCATGGGAGGGAAGAAGGGAGGGAGAGAGAGAGTCTTGGGTAACTCACTGGTTGTAATTGTGAATGAGATCTGCACAGTGAGGTTAGATCTGCACAACAAGGAGACAAATAAATATTCATATGATGGAGACATATAAATAGCAGAATAAACTAGGATTACTTCATCATGAAGAGATAACTGCAATACAAGGCTGTAATTGCAAATAAAAATGATCGAATCAGTGACATGAAAGGTGAGTTAGATTAGACTATGAATAGCTAATGTGCAAAAATGTCTTCAGTTATTTATATGATTCAAGTGTAAGTAAATAAATGGATATTCCTTCTTTGAAAATATATATTTATACATAATTATATGGCTCATCCAATTAAATAAACAAACACTACATTTTCTGACATATACAGGTTAGATATTCATATTATTCATAATATGCATGAGCATATTGGAAAAATCTCATGCTCATATGCAACACTCTTGATGGCAAAAGATAAGCTGCTGGGGCATATACTAGGCTACTATGTTTCAAGTAAGCAAGATATGTGTCCCTAATTCCTTCAACTGAAATAAGTACCCCATTAAGAACATCTTTATATTGGTTTCCCCTCATTTGGCTAGTGTCCTCAGAGTGTTCATCATTTCAGATCAAGCAGTATGACCATCGTAGCAAACAACATCAGATAAAGTGCCATGGATCTGTTGATATGGTTTGAGAAAGCAAGAAAACGTGAGTAAAGAAACTTGATCAATATGGAAACATACCTAGTAATTAGTAGACTGCATGGGAAGCAAAATGAGGAGAAGCAACATAAGCATTGTGTGTCCGTCTGTTGAGATTTATTGAACTAAGGATCAGAGTATGGGAAGCAACTCCTCGACTATCAGCACCAAAACTTGTATGAGCAGATCTTGGAGGTAGTTGCATCATCGTCGTCAATGGCCTCGGAGAGCGAGAGGGCGCCGCAGCGGCAACCGCCATTTGCTCGGAGATGGCGATGGACGGTAGTGACGAGCGAGCGGTGGAGGATTGGGAGCTCGAGCGCATGGTGGTGGCGGCGTCATGGTGGATGGGGGATTCTGCTGCTGCTTGAATGGGTACCGATTTGCCGAACGAATGGGGATGGGTGTCGCGGTGTAGATCGGGAGAAGAGGAGAGGAAGGAGAGAACGGCGGCGCGGCGCAGGCGTCGGATGCATGTCCCGGAGAAGAGGAGAGGGAGGAGGGAAGGTTGAGCGGTGGCGCAGGAGAGCGGCGGCGGCGTATGTCGGGAGAAGATGGCTGCGGCGGATGGATCGAGCGAGGAGGGTATTCGGTTTAGGGTTTCCATTCCCGTTGGTGACTGCGTTCATTCCCACACTGCTGCGGTCCCACAATAGCGAATCCCGCATAACATTTGGGACACCGAGTGCGCGGGGAAGGTGTTGACCTGCACGAATCTTGACGTGCTGCCGGTCGAACGATTGTACATGCGGCCGCAAGCCGTTTCGGAAAAACCGGATTGTGATCCATCCTATGCACGCTTGTGACTATTCTATGCTATCCGACGACATGCGCATATGAGTCTGTGCATGATCCAGTAATTACGCGCGCACACGGAAAATAAATAGTGGAGGAGCACAATATAAAGTTGGGGACAGTCCTCACCCATAAAATTAGTCTTTTGGGTTGAGAGCATCTACAAGAGTTTGTCAAATTTTACTTGACAAATCTTGTGTTTTGCCAACTTCTAAGAAAATATGCCAAGTAAAAAGGAGTTTATCTCCAATAATTTGACATAATTCAATTGTCAAACCCAGATCTAAGTTACATTAGAAATCCTGAGAGAAACAAAATTATGTTTATGCCCTTTCACATCTTGAAAACTTACATCATGAATCTTTTCTCTATTCTTTATTTCTTTTTCACCCTCCCACCTACAGGGAAACACCAATAGCAACCACGATCGGCGTGCGCATTTATGAGCGCGGGGAGGTGAGTTTTGCTATGTTCCTATTTTTTGCAAGTTGGTTTTTGCCAAACTGGCCGTTTTTTCTTGTTTTGCCAAATTAGATGGATGCCAAGTTAGTTTCCCAAACTCTTGGAGTTGCTCTTAGGTCTAAATTCTTGTTGTTGTGAACTCCGTTAGACCTAGGCCTGTTAGGGCGTCGACTCGTGGGTATAACTTCCCGGGCCGGATTCCGTTGCGCTCTCTAACACATCTTATTCCTATCATTTAGTGTACCACATGCACAATTCACACATCATGCATGGGTAGAAGAGTGACTCGGTCCAAACTATTGTAGGTTATTTTAGCTTTTTTATTATATTTATAAATATTATTATGCATCTAGATATAGTGCTTTAGATAAAGGGGGTGTTTGGAGAACTAGTCAAAAGTTATTTTGAAAGCTCCAATTAGCACCTCTTGAGTAGATAGTTTTTTAGGATGAGTTAGTTGCAATTAGCTCTGAAATAGCCCACATGTTTGTTTGGCTCCTTTTAAGTTGTTTGAGTTAAAAAGTAGAGAGTTAAAAAAATAGCTATGAGATTCAAACACCCTCATAGTGTATGATGTCTAGGTGCATAATAATATCTATGGACCTAAAACCAATCGAAATGACCTAAATTTTAAAATGGATAGAATATATCTTTATTTTACAGCGGGTTTTAAATTCTGATCGTACTGGTTACTGTAATTTATGCTTTCTCTATCGATGAAGTTTGTTTAAATTTTTCTAATGTGTGTAGTGGAGCTCGTTTTGGGGGCCGGGTGCATTTAAGGACAGGTTAGACTGACTCCAACAAACCTATGCAAAATGGAGGGCCATTTAGTTGTTTTGCACTACGCGCAGTATATGGCTGCACGAGGCAAAATATCTAGTCTCCAACTGTGAGAACGCAAACAGGGGAAGCAAAAAATCCAGCACCTTCTCCCCCGGTGACCCGGTCACCGGAAATCCCCGGTGCCATGGTGGCGCGGCAGCACTCCCTGTAGCCCGGTAGGAGCGAGCGGCGCACCAACCCAGTGGAATCCTCCCCCGATGCGGCGCAGGTAGGGAGCGGGGAATGGCCGGGGGGGGCGGCGGGAAGCGGCGCAGGTGGCGATGCCTGTGGGAGCAGCGGTGGCCGGAGCCGTCCTCGATCCGCTGTCCCGCCCCTGCGGCGGGCGATTCGGCTCATCGACCGCCGGGAAGGCGCCAGATGGGTCGCGCGGGGGCGGGGGCACCCGCGGCCGGGGCATGCTCACCGTCCACTTCCCCATCGGGAGCCTCCTCCACTCGGTGTTCCTCATCGACGCCGCGCCGCGCCGGCCTCTCCTGCCTCCGCCGCCCGACGCGCTCTCCCTCTCTCTCTCTCTCTGATTCCCTCCCCCCCTCTGCGGTCAGAGTACTGCGAGGAGAGGAGATGCAATTTTGCATCTCCTCTCTCCTCCGGAGGCAGTTTGCCTTACCGTATGCCTCATCTGTTGGAGGCCGGCAGATGGGTGCACAGTAGCCGACGGGGAGGCAAAATTGCATTTGCCTCCTCTGTTGGACTCAGTCTTTGCGAGAAAGTGGTCATAGAAAATATCGGGTGTATGCAGTCGAGATTACATCAGTTTTTCGAACAAATTTGGGAGGAGGGATCCCCACCTACTTTTCATTGATCTAAGAGTTGTTTACAATATCTACTCCCAGCATACCAGGAGGTGTTTACAACGAGGGAGGTGAGAAGAAAGGAATCAGAAAGTAAGTTATAGGAGGAGAAGCCGATGTTTGTAACGGTGACGCCAAATATCCAAGTCTTGAATTTGTGGTGACCGATGTTTGTAATGGTGACGGCAAATATCCAAGTCTTGTATAGCCCAACAAATAAATCACCTCACGGGCTGGCGGCTCTTGTTGTTCCAAGATCTTCGCGTTCCTTGCCTTCCAAATATGTCAGAGCAGAGCGAGGGCGACGTCAGTCCGAACCTGATCCGGGAGCTGCAGTTTGGGTGCCAGAATCCATGGTTTCTTGTGGGAACCATCAAGGGGGGTGATGCCTAGAGAAACACCAGACAAGTCTCGCACGACTGCAATGAATAAAGATGATCATCCGTCTCAAGGACATTGTGCCAGTATTCGCAATTTACTTCTTCTCGCTGACGAATGTTTTTATGGAAAAGGTTCGCTCTGATGTTGAGTTGCCCGTGTAGGAGCAACCAGTCAAAAAATCTCACTCTCCCAAGAAGCTTGGTGCTCCAGACTCACTCGGCATCCGGTTTAGCAACATCACTTGTGTGCATCAAACAGTATGCTTCTCTAGTGTTGAAGGGGGATGTGTGGCGAGCTATCAAGGAGCCGAAGGTCGTCTTGGTCACTGAGATGGAAGAATTGAAGACAGTTTCGCAAGATGGCTAGTTCCTCAGAAGCTGCATTGGTGAGTCGAGGTTGAAGGTGCAGATTCAGATCGCCAGAAACAATGTCACGGACAGACCCGGTCGTGTCAGTGTAGTGGGTAAAAGGGGCAAGGAAGGATTGAGCCAGAGTGGTGACATCCAATCATATAGATGTTCAAGATTCCTTCGTGTTTAGATAAATGGATCGTATCGCTGCAGATTTAATTCTGACATTGCGTTTACCCTACCGACAAGTGGCGCCTTATATGCATGGTGAATTGTTTATAGTCAAAATTAGTAAACTCTTAATTTATACTGTAGTGTACTATGCTAATAAGACCGTGTCTCGAAATTAATGAAGAGCAACTTGCATTGATCCTATTATGGAGTATATGCATGGTGAATTGCTTATAGCCAAAATTAGTACTGTCTTAATTTATACTACGATTGTGCTTGTTATTACTAGATGTTGTACAAATTAAAGTCGTTGTTCAAGCTGGTGTGCCATATACTTATAGAGGACGTGAGCTGTTTGTTAGAGCAACTCCAGCAAGGGTCTGCAAATTGAGGCCTCAAAAACTCATTTGCAGGCCTAATTAAAAAAATAGAGGCCCAAAATTAACACTCAACTCCAGTAAAGATATCAATTCAGGCCTCTATTTTGAGGTGGACCCCATTACGGAGGGCCTTGCTGGAGTTGCTCTTAGGAGTACTAGGCATGCCCATCGAGACATTTGATTGCGCTTCTCATCTATCGTTTCTGTCTGTTTTATACTACCTTCCCAGGGTTTAGTGCACCATATGCATTTCCCATACATCATGCATGCGTAGAAGAGTGACTCATTCCAAATTATTTTAGGTCATTTTACTGTTTTTAATTCATAGATATTCTTATGCATCTAGATATAGTGTATGATGTCTAGATGCATAATAATATCTATGGATTTAAAACCAGTCGAAATGGCCTAAGTTTAAAATGGATGGAATATATATCTTTATTCTACATCAGGTTTAAAATTATGGTCCTACCGGTCTATAATTTATTTAAGCTTTCTCTATCGATGAAGTTTGTTTAGATTTTTTAAATTTCCCCCGAAATTGAACTTTTAAATTTGGGTGGTTTTGGGCCTACTGGTCTTATATAGCTAGTTTCCTGATCCCCTTCAAATTTCAACATTCTCTCCTTGTTTTTGTTACTTAAAAGATTGTATGTATTAGGCCAAATATTTGTTACTTCACCAATCAGAAATAAAAGACATTGACCCAATTTCCATATGATACTTTGACTATCAATATTCAATAACTATAATCATTTTTTAAAATTGAAGAATCTTTTCATAATAAATGTAATGTCAAATAGTAATCTATATAAAATATAAGATATTTTTTGGATTGAGAAAATTTTTAGATATATAGTAGTAAAGTTAATAAAAGTTTATTTATAACAAATCTAAATGGATTTATATTAATTTCCTATTGGAGGAAGTATTAGACAACGTGCATGCATTAGCGACGGTGAATGTAGACCTCGAAGAAAGCAGAAGATTAGGCCCCCAGAGTGTCTTTTCTTGCCACAAAATGCACTGACGTCATGTCACTGCATTTTCAGTTGTCGGCGGCGAGGCTGCAGCCTGCAGATCGAGCTTGTCAGTTGGAGTCAGTTTCATGATTTCTTAATCACTCGTACTTGCTTTTACTAGAAGTTATTAGGCAACTATTAATTAAGTTCCTGCCATAACGAGTGTTTCTTACTAATATAAAGTCAAAGTAAACTGTGGCAATTAATGCAAAAACCAGTAACTTGATGATCCACTTCGATCCATCACCAGTCGCCCATTTTTGATGATCTGCAGTCTGTACGTGGACGATCGAGGTGATATCGCGATCGGGCGAAACAGTACTTTCTAGGCTTTTTGGATACCATGACGGATCGGATACGGTTCAGATCTCGATGGAGAAGATCACTAGCGTGAGTCTCTCGATCGACCAAGTGTGAGCGCGGGAGGGGTTAGTCGTCCAAACAAGCACATTGATCTGCTTGGAGTAAAAAGACTTTTGGATACCATGTCTACACCGACAAGTAAAAAGATTTCGAAGAGAAAAATACCGTTAGTGGTGGTTGGTGGTTGATGACTAATGGTTGATTGTGATTGTTATGAGAGAAAAATAACATTGTTGGCCGGTGGTTGGTGATGACTGATGGCTGATTTTGATTGTTATGAGAGAAAAATAACGTCGTTGTCCGGTGGTTAGTGCTAATTTGATTTGAAAGAAAAATACCGCTATCTGGTGGCTGACAAGACAAATGAATAAGTAAATCTGTAATAATGAATGGTTAAACCATTATGCAGAGATTGAAATAAAACTCTTTTTTCCTAAAGAAGATACCTGCTAGCAGTCTCTAACACCGGCCAAATTAAAAGTTGTTCACACACTAGCTACTACTCTGTCCCTACACTTGTATGTTTCTCAAGGTGTACTGTATGTTAAATATCAACTTTGCATTATATCAAATGATAAAACTATTTGTTGGTCCTTTCCTGCAACACATGCTAATATATATGCATGAAACATTTTACAAACCTTATTACTAAGTACGTATGAATCGAATCATATTGATTTTGAAGAACTTGAAATAATTGAACGATTTGATACACATGTTTATTATGAACAACCATTACATATGTGTCAACCATGGTGGTGCCTACATGACAGGTTGGGGTGAGGTCGTGACGGTAATGGACTTTGTCCAACAGAGAACTATAAGGCACCAGAGCCTCACTAGCAGTACCCTGTTGGGGCCAATGCCCCTTCTTCCCTCCACTCCCCAAGTCCCTGTGTGCGATGGCTAATGACTAGTCGCCCGCCGCTCATACCCGGGCACAACCGTCACCACAGGCACCTACACTAGTGAAATGATGACTCGATGGGTGAGGAGAGGTGCGTCTCGGGTCAGTGGCAGACCTCGAGCGGGGCAGGATGGGGCGCAGTTGTGAAAATGGTGGTCTTGACAACCAACTTCAGATAGGAGGGTAAGCATACCCGCTAGAAACTAGGACATGGTTTAGTATTGGTGATTACCATTGGGGAATGGGGTCTATTGGAAAATTGTTGATGCAACAGAATATTTATATATCTTTTTAGAAGAAGAAGAAACTATTGAAGTTGCTCTTATAATAATCTTCAATACAATGGCATGATTTTTTTATGTAAAGTTACATGCATTTATTGTTGAACTTGCTCTGAGCATTTAGAATAATTTGTATTTAAACCCATCGACAGTGGCGAGTAATATCTCCACCAAAGTGGCTCCAACATCCAGAAATTTGAGGTAATTGAAAAATCTTTTTTTTATCGGTAATGCTACCATCCGTGTATCCACATGCATTGGACACCCTACCATGTGGGTCCATGCTTCTTCCCCACCTCGTGCCCCCACTCTTTCCACCCGCACACCATCCTCCACTCTTTTCCCGTACCTCCTCCTCTCTTTTCCCCTCTTGTGTTTAACCTCTCACATGGCATAGCGCGCCGCCGGTGCATCTTGCCGGCCAAGATCCGACGAATGGATCGGCTCCTCTCCCCTCCCATAGTGTGGATCCGGCGATGGAGCACATGGATCGGGGTGCAGCAGCAACGGATTGCACGGGACATCGCTGGCCAATGCTAGGGTGCGGGCCGCCACTCCCTCATTGCCAAGGGCGCGCGCCAGTCCCTGACGGTTGCGAGATCTCCGGTGCGGCGGCGAGTCCCCCTGTGGGCAGCGATGCTCGAGGGCGGCCGCGGAGCTATGGTGCGGTGGTGAGCTCCGTGCAGGCAACGACCAAGCCGTACCAGCCTCCACCATCTCCCCTCCCTCTCCTCTGCTCCATTGTTTCTTTTGTTTGGATTTTGCCTACATGTTGCAAGCGTTTGTTTTCAGATTTTGCCAATGATGATTTTCTAGGTTGCAGACGTTTTTCTTTTGATGTTGCGTGCAACATGAAAGCAATATTGCAGTGAAATTTTTTCCATTGGGTAGGGTCCGATGCCTAGCACCCGGAATGGATATTTTTTCAATGTTTCAATCGTTCTATTCTAATGTTGCATATGAAAATTTTCAATGTTTCAACTGGTGATGTTGCATGCAACATGAGTCCAATGTCGTGGTGGGGAATTTTTTTAGCGGACAGTGAAGCGTCCATTGCTAACGTTTGGAGCGGACGTCCGGGTGATTGCAACTCCTTTTTTATTACCCTACGTATAATATGGCACTCCATTTTTACGCATCGATACATAAGTTTACATACAGTACAGTACATCTAAACGGATGTCTACCTCTCACTTCATATTGTGCCTTGGACATTACCCAAAATTTAAGAATTCGACGGTTGTGTGACGTGTGTCTCAACACCGAACCCAAATGGAAACAGGGGATCATAGTGCGTGTCGCCGGTGTTCATGGGCAGCTGCTCCACCCGACCGGAACCACGTCCGCGACAGCTTCCCGGTGAACCCGTAGTCGCCAAACAGCACGTCGGCGATGCCCTGCCCCTCCGTCCCCGGCAGCCACGCCGCCACCAGGGCGTCGATGGCATCCAAGTACGGCTCCACAACCAGCGGCCGCCCGGACACGACGACGACGACGCACCTGATGCTGCCGCACACATTCCGGATGACGTCAGGCCCCGGCACCGGGATGGTCAGGTTCGAGTTGTCGCCGTATGTCTCGGCGTACGGTGGCTCGCCAACAACGACGACGGCGTAGTCGAACAGGGCCTTGTGCCGCCGGACAAAATCGGCGTCCGGGTTCCCGGCATAGACGACGTCGGTGCCGGCGGGCTCGATCGCACGCTTGATGCTGTCGAGGATGGTCGTCCCGGCAGTGAGGCTGTTGTTACCCGTGAAACCCTGCCAGGTGATGGTCCAGCCGCCGCACTGGCTGCCGAGGTCGTCGGCGTGGCTGCCGGCGACGAGGATGCTGCCGGTGTGGGCCTTCTTGGGCAGCGGCAGGAGCGGCTTATCTCCGGGCTTGCCGTTCTTGAGGAGGACGAGGGACTTTCGCACGGCCTCGCGCGCAAGGTCGCGGTGCTCCTGCTTCCCAAGCTCGCCGGCGAGGGTCGTGTCGGCGTAGGGGTGCTCGAAGAGGCCCATGGTGAACTTGACGCGAAGGATCCTGCGGACGGCATCGTCGATCCGGCTCATCGGGATCGTGCCGTTGCTCACCAGCAGTGTGAGGCCATCGATGAACTCCGTGTAGTTGAACGGGATCATGACCTGAAACATTGTGTCTAAAATGTCACAAACTGGAATATGGATTTATGAATTCATAAAAAAAAATCCAACTCAAACCTCACGTAACATTTTAAAATGGATGATGGAGTGCACATTATTACCATGTCAATGCCAGCAAGGATCCCGAGCTTGATGGAGAGAAGGTAGTCGGCGTGTCCAGGGGTCGTGATGAAATCTAGTCCTTGGTAGTCCGAAATCACAAATCCCTGAAATGTAGGCACCAAGATAAATTCAAAAGGATACATTCATATCAAATTTCAATGTACATAACGTACCCTGAACCGGAGCCGTTTCTTGAGGAATTCAGTGACGAGGAAATGGTTGGCGTGCATCTTGACCCCGTTCCAACTGGAGTAGGAGACCATGACCGTTGAGACTCCCCGGATGACGGCGTTGTAGTAGGGCGGCATGTGAAGGCTCAGCAGCTCGTGGAAGGTGGCGACCGTATCGTTCGCGTTGACACCGCCGCCGTGCCGCCGTCACCGACGTAGTGCTTGGCGCACGCCGCCACGTGCAAGCCCGAGATGACGGAGGTCATGCAAGCCCGAGATGACGGTTCCGCCGCCCGGCGGGGGCGACGAATGGCACGCCCTTGCGGCCGCCTGCCGGGATCTCGCCTTGCAAGCCCGAGATGACGGAGGTCATGTTCTGCACCAGCTCTGGGTGCTCGCCGAAGCTCTCGTAGCACCGGCCCCACCGAGGGTCTCTGCAAACCTGCACAGATTCAAATTGTTTCTTTTGAAATTAGGATGAAATTCATGCAAAGATCATTCTAGCTCAGTGTTTAAATACAATATCGTGATCACGCACCGCAACGCATGGAGCAAAGATGTAGGGGATTCCGGTGGCCCGGACCTGTTAGCATCCAGCTCATTTCAGCCCAACACTCCACCATAGATTCGGGTGTTCATGCGCATCACGGCCCACTTATAAGAAAGAGGCCCAATTCCTCCCAAAAGCCCGGACTGGTGGGAGAGTGAAACTCCCCCTTATAAGGTGGTCATGGCCCCCTAGCCCAGGCAAGGTGGTACTAAACATGAGGTGCTAACAATCCCACCCCCCATAAGGTGGTGGCCCGACATTCCACCCCCATATAGGCGGGAACCGAACTGCTCGATACCAATTGTTAGCATCCAGCTCATTTCAGCCCAACACTCCACCATAGATTCGGGCATTTATGCGCATCACGGCCCACTTATAAGAAAGAGGCCCAATTCCTCCCAAAAGCCCGACCGGTGGGAGAGGAAACTCCCTTATAAGGTGGTCATGACCCCCAGCAGGCAAGGTGGTACTAAACATGAGGTGCTAACAATCCCACCCCCATAAGGTGGTGGCCCCTGACAGGACCTCCAAGACAACTGCTGCTCCTATCCTCTTCACTAGTTCAGGGTCCCTGAACAAGTTTATGTTGAGAATTCAAATAGTCAAATAGTCAAATATTGAACAGAATTCAAATGGTCAAAGAATGAAGGAAAAAAGTAAATGAATGCTACTTGCATTGCATAGTGGCAACATACCTGGTGCACCCGAGACCGACGTTGTGGGGGAAGATGGTGGCCTTGTAAACGTTGTTGTGGGTGACTCAAGTTTACGGGCGACCGTAGGGAACGCTCCCTACGGTCGATCCGACCAGAATCCCACATGTGGGCCCCCACATGGTTCCCTCACCTGCTTCGCTGCTTGTTTTTTCACTCAGCCCACACCGGCGGTGATAAAAGCAAATGAAAAAATATAAACAAAAGTTTTTTGGAAAAAAATGTGAAAATGCTAATGCAAATTGAACGCAAAAGTTTGTATGAAAAATTTTAAACAAAAATCGAAAGAGAACTTCATAAAAATTTGGTATAAAACTTTGTAAAAAAATTTGAACAAACTTTCAAAAAAAGATTATACAGGAAAATTTTGAAGAAAACTAAAGCGAAAAAGTTTTTGAAATTTGTTTTAAACAAACTTAAGAAAAAGCTACACAAAAAAAAAAAAAACAGAAAAAAGTTTTTGAAAAAAAGAAAAATCAGAAAAGAAAATTTTGAAGAAAACTTTTCGAACAAATTTGATAATAAATAATACAGAAAATATTTTGGAATGACCGAAATAAGAAAAAAAGTTTTTGAAAAATCATAAAAAAAGTTTTAGAAGAAAGATTTAGATAAAAAGTTTTAGCAAACAATTTGAAAAAAAATTTACAAACAATTCGAAAAAACTTTTAGCAAACAATTCGAAAAAAGTGAAACAAAACTTTGAAACACATACTCAAAAAGTTTTGAGCATTCTGGAAAAATTCGAACAAAAAGTTATACTCGAAATTTTGAAAAAAAAAAAGAAACAAAAGAAAAATAAAAAAATAAAAAACTTGCCTGCGCTTCCATCGACGGGGAGCTCGCCGACGGCCGCCGTTGCGGTGCGGGCGTGCGGATCCGGACGCACGGCGTCGCCGACGGTGCTCTTCGACGCAGAGCTCGCCGGATCCGGTGAACCGGTGGAGGTGAGCCCCTCCTTTCCTCGCTAGCAGACGGTGAGCCTCTCCGCCATGGCTCCGTGTCGCGAGCTCTGTTGTGCCGTCCCCAGTCCCTACGAGGAAAGGGATCTCCGGCCGCTGCCGCATCATGCCTCGCCGGCAGAGATTCCCCCCTGCCGGCGCCGGGCGTCGATCTGGACAGGGACAGGGAGGTAGGAATGGGGGGAGAGAGAGTGTGTGAACGCACTACGAACGGGAGGGGAGGACAATGTTGTGGGGGGCCCACCCATGTGCTGTTGGATGCTACTCCACATCGACCGGAAGAATGGGAGTTTACGGTCCACCGTGAACTCAACATCGTGCGTTGTTGTGGCCGTGGACGGCGTCGATGCCGTAGAGCATGGGGATCCCGAGGCGCGTCGACATGGCGCCGCGTTGCATGCCGTTCACCATCTCCACCCATGCCTCCGGCGGCGCGTTCGCCGCCGGTACGCTGCCTCCGCCACTCAGCACGCTCCCTGCACCCCGCCGTGCGCGTCATGCATAAGAGCTCAACAATTTACCGGACTGACGGCGACGATCATGGTGTACTCCATCATACCTATGAAGTAGTTTTTGATGACGTCGGGGGTGGCCTTCTCGCGCTCGATCTGCGACATCTGCCCGATCTTCTCGGCGACCGTCATTCGCCGCAGCAGGTCGTCGATCCGCGTGTTCAGCGGCCGCGTCGGGTCCTTGTACCGGGGGCCGCCACCTTCTTCTTCGGCTCCGGCCGCCGCCGCCACGCTGCAGCTGCTCAGCTGCAGCAAGATAGCCAAGGCGGCCGCTGCGGCAGTAGTGACGAAGGCAGCCGACGTGGTGCGGCGACGGCTGCCACCACCAGCAGGTGCAGCAGGGACGACGGCCGCCATGGGTGCTGCTCAGCTTCTCCTAATGCTAAAAATCGAAGCTGTTTGCTGCCTGCCTGCCTCTGCGCCGTCTCCGTTACTCTAGCTTTGTGTATCCTAGGGCGCGGCGCTGGGCCGGTGTTCCGTTTCCATTTCATGATCCGAGTTTTCTGGGCGTATAAAATGGTCAAAGATATCCTGAACATTACTCTAGCATTTGTTGGCAGACCCTGACAAGATGATGAGTTTAACCTGTTTGTTTTGTGCCTGATCCAAGCAACAATTTATCAAATGCAGGGATACTCACAGCTAGCAATTTGGCGAAAAGAGGCTGGCCACATGTCCCCCAATGCAAGCTATGTAATACCGAAGCGGAAACACCAACTTGCCTGGGTTTTAAATTCCGGGAGAAAAAAAATTTCGGACCCCAACGAGAAACAAGGAATTCCGGGAATTTCGGAATTTATTATTATTATTTTCTGCCTTTTTTAATTTTTTTAATTTATTTTTTACAAAAAATATTAAAATATTAATCACAGTCGGGAAAATAAAATTTCGGACCCCGTCGGAAAAGACGAAATTCCGGGAATTTCGAGGGATTCCGACCTGGAATGTTTTCACCAACACATCTTTGTAAGGATTGCCCGTTCACTAAGGCAGTTTGGTCCCCGCTAACAATCTGGTATAATTTGCAAAACCTACCATCGTGTGAGTCCACCCTATCGGTTAATGGGTGGTGGAAGAAGTGCAGATTAAAAATTGACAAGCAATCGAGACCTACATTCGACGGTCTCATCATTTATTTTTGGTGGAACATTTGGAAGGAAAGAACCAGAAAGACCTTCAACCATGAGTCCAAATCAGTTGAAGAAGTAGCATTCCTTATCAAAGAGGACGCCCAACAATACGACATAGCAATGCACAAACCTGTACACACCCGGTCCGCCTCGTAGTCGGCCCTTGCGGCACCTGCAGCCGCACAGTTATTTTGTTTTTGATGTTCTCAGTTGTTCCTAGCTGTTTGTAGTTGTAACCTTTTTTCCTTTTGTCTTTTTGCCGCGTTTTGTACATATTTTTTCCCTCCTAATAAAAATTCGGCAAAGCTTTTGCCGTCCTTTCAAAAAAAAATTATCAAATGCAGTGATGGCACTGAATTTATGGACATCTCGACCGAGCTACTAGCTACTTGCATTGGCATTTGGAGTTTGTTTTTGTTCGTACAAAATTGTTCGCTGGTGAAGTACCGGCAGCAAGCTGATGCGATGCGAGTATGCGACAACGTGCTCTTCACCTTTCTTAAAAGCTCATCCCCTTTGCTGCTCTCCCCGCGTTTCCGGGCTGACGTGTTGCGCAGCCGTGAGTTTGGCGTTTTTGCAGAAAAGCCCTCCGGTTTACTAGGAATCGCGAAACGGCCCAGCAAGGCCATACCGCACAGGGATCACGTTCAAAACATTTGTACGTAGACCCTCGTACTAACATTTATTTGTACACGTAGAAGCGAAAATTTGATAATGTGTTGCTTTTACGAAAAGCCCCCGCGAGGCATTTTGCGGGAACCCCCTCCCACCACCCCATCCCCAGCCTAACCCCCCCCCCCCTCGCGCCCAAACCCTAACCGCTCACTCCCTCCCTCGTCGTCGTCTCCTCCTCTCTCTGCTGCACGCCGCCGCCCCCCTCTCTCCATCCTCGTGGAGCCTCGTCAAGCGGCCCGCGAGTGCGGCGGCCTCGGCACCGCGCCGATGCCCTGGAGCGATGCGAGCCCACGGCGGTGCCGACGGCGGCGGGGCACGGCTGCGCAGTGGTCCCACGGCCGGCCACCGAGGCGGAGGCCCATCCCTCTCATCTCCTCGGTGAGCAGCAACCGGCCTGAGCACCAACTTCCTCCTCTCTCACGCGCGCTCATCCTCATCCTCAACGACGAGATTCGATTCTCATCTTAACTTTTCCCCTTGTAGATCCGGTGCAGCCCTGCTCTTTGGATCCGGCGTGGGGGCTACACCTCCGGCGGCGAGGGGACGGAGGCGCGCAGCGAGCCGCGGCGTGGCCGACCGGCGCGAGGCGCGGATGCATGCGAGGGGCGTGCCGCGCGCGTCGGCGTGGCCCGGAGGCTGTGCGGCCGAGCTTGCTGATCCCCTGGCTTTTGTGTCCTGACTCCTGGACGCACGCAAAGGAGTTGCCGAATGGCGTAGGTTATTTTACTCAACTCAATTTGCATTGTCTTGGCTGCCATTGCTAATTACCACCAATCGACTGCACTCCTGTTGAAATTTTGCTCATCTCATCTACCAGCACAACAATTCCACAAAAGCATGCCCGGCCGGCCGACTGGCCGCCGGCTGCTGGAGAAGCACGCGCTGAAGCTGATTCCCGGCGACTGATGCTGAAGAGATCAGCTCCACCCACAGACCATGCCTGCTCTTTTCTTATCCAACAGCCCAGAGCCATATCTAGAATCTAGCATAGCAGTGTACCAGCGACACACACACATGACGCAGCCTAGGCAGCTACTGTGTTTAGTGGTATATGTTGCTGGCACTGTTAGTTTAGTTACAGGATTGATCAGACAAGAACTGACGATCAGACACGACCTGTTGGTGCGTCGCGACAGCAGGTCGAACACAGTGTGGTTGTGTAGGCGCTGACCTGGTGCAGTCGCAATTCCAACCACACTCAGATTTCCCCTTCCGTTCACCCTGTCTTCGGCATAGGTGAAATTGGTGAAATTTTGGTGCGGTGAGGAGTTTTCTCTCCGTCGGGCTCACATCCGAAGGAGCAAATTGCCAAGCTGCCATCTGCATTTCTGGAAGAGCCAATAGCCAAGCAGGTACGTTAGTGGGAGTTTTGTCATCAGCTTGGTTTAGATTAGAGGGTAGATGAACAACTACACAGTTCTGTGACTGCTACAAGTAACTAATTAATGAACATAGAGTTATTGCTTCTTATAGAGTCTGATGGGCGGCGGGACTGTATCGGTGAGGAGTTTTCTCTCTGTCGGGCTCACATCCGAAGGAGCAAATTGCCAAGCTGCCATCCGCATTCTGGAAAGAGCCAATAGCCAAGCAGGTACGTTAGTCATCAGCTTGGTTTATTAGACTTGAGGGTAGATGAACAACTACACAGTTCCGTGACTGCTACAAGTAACTAATTAATGAACATAAAGTTGTTGCTTCTTATAGAGTCTGAATGGAATGGAATCGTGACCTTTGCTACAAACAAGGGTACTGAATTTAGTGGCATGCACGTTGCAGCTTGCAGGTTTCAGAGTGTTAGAATTAATATATACCGTTGAAAAAGAATTATTGTCATGGATGACATGCATTTTGATATCACCTGAAAGATTAACATTGACATTATTTTAAAATGCACAAATGCCAATAATCATAGTAATGACCTCCAATTGAAAGGTTAGATGTCATTTGCTGTCTTCCTCATACTTTCCATATGAATCATATTTCCTGTCATTTCAGTTTAGTCTTTTGTAATTGCCAGATTGTGGTGGAATGGTAGTATGCACAAATGATATCACCTGAAAGGTTAACATTGACATTATTTTAAAATGCACAAATGCCAATAATCATAGTAATGACCTCCAATTGAAAGGTTAGATGTCATTTGATGTCTTCCTCATACTTTCCATATGAATCATATTTCCTGTCATTTCAGTTTAGTCTTTTGTAATTGCCAAATTGTGGTGGAATGGTAGTATGCACAAATGCCAATAATCATAGTGATGACCTCCTCCAACTGAAGCAAATCATGCCAACAAAATTTGCTGCAAAACATTACATTTCTTAGGAGCATCACGTACGCTAGCACACAATGCCTGGCTCCTTAGTATAGTATATTGATACTTGTACTTTTCCCAGAAAGTCTCTTCATGACTTTGTCAATTTGCCCCAACTGAAGCAAAGAGTTTCTTTATGAGAACTGAGTTCCTTGATTGGTCCAATTCTGCACATGCACAGAGCTGGATTATTCCTTGCTGCGAATCGCAAGAAGATGGTGTGCACAAATTCTACCCATTTCGGCGCATGCTTGCTTATTTCGACCTGCACCTTACGAGTAATCTTGCGAGTGCTGCAAGTTGAATTGACAAAGATGCATTATTATTCCATTATTTATGAGAACTAGACTTGAATCCTTGATTTAAATAACGAGTAAGAAATTTGCTATGCTAAACTAGAGGGTTCTTACCACCCTAGCTAGGCGCCGGTGGTGGGGGTGGATGTGCTGGTTGGGTTGGGCTGTTGGGTGTGTGTTGACTTGAGCTACTGTGTACATACATTTGGGCTGCATGCCTTTTTTGAAAAATTGGGCTTTCTGTTGGGCTGTTTGGTCCCATTTGGTTTCAAGCTTTCAATATTGGATCCTCCTAATTGAATTGTGAAATTCAGAGAATTCTAACTTGCTCTGTGGGAGAGCTGGTGATATCCTCGGAGTCACTGATCATTGGGAGAGCTGGTCACATCCTCTCCAAGGAGGAGGAAGAGGATTTCCCAGACGATCCATTTGCCTGAACTCCCATCATCTCTGAATCTTGAAGTCCCTTGAATAATCAGATCAGCCACCCTGAATTCCCATCATTAATTACTTTTGTAAGATTATGCTTCTGCAGGTTATGCATATTTGTACTAAGCTGTCAGGTGTCAGCTATGCAGTATGCTTGCTTCTGCAGGTCCATGCCATCGATGTCTTATTTGTTGCTTTGAGCATTTGTTCATGTCAATGGTGCCTTTGCAATGGATCTGAGCATACTTGTCCATGTCAATGATGCTTTTGTTATGATTATGAGCATTTTTGTTTTCTTAGTATTTGCTAAGTACATATAAAATGTTTTCTCATTTTATTGTCTTATGTTTCCTCCACCTGGGAGGTATGTCATGATCAAGTGAATGGCTTCAGGGAGCATGCTGTATCTGAACCGGAGATGAAAGAGAGGATGATTCGGGTTTGAAAAATGTATGCGTACTATTAGGGACGGCAATGTAATTAAATCTGGATGTAATCATTGTGTTTTTACTTCACAAATTAATGTAATAGTTCAAATATGTTGTTTGGTCATGGACATTCAGTGGTAACCAACATTTAACATGCAAGAGGTGACTGTATATAGTTAAGAGATTTTAGAGGGCAATTATTTATTCCTTTCACACACTTTGTATATAAACATTTCATGTCTTACTGGTCATATTTATTTCAGGATAGGGCGCGTAACGCGCGCCGAATGTTCTAGTGAAGTTAAAAGTAGACCACGCTTGAAGCAACAGCAACTTGATCAGACAATTGAGGGGATCAGTATACTGGTAATGACATGTTGCTAGCGGACATTAGGAGTTCTGAATGTCCAGCAGATTCACACAGTGGTTCAGTGGTTGAGCAAATGCATGCGAAAATTTGGGAGGAAAACAAAGGATTCAGAATTCAGATCAAAGATCATTAACGCAGCAGGACCGCCGGGCATGTCCACTAGCATCTTGAACGCCTCCATCATCTCCTGCGCGAGCGGGAAACCCTGCACCAGACGGCACCGACCGTCACTCCGGCGGTCTCGTGGTGACGGGCGCCTCGCGCCACGCACATGCTTGCGCGGTGCCGCGCCGGCGGGATGGCCTCCCTCCGTTGGCGCCGAGACTCCCGCCGCCCGCGCCACCGGCACGCCGCACTCAAGCGGCTCGAGGAGCGTAGGTTTTCGCGGACAAGCGAAACACGAACCAATGCCGTCCGGCGACGCGCGGCGAGGAACGCCGGAGTAAGGGGTGGACGGTACTGCATTTACCGTCCGGGGGTGGACGGTACCGTCCACCCCTTGGCCTCTCCTGGTCGTTGGATCCGCCTCGTGCGGTCAGGATCGACGATGCTTTATTCAGGTCCAGGGAGCCGCAGGCTATTGAAGCTGGAAGGATCGACGATGCTTTATCCAGGTCGATCCAGCTAGCTGGGGCGTCGTGCTTTCTGCTCCGTGGCGGTCTTTGCTCTTCACCACCAGCCGCCTCGGCCGCATTGCTGTCCTTGGTTCCCGCGCGGTGTCGCCATCAGCACACATCTTCCGTGCGCCGTGCGCGTCGTCGTCCAACCCGTCAAATGCGATGCGGGGAACGCGGGCATTGAAAGCCACGCCGCGGACCTCGCCGCCGCTACCAGCACCGCATTGGACGCTAGCATTGATGCGGCGGTCGTCCCCCGCCCTCCCGCTCCCGACCTTCTCCCGCCCTCTTCCGTCGCCGCCTCACCGTCCGCTAATCCATCGTCGCCGCCGCGTGGGACCTGCTCAAGAATCTACGACTCTGGGCTCGCCATGTGCCTCGCCAACGGCTCCACTCCGACGCCGCGCACTCGCCACGCCAACGAGCGCGCGCTCCTCAGCGTCTCGCAGCGTGCGCCCGCGCCGTCCGCTCGCATAGCACTCACTCCCGGGAGAATAGCTCCGGCATCTGACCAATGACTTGTATAAATATGTATATCATAGATCAATACGAGGTGTGCAGTTTTCAGATCCTATCTAGCTCTCCAGCTCTCACTCTCTTCATGGTATCAGAGCCCGACGGATCCTTCCTCATTAATCCGTTCGCCACAGCTTCCGCATCCTCTTCCTCTGCTGCTTCGCCATGGCATCCTACATTTTTTCATCGCTTCCTCGACTCCGACGAGGACTTGATCTTCCCAGCACGCTGCCGCCACCATCCAAACCATTAACATCCGTTCACATGTTTCTGTCCTCCTCGAATTCGAAGAATCAAACTACGGTCAGTGGCGGTGTTTCTTCGAGTCAATGCTCGGGAAATTCGGGATCACAGACCACATCCGCAACCCTCCTCCTCTGGCGCAGCACACACCTGAGTGGCGTCAAATTGACTATTGCATTGTCAATTGGATCTACACCACCATCAAGAAGCCCATCTTCGACATCGTCCACAAGCCTCATACCTCGGCGTTCACGCTTTGGGGCGACGTTGAGGCCCTGTTCAGGGACAACGAGCTTCAGCGCGTCGTTCTCTACGAGGCGGAATTCGCGAGCATTCACAGGCGACTGAGCATCACCGTCGCACCAAGCTCAAGCGCCTCGCCGACAACCTGCGCGACGTCGGCCACCCCGTCTCCGAGCCGAGTCAGGTCCTCAACCTCCTCCGCGGCCTGAATCCGCGCTACCGCCACGTCAAGCCCGTCATCAAGGAAAATCTCCACCCCATACCTTCTTTGTACGCTCTGGAGGAAGCACGGCGATCACGGCCAAGGCGCGGCGGCACAGCCCTACGCCGCGGCCACGGCGCTCCACCTGGATGCACTTCCCCAACCCGCGCCCGGCTCCGGCGACTCCGGCTCCCCATCCGGTTCCTCCGGCGGCTCCAACCGCTCAAGAAGCCCAACAAGCCACGCTCCAAGGCGGCAACACCTCCGGCTCCAGCGCCGCAGCGCCGCCGCCGCGTCTTCCCACCTCCTGACCGTCAGGATACAATCCTTGGACTGGGCTTGTCCAAGCCTGGTCCGTGCCCTTTCGTGCCCCAGGAGCTGGCGTCTTGGGCCCCAGCCGCCGTTTCAGCCCACCTCGACCATGATGGCCCAGCAACCCAACATGGTGGCCCGGCGGCAGCGGCGTCAGCGTTTGGGATCACGGTGCCTACGCCGCACTCAACGCCGCGGCGTTCAACCAGCAGATCTGCCGAGGTTCCTCCGTGGTTCTTTGATCGGTGCTTCTTCTCACATTGCTTGAGCCCGGTAACCTTCCGTTCCTTCAACCTCTTCATTCTCCTACTTCCATCGTGGTTGGCAATGGTGCCCACCTGCCGGTCTCCCACTCGGCCGTGGCCACCATTCCCACCAATTCTGCAAACATTCACCTGAATAATATTCTTGTCTCTCCTTCTATTGTGAAAAATCTTGTTTCCGTTCGCAAACTTACTCGTGACAATAATATTTCTGTGGAATTTGACCCATATGGCTTCTCCATTAAGGATCTTCCAACGGGAACGGTGATGCTCCGATGTGAGAGCTCCGGCGACCTCTACCCGCTTCGGCCGCCACAGTCCTCTGCTCTCGTCGCGTCTACCGTCTCCGTCAATCTTTGGCATGCTCACCTAGGCCATCCAGGAAATAACACTCTGCATCAGGTCTTACAGTCTTTTGATTTCCAATGTAATAAGTCTGCAGTTCATGTTTGTTCCTCCTGTCAATTGGGGAAACATGTTCGACAGCCTTTTAGCTCCTCTAGTTCAGTCACATATTTCCCTTTTCAACTTGTGCATTCGGATGTTTGGACATCACCGGTTTATAGTAATTCAGGATACAAGTCTTATCTTGTTCTCTTGGATGATTTTACCCACTACGTCTGGACCTTCCCAATTCGCAATAAGTCTGACGTCCTTCCCTACTTCAATCCTTTCATGCTTACGTTCACCCAATTTGGCCTTCCTTGCCCCTGCAAACTGACAATGGTGGTGAGTTTGATAACCACGCTCTGCTCTTTCTTCTGGTGCACAGCATTCACTTCCGTCTTTCATGCCCTCACACCTCGCAGCAAAACGGAAAGGCCGAGCGAATCCTTCGCACAATTAATGATTGTATGCGGACTTTGCTTCTTCACAGTGCAGCTCCTCCACAGTTTTGGGCCGAGCGTTATCCACTGACGTACCTCGTCAGCGCCTGCCCGTCGGCGCCACGCAGGCACACGCACTCGCACGAGCTGCTCCTCGGTGTCGCCGACTACACCAAGCTCCGTGTCTCGCTCGCTGTGCTACCCCAACCTTACCGCCACGACACCGAACAAGCTCAGTCCCCGGTCTGTCCCCTGCGTCTTCCTCGGCTACCCGGTGGATCACCGTGGCTATCGCAGCTACGAGCCCACGTCATGCCGCGTGTTCACCTCGCGCCATGTCGTGTTCGATGTTCCCTTTCCGCCGGGCTTCGACTCCTAGCACCTCGGCGCCAGATGATACAGCACCACCTCCCCTCGACGATGACGACCACCACACGCAACCAGCGCGCGCCGTCCGGTGCCACCAATCCCATCCCGCTGCCCGTCCCACGACGACGCCTTCCGGACTGTCACCAGCTACACCGTGCGCGCCTACCCACGCCGCCTCGACCACGCCGTCGTCCTCGCCAACACACGTGTCTGCAACACCTATCGCGTCACCGTCGGCCACGACTACGTCGCCGCCGCCTCATCCGACTCCCTCTGGGATGCCTTCACCAGTCCGTGCTGCACCAGCTACGCGTTCCACTCCACCACAAACGCGGTCGCCAGCCCCAGTACACTCGTCTCCGCCATCAGCACCACCCTCGGTGCCACCATCTTCTACTGGGCCCGCCGCCGTTAGCACTCCTCCTGCGGCGCCCGTGCACCCGATGGTCACCCGAGCTCGTGCTGGTGTGTTCAAGCCGAATCCGAAATATGCCATGACAAGCTCCTCGCCGATCTCTCCAGTGCCAAAGTCTGTGCGCCAGGCCCTCCAGGATCCAAACTGGCGCGCAGCCATGCAAGCCGAGTTCGACGCACTTCAAGCCAATGGCACCTGGTGCCTCGTCCCTTGACCGCCGGGCGCCCGCGTCATCACCGGGAAGTGGGTGTTCAAGGTCAAAACCAACTCCAACGGCAGCCTCGATCGCTACAAAGCTCGGTGGGTCGTTCGCGGCGACACACAACGTCCCGGTGTCGATTTTGGGGAGACCTTTTCTCCCGTCGTCAAGCCTGCGACCATACGTACCATCCTTTCCATCATCACCGCGAAGCACTAGCCAGCTAACCAACTGGATGTGTCCAATGCTTTTCTGCACGGCCATCTCGACGAAAAGGTTTTCTGTCAACAACCAACCAACGGCTTCGTCGGCCGAGTGCCGAAGTACGCCTCGTGCGCTCTCTCTACGGATGCGCCAAGCACCACGAGCATGGTTTCGTAGTTTTGTCTCGCCGTTACAACCATTGGCTTCAAGCGGACACGTTTTGACTCATCTCTCTTCCGTCTGGACGGCCACCACAGCGTACCTCTATGCGTAGCGACATAGTCTTGGCTTCCGGCGACAACTCGCTCCAAAGACCTCATCAGCGCCTACGATCGCGTTCACATTGAAGGACATGGGGCTGTCGGCTACTTCCTCGGCGCATCGGCGTCAAAGCGCACCAAGGGCGGCTTCTTCATCGCGGTCGATACCTCGACATCACGAACGGGCGGAATAATGACGAATCGGCGGCTACTTCGCGGACACCAAGCCAAAGCTATCCAGCGACGACGGCAAGCTACTTGCCGACGGGTCCTCCTACCGAAGCTTGGCGGCGCTCCAATACAGCGATCTGCGATCACCGAACGCCATCGCGGTACAACAGTGCCTTGCATATGCACGTGCCGCGTGACTGTCACTTGGCGCTGCTCAAGAGGGTACTCCACGTCAAGGGAACGCGACGTTCGGCATGCGACTTCTTCCTTCTTCTGCAGACCATCACGGCATACACGAACGGCGGGCGGGTGTCCAGATACGAGACGCTCGACGTCACGCTACTGCGTCTTCCTCGGTGAGTGTCGGGGTTCTCTACCGCCGATAGTAAATTTGTATCGATCGTGCGTCGGGCTCGGATGGTTAGCACAGAGACAACGGGATTAGACCGGTTCGGGCCTCCGAGGAGTAATACCCCACGCCCAAAGGTCGAGCGCTGTTCCCGAGCTAGGAGTGCTTGTAGTAGGGGTTACAAGCTGGTCGAGAGGGTGTCGAGCCCAAGTCCCTTGAAGTGGTGTTCGATCTTGGAGGTCTAACCTTGTAATCTTGCCCTCCTCTCCCTTTTATAGTCACAAGGGAGGCACAAGGGGAAGTAAAAAGAGCAAGTTGGTTGCTGGGATGTCCTGTCGCGCGTCTGTCATCGACGCATTGAAGTGGAGTCACTTGGTCGTGGAGGCGCCGCCGGGCCGGGCGTGGTCTTCACCGGACGCTGGCACCTCCTCCGAGTAGTTTGCTATTGTCTTAGCCCGCCCGAGTACTTGACTAGCCCGCCACGCTTGAGCCTAAGTCTAGGCCCCGAGCTCGTCAGAGGGGTGCTTGAGTGCCTCGGGCCGAGCTTGCGTGTGTGCAGTGGGAGATGATGTTGATGGATGGTCCGGCCGGCATACCAGCATTAAAGGCTCTTGTCGGGGCCAGCTTGCATGCATGGCCGCCACCGTGTTTGCATGGCTGGGAATCGCTCCCCACGCTGGTGGTGGTGCTCGCGGCTCGCCACAGCGTGTGGCCCACGCACTAGGAGCCGGGGAGAGCTCGTGCGAGGCGGAGACTTCGCGGCGGAGACTTGTGCAGGCGGAGACTCTCGTGCGGCGAGACTTGTCGGTGGAGACTTGTGGCGAGGCGGAGACTTCTCGGGGATCCTCTTGTAGGAACTGGTCGGAGATGTCCTAACCGGTCGAAGACTTGACGCCTTGCCGGTGGGTCTTGACCGGGTCCTCGGCCTCCTCGCCTTGAATCTTGGCCTTGACATTGTCAATCTTGGCCTTCACGTTGTCAACGGTGTTGGGTTACCTTGTGTTTAAGGGAGATCTTTTCGCCGTCAAAGGGGGCCCTAATCCGGGCCCTCGTCAGTAGCCCCCGAGCCTGAGGGGGAGTCAAGGAGTCGCGCTCAGGCTCAGTTGGACGATCCTGGTGTTGATGATGTTCTTCGTGTTCTCGGTGGGTGCGCGCGCGATCCGCGGATGCCCGAGCTCGTGAGTGAGTTGAAGACTCGCGGGCTTTATGTGGCGATTGTAGCCGCAGGGGGACGCCTTTGTCGGGTAGTCGTGGTCGTCGTGGTAAATGCGGGCATAGTAGTGGGCGCGGGCATTTCGGCCGATGTGACGGACGTGACCGTTCCATCATGACCGCGCGCAGCGCGCAGGTCCGACCGCGGGATCGAGGCGCGGTGAGTGGGTGCTGTTCGCCCGCGCGTGGGCGGGCTTCCGACACGGCGGGCCCGGGTTGGCGAGGGGCCGCTTTCCCTTTAAACCGCGCGGCACGGGTTCAGGACTTTGCTTTCCCATTGTCTTCTTCTGTGCCGCATCCCGCCTCCCGTGCTCTTCCGCAGCGCCACCACCTCTTGCGCCTAGCCCGCGAGACTCCGCCGCGATGTCGACGCTGCACGCTCAATGTGTCCCGCGAGCCCTGCCTCGTCCGAGGCGGGCCAGCTTCCTCCGCCACCACCGCCGTGGAGTGGAGGGTGCCCGCGACGAGTCCGCCGCCCCTCAAGGGGTTCGTGGTCTCGCTCGTGGCCTTCCACGAGCCACTCCGCCCGCCGCGGTTCATCCGCTGAGTTCTCTCGAGCACGGGCTCAACTGCAGCATCTCAACCCACAAGATCCAGCCAGATGGCGGCATTCGAGGCGATGCGAGGGTACCGGGAATCAGTGCCCATTGGCACCTTTTCCCAGATTTCTTCAAGTTCGCTTGAAGGAGGGTTCCCGGCGGCGACGATCGGCCAACCTCCTGGATGAAGCAGGCCGGGCGATGACTACATCCCGGTGTCACGACCACCGAACAGGCTGGCACAAGGGGTGGTTCTATCTCGGAACGACCCCGAAGTTCAAGGCCCGCCAGACACCGGAACTCCATCGCGAGTCGCGGAGGAACTGGTCGGAGAAGGCGAAGAGAGATCCTCGGATCACTGGGTGCCGAGGCACCCGAGGAGCCGGGATCACCGGCGAAGTCCGGGCGCAACCATGCCCGAGGAGTTGTGCCGCCGAGGCGGCCGCCGCTCGCGAGATGACGACCGCCTGGGCGGGACCGTGACCGCCCGACCCTCCCGGCCGCCGCTGAGGTCCGCCACGTGGCGCAGCGATCGAGGTCGACCTACTCGTACGGCCGTGCGCTCCCGATGCTCCCCACGAGGGACCGAAAAATTTGTGAGTCACCGTCTTCTCGATACATCTCGGTTGTTCGTGTTCTTTGTTGTGATGTTGATCTTCTGAGATCTCTGACCCGACGACTCTCTTCTTGTTGTTGCAGTTGAGGTGTGTGCACCTCGTTCGCCAAGTGCGCCTCCCGAGGAGGCGATCTTCCAACGGAACAAAGGCGACATGAAGCGCGAGCTAGCGCAACAAAGCGGATCGCCAAAGCGACAACCATACGCATCAAGAGGCGGGCGGGGCGTGGCGTCTCCTCAATGAAGATCCGTCGCCGGAGCCGTCGTGGAGGCGGCGATGGCTGCGGCGGTGGAAGCGACATGTCGGTCGTCCTCGTTCGCCTCCCGCCAAGTGTCATCATCGCGGCGGCCCGAGCGCGCGCGACAAATGTGAGCTCGAGCTCGCGACGGCTCGCCCGAGAAGGACCGGTGGTGGTCGCCCTCGCGTGGCGCCCGGAGACGGGCGCCTCGGATGAGCGGCCAAGCCGACCCCAGGCGGTCGGAGGCGGCCGGCTCCGTCGCCAACTCTTTGGCTCGGCCCACTCGGACTCCTGCGGCGGTCGGGCGGGTCGGCAGACTCGGCGTCGGCGGCGCCCGCGGGGCGGATTCGGTGCGCCCGCGCTGCGATCGTGCTTATCCGGCGGGCCGGATGTTCATGTTCCCTCGTCGTGGCGGGGCCAAGGATCAACCGGCCGTGGCGGTGGAGGATCAGCCCCGGCGGTTGGGGCGCGCCGCCCGTCGGCGGATCGAGTGGGGCAGCCCCGGTTGGCGGGCTCAAGCGACCCGGCGGGGCTCGTCGGGCCGCCCGGCGAAGAAGTCCGGGTGCGCTCAAGATGTAAGTTCTCGTCCTCGGGCCTCCATGAACTCTTCAACTTGTTTGCTTGTTAACCTTGATTCTATCTTCGTAGGCATCACGCACGGTGTGCTCGACCTCGCCCACAGCGCTTGGCCGGGCGCGGGTGCCTCGAGCCCCGTCCCGGCCTCCATGCGGGCCGCTCCGGTGCAGGTCGAGGAGGGGCTGGCCGTGGCCACCGTGGTGGAGGAATCGCCGCCCGCCGATGCCGCCGCCGCCGTCGTTGAGGAGGGGCGGACGGTCCGCGAGCGACCGCCCCCAAGCGGCGAGCCACGGCCGGTGGCGGGTGGTGAGGCGTGGTGATGGTGCGCGGATGATGGTTTGCGCCACCCGCCGGTGAGGTCGGCGCGTCAGCGCCGGCTTCCGCGCGGGCGCAGCGCGTCGAGGCGGCGGACTTGGCGTCGTCGATGCGTGGACTTCCCGGCCGGGACCATTGACCTCGGCCGCCCGAACTCCCGAGCAACGCCGGGGAGATCTTTGGAAATGGCGGCGGCGAATGTTCGCGACCGTCGATCTTGGACACCATCGCGTCGTTGCGTCGGCGCTGCGTCAATATGAGGTGCGGTGGCTCGGCGCCCCCGCGTCGGGCGGGAGGGTTCTCGAGTCGCGGCCGGCGGGTCGGTCGTGCCCCGCCATCGCCGGCGGGGAGGCATGGGCGTCCTGACCAGCGATCGCGGCCGTGCCCTGCCGTGGCGTGGTGGTGTTGTCGGAGGGCGCCGTCGCCCGGCCGTCGCCGCCGGAGGAGGTTCGTGTGCCAGCCGCGCGCCTCGAGCGGCGCCCAGGGCGCGACAAGGGCCGCCTCCCGGAGATCGAGGCGAGGAGGGCTCGGGCGCAGCTGTCGCGCGGCGGTGAGGCCGGGCCCTCGAGCTCGCCCGTGCGTGGGCGGCCGCCGAGGCGGCGGCGGCGAGGGCGGCGTGCAACACCCCTGGGCGGGTTGGCGTGGGCGCGCGTTCGATGAGTTGATCCTCCGACATCGGTAAGTTTCTTTTGAGTAACTTGTTTCTTGATTTCTGGTTCTTAGAAGTGTGGCTCATCCTTGTTCGGGGCTCGCATCGGTCGGAGGAGCCCGCGCGTCCGTGAGCTCGCGGTGGGCTCGATTGGAGATCTGCTCGTCGTGGCTCGGGTGGCGGCGCGGTGGCGGCGGGCGTCAGCGGCGTCCTTGAGGACCGCACCGCGCCCGGACGCGCGCCCGCCGGCGGGACTCGGCGTCGGTGGCTCGCCGAGCGAGTCGAGAAGCTCCGCGCCGCGTCCGAGCGCCGAGAGGCCGGGACCCCGCTTCACCACCCGCCGCTGGGGCGCCACCCAGGCTCGAGGCGGCTCGGCGGTGTCGAGTTGGGCGCGACACAGGCGCCCAGCGGATCGGCGGCGCCAGTTCTCAGTCTCAACCCGGCCGGTGGCTCAGGAGGCGCAGCGGCGAGCAAGCTGTTGGAGGACCTCGGTGAGTCGTGGTTGCTTTCTTTCTTGTCCTTTCTTGCTCTTTGTTCTATGATGCGTCGGTGCGCGTGTATGCGGGATGACCATGAAGTTGGCGGAGGCGGGCGAACACCGCCCTCAAGGTCATCGAGAAGGATGGTGCGCGGCGCTGTCGGGACTTGAGTAAGTGTCGGACCTTGGCTCTGTCTTCCCCTTTTCTGCGGACCATAACTTGTTCTGTTCATCTTCGAGAGTCAAAAGCTGGGCGATCGCGATGGCTCGGGAGCCGGCGAACCAAGCCGGGATGCCCCGGTGTGTCGGAGGTCGCGAAGACCATCGAGGACCAAGCTTGGAAGGCGATGAGCCGCGGCTATGGCGGGCTCGGCGTGTCGCTTCGCGATGGCGCCGAGGCGTTGGTCGAAGTCGGCGCCTCCCGTGCGGTCAGGAGCTTGAGTTGGTGACGGCCGTGCGGTGCAGAGTCCTCGCCATGTTCGAGTCGCACTACCTGGGCTGGCTGGCGGCGTGTGGGCCCTGGCATCTCCGGCCAGCGATCGGCGAGTGGAAGAAATGCGCCTCGCCGCGCGACATGGCCGGCCGCCTTGAAGGACACAGGCTGCTGCCACAGGATGCACGGAGGACCCGAAGCCCCGAGCCTCAAGTTAATTGTACCATATTTGTTTTATGTAATAACGAACAAGTCGTAAGGCTACAAGCGTGTAGCTAAACTTTATTCAAGTTGCATTACATCCGATCGCTTGGCAGGGGCAGCAGCGCGTAGTCGATCTTAGAAAAAGACGACCGAGCCTTACTGCGGAGCCACGGGCGTGGGGTCGAGCTCGGCCCCTCAATCGCTAAGTGCAACCACTTGTTCGCGCCCAGGAACTCGAAGGTTCGGAGGTAACTTGCGTGGTTTTGTTTGTGAAATCGTTTTGGACGAGTCGGCGGTCACTCGAATGCTTTTGAAAGAGGTCGGACGAAGACACGAGGACTCGGGAGTGTTCGCAAGTCTTCGTGCGTGGCCGCGGGCGTAAGCACTAGGAGCTTTGAGCAGCAGCGCCCTCATCACGCGGGCCGTCGTCTTTACTTTCGAGATCGAGTTTCCGTCAAAAACCTTTCGCTCGTGCGATCGGTCACGGTTGTCGGGATTTTTGAAAAATTCGTAAAAAGCGGGGGCATCGTGCCTGGGTAGCCCGGCGAGGCGTCTTTGCAGTGCAAGGCTGCTCTCAGAACGTTGTTGCAAACACATGAACACGACCAGCGATAAGTTTGAACTCAAAGACATGTGAACAAGGCATGCAACATCTATTTATTGATGTCACGAGGTTTGAACATTTACTCAAGGATAAAGCAGGCGCGGTGTTCGATGTTCCATGCGTTGGAGCGACCCTCCGTCCTCGTCTTTGGATCTTGTATGTCCCTGGTCGGAGCACCTCGTGCATGATAAACGGCCCCTCCCAGGGTGGTGATAGCTTGTGCCTGTCCTTGCTGCCTTGAACTCGTCGGAGCACAAGGTCTCCGACGTGGAACTCGCGGGGGCGCACATTGCGTTCGTGGTGGCGCCGCAGGGCCTGCTAGTACTTGGCGCATCGCAGCAGCGCTACGTCACGCGCCTCGTCGAGTTGGTCGATTGCGTCCTCGAGCGCGACTTGGTTGCCTTCCTCGGTGTAGGCACGTACTCGCAGGCTGCCGTAGTCGATGTCCGTGGGCAAGACCGCTTCGGAGCCATGCACCATGAAGAAGGGCGTGAATCCCATGGCTCGGCACGGTGTGGTACGTAGACTCCACAGTACGGACGGTAGCTCGGCCACCCATCTTGCTCGGAACTTCTTGAGTCGCTTGAAGATTCGTGGCTTCAAGCCTTGCAGGATCATGCCGTTCGCCCTCTCGACTTGCCCGTTTGTCTTCGGGTGGGCAACAGCCGACCAGTCCACCCGGATGTTGTTGTCGTCGCGAAGTTGAGAATTTCTTCCCGTGAAGCGGGTGCCGTTATCGGTGATGATCGTGTTGGGTATGCGAAGTGATAAATGATGTCGGTGAAGAATGACACCGCCTCCTCGGGCGGGCGTTGGCGATGGGTCGAGCCTCGATCCACTTGGAGAACTTGTCGGACGCCACGAGAAGGTGAGTGAAGCCCCGGCGCTTGTTGGAGTGGCCCACCATGTCGAGGTGCCGGGGCGGCGAAGGCCACGTGATGGGGATGATGCAGGCGCTGCGCGGGAGGTGAGTTTGTCGGCGTGGGCGGCACCCTTCAGCGCGTGCGATGTCCTTGGAGTCTCGCGACGTGGGCGAGAAACCTTGTCGAAAAGCCTTTCTGACAAGTGTTCTCGGACCGGCGTGGTGAGTGAGCGCGGCATGTATCTCTTAGACTCGCGCCACGGTCTTGAGGATGCACCGCATGAGTATGCGGCCCCACGCTTGTAAAGTTCGCCGTCGATGAGGACGAATGGTTTTGCTCGGCGGGCGATGCGTCGAGCCTCCGTCTGGTCGGGGGGAAGCTTCCCCTCGACTAGCCACTCAAGGATTGGAAACCGCCAGTCGGGATCTTCAAGGTTCAGCTCGGGCGGTTGATCGACCGCCATGACCTCGGGCTCTTCCTCGTTGGGTGGCTTCTCTCCCTCCGTGCGGACGGAGGGGGCATGTTGATCGCTTGCAAAGACCCCGTGAGGCATCAGGCTTCGACTGGACGCGGTCTTTGTGAGTACGTCGGCTGCTTTGTTGTAGTCGCGCAGCACGTGATGAAGCTTGAGACCGTGGAACTTGTCCTCTAGATCGCGCACGGCTTGACAGTATGCCGCCATCTTTGGGTCCACGTAGTTTTTGTCCTTCATGACCTGATCCACGACCAGCTCCGAGTCTCCCTTGATCTCGAGGCGCTTGATCCCGAGCTCGGCGGTGATTCGGAGGCCGTTGATCAGGGCTTCGTACTCAGCGGCGTTGTTCGATGCCGGGAAGTGTAGTCGTACCAAGCACTCCATGTGCACGCCAAGTGGTGAGATGAAGACAAGGCCCACTCCGGCTCCTTCCTTCATGACCGAGCCGTCGAAATACATGATCCACGTCTGTGCTCGATCGGCCGGGAGTTTGAATCTCCGTCCACTCGGCCACAAAGTCGCGAGTACTTGTGACTTGATAACCTGCGTGGTGCGTGGTGATGTTCTGTCCCATCAGCTCGGCGCCCACTTGGCGATCCTCCCTTGACCTCGGGGTTACGGATGACCTCCCGGCGGGTATTTGGACACCACCATGATGGGGTGCGCGTCGAAGTAGTGCCGGAGTTTGCGCTTGGTCATCAAGATCGCGTACTCGAGCTTTTGCATCACAGGAGTAGCGTCTCTTGGAGTCGAGAGTACCTCGGCGAAGTACACAGGCCGTTGCACTTCTGCGACCTTAGGGCTCTTCTCGCTCGACCACCGGTGCCGACCACACAGTTGTCATTGAAATGTATAGGAGCATCGGCTCTTGAGGTCGGGCGGTCGAGGATTGGAGGGCTCTTGAGCATATTCTTGAGAGAGTCGGCGCCTCTTGCGCCGGGGTCCACGTGAAGTGGTCGGACTTCTTCATGAGTTTGTGCGGCAGGCTGCGCTCAGTCGCTATGAGCGGCTCGAGCAGCCGAGCAACCGTGACACTGCTGTACACCCTTCGGGGTTCTTGATCGGCCCCATGTCCATGATGGCGAAATCTTCTCGGGGTTAGCCTCAATGCAGCGTTCGACACGACAAAGCCGAGAGCATGCCCTCGGAACCCAGCGCATTTCTCGGGGTTTAGCTTCACCCGTGTTGTCGTAACCAGCGAAGACCTCGGTGGTCGGGGACTAGGTCCCCCGTCTTTTTAGACTTGACGACGATGTCGTCGACGTACGCTTCTATGATGCGTCCAATCAACTCCCCGAAGACACATCGCATGCATCGTTGGAAAGTGGCACTGCGTTCTTGAGCCGAAGGGCATCTGCAGTAGCGATGCGTGCCGGAGTGATGAATGAAGTCGCGAGTTGGTCCGCTATGCACATCGCTATCTGGTGGTACCAGATGCGCATCGAGAAAGCAGAGGGTTTCGCACCGGTATCGAATCGACTACGATCTATGCGAGGCAAAGAAGCGGATCCTTGGGACATGCCTTGTTAAGGCTCGTGTAGTCAACACACATCCTCCATTTCTTATTCTTCTTCTTTACAAGTACAGGGTTTGCTAGCCACTCGGGGTGGAAGACTTCTCGGATGAACCCTGCACTAAGGAGCTTCATGATCTCCTCGCCGATCGCCTTGCACTTCTCGTCATTGAAGCGGCGGCTGTTTCACCGGTTTCGATCCCGGCTTGATGTTTAGCTTGTGCTCGGCAACCTCTCTCGGGATCCCCTTCATATCGAAGGGTTTCCATGCGAACACATCGAGGTTCGCTTTGAGGAAGTTGACGAGTGCACTTTCCTATTTAGGATCGAGCGCCGTCCCCGATGGGCGTCGGCACGTCGTCGAGCGACCGCATCCTTGACGTCCTTGGTGGGCTCGAAAGAGCAGGCCGCTCGCTTGGACGACTCGGGGACATCCTGGTCCTCGGATCGAGGCTCGGCGCGGAGCCTCTCGGACCGGATGATTGCCTCAGCGAACTGAAAGCATTCAGCGTCGCACTCGTATGTCTTGTGACGTAAGGCCCTACTATGATGATCCCCTTGAGACTGGGAATCTTCAGTTTAGGTACGTATAATTTGGCACGGCCATAAACTTCGCGTATGCCGGCCTCCGAGGATCGCGTGGTACGTCCCCGAGAACCCCACCACTTCGAAGGTGAGGGTTTCGGTGCGGAAGTTCCGCATGTCCCGAATGTGGCAGGCGGATCGATCTGCCCGATGGGGATGCCTCCATCCGGGTGCGACCCGTGGAATGGTGCGCAGCGGCCTCGGTGGGACCGCGGGATGCTCATGTCGTCAGCGAGCGCGCCAGAGCACGTTGATCCGCTTCCCCATCCATCGGGACCTTGTGGACCCTTTTGGACTTGAATAGGGAGCTACCACTGGTGGGTAGGATCCGGTGAGGCACGTGGTCGGGATGGTCCTCGCGGTCGAAGGTTATCGGAACCTCGACCACTTTAGATAGGGCCGCGTCGGCGTTGAAAACTTCTCGCGGATGAGCTTCTGCGCCTCGAGGGTCTTGCGAGATACCCCGAAGATCATGTGCACCGCGCCGTCTTCACTGCATGCGCCCGTGCATCGTTGTTGTCGGGGTGGCCCTCCTTCTTGGGCTGGTCGCCGTTCTTGGCTTGAGGGTGCCGTTGACATAGTTCTTCATGAGCCGCAATCCTTGAGGGTGCTTGTGAGGACCTCGTGGTGCGACGACGGCGCGTCCAGGAGCCTCTCGAAGTGGTCCTTGGACGGTGCGGGCTTGGTCGGGTTGCCCTTGGGCGCGGCGTCTTGCAGCTCTACCGCGACGAAGTTGTCATCACGGCGGCGCTTGTCGTTCTTCTTCTTCTTCTTGAAGCGCGAGGACGTCCCTTCGCCGTGGTCCACAACTTGCTTCCCCTTGCCTTGAGGGGTGTTGAGCGTCGCGGACCGCTTCCCTCGCCCAGCGTGGTTGCTCGCGATGTCGAGGAGCTCGCGGGTCGTCACGAGGCATGCGCGCGTCCGAGTCGATGGATGAGGGGCGTGCGTCATGCCGTTACGAACGCCAAGATGGCGTCATTGTCGGTCGCACCGGGGAGCTTGGTGCAGCGCTTGGAGAAGCGTCGTATGTACTCGCGGAGACTCTCTCCCACTGCGCTGCGATTGTGACTCCATTGCTGCGGGCGCATGTAGGTGCCTTGGAATTCCGGCGAAGACCGGCGTGGGTCGGTCCAGTCGTTCATCTTGTCCCACGGCAGGTGCTCGAGCCATGTCCGCGCGGAGTCGCCGAGGTAGAGCGGCAGTTCTTGATGACGAAGAGGTTGTCACTCCCGGCGTGGCGGGCGGTAGTCCTCGAGCCACATGCGGGGTTGGTGTCCCCGTCGTACCTAAGTACGTTGGTCGGAGCACGAAGCGCGAAGGGAACTTCACGTTGCGGATGCTCTGGCCAAAGGCCCGTGGACCCCTTTGGTTCGACGGTGCGGTCGCGTCGTCGTCGGCCGTGGCGCCGCGCGTCCGCGTCGTGGTGGCGTGGCGGCGCTCGCGATGGTTGTCGACGCTCTCGGCCCGTCGACGGGCCTCGATAGTGTTCCGGCGTCGCGGTTTGGGCGGCGGCTCGACCGATGCGGGCTCCGCCCCTCCCGCGGTCTCGTCTTTGGGAAGGCGGATTGATTCAGGCGGTGCAGACGGTGCTCCGGCGCGCCGCAGCGCGTGGCCGCTTCCGCTTGTTGCGCCGCCGCCTCGAGCACGCCTTGATTCTTGGCGCACTCGTCGCTCCTCGAGTCGCCGCCTCCGGGCGCATGCGGCAACACTGGCCAGCGGCAAGGTTCTGCGCCGCCGCTGAAGAGTGGCGGGGCGTCGGCGTCGGCGCGTCGGCGTTAAGCGCCCTCGTTGGCGCGTCGGTTGTTGTCGCGTCTTGCCGGCAGCGTGCGTTGTGGCGTTGTGTGCGTGGTTGCAGCGGTGACGGCGCTCGCGCCGCTGCCATTCCCTCACGGGCTGCTCCCGCAGGATATCTTGCGCGGTGTTGCCGGTCAGCGGGGCTCGGGTCGACCCCGGTTCTTGGTGAAGGAGGGCCGGCTCCTCGTCGGTGGCGCCCGCCTCCGCGAGCTCGTCGAGCCCGCGTTGGGCGTCGGCCGTGAGCGGTGGCGGCTGGCTCCGATCGGGCTCGAGCCACGCGCGTTGCACTCAGCGTGCTGCGCCGCGTGGTCCGTGTCCTCGAGTCGTCAGACCACCGGGGCGCCCGTCGCGCGAGGTTGTTGGCGTAGGCGTCACCGGGTCGTCCGGGAGGCCGGGCTGTCCATGACAGCGTGTACGCTCCATGAACTCCCCCCAAGCCAGCGGCTCGTCCCCGCTAGCTTGGAAGGCAAGGTCGGTGAGGTAGTAGGCGGCGAGCCTAAAACGCTCCTGCGTTGGGTTTGGCCCCAACATGCCGATGATGGTCTCGTCCGAGAAGCCTCGGACGAAAGCCTCGCGTCCCGCAGCCCCGTCGACATTGGGGAGGCGGCCGGGCGAGGTCGCCCGGCCGGACTCCGCCCGGCCGGTGTAGGCAGCCGAGGAGCGAGCGCAGGTGGCCCGAGTCAACGAGATCCTGCGGCCGTCCATCCGATCCGCTGAAGTTCGTCGAGATACACGATGTGCCCCTACAGCGCGCCAAGCGCCGGGGTTCTCTCACCGGCGATGAAATTTGTATCGATCGTGCGTCGGGCTCGGATGGTTAGCACAGGAGACAATGGGATTAGACTGGTTTGGGCCTCTGAGGAGTAATACCCTACGTCCAGTGTCGAGCTGCCGTGTTCCCGAGCTAGGAGTGCTTGTAGTAGGGGTTACAAGCTGGTCGGGAGAGGGTGTCAGACCCAAGTCCCTTGAAGTGGTGTTCGATCATGGAGGTCTAACCCTTTGCAGTTGCTCTCCTCTCCCTTTTATAGTCACAAGGGGAGGGGCACAAGGGGGAAGTAAAAAAGAAGTACTGTGCTTGGTTGCTGGGATGTTTCGTGCGTCATTGTCGGGACGCATTGAAGTGGAGTCGCACTACTTGGTCGTGGGAGCCGCGCGTGGCGGGCTGGTTCTCACCCCGGACGCTGGCACCTCCTCCGAGTAGTTTCTTTTGCTCTGCCCGAGTACTAGCCCGCCACGCTTGGGCCTAAGTCTAGGCTCGAGCTCGTCGTAGGGGTGCTTGAGTGCCTCGGGCTGAGCTTGCGTGTGGCAGAGTGGGAGATGATGTTGATGGGATGGGTGGCAGCGGCGAAAGACCAACATTAACTCTTGTCGGGGCCGGTGCTTGCATGACCGCCAGGTGTATTTGCATGGCGCGAGGTCGTTCCCCAGCGTGGTGGTGCTCGCTCGTCGAGGCCACGCCGGTGTGTCACGCACGATCGGGCGGTCGTCGGAGACTTCGTGCGGCGGAGACTTCGTGCGGGCGGAGACTTCTCGTGCGGCGGAGACTTGTCGGAGGACTTGAATCTTGGCCTTGACATTGTCAATCTTGGCCTTCACGTTGTCAACGGTGTCGGGTTACCTTGTGTTTAAGGGAGATCTTTTTGCCGTCAAAGGAGGCCCTAATCCGGGCCCTCGTCAGCGAGGCTCTCGTTTCTTGGTCCTCGAAGCGGCAGCCGACGGTGTCACGTTCCAGCGCGGAGGCCGAGTACCGCGGAATTGCAAATGCGGTCACGGAATGCAGTTGGCTACGCCACCTTCTGAGCGAGCTGTACATCGACGTCCCCAAGGCTACGAGTCCTCCGTCTACATGTCGAAGAACCCCGTACATCACCGCCGGACTAAACACATCGAGCTCGACATCCACTTCGTACGTGAGAAGGTCGCCCTGGGCAAACTGCGCGTTCTGCACGTGCCGAGCTCACGGCAACTGGCGGATGTCTTCACAAAGGGTCTCCCGCGGCTGTTGTTCAACGACTTCCGGGATAGTCTCGTCGTCGGTGCACCGACGTCGTGACTAAGGGGGGGTGTTAGTCGCCTGCATGAACTGGGCAACGGCATGGAATCGCCGCTCACTCTCCGGACCCGCTCTCGCCGCGTGCTGCCTCTGCTCAACGGCTCCACTCCGCGCACTCGCGTGCCTGAACGACGCGCTCCCCGCGGTCTTCGCGTAGCCACGCCCACGCCGTCCGCTCGCATAGCACTCACTCCCGGGAGAATAGCTCCGGCATCTGACCAATGACTTGTATAAATATGTATATCATAGATCAATACGAGGTGTACAGTTTTCAGATCCTATCCGGCTCTCCAGCTCTCACTCTCTTCAGACGGCCCCGCGCGAGGCGCAGCTCCCACTCGCCGACGCCGTCAGCCGCGTGCCGCCGACCACGACATCCGCGCCCGACGCGCACGCCTAAAACTCATCACTTGATGTAAATGTAACGAGCTCGAGTGGCGCGTAATTCTTCTCTCCGGACACGCAGAAGTAGAGCTGGCGCTGCCGGGCAACGCCGCGAGCTGCCCGCGGCGAGGAACGCCAGAGTCCGAGCATCCCCATGCCAGGACCACGCATGCGCTGTGCCCCGGCCAGCTGTTAAGCGGTGCCCGCCGGCATGGCCTCGGCGACGACGCCACCAGCACGTTGCACTCGCGGGACTGCAGGAAAGTGTACGTCTTCTCGCCAGACATACAGAAAACCGGCGCTCCCGGGCGCCTCCGCGAACTGCGGGCGGCGAGGGGCGCCGGGGCCGGGGGACTGGGGTGGACGGTAAATGAAATACCGTCCACCCCTTGGCCTATCTCCGTCGTTGGATCCGCCTCCTGCGGCTAGGATCGACATAAATTGTTCCAGGCAGCCGACCTGGGCTTCTTCTGCCGCCGCCCCGTCCGGCAGCGGGAACTCCGCCCGACCCGGCGCCCATGGGCAGCACGCCGGCATGCACGTGTTCGGCACGGTGGCTGGCGGCACTGTGCGCGTCCCACCGATTCGCCGCCGCCCGCACGTTCCGTTGATTCTTCCGTAAGTCACCCGGTCCAGCTCCGCCGCCGCGCCGCGCACTCGCTCGGCGCTGGCGGCTCAGCACGTCCATGGCGTCTGGCCCTCCGACCCGTACGTCTACGTGCGCGCGTGACCAGCTCCACCGCCACGGAGCACGCTGGTGCCGGACCACGCGCTCGCGACGGCGCCGAGCCGGAACACGCACTCGCCGCGCACCATATCCTGATGCCTGACGGATGGAAGGGATGGAAGGGGACAGCAGCAGATTGTAGATGAGCAGCCATGGCCAGTATGCAGTAGTTCACTGCCGAGCTCCGTCAGTTGTCCTTGATTCCTTGACTGGGATCAATATATCCCCAAGTACAATCCTAGCTACAAACCTCATCATAGAACAACGTTTTTATTGAGTTGAGTTGGTGAGCCATTCCAAGAAAGCTCAAGCCAAATGTGCTCACAACCAAGTACCAACTACTAACTATGCAGAATTGCAGATGATGAACAGAAACCAAAAGGACGAACAATTCTGCAAAGTATATATATCCCAGCTGATGCAATTCTGAATATAAAAGTAGTAATACGGGCAGGCAGGACTCGCAGATCAAGTCAGATGTCAATGTTCAGAGAAAGGATGACCGATCGATATAGAAGGCGTACAGAAAGGTGTAAATTTGCTCAAAATAAACATTACTATAGCATGTTGTGTACACTTATGAACGGCGTGGCCGACAGACCAGAGTCTGATGAAGGGGGCCGTCAGGAGCGTCAAGGCCAAGCAGTTAGCGCAAGAATGTGGGAATGGATTCGAATTAGTTGGAACTGTGGTGTGTAATCGAGTCGTGTATGTGTCAGTGTTAACCTGTAGTATAAGTTTAGAGCGTGGAAGTAGTGGAGGTAACTGGAGATTGATTACAATCTCTCCGGTTCGTATGCCAGCAGTTCAGCAAAGCAGTTTCAGTCTCGTTCCTCTGTTCCCTCCCGTCTCCCTGTGCATCACGCCCGACGCCGGCCAGGACGGCGTCGCGCGGCCGCCGTCGCCGGGAGCCTAGTCCCCGTCCCCCTTCCTTCCACACCTATAACCTCCGCAGATCGGCTTCCAACATAGCATTTGTTGGCAGTCCCTGACAAGATGATGAGTTTAACTTTATTTTATTGTGTGCCTGATCCAAGCAACAATTTATCAAATGCAGTGATGTGATGAGCTTGGTGCACACTTGCATTAGCATTGGAGTTTGTTTCTACAAAATTGTTTACAACTGGTGAAGATGAAGCAACATCAACTTGATCAGACGATTGAGTTCTGACATGCATGTTGCTAGGAGTTCTGAATGTCCGGCGGTGGTGGAGGAAAGGCATGGACGAGATTTGGGAGGAAAACAAGATTCAAAATTCAGATCAAAGGTTATGATTCACACACGTCGCAGTTTGCATTGGTATCTTTGCCGCCGGAAGAGGAAGACGACACTCGTCGCCGCCCATCATCCGGTGAGCCGGAGCCGGCCGGCATTAAAGCAGCAGGGCCGCCGGGCATGTCCGCTAGCATCTTGAACGCCTCCATCATCTCCTTGCTTGCTCCTCGGCACCCACCTGCGCGAGCGCGACACCGTGCACCGGACGGCCGCGACAGTCACTCCGGCGGCCTCGTCGAAGAGCGCCTCCCGTGCCACGCACACACGCATGCGCCAGCGCCGCGTCAGGCGGCATGGCCCGATCCCGTTAGGCGCCCGCGGGTAGGGACTCCCCAGCGACGACGCCACCGGAAAAACGCACTCGAGCGGCTCCAGGCACGCGTATGTCTTCTCGCCGGACCAGCAGAATTGGGAACCAACGCCGCCGGGCGACGCCGTGACCTGCGCGCGGCGAGGATTTACCGTCCACCCCTTGGCCTTTCCTGGTCGTTGGATCTGCCTTGTGTGACCACGATCGACGATACTTCATCCAGGGACCCGCGGGTAGTGAAGGAGACCGATTTTTTTTCTTTTCGCCCTTTTTTTAAGAATCTCACAAATGTGTTTACTCCCTCCGTTCTGAAAAACCTGACGTTTAGGACAGCGACACCGTCTCCAAAACACAACTTTGACCTCTTGTCATTATAAAATTATTTATCAAAGAGTGATATATCTATACTTTTATGAAAGTATTTTTCAAGACAAATCTATTCGTATAGTTTTCACATCTGCAAACTCAACAGCTTAAAAGTTATTGATGATTTAGAGTCTCAATGTTTGACTCAAATCTTGTCCTAAACGTCAGATTTTCCAGAACGGGGGAAGTATTTTGGAAAGATTTAAAAAAATGGACTCGAGCTCCGCGCGGTGCCGAGGTAATACGTCTCGGCGTCTTGACGCCGAGGTCGATTTGTACGCGGTACACGTGGTCCGCCGTGGCTGTCGGCGTGGGGCAAGGCTCGGCGCACTGATCTCAGGCGCCGAGCTCGGCGCATGAAACCGCACGGTGGCCGGTGTATGGCGGCATGGCTGCAAAGCTGCTTACTGCAGGCATGCAAAACCGGGCCGTGATGCATCTCCATGCATGGTGTCTCCGTTTGCGTGAGTGGGTAGAGAGAGAAATTGATAGCTAACCAAGAGGATCTGCATGCATGCCTGACGACAGTCTCCAGCAACAGAGCTGCAGCCCAATCTGCAAAAGCCCGTCTCCGCACATGAGAGAGATTGAGTCTGTTCTGAAAAAAGCTAGACGTTTCCAGCAGCGACGTGCATTGATCGCCCCTCCAGCCGCAGCGCGGCACCGACGGTTGGCTCCCGCGCCTTCCGCAGCTTTTCCTTGCAGCACGTGCGAGGCAAGCTCGGGGTCACGGCTCGCGCTCCCCTCCACCACGGCCCTTCGCCTCGAGCACACGCAGTGCTGCGCCGGCCCTACCCCCAACCCCCACAGCACCACCCCTATCCTGCATCTCCTCCCCACACCGTTGCTGCCCCAGTCGTGCCCCTCCTCCCCACGGTGTCGCCCCGGTCCTGGCCCTCTTCCCCACGCCCGACCTTGGCCCTCCTCCCCACGCCGCAACTTTCTCCGCACAACCCGAGTACGGATCCAGCAACGAGTTAGGATTGGAGGTACTGTTGGTCACCGCTGATTTTCTCCTCGTCTTGCTTCACGGATGCTTTCCTAAAATTAATTGTTGCTCTTGATTTCTTAGTTGTGCTGTAGGAGGTTGTAGCAATGTCTTGGTTTCGGCAATTGCTGAATAGGGACAGGGTTAGGTACGATGATGAGGTTGTGGCAGCTACTATCATGGTTCAATTAATTGTAGAGGAAGAAGAATCGAAGCCGAGAAGAGGTTCTGTGATTGGGAGGCAAGTGGTTCCTCGAGATAGGTACTGTGGTCATTACCACTTAATGACAGACTATTTTGTCTCCAATCCTGTTTATGGTGATGATTTCTTTCGTCGTAGGTATGTCGCTATAATTTTGAGTTGTATATATATGGTTTCGGAGATGTTGGAGTGGACATTATTCATTTTTATGTACCCATGGTTTCAGGTTTGGAATGACCAAGAGGATGTTTTTGGACATTGCCACCGCTGTGGAGCAACATGATAACTATTTTGTTCAGAAATACAATTCTGCTCGGGAACTTGGCTTTTCACATTTGCAAAAGGTAACAACTGCATTGAGAATGTTAGCATATGGTGGACCTGCTGATGCTTTAGATGAGTATTTTCGGATGGTTGAGTCAACAGTTTTAGAGTCAGTTAGACACTTCATTAGGGCAATTGTTGAAATCTATGGTCCTAGATACTTGAGGGCACCTAATGAAGAGGAAATCACTGCACTTTTGCAAATTGCTGAGGCTTGTGGATTTCCCAGAATGGTAGGGAGTATTGATTGTATGCACTGGCTATGGGAGAAATGTCCAGTACCTTTGCATGGTCAATTTCGGGGGCATAAAATCCACAGAACTTGGATGTGTCCCTCTGATTTTTCTCCCAACGGTGTATCAAACTAGCTTTGGTACGCTCAGAGGGCATCGTCTTGTGGTCATGGTAGTACTGAGTAATCCGTTCCCAATACGCCCCCATTAGCTGGTTGCACCCAGCAGTGGGATCCTTGCTGACATTAATGTACGTCGAGCACAACAATTCATCCTCGCTGATTGAAATTTTTTTTTGTCCCTTCTAGGAACTTTCTTCACATTGGTCACCCTACGAGATGGCCCAGACTGAGCAACTTGTGGTGGGACAACCTCAACTGGTGCGCCCCATTCTCAAATTCTGTAGGAAAACATCCCTGCACACATACACTTCATGGTTGGCAATTGAAACGTGAATGAAAAAAACTGAATAATTGATGGTTGCCTCAGATTATACCTCAGTTTCCTGGCTCTGTTCATCAAATATTTCAATACATGGAGTGTAAGTGAAGCCTTCACCGGATCCGTCTTCTTTCCATGAACTATCCATGTCAAGTTCAGGCCTTCCATGCATAGGCAATGCAAAGGTTAATTAAATCACACACATGTCTTCATCACATAAAGTACAGAGGTTCATAAAGCACAGCCAACAGCCCAACACACATTTGCTTAATCTTCACATAAAGTACAAAGATGCATATGTTCATGTCTGAACCAGCAGCCACTGATTCACATGCTCAAATGGAATTGAAATTGTACATTTGTCAATTAATTGCTAGCAGGAACTCCTGAGCTTTTGCAGGCATATAACACTATAACTCTATCTTGCTTCCGTACATATCTACGGCCTACACATTTACAAATTACAAGACATCAAGAGCATGTCCATTCCAATCTGAATGAAATCCTCTAGCTGAACTACTTTGGTTACTGATCATTTGTTTGTATTTATATATAAACTTTGTGCAGTGAAACTTTACATGCAGGATGGCAGCAAGACATGGTTCAATCTCGTCCAAAACTTTGTGCAGTGAAAAACAAGACATGGTTCAACAAATCTTTACATACAGGATGGCAGCAAAGATCGAATTTGGCAGCAAATTTCTAGTGCATTCAGCACCACTGCATACCCCTGGATCTACCCAAATCCTACAACCATAAGCAACCAATGAATACAAGAAGAATCGGCCAGCCACTCACCGGAATTGAGCCTCCCCAGGGGAGATGAGGCTCGCTGGTGCCCGGATCTGGTGCGGAGGGTGCAGGAGGCAGCTGTCGGGGGAGCAAACGACGGCCGCGGGAGCAACGTCGACCCAATGGGGCGGCAGCGGGAGTGAGAGCAAAAGGCGACCAGCGGCAAAGCATGAGGCGGCCGCCCGGACTTCCCTGGGCGGCCCGGCTTTAGACTAGAGGAGGACGCCTGGAGGAAGGAAGGTGCACCGCGCAATCCCCGGCCTGAACTCCTCGGCGCGGTCGATGGAGGAGGACCGAGGACAGCCAGAGGAAGGAGGTGGCGGGGCGCCGCGGGGTGGCCGGGCGGCGGAGGTCGCCTGTGGGCAAACGCGTCGCGAGGACAGACGCGAGGTGGGTGGAGGAGAACGTTTGGTTTGAAGAAAGGAGAGAGAATTTTATTTCAAAAAAGAAAGGAGAGAGAATCCCGAATATGGGGCACGAACGAACACCGGCTACAAACTGCAAAATGTGATACAGTTATTGCTGGAGCCTCTACAGTTCGGTTCGGTTCTGTATTTTAAACATGCAGACTCACGTGAAGACACCGCTGGAGACGGTCTAATGCCTGTCCTCCCAAACAAGGCCAGGAAGAGGACGTGAACACAACAATAATTAGCGTGGGACCCGCACATGTGGTGGTGGTCATGAGTTTGGCGGCACCGGTCAACAAATCAACATTGCGATGTTGCAGACCTGCAGTGCTGTTGCTGCTTGTGTCAAGTTGGTCACGGACAGAGCACGGCAGCGTGGCCGCATAAGCAAACCGTCACCACGTCTGCTGCAACATATATAGAGACCTCGCGTAAAAAATAATGACGTCATTTTTTGAAATCTTTCCAAAAATAGTGTATTTGTGAGAATATTTTGTGAAAAGGGTCAAAAAAGAAAAAAAAAGTCGGTGATTGCTCCAGCGGCCTTTGCTCCTCACCACCAGCCGGCCCGGACGCTCTGATGCCGCGCTGGTTCCTGCGCCATCCGTCGGCGAGCTCGCGCGGCGTCGCCACTCGCCATCAGCACGCATCGCCCTGCGCGCCGCCGTCCAACCCGTCCGTATGCTCGGGAGCACGCGTGTTGCCGTCAAGAAAAATCGCCGCATTAGTAGTAGTGTCACCATTTATATTTAATTAACACACAACTTAACCATGGATGTCTAATTAAGGCACTACTCGTCCACGTTAAACCACTTTCACACAACCACAACATTTCTGATCACAAAAGGAAACACGGTTACAACAGCAACACTCTGATTCTGATCACTACATCTTTCTTGGAAAATAAACTAAGAACATAATCCATACTACTACTAGCTTAGCTAGCTAGCCAGCCGTGGTTTACCTTATTATTAATTCTCGCTCTCGGCTCGGGAGAGTGACCGCCGGCGTTCATCAGTGCAGCAAGCACGCTCGAGGCGACGAGCTCTGCGTAGCTGCTGCTGCCGTAGGAGAACGAGGACGAGGACCCGTTGCCGCCGTCCAACAGGAGGAGGCTGTGGCGGTCGCTGCAGAACCACCTGGGCCAGCTGCTGAACCCTTGGGCTTTGCCGGTGATGGAAAAGTAGCGCTGGTCAGCTATTACCACCAACCTGATCTTGTCACCGCCGCTAGTCTCCATGCCGATGAGGATGTAGCCGGCCTCCTGCTCGTCGTCGTCGGCCGCCGTAGTATCCAGCAGCACACTTAACTTGTTCCAGAGGCCCTCTGCGCCGGAATGGGGCTGGGGCTGGGGCTGGGGCTCTGCGCCGGAATGGGGCTCGGGGAGGAGGACGAAGCGGCGGCGCGTGCCGCTGCCGCCCTCCTCTCGGCGCGCGCGGACGGGGGAGTAGAACCAGTGGCCGGACCGGTTGGCGTAGCCTGTGACGCCGGAGAGTAGACCGGACCTCTGGTCGGATAGTACCCTGATCTCTTCGCCGGCGTCCTTGTTGTGGAAGGCGGCCAGCATGAAGGGCTCGTCGGCACGCGGATGGCATTGCTCTTGCTTCTCCTCCGCTGCTGCAGCTGCAACTGCTGCAACATCGTCGCCGTCGTCGTCGCCGCCGCAGCTGGCGCTGGCAGCAACGAGGACAAGCGTGAGGAAGAGGAGAGCGGCAAGAGAAGAAGAACGTAGTACCCCCTCCATGGCCGCCATATGGAATATGGATCAGCTAGCTAGCTAGTGTTTTGTTTGAGCAGAAGCTAGCTGTAGGAGCATGCTGTATATGTATAGGGTGTAGCAAAGTGGTAACCGGACACAACACGCATGTCGCATTGGGTAACTGCAACACTAGTAGTAGTGATATGATCGAGTTGGATCGAGCATGCAAAAGAGCAATGATGTACGTGCCCATCAGCATCAGAAATGCACATGCACTGGGTAGACCGGCCGGCAGAACGCATGGGACGACCATGCATGCAAAAGGTTCCTGGGGTATCATTTCTGTTAGCAGCAGCAGGGTAGTTGGGGAAGAATAGAGTAGGAATCAGGAACTAGAAGAATAGGGAAGAGGAAGAACAGAGAGAAAGGCAGCAGCCATTGCCGTCAGGAGGAAGAAGGATAGTAGTATTTGTTCTATTACAACAAATAGGGAAGAAGGCTTGCAAGAATCTGAGCATCAGAAATAGGGCAATGCTGAGCAACCCAACAGTATTGGAACGAACTGAAGGAACTCATCAGTTGATAGGAACAGGCAGGTTCTTTCCACCTTGGAGCTGTCTTGCTGAGCTTGCAAGAGTCGTAGCATCATCAGTAATAGCACCATGGTAATCAGTCATATAGTATTCGAATGGAAGGAACTCATTAAGTATCACCACTTACATCCACTGATTAGAAATATTGACAGCTCCACGCCTCCACAATCACAGCAGTCAGGCAGCAGCTACAATACTACACATGTCGTTGACGTATCCAACTTGGGATTATCAGCAGTGTCAGTGGTGATAGCTTCACTGAAAGAGCATGCAACCTGAAGAACTGACTGATTCATCTGGAAATTGTTAGTTGAACAGAAGATCATAAAGCCACAGATCTATCTTTTGCCACCAGGTGAAATTAACCATTTCAAAGTGCCAAATGTGGATTTTATTGACAAAACAGCAACTACTCATGTAAAACCACATCTGATACATCCAGAAGAACTTCCACTTGACTGGATCATAATGACAATTAAATAACAGCCAACACACATCTACCCAAGATATAAATGATAAGTTGATAAATAACAGATCAGAAACATAGTTGTGAATTTCCAGTGTGGAGCTTGCTAACAAGAACCAGAACTCAAGAGCACCAATCACCAAAATAACTTGCAAAGTATATTGTGAGACCATTAACTTGAAGTAATGCAGGTTTGAAATCCAACTGAAAGTAAGGACTTAACATGAACCGTTTGACAAGCAACCATTGCGCTGCCGAGGCCGCAGAAGCAGAGGATGAAAGCGCTGCGCTTCTTCCCGGCGACATACTGAGGTGAACGATGGCAAAACTGACAGAAGGCAAAAATATGGTAGAAAGCTATAACGTTGCATCTTTTGATGCTAGCTATCTCACAGTCGATATTTTGATGGTATATATCCAAACATGAGTCCTTTTGTTTGATGCTAAGAATCCAATTTTACCTTTCATAATCCGAGATTTCTGGGCGTATAAAATGGTCAAAGATCTCTTGAACATTACTCTAGCATTTGTTGGCAGACCCTGACAAGATGATGAGTTGAATGTTGAACCTTTTTCTTTTTGTGCCTGACAAGCAACAATTTATCAAATGCAGCGATGTGATGAGCTTGGTGTACACTGAATTTATGGACATCTCGACCTACTAGCTACTTGCATTGGCATTAGAGTTTGTTCATACAAAAATGTTCAGAACAGGTGAAAAAGATGATACAACGTGTTCTTGAAGTTAATTCTGAAAGTCAGGCGGATTCATGCAGTGGTTGAGGAAAGACATGGGCGAAATCTGGGAGGAAAACAAGGATTCAAAATTCATATCAAAGATTGTCATTCACGCATGTCGCAGAGTTTGCATTGGTATCTCAGCCGCCGGAAGTGGAAGCCGACGCTCGTCGCCGCCCATCATCCGTCGAGCCGGAGCCGGCCGGCATTAACGCAGCATGGCCGGCGGGCATGTCCGCTCTCGTATTGAACGCATCCATCATCTCCTTGCCCGCTCCTCGGCACCCACCCCCCGCGCGCAACACCCTACACCGGACGGCCGCGACAGTCACTCCGGCAGCCTCGTCGAAGAGCCACCACCCGCGCCACGCACACGCATGAGCCGGCACCGCCAATGGCGCGCCGCGCTAGGTGGCATGCATGGCCCGTCCCCCGTTGAGCGCCAGCGGACAGGGACTCCCCGGCAACGACGCCACCGGCATGCCGCATTCGAGCGGCTCCAGGAACGCGTAGATCTTCTCACCGGACAAGCAGAAACGCGAACCAACGCCACCGGGCGACGCCGCAAGTTGTGCGCGGCGAGGAACGCCGGAGTCGGAGGGTGGACGGTATTCCCGTTACCCCTTGGCCTTCCCTGGTCGTTGGATCCGCCTCGTGCGGCCACGATCGACGATGCTTCATCCAGGGACTCGCGGGCGGTGGAAAGGCAAGCTGGCTGGGCCACTGGGGACGTCGTGCTCTCTGCTCCGGCGGGCCTTTGTTCTTCACCACCATCCGGCCCGGCCGCATTGCTTTGCGTCGGCATCAGCACCCATCGCCCGCGTGCGGCGCGCGCCGCCGTCCAACCCGTCCGTATGCGCGGGAGCACGTGGGCACTGAAAGCCACGCCGCCGACCTCACCGTCGCCACCCGCGCCACAGCGGACGTCGGCATTGATGCGGCGGCGTTCCTTGCCGTCCTGCTCCCAACCTATTCGCTACACCGTCGCGCTCCGTCGCCGCGTTGGACCTGCTCAAGAGCCTCCAACCCCCACCCTGACTGACCCCTCGTCCTCGTGGGTCCCGCGCGGGGTGCTACTCCGCTCGCCGACGCCGTCTGCCGCTGACCACGTCGTCCGCGGCGACCCGCGCACGTCTGAAACTCCCACGTGAAGGCCACTGACGTCGTCACGTCGCGACCGCCAATCAGGGAGAGTTGCAGATGCTTATGAGATGTTTGATTATCGTGCCATTGAGACCAAGAGTTTCAGAGAGACTACGTCGTATTCGGAGCTTGAGAACTCAACTCACTCCACTGTTGCCGTCGTCGCACACTCCAACCATCCCGCACCACGCACACGCCTGCGCCTCGTGCGGTGACGCGCCATGCCGCCGGTGAAGCGCAGCGGGTAGGGTCACAAGGATTTCCGGCGACGACACCATCAGCACACCACGCTCAAGTTGCTGCAGGAACGCGTAATTCTTCTCGCCGGACACGCGGAACGAGAGCCGGCGCTTACGGGCGAGCTGCCTGCGGCGACGAACGCCGAAGTCCGAGCATCCCAGTGCCATGAGACCACGAATGCGCTGCGCGCCACGCCGTGCCGCATGGTCCGGCTCAGTTAAGTGGTGCCCGCGGGCGGCGGGTACGTCCCTCACCGGCGACGAAGCGACCAGCACACTGCACGCTGCACTCGTAGGACTGAAGGAACGTTTGAGTGTTCTCGCCGGACACACAAAACGTTAACCGACACTTCCGGGCGCCTCCGCGAGCTGCGCGCGGCGAGGGACGTACCCGCCCGCGCCGCTCGTCGCTGGTCCAACCCGGCCGCCGCGCCGCTCAATCGCTAGGCGCTGGCGAGTCAGCACGCCCAGGTCGCGGCATTGCCGGAAGTGTACCAGCGACGCCGTGGACATTGCCGGCACACACGAGGCCTTCTCCGACCCGTACTTCTACGTGCGCGCGCGGTCAGCGCTACAGTGCACGTTGGTGCCGGACCGCGGGCTACGTTGCGACGGCCCGACGGCCCGCCGCGCACCATATATATCCTGCTGCACTGCAGTGGCCTACTGAATACCGGCCATGGCGTCTCATCTTCCAGCTGCTGCTGTCTCCTCCTGAAGGCTGCACTCCAGGCCTCCAGCCCCGTCTGTTGTCCTTGAGACCTTGACTGGGATCGATCTATCTCCAAGTACACTACAAAGCTCAAAATCGAACAATGTTTCGAGTTGGCGTGCCATTCTCCAAATGCGCTGCCTACTGTGCTCACAACCAAGTATTTAACTTTTAGTGCGAGGGTTTACCGACAGGAGCCAAGAGCTTGCGCGTGAGTGTGATTATTTTTATTTATTTTTCTAGACTTGTCCGGCTAGCCGGCTGTAATTCTCTTCTTTATCAATGAAATAGGCACTATCTTGTGCCCGTTCGTTAAAAAAAAAAGCAACTAAGTACCAACCAACTATGCAGAATTGCAGATGAAGAACAGAAACAAAAAGGGATGAAAACATGCTTCCGACAGCAACGGTATATAAAGTAGTAATACCGGCAGGCAGGACTCCCAGATCAGTCAGATGTTAATGTTCAGAGAAAGGATGACTGATCGATAGAGAAGGCGCGTAAACATATTCGAAATATATCAAATCTGTTTGCTCAAAGTATACCAATACAGATCAGTCAGATCGATGGTTCTCCCCTTCTTCATTGTTATTTTTCTTGCCCTTTGAAATCAGCATTGGTGCATTTAAATGAATTTTAATCAACACAAAAAGGAAAATTGCATCCCTAGGCAGTACATAATCTGGCATCCTAAAAGATCCGTTCTTTTCCTAATAATAATGCCTTGTCTCTATACCTACAAACAGATTGATGGAGCAAGATCTTTTACTTCAGCAAAGTATATATTATTCTGCGCAATCAGATCCTAATGATCTCAAGATCATGGATAGAACCCTAGCTTATACGTTTGATCAGGTGGCATTCGTCGTCGCATCTAGATGTTGGCCTTCTTCTTCCGTCGTCGCAGTTACAGGAGGTGCTGGCGGGCACTCCGGTTGGCAGATGGGGCAATGTGCCCGGCAGTCAGCCAACTTATCATAGCATACTGGTCCAGGAGGCTTCTGGCAGCAGTAGCAGATGTCGTCGCCATGGACGCCATGGCAGTAGCATTTCACTGTGCAGAAGATCAGCTTCAGCTTGCTCTCTTCATCGCCTGCTGCGACGACGGCGCTTGGGCATTGGATCTCGGAGTGGTAGGCGGTTGTGTTGCCCGCAGTACCAGTTAGGAAAACTCCCCTTGTGCGCCCAACCTTCTCGAGCAGCTGATCAGAACGACCTGTAAATTTTTTTGCGTTTCGATCGTCACCTTATTTGTATATACGATAGCACATATAAATAATACACATAAATTTTGTTCGCGATTTAATAAGAAGAACAAGATTAAAGATGCATGTTATATACTTACATTGAGCAGACGATGCTAGGCATCCGAGGAGAATAGCGAGACATTTGACAACCACATATAGAAAGCTGCCGCCGCCGCCATGGTTGCTGCCCTTCATGCTGTTTGTATCTTTACGACTGAACTAAAGCCTTTGTTTGAGCGAGGTCAGATTGGAATTTGTTGAGCAATGGCCTGACTCCTCAGCACACAGCATATATATAAAGAGAGTAAACTAGTCTTCCCAGTAGATGTTTTCATTTCATTTGACTAATATGGAAATTAGTCATGGATTAGATATCAAGAGAAGATTACATTTATGAACATTAATTATTGCTATACAAAATTTATGGTGCATATTCTCTCCATCCTAAAGTATTACTACATATATAAGACGTTCTGCCAATGTACCTGGGCAACTATCCGTCCATGTACACAGCCAAAATACCTTGGAGGGAGTATATGAGAATCATTCTTTGATTTGGTGTGTATGGTATGTCATCAATATGTGACGTGTGGTACTTATTCTTCGCAATCTGCCAGATCATATTGTCATGGACACAATTAATTAACAAATAGGCAAACATGTTACAAGATTTTTTTAGTGGAACATGCATGTTAAAAGATTTGGGGATAAAAGATACCCTTATATGTCATGAAGTTTTTATTGTATCGGGAAACATTCCACCAATGCAAATTGACAAGTCCATGTTGTAAATTTACCTAAGCATTTTGATTGAAAGCATCTACTTAGTCTAGGCCTCTAATGATTCAATTTTGGTGATCAATATAATCATGAGATCATTGTGATTAATGTGTTCTTTGATTAAAGGTATGTTAGTTTTTTTTTTGAGGTCACGGTGGCCAAAGTTCATGAGACTTGTGATAGTAGAGTTCTAAGTATAGTTTGGAGTTGAAAGACACACATAGATTACCTTCTAGCTTGTTCATTTGTGTTTTTTTTCGAATACGCATGAGAGTTGCATATCATTGTATTAAGAAGGAAATCATTGTACGGTTACAACGCGCGGCCGTAGCATGCGCCCAGCTCAAGAGCGGATATTACATAGACGCATAACCGGGTCGACTCGGGGACACATTGGAAGACTACTCGCTAAACAAACAACCTAATGTCATCACACCGAGCCCTAGCTATGAGCCCGCGGACGTTCCAAAATAGAATGTGTTAGAGTGGCGCAGCGGAATCCGGCCCGGCCCGCTATACCCACGAGCCGGCACCCCATCAGGCCTTAGGTCCACCGGAGCCCACAACAACAGGCCATGAGCCTAACTCAACCCAAAAGACTAGCCTGATGGGTGAGGACTGCCCCCACCTATATGTTGTGCTCCCCCGCCATTAATTTCCGATGTGGGACTAAACCCAACAATCTCCCCCGTCACACATTGGGCCCAACTCTTCCATCACAACCATCCGTGTGATCTCCCGAAGACGTTATCCAGGCCTCGAGTCCAACTCTCCAGTCACAACCATCCGTGTGACCATCCGGAGACGTTCACGGGCTCCCCCGTCACCATGTGACCCGGAGATGTTTTCCCAGGTTTTTCCGACCTTCGGCTCTGATACCACTTGTTAGAATCAAAGCGCGGAAGCGATAACCCCAAGAACGCAAAACCAAATCGCAAGATCACACAAACGAGAACAACACCGAGGCACAATGTTTTTTAACGAGGTTCGGCCATGTGCCTACATCCTCGGGGCATGACTACGGGCGCTCCTCCCCATCAACAGCAGCACGGCATCCGGCACCACTGCGGCAACGCCGCCGCCCACACCAGCCGCCAAGTCGTCTCACGGTTACAACGGTAGTGCCCTCGTATTTATGGGCTGTAGGGATACAAAGTACGACCGAGACTCTACCCCTATCCTACCAAATTACAACTCAAGTCCAACTGTAACCGAACTGTACACATATTCGACACATATCTAACAGAATGTTGATGTTATCCATTTGGCGATAACAACCTATGCAGCGACAGCGTGGTGCGGCTGGATCAAATGGCGATCCCAGCCTCCAGGAGCCTGCCGGACGACTTCCGTAGAGGAAACATGTCGAGCACGTTGTCGGCGTGGCCACAGGTGAGTCCCGAAGTGAGGGCATTGTTCAGTTCGACCTTGGCCTTGGCCTCGTCGGAGGAGAAGTCGAATCGGCGCATGAGCAGAACCTCACCGCGTCGAGCGATCGGAATCTTGGACAGCTTGTTGTTGGCGAGGTGGGAGCTGCTCTGCCGGTAGAGGCTGCGTCGTGGGTGAGCGGGCCGGGCCGCGCGGTCGATGTGGCGCGCTTCAGCAGCGGGGAGGGGGCTTTCTTCTGATCTTCAGAGAACCGTGAGGTGCCGTGCAGCTGAGCTTGGTGGGCTGGCATCGAGGCCGCTGAGCCCCGACTCGAGATGGGGCCCGCCACTGGCGATCAGCGGTAGCTAGGATGTCATGATAGGGTGGTCCAACTTAACAAAAATTAGATGTCGTTTGTTCGCTAGGAGATACGAAGGCCTGAGCCATGGAGGAAGCACTTGTTTCCTCAACACCATAGTTGAGCAAAGCACTCATCATCAAAAGAAAGAAGTGCATGAAACAGATGCTAGCCAAATTACTAGGAGGCAATGAGCTTTGGGCCAAAATTTCAGGGTGGTCCCTGGCCCACACGAGCCACCCTGTAGCTCCACCCCTGCCACCTGGGAGACAAACGGCCCATCAAAGCCTTATGGCCCATCAGGAGAAGGAGGCCCATCCGTCGGGGAAATTTGTGTTAGTCTCAGGATTCCTACACACCGGATGATCTGGTGATGTTCACACTGTATGCTTGCGATGTCCTACAATAAATAGCTGCTAATTGAGAAGTCATTTGGACTGCGATCGTCTGATGTTCCTGTGATCGGCTTTTTGTCTCTAAACTTATTCTCCTGTTAAAACAAAAGAAATTGTGAAACTCAGTGAATCGTTTAAGGGCTGGATCTTACTTCACCATCTTATTTCTTTCTAGTTCACTTCATATCTACACACTGAAAATAAGAGCAAGTTTTTTAAGTAGAGTGATTTTCGTGTTCGTAAATAATAAAGGTATAGTGAATTATTACCGAGTACATCTCTTGATCTTACTTTATATCAAATGATGTTGTTTGCTTATTGCTCTCAGCAAGTAGCACTGCCTTTACGGCTTGATGTTTTATTCTTGATGAGAGGTCCAATCAAGGACGAGCTTGTGGAATACCAAAGAAGTTGTTTGGAACATGCATGGGCGAATTTCTCACCCCCGGCCCTTACCCTTTCTCATGGACATATTTATCCTTCCAAGTTTCCTACCGACAAATTTGATGAACTTCTTAAGCTATGTCCAAAAAATAAAAAACTGGAAACTTGATGTACAACTCCAAGAGCCTCTTTAAAAATCACTAGTTAAAATCATGATTTTGCTAGTATGTAAAATGAAATAGCTAGCAAAACGTTGATAAAATCCAACAGACTAGCTAAAATCAACTCTCCATATGCTCCACCGCCAGTGGGTCTCACCTGTCATACTCATGTACGAGGGGATAGCTAGCGGGACTGGCTAGCCAAAGATGGCTAGCGAAGCCCCCGGTTTAGCTAGCGGAGGATAGCAAGGACAAGTTTAGCTAGTCTATTGGATTGAGGTTTTGGACAAAATTACCATTTTTTAGGTAGTTAAGCCGTGATAGCTAGTCTCTTGGAGTTACTTGCCAGGATGCACTCCTAATTCCTAAAAACACCCAACCATGCTAGAACCAATAAAGATAAGGCATGCTAGAAAAATTAGAACCAAACAAATTAGAACCAAAAAACTAGAAAAATATCTGTGGCAGAGACGCAGACAGAACTCATGCTTGCCGGCAGAGACCAAATGTTAAGCACGGTGATAACTATTATTTCATAACGATATGATTTTAAGGTCATATCCAATGTCACTAACAATGATCATGCAAATGAAGAACCCGGCGCGGGCGGGCATTTGGGGTTGCAGATGGGGCAGTTGGCCTGGCAGTCGCTCAGCTGGTCGTAACATACCGGTCCTCCGCTACTGCTCAGCTGGCAGCAGTAGCACACGTCGTGGTTCCCATGGCAGTAGCATTTCACCGTGCAAAATATAACCGTCAGCTTCTTCGTGCCCTTGATGTTATCGTCACCTCCCACTCCCACCACAGCTGCTGGGCACATGATCTTGGTCTGGTAGCCGCCGCCGCCGCCGCTGGCCTGACTGCTAGCATTCAGATACAGTCCCATTGTGGTGTGCATGGCCTGCTGCTTGATCGGCGGCTGAGAAGAAGAACGGCCTGCATGTGTGTGAATATAACTCATTACATGTAGAATTTATCGGATCTGGATTGAAAAGATTTGCAAGAAGATCGAGAAGATGTATGTATATATAATATAAATGTATATATGGAACTACTTACATTGTGCAGGCCGTGCTTGGCATCCAAAGAGAACGGCGAACAAGCAGATGGCCGCCACATATGCGAAGCTGCTGCCACCACCGCCGCCATTGCGGCCCTTCATATTTGGTACGGTGGCGGCCGGCTAGCCCCCTCGATCTCTTCCGCTAGCTATGAACAAATGGCCTCTCCCCCTCTGCGCATCGATCAGTATATAAAATGAGATGCGTTGACTAGTTGACTTGGAAAGGAATAACAGATGATTAGATGCAGAAAAGTAGAGAGATTTATGGACATTAATTGATTGCTACCTATACGTGATGGATATTGTGCTAGATATGGTATAACAGCCATTACTTTTGTTTTGGTAAATTATTTTTTTAGCACATTTGTTTTGGTAAATTATTATGCATTAATAGGAGATAAAATAACCCATGCATCTATGTCGAAAAATAGTATTTTTATAATGAAACAGGGAGGGGATTTCCCTACTCGTTATATATTCCCTCCGTTCCCTAACGAATGCAATCTTAGCATTTGAAAAAAATCTCACAAAAAATGCAATTCTAAAAAATAGATCTAATTACTTGCTTAATTAAGTAATCAGATCAGATCTGTATGTCAAAACTTACTGCATGTGGCTAAAAAATAGGAGTACCAAAGTCTTTTTCGCCACCACTAATCTGTCTTAGAAAAATTAGAATTGTACTTTTTATGGGATGGAGGGAGTATTAATAATAAATAAAAAGGTTATATGTACAAAGCCAAAAAATATTACAACTGACAGAGCCAAAAGCCTACTATATATATTAGAAACTTTTTTTTTGATAAGAACCATGATATATTAATTAACATCACAAAGCTGATAAGTGGGTAAGGTTTACCCAGTGTATAAGATCAAGAGCATTATGGGCCGCACAATAGCAGTTTACAATTTCACCTGTAGCTCTATGCAGAGGATTCCTAGCCTGTGAAGCAAGAACATGCTCGATGGATAACCATAGCAAACTCTTTTATGAAGATTTCTTTTCTTCTTGAACAGTTGGAATCTGATCGAAAAATACTCTATGCGCATATGGCTAGCTGCCCACCATCCGAACAAAATAAACGAGAGCATTAGGCTCCCCACGCCAATAGGGAGCATCGTGATAGGGTGTGATCCTGTGTAGGGTGGATGTTTTTGGAAGGTTGATGGGAGGTAAGATGTTTAAAGATTCTTTGGATGATGCATGATTTGCTTGCTCATTGGCTAGAACTATAACTACGAGGTAGGTTTAGTTAGAGCAACTCCAACAGTTCCCCATCCTAAGTTGCCATTGTTATTTTTTTGCAAAAACAGAAAAAATTTTCTCCAACAGTTCCCCATCTCAGGTTGCTATTTATCCCAAGTTGGGAAAAACCCACTCTGCACGCGCATATATGCACGCAGCAATCCGCGGCGCATCCTCCCGTATTAGAAGAGGTGGAAGGGTATAAAAATAATTTTGCCAGATTCTCGATTTAAGTTTTCAAGAGGTGGAAAGGTACAAATATAATTTTGTTTTCTCTCGGAGTTCTCGATGTAAGTTAGATCTGGATTTGGCAAGTGGATTATGCCAAACTGTTGGAGATGGACTCTTTTTTTACTTGGCATATCTTTTTACAAGTTGGCAAAACACAAAATTTGCTAAGTAAGAGCATCTCCAAGAGTTTGCCAAATTTTATTTGGTAAATCTTGTGTTTTGCCAACTTTTAAAACGATATGCCAAGTAAAAAAAGAGTTCATCTCCAACAGTTTGGCATAATTGACTTGCCAAACCCAGATCTAACTTACATCAGGAATCCTAAGAGAAACCAAATTTTGTTTATGCCCGTCCACCTCCTGAAAACTTACATCAGGAATCCTTCTCTATTCTTTATTTCTTTTTTCACCCTCCCACCTAGAGGGAAACGCCGATGGCAACCACGATCTGCGCGCGCATATATACGCGTGGGGAGGTGAGTTTTGCCAAGTTTCTATTTTTGCCAAGTTGGTTTGTCAAACTGTTGGAGGCCAATTTTTCTTGTTTTGCCAAAATTAGATGGATGCCAAGTTGGTTTGCCAAACTGTTGGAGTTGCTCTAAGAGCATCTCCAAGAGTTTGCCAAATTTTACTTAGCAAATCTTGTGTTTTGCCAACTTCTAAAAAGATATGCCAAGTAAAAAAAGAGTTTATCTCCAACAATTTAGCATAATTCACTTGCCAAACCCAGATCTAACATCATCGTGAATCACGAGAGAAACAAAATTATGTATATACCCTTCCACCTCTTGAAAACTTACATCAGGAATCCTTTTATATTCTTTATTTCCTTTTTCACCCTCCCACCTACAGGGAAACGCTGATGGCAACCATGATCCGCGCGCGCATATATGCGCGTGGGGATGTGAGTTTTGCCAAGTTTCTATTTTTGCCAAGTTGATTTGCCAAACAGTTGGAGGCCAATTTTTCTCGTTTTGCCAAAATTAGATGGATGCCAAGTTGGTTTCGCAACTGTTGAGTTGTTTAATTTGGCAAACTCTTGAGTTGCTCCTTGAGCAACTCGAAGAAGTTACCAAATTTTATGTAACAAATCTTGTGTTTCTGCAACTTGTAAGATATGCCAAGTAAAAAAAGGAGTCCATCTCCAACAGTTTGGCATAATCTACTCGCCAAATCCAGATCTACCTTACATCAGGAATCCTGAGAGAGAAACAAAATTATGTTTCTACCCTTCCACCTCTTGAAAACTTAAATCAGGAATCCTGAGAAAAAACAAAATTACAATAGCAACCTGAGATGGGGAACTGTTGGAGAAGGTTTTTTCTGTTTTTGCCAAAAAATAACAATGACAACTTGGGATGGGGAACTGTTGGAGTTGGTCTTACCCCTTTGTTGGTGATTTATCCTTGCCTTCTGTTCATGGATGTGAATCATGTGATCAACCTATGCTATATCACTCATATCTTTTATGGTTAACTTTGTATGAAATCAAAGTTCCACGATAAGTTGATCCATTAGATTAGATGGGAAGCCCTAGTTTGCTGCCGATCCACATATTGACAAACCTTGGATGAATACTCTACGAAGAGCTGCAATGATTCATGCGCTTGCGGTTTGAAATTGACACACTTTTGAGCCATCAACAACGTGCGAGCTCCGCCATCCCAACTGTGTGTTGTCTCTGCTTGGGGCGCTCCGCTTTTTTTTGTTAGCACTGCCGTCCGTCGGAGCCAGAGAAGATGGAGAAAAAATGTTCTCGACATTTTTCAAAAAAAATGTTCATACAACATTTTGTCGGTGAAATATTAGATTCATCTTATTTTTACAGAAATGTTGGTCCAATTATTTTGAAAAAAATATAAATCTAATTTTTTTGAAAAATATTCGCGCGTCAACATTTTTCAAAAATACGGATCAACCTTTTTTAATCCATTGAAAATGTTGAATGGCCATCACTAAGCTGGACCTTGGTGACTTTAGAACGAAAACATGAAGCTTTCCTTGCTTGCTTGGTGGGTTCTATAGTTTCAATATTTGTCCATGTTCCTGTAGGTGCTTAAAGGCCTAAAACGCCTCGTCCTTGCTTTGCCCTCCATTTCGTGGAGCATATACGTAGCAGACTATACCGGCCTAACATTTCTGAAAACAGTCACATACTAACAGGCAACGTGTTTCCGCAGACTATTTTTCTTTGTTCGCTTAACCACAACTTACCCAAAAGTTCCATTCTGCTCTCTTGTTTGCTTCTGCCTTGCGATAGGACGGGCGGCACCATGCCTAGCTATATTGTCACAAACCATGTCGTTTTCAGAAATCCGTTACGAGAATTCGTATAAACTTAACAGGTTTGAGGTTTGTTATGAATCTGGTTCCTGATGATCCATACTGAAAATTCTGGTCCCAGAAAAATGTTAATATATGAATGACCTGCCAATGGCAGACACGGACTGTTCCACACTGATGAACATATGAATGAAAGAACTAGGCGCCAGTAACTAGCGAGCGTCTAGCAGTGAGCCCTCTTCGTCTCTCTCTCTCTCTCGAGCGTAGACAGAGACAGCAGCATCCTAGACGTGATTGGCGTTCATCTTCCTGTAGTTTTTTTTTCCGAACAATTCGGGGGGAGAGATCCTCACTACTTTCCATTGATCGAAGAGCTTTTTACATTTCTTCTCCGGGCATATACCAGGAGTGGATTTACAAAAGGAGAGAAGATGAGTCTACAGGGACAGGGAAATTAAGTACAAGATGAGAGATAATCACACCAGCGAGACACAAGCCAGAGATTCAGAGATCGAGCTAAAAGCAAGACAATTCGACCATGTCCATTGTCCATCCATTAATCCTACACTACCCTGCAGGCGGCATGAGGATGCAGGGAGAGCTGCGTCTTCCTCTTACCATCGACGCCGGTCGCGGTCTCAGCCGCCGGGCCGGAGCCGCCGCCGCCGACGGAGGCCAGGCAGATCTCCTTGCAGACGGCGCCGTCGCCGGCGAACTCGCGGTGGCGCTCGCAGATGGAGTGGCATCTTACATCTAAAAAAAAAAAACTAGCATGCAACAACTATGCAAGGGTGGGTCGGAACGAACAAAGTCGCCTCAACTTTGCTCGATCTGTGCACCGACCCCGTTGCTCGTCGTGTCGTTCTTCCCCGAGCGAGCGAGGTGCTCTGATCCCTAACCCCTTTTATATTATACATTATTTTAAGTAAACTTAGCAGTCATTTTCACCTAGATCGTCCATTGCTTTCTTAAACTCGTCATAGGGATCCATAATCTATCAATAAAGTAGTATTATTTAGGTCCATGGGCAATCATGGATTCATGGGAGAACTTTTCGCTTACGTGGCAACAAATTGCAAACCAGTCTGCCGACGATAAAAGCTCGGCTTTGGTTTGCTCATGGTGCGTGGTGGATTATATTGGAGTGAATTTCGCATTACGCGAGATATGAGACGAACTCCAATTAGTTAAGCTAGCGCAACTGCTCTTTTTTTTTCAAGACGTGCAAATCATGTTTTTCATTAAAAGATGACGGAGAGTGTTACAAAACGCAATTTTTGGAGAAACCTCAAAGTGCCGGGTTACATAATGCACGACCAATGAAGACGAAAAACATAGACCACAACAAAACGTAGAAAAGCACCACACCACCATACTAGGAACAACCTAAGACGACACACGCCTGCAGAACGGATAGATGCCAATGCAAGAATACAAGCACATCACCGCTTGCCTAACAACGTGGAAATAACAGAAGCAACGCGAAGCTGTCTTGCAAGACAACACCCTCAAGAATCGTCCGCCTGCCCAGGAAGCAATATGCCAAGTCTTCACTTGGTCAACCTAAGGGTTTGATGAAGGCCGCAAACAATGCCCCCAACAGGGTAACTTACGGAAGACCGCAACCATTGTTGGCACTAGCAAACGCTACGCAAGGCTTTCGCCAGAGGCCTTCGAACCCAACTCCACATTACAAACCGCCGCTCGGGATGAGAAATGATGGAATTAGCAACGGGAAATTCCGGTGAAGCCGACGAGGAACAACTGCAGGCACCGTCGAGAGGAGGGGGACCTTGATGGAACCTGCTAGGGTTTGTTCCTGACCTTCGATGAGAGTTTGGGGATAAATCGATTTGGTGGAGGATCGACGTTGGTTGTCCGACTACAACACCAACAAGGGCTATGCCTTAGCAACTTAACATATACTACACTGTCTTGGTCTGAGGTATTCTTGCCGTGCCAAGAACACCAATGCTCCTGCTAGAAATCGAGAACAAGCAAGAACAAGATGACAAGCAAACAACTCACGGATTGAAAACAATATGAATCTGGAACACAAGTTCGGGTCTTGAATCAAGCAAATCGGGTGGCTAGATTGACACACGCGTTCAACAGGAAGTAGCAGTAGCTAACTTGCATATAAACAAAACCCAACCCTTACCTGGTGGCTGGAGCATGTATTTATACATGGAAGACAACCATGAGGCGTGGGAGGGTGTAACCCTAATTTAAAATGGGCCCCTAATGGGCTTAACTTGATACAAGGTTGCCAGCCTTAAGTTGGGAGGTACGAACGTCTTTTTGTAGAATCTGGGCGACTCCATCCGAACAGGAGTGTCTTTCTGGACCCATCTAAAAATAGACTTCAATAGCTTTCGAACAAGTACGCATATGCCTTAAATGAAGATCGGATCTAAGAGTTATGGTGTTCCAAAGTAGCCCCTCCCTGCTGGTTCGAATTCGTGGTCCGAACTGGCCATCCGAACTTTCTGTTACCCGCTTTGCTTGGTGTGTCTTTCACTTGTCCATTGTCATGGTTGTCCTTCCTCCAATCTGGTTCATGTCCCAAGTTCCTAATCATAAGAAAATCATCACAAGTATTTAGTAGCACACCATTCAGAGAGTAATTTGTTGGAACAGTAAGAAATGACTTCACCTGATAATTGAGTTGTCGTGTTCGAGCTTGAGTCAATGGTCCTTGAGGAGCACTAGGCATGAAGGGATGTCCTCATCACACCTGCCGAGCGGAGCCCGCTATGACCTGTTAGTCTTTGGAGGAGGGAACACCGCAGCCACGCGGCAGCCGCGTGAGGCCGCCAAGACCAGCGGCAGCGGGGAGGAGGGGCCGCGGTCGCAGGCGGGATGCGTCGGCGGGGAAAAGGTGTCGCGGACGCTAGCGTAAGGGAAGAAGTCGCGAACGCCCGCCGTAACCCATCGGTGCATTGGAGCGGTGCATCGACGGCGCCAAGTGTGAGGCATCCCAGGGCCCAACACCGGAGCAGACGACGCTGGGGTCTGACAGAGGAGGCAACAGCAGGGCAGAGAGGGAGTTAGCAGCGATAGTGCCCCGACTAGGGGGAAGAGAAGGAAGAGGCGCACATGGCTGCTGGCCTCACCACCAACCGTTAGGGCGAGTCTCGGGTGGTGAGGTAGGATCCCCTGAGCCGCTCGCTGAAGCTTGTCGTGGTAGGAGACAGCCATGGCGGTGCCAGACCCACCCAGATCTAGGGTTGGGTCAACCGCGAAAGGGAGAAGGGGTGGGAGAAGAGGGCTCCTCCGCATCGAGCCCCGACGTGACCCGCCAGAGCCGGAGGTGGTGGTGGTGGTGACACAGCTGAGCCCGACCCGCCGACCTCGGCGGCCGTGGAGGAGGCCAACGTCGGCAGATGAGGGAGAGGAAGGCCACCACAAGTGATGACACTGTGTCGGGGCCATGACTGGCGCCCCCCAACAGATCCAGATGTAGGGTTGTTGGAGGAGGAATGAGGAGGGATGGAAGAGAGAGGGAGCCGATGGTGAAGAAGGACCGTGCCAAGCGCAGGGGAGGGGGCGCCAGCGGACAAGCCCACCTCCGGCGTTGTAGGTGGAGGCGGCGGCACCCTCTGACCCACAGACACCGACGACGGGTGGTCAAAGCAGGGGAGGAGGGGCGGTGCCAGCATGAGAGGAGGTCACGCTCCCCGTTGCACCCAGGCCGGTGGTGGAGATGGCCCTAGACCTACCAAGATCTAATGTTTTCCAGGAGCCATGAGGATGTAGGGGAGAGGTGTGACAAGGGAGCGAGGAGGGCGGAGGAGGTCGTCAGAGCTGACATCGTCCCTGCGCGAGCCGAGGGTGGGGAGGGAGGAGGTGGCGACAGACGACCAAGAAGCGACCTATGGTGGTGTAGGGCATGGGAGAGAGGAGGATGGGAGAGGGCCGTGCAACCAGCGCTTATTGCAATGCCAGCACTGGCCGCTACCGCCGCTAATGGCCGACGTCGAGCACCCAGGTGGGCCGCTGGAGACGGGGTGGAAGCCCTCAGGTCGCCCTCGGGAGAGAGCGACACGAGGGAGAAGAAGTCAGGTTTGCGTTGTGTCAAGATGTAAGCTAGAGGCTGCTCAAGGAGTCATGGTGGCGTCATGTGTGTGCCCATCATGCATGCATCCAGGACATTGTACCGTGCAAGGCTGGTGGTCGTGGTCGAGTTAGCAGCGCTGCATGTGCACCTAGTCGAACGTGCAGTAGTCATGGCGTCCGCTCCTACCTGCTCGAGCCGAACGCGCAAAGGGAAAAAACGGGCCACCCTCGGCAGGGCTCCTAGGCGCTCGGCTAAAATATATATGAACTACGGGATTCAAACCCTCAACCTCAAGTCCTGTTTGATTCAGATTATAGCTGATTTTGAAGGTTCATACTCTAGTATTCAGAATCCATCTAGATTTAGAATTATGGATTATGATAGCCATCAGATTTTTGGATCTCTCATAATCGAGCTTTCATAACCAAATAATCTGAACCAAACAGGGCCTCAGTCTTCCGCTTCCCACGAAGGAACAAAACTACTTCGTACTTGGGCTAGAGCTCATGTACCAGAATTGGTCAGGATGTTTTTTTGAGGGTCAAGGGGGGGGGGAGTGTCCCCACCTGATTTCATTTCATTTCAAAGGTCTTTTGGAGACTTTGGAGACCAACCTCACAAGGTTACATTTGAGCAAAAGGTGAAAAAGTCCACATTTTCATCTCAGGTTTTACATTGAAGGGAAGAGGAGGCACCAGACATCTTCAGTGACATGGCGGTGTGGCTGGTAGGTGGCAGCACCAGAGGCGTGCTTCCTCCTTGCACGCGAGCCAGAAGCGCCTATGCGAAGGGGGCTCGCCGGAGAAGACAACACTGTTGCGATGTTTCCACAGCATCCAGCAGACGAGCAGCAGGAAGCAACCAAAGTGTTTGGCCGGCACCGTTGCCAGACGGGGAACAGTCCATAGGCTTCAGACAGTTGAGCGGGAAGTGTCGATGTGCAGAGAGGACCACACCTGCGAAGCGAAGGAGCACCCGAAGATGATGTGGTTGTTGTCTTCTACCATGCCGCACACCTCGCAGCCTACGTCGTTCAGCACATGTTTCTTCACCAAATTGCTTCTGCACTGGATGCGTTCCTGCACCAGGAGCCACGCGAAGAATTGAACCCGGGGGGGAGGGGAGCTCGGTTCTTCCAGACAAAAGAAGCGAAGTCACAGGGCGACAACCCAACGACACCCATCAGTTGTTTGTAGACAGCGCTAGAGCCCAGGCTGTTCTGCTTGTTGGCCAGGGAGCAGTGGCGACGATCTGCACCACCCCTGAGGTTAACGGCTGAGAGTAGTTGCTGGAGCTTCTCAAGTTCAGAGGCCGCAGCACAGGTGAGGCGTGGGACCAGATGGCGGCCAATGCCGTTGGACAGTACCTGGGCAATAGAGATTTCCTCGCTGACCGTGTGGGAGTAGAGTAGAGGGAATAGCTCGCGCGCCCGCCCTGCCGCCAGCCACCGATCGTGCCAGAAGCTGGTAGAACACCCATCCCAGACTTCGCATTGCGTGATGTCCCGATAGATGGGGAGGAGGTCTTCCAGATCCCGCTAGTGAGCCCTGGCAATGTCGCTGTGCAGACCGGCCAGGTCAATCTGAGCGGCCACCCAGCGTGCCCAAGACGACCCTCCGGGGTGGTGGATCCTGTGTAGAAGCTTGAGGAGGAGGCTGCGATTTTGGGTAGTGATGTCACGGATCCCCAATCCACCTTGAGCCTTCGGCTGGCACACTAGTTCCCACGCGACAAGACACCGCTACGCAGAATCTCGCCGCCCACAGAAGCTCCGCGCTGGCGGTCAGTCGGCCGACGATCCGGCGGTAGTTGCAACACCGACATTGCATACGTCAGCTGGCTGTCGAGCACACTGTTGACGAGCACCGCACGCCCCATGTGGTTGAGGAGGGAGGCGCTCCATCCACTGAGGCATTTGTCTGTCTTAGCAATCAGGGGGGAGAAGGCCGAGAGTCGCAGCTTGTTGCTCGAGAGCGGGAGCCCCAGGTAAGTTTGGGGGAAACCGCCGACCTGGCACCCAAGAATGTCCTGTAGTTCACCAACCACTGCCGGCGAGGTGTGCATCGGGACCATGGTGCTTTTGTCGTAGTTGATGTGCAGCCCGCTAGCGCCAGAGAATTGATCCAGAAGCTCTCTTAGTGCACGAACGCCGGCCGGCTCGGCCGCCAGGAGGATCAATGTGTCATCAGCGTACTGCAGCACCAGACATGGGAGAGAGCTCAACGCGGGGTGTTTGATCCGGTGTCTTTCTGAATCATTTGTTGCAGAACATCCGCCACGAGCAGGAACAGGTAGGGGGATAGCGGATCCCCTTGCTAGAGCCCCCGTTGGCAGCTGAACCAGGGGTCCGGGGAGCCATTCACCAGCACAGCTAGCTTCGAGGTGTCAAGGATGTTCCGAACCTATCTGAGCCACGCATCAGGAAAGCCACGCGCCGCCATGACCTCTGCAAGACAGTGCCAGTTGACTGAGTTGAATGCCTTGGCGAAATCAAGCTTCAGGACGACAGTGGGAAGCTGACATCGATTGCAGCACTGGACAAGCTCGAGCGCATAGATGAAGTTCTCTGATATGGAGCGCCCCTTGATGAACCCTGTCTGGTCGGGATCGATGAGGCGCAGGATGTCTTGCTGCAGTCTGGTTGTCATCATCTTGGCGACGATCTTGAGCGAGCAGTTCTGCAAACAGATCGGGCGGTAGTCCCCAGGTTTGGCGGACCTCGCGGTTTTGGGGATCAGCACGACGTAGGCGCGATTGAGGCGCTCCAGGTCCGCGGTCCCCTCCTGGAAGGCCCAGGCGAGCTGCATCATGGCGGGGGCAACCGTGTCCCAGGCGGCGGCATAGAATCCTGGGCCGAAGCCGTCGGGGCCCGGCGAGCTGGGTTCATGGCACGGACGGCCGCCCGCGCCTCCGCCACGGTGAACGGCGCGACGAGGTGGTCCGCGCCTGCAGACGCCGAGGTGGCGTACAAGGCGGCATAGTTGATGGATGTCGTCGGGGGCACAGTTGCCCCTAGGAGACTGCGCAGGTGGTCGGTCAGCGTGCGGGTTTTGTCTTGGTGAGATGAAACTAGCACGCCACCCACATCCACCACGCGGATGTTGTAGTGCCGGAGGCGGTAGGTCGCCCGCGCGTGGAAGAATCGTGTGTTGGCGTCCCCTTCCCGGACGGCACGGTGCTTGCCCCGTTGCTTCCAGTAGGCCGCCTGCTCGCGTAGTGAGAGCGATAGGCGATCCTGGCATGCTCGCCGTAGCAGGGCCTCTCCTGCACATAGAGAGCAATCTTCCTCGAGGACATCAAGCATAGAAATGACGAATTTGCAATCGGAATGGAGAGAGGGGGTGCACTTACGCCGCACCCATACCTTCGACGCACAGCGGACTGCCTTTAGGGAGCCGGCGAGGGCCCCAGCCGCATCCGCCACTGTGCGGTTGTCGTGCCAGGCCGGGAGAACCGTAGGTAGGAAGGTGGAGTTTTTGAGCCATGCGTTCTCGAATCTGAAGAGGTTTGGCTTTGGGATGGAGGTGGCTAGGAGGAGATGGAGGGCGGTGTGGTCTGAGGTGGGTTTCGGGAGGGAGGTGAGAGAGGAGTTGGGGAAGGTTAGGCTCATGGAAACGTTGTAGAACACGCGATCGAGGCGCGCAAGAGTTGGGTTAGATCGGTGGTTAGACCAGGTAAAGAGCCGGTCAAGGAGTGGGAGATCCATGAGACAGAGCTTGTCGATGGAGGCGTTGAAGGCATCACAAAGAGCGGCGTTAGCAGAGGTGTTGTTGTTGTCCTCACTCCCTCGAGTGAGATTGAAGTCACCCGCAAGCACCCAATTCCCGGTAACGTGCCCAACGATCTCCTCCAGGTCTTCCAAGGAAGCAAGGGAGTCCCGGTGATCAGAGGGGGCATACACGTTCGTGACCGTGAACACGTAGTCAGAAGCAGTGGAGGAGAAGACGGTCATGAGAGTGTGCTTACGCGTGATGAACAAGAGCAGGGAGAGGGAACGTGCGTTCCAGGCGGTGACGATGCCGCCCCTCGAGCCACCAGCATCGACACAACGGAAGTCAGAGAGGGAGGCAGGGAGGAACGAGCGAGCTTTGAGGACGCTCGTGTCAGCGAGCTTAGATTCGTGGAGACAGGCAACATCAGCGCGCGCCGAGGTGAGGGTGTCCCGGACAACGGTGCATTTGCCATCATCCCCCAGACCGCGTACGTTCCAGGAGACGAGCGAGTAGCAAACGGTTTTCGCATTCATGGTTCCGGTGCGGGCGCCAGGATGGAGCAGGTACAGTTAAGTTTTAGGTTACAGATCCAACAACAAAAGAAGAAGATGCTAAACTGACAGCACGACGACGACGAACTAAAACACGGCCAACTATGGAGGGAGGCGCACACAGGCGGCGCGGGGGGCACGCTACCGCTAACGGAATTAGTCAAAGCAGTCCGCGTGCGAGCCGTCTGGAGATCAAGCATCGGAACGGGCGAGCGCCATGTCGAGCTGCAGCTCGGTCTCTTTTGCAATGGCGAGGGCACTGTCGAGGGCCTTGGCAGTTGATTCCCCTAGCCCGATCGCGTCGGCTAGCTTGACAAGGTCATCCGCAGCAATGGGGGCCCGAGTCCTCTTGAGCATGTTCTTCTTCTTGACGAGGGTCTGCACAGGCTTGTAGCAGAGGAGGAGGCTGTCCTGCAGAGCTTTGAGCTGGCTCGCTTTAGCCGTGACGTCCACAAAATGCCCACTTTCCTTGGCGGCGAGCCGCGCGTTGTTCCTCGTGGCCGTCGGCCGCGGCCGCGCGCGCTTGCGCCGCAGAAGCAGTGTGGCGCGGCTTGTCGGGCGCGGGGCGCCGGGGCAGCAGCATCCACCATCTGAACGTCATCGTGCCAAGGGAGCATGAGAACGGGAGTGGTAAAGCGAGCAGACGGAAGAGGAACGGGAGGGAACGGAAGGTGTACCGTGATAGGCACGCCCGACAGCGTGGGCATGGGGAACGTGTTGATGAAGCCGTGGCAGAGGAGCGCCGCACCCAGGAAGGCAGCCGGATGGAGCGACGCGGGGCTTGCTGGTGCTGGTTCTGCTGTGGTGGCGGAGGAGGAGCCGGCCCATAGACGGGCGGGGGCGGTGGGAGAAAACCGGGCCCGTGGGCCGGCGGCGGCGGAGGTGGAGGTTGCGGCCCGTAGAAGGGGATCCACTCCCCGTCCTCGTCGTACTGCTGCTCGCGCGGCCAGAAGTGAAGGTCGTCCTGGTGAAGCACGATCCCGCGCCCACTTGGGGGGGGGGGGGGTTGACACCGACACGAAGCGGGACACGGGGATGCTGCAGCTCAATGACAAAGTGCATGCAGGACCGGTCGAAGCCGGGGATGCAGAAAGGGTCGATCTCTTTGACGTTGCCAAGGACCTTGTAGATTTCACGCACCTTGTCTTCATCCCAGTGCTCCTTGGGATAGTTCCAGACGACCACGTGCCCAATCCAAGCGGGCTCGCGGACGAAGCGGTCGCCGACGTCCTCGACGCGGAGGAGCTTCACGGTGGTGGCGTGGATGTGGAGGTTGGGCGAGCATGGCCCTCTCCCTCGCCGCAGGAGCAGGGGGGAATCCAACCGAGTTGGCCACCGGGGTCAGCTCTATTAAAATGATGGTGTCAATACTTGTTTAGCTTAGCAATGAACAGTGATTTACTTAGGGAATACATAATCTTGTCGGGGTCAGCTAACCCCGATGGAAAGGGCTAGATCCGCCCCTGCGCATGAGTGCCGAAGTGAAGCACCGCCACTCCATGGAGGATGGCAGCACTTGAAAGCGCAGCTCCGGCGCCGCACTGTTGAAGGCGGTGTGGATCAGTGGCGCCGGGTTGGTGGCGGCGATGGGGGGCTCCATCTCGACGAAGGCGAAACGCGCGGCGCGGTCCCAGTTGCCTTCCTCTACCCAGACTTCCACGTACTCACGGCCTTCATCAATTCTCCTTATGCACAGATCCCGTTTTTAAACAGGATAAATTCTCCTTATCATTTTTAATGACATGTATTTAGTATTATTCATTAAGTCTGTATGAAATATAACATGGCATGTAAGCCAATTGGGCACACATATACTATTTTGTCTCATGAATCTTCCTTGGGATGATGAACTCCTATGGAAGTGCCCTTGGCGGTCTCGGAACAATCCAGCTGGCTGAAACAATAAGTTCATATTGTATTCTATTATATGTTGCATAACTGCTTATTCAAAAATAATTTCTACATTTAATATATGATATCTATGTTACCGAAACATTATAGTTTTTAGTAAAAATAAGATAATTACTAGTATTATCTACATACCTCCACACGGGCTTCCAGCTGGTAGTGGTTGGCCACAATCTCTTGCAACAAAGACGAGCTTAGCAGCACTAACAAAATACTCCTCCTCAAGAGTAAGGGTACGACAAACACAAGCCATGTCAGATTTTTGCACAACACGACGACATTTGTTGCTGGGAAGTTCGTAATTGGTGCCAATTATGATGGACTTCTTGCATGTGCGCAAAACTATTATTTTATCATGATAACAATCAACCTCGCCACAAGCATGATGTGTTGTAAACATGGCAAAAGCTAAAGCAAAGACCAGGACTTGACGGATTACTTTCAAAGCCATCATGTACTAGTATGGTGCTGATGTGCTTCCTCTATGCTAGCCAAGGAATAGCGAATATTTATAGCATGCGAAAATCCAAGTCTTACTGCAAATTGATGTCAAGGAATCCTTGGACCATAGTAGAACATCCAATAGTCAAGTCATAATGAAAAAATATTGGACATCTTTGAATTAAATAGGAATACCACAATAAATTGTGAAAACAAAGCAAAAAAATTGTTAAGATATCTTGGATCAATAGTTAGGCAACATGGATATGAAACTTTTATATCTTAATAGCTAAGTTTGTATCTTTGGCTACAAACTCCCAATACATTTACTTCTAGAATATCCCACTATTTATTCTAAACATGTATGATTGTCATACCTAAACCCAGGGGCGAAGTCAAGTAGTACAACATCCAATAGTCAAGTCATAATGAAAAAATAATAATATTTGGACATCTTTGAATGAACTAGGAATACCACAATAAATTGTGTGAACAAAGCAAAAAAAATGGTAAGATATCTTGGATCAATAGTTAGGCAACATGGATATGAAACTTTTATATCTTAGTATGTTTGTATCTTCGACTACAAAATCGCAATGCATATACTTCTAGAATATCCCACTATTTATACTAAACATGTACGATTGTCTCATACCTAAACCCAGGGGCGAAGTCAAGTAGAACCTTGTGGGTATATGTCGAACAAATTTATTTGTTGTGCATCGCTTTTAGTGGTATATCAATTTCATTCCTTGGTGTAAAAATATAATTTATGATATAAAAAACTCGACCTGCGAGAGGCAAGCCGCCTCCCGGGCATTGCATGTAGACCCGCACTGACACTGGGAAATGTAACCTGTATCCCCGAACCCCGGTCCCACTCACGTAATCCGTGAGACTCTTGCTTGGGCCATACACTATCCTCAAGCCGACCCGAACCGTCTCTTGACAAGTGCTTTGGCACACAAGATTGGGGATACCTTGACCCTGTGTAAGGAATTGGATGCTCGTAGCCTAAGAGGGGGAGGGGGTGAATTAGGCGGCTTAAAATCTTAACATATGGTTTCCACTATTTTGCATAATGTAAACTAGATCATTTCTATCTAGATGTGCAATTGGTCGATCTAGTGTGAAACCCTCATGCCAAAACAACTTTTGCAACCTATAGCCAATCCTAACAAGATAATACTCTAGGAAAGTAAAGGCAAGTAAGGATTGCAAGAATGAAATGCGGAAACGTAAATAGAGATGCATGAGAGGAAGGAAACTCTTGACATGCGATTTATCCAGTGGTATCAGTAGGCACTAAGCCACCACTAGTCCACATTGTTGAAGCACTCCATACAAGAGTATTGCTTCCCGGTTACCAAGTCTCTCCCAATAGCACCACTTGACTTGCCACGAAGGCTCACCACAAAGGCACTCGCCAACCTCCCTTAGTCACCTTGATGCCGTCTCCACTAAGGAGCTTCGCCACCAAGGGAGGCGGTCTCCACGTCCCCCGCACACAAGTGTTAATGCCACTTCACACCAAGCCGGAGGGTCGAAGACTTGCCAGAGAGCCACTAAGGCTCCAAGGCTTCCGGCGAACCTTGTACAACTTGATCCACTCGAGAATCACCTCACAAGGTAGGCACACCTTTCATTTCACTCAGCTCTAAGCCTATGCAAGCACTACACACACTCTAGGCATGTGTAAAGTCCATGGATGTTCACTTAAGCACTAGTGTGGTTTGGATATGATCTTCAATGAGTCATGAACTCCTGTGCGCTTCAGGTCACTCCAACAACCTCAAATGGGCGAGTGGAGGGGGTATAAATAGCACAAGGCGTCTAGCTAGCCGTTAGCTAACGGCTGCTAAAAATCATACCATCGGATGAACCACTGCTAGTATTTTCAGGCCATTAGTTCATCCGGTGCCCCTCCACGTGACATATTCATTGCAAGTCTGCTGACAAAATTGATCCGACGCTCACACCGACGCCTCCAAACTGATCGTTGGTTCATCTGGTGCTGAAAACCGGATCCTTAGCTCCTCTCTGTCTTGGACTAAATAATTATCAGATGAACCGACACATTCATCTGATGCCTCCAACGGTTCATCCAGTGGGACATCCATGTTCGCTACAACCCGCTCTGACACTGGGAAACATAACCCGTGAGACTCCTGTCTGGGCCACGCATGATCCTCAGGGCGACCTGAACCGTCTCTTGACTAGTGCTTTGACACACATGACCGGCGTGGAGATTTTTTATTTTCCACAAATTGTGTGGCACCCAAGGATTGAACCCTGGGTGTGGGAGCTCCCCAGTCAGTGAGCCTTTGCCACTGCACCGTGAGCCCCTTTGCATAATCCATGATATAGTTTTCTTTTTGAACTTGCTAAATTATAAGGTTCACGAACTGAGCATAACTCATTGTGGTAGGTGATGTGTCCGTCGACAATGACCACCGGTGGTGATTTCATCAATCTTGATAATAGGTCACGCATCAGTCTCCGGAAGGTGCTCGTTGGGGTAACGTTTAGTGCATGTATCGACAGTGTATGCTCAATATGTGCATTTATATAAGTGTGTGAGTCTGTATTACGTTTTTTTAAAAAAGGGTTCAACTTGAGGCAGACTTGATATTTAAAATTGGTTTTGTTATAACTATATTTAAAATTGGTTGAACACGATAGCATATGACTGACTAAAAATTGTCTAATTTACGTAGGGATTCATTACACAAAACAGTTGAAGGTATAACTGGTTTGAAACATATACCTCAAAAATTAGTGGTAGAGAGGGTGGAGGTGGTGGCGGCGGCGGTGGCGGATGTGGTAGAGAGGGTGGTGGCGGAGGGGACGAGGCCGAATCTATTAAATCTATCTTTATCGTTTTTACCTTTCTTCCTCGTTTCCCTTACTTTTCCAACCTCATGTGATGTTCCTCTACTACCTCCGCGGCATGAGAGGACGTCCTAGCTGGCCTGCCGAGCCTAGGACAACCCAAGGTGCGCCTACCCCGACGGGGTTCCTCCCGGGTGGGCGTTCGTTGGTCTCTCGCTGGTGAACTCGGCGACCCCGGTCTGACCGCCCCTGCAACACGGTCTGACCGCCCTACGTGGAGGCGCTGCAAGGAGCTCCTCCGCATGCTTGTTGGCTCCGGAAAGGCGTCATCAAATTGGCGACTCCGCTGGGGAACGAAGATCTGGCTATCATGGCTGATCTATCAAACCTTAGCGTCAAGTTATGTGAGGAGTACATGAGAGAGCACCTCTTGGCGGATAAAAGATTGTTCTTGTCCTGTTTTCGCAAGACGGAGCAAGGTGTCGTTCGGAGCAAGGAGTGGCAGCCACCGTCCACCATGGACATGTTGAAAGAGATGCAATCCTCAGGTAACTTATCTGATGAACTATCCGAATTTGTGAATTATTATCTTAAATCTTTGATTGATAAAGAGGATAGTTCAAAGTCAATTCTTGTTAATTTAGAGTCGATTTTTGAAACGCCGACTAATGATATTATTAATTCTTGCAAAGCTTTGCCAAATTGTGATGTTGTTGGTCAAGAAATAAGTCGGCCGTCTCTAGCCGAAATTGTTGAACCAAAATCCCCTAGCAAGAGCATAGAGGCTACATCTAGTACTTCGACGCTCGAGGGGCAACAAAACAAAGGCAACGATGCCGGTTGCGCTGTGACCGGTCTGACCGGTGCCGAAACTGGTCTAACCGGGGGGAAACCCGGTCTAACCGCCTCTCCCAGGTTTTTACAAAATAAATCTAAACCAAAGATGGTTAAGCCTAAAAAACCTGGAATTGGTGTTTGGAAAACCATTGAATCTAAAGGTCGTAAGCATCAAAGAGAAAAGCCGAAGTCTAATAAGAAACTTCCGGCTAAGTCTCAAAGACAAAATAATGTCAATGGTGCTAGTCGGTCTAAAAGTTCTAAACGCCCAAAATCTTCTCCTAGAAAGAAGTTCCATAACAAGAATCGGCAATGGAGTAACTCTCAAAAATCAATGTTGTTTCCTCCATATGGATCATCAATGCCTATGCCGTGGGAACCTTACTTTAATATGCATTATTTTTGTCCTTCATGGTATTATAATTCGTATATGCCATCTCCTCCTAGATATTTTTGTCCAGACTATATTACTTATAGAGAGCAGGCAATTAATGAGCCATCACCTATGTGTAATGACCGTTTTGATCATAAGAATCGGTCAACACAGAAAAATAAGCGCAAGGTGATCAAACAAGTCTATCGTGTCAAAAATATGGTAGATTAAATAAAAATTCAGATTTGACACTAGATATAGAAAAGCCGACTATTGAAAAATCATCGGCTAGTTCTATTGATCAAATTGTCCCCAATAATGAGCATGTCGCAAATAATATAGCTAAACAACAATCATGTTCGGCTGGGGGGCAACATGATCTTAAAGTGGCCGGTTCTCAAGACACCGGTCTAACCGGTGTCCCAACCGGCTCGACCGTCTCGCCGAAAATTCGGTAGAGCTGAGAGTATCCCGCCAAACAGCAAGGTGGCGAAGAAGAAGCCAAGTTTTGCTGAGTTATTGTATAAATATCAAAGGATAGCCGAGCAAAAGCAAAATAATCGGTTAGGAGGTCAAAGGTGGAATTCTTCATCACCAAGAACAAAGAAGCATAGACGGTCATCACATTGGTCTTCATCATTTATTCTGTCGACGCATGTGCCATGAAATGCTTATTCAGGTATAAACAATTGCAATTCATGGTTTTGGTATAATCCTTGGTCTTCTTCTTACAACTATCAATATTATGCTTATGATGCAGCAAGGAACTACAGTTGGCCGCCATGGCCATATCAAGATTTCAGTTGTTAGATATGTTGTTTGAAAGCTGAAATAACAGTTTTGTATATTGTAGTTACTAGGATTTTGTTTTGGCTACAATAAAATTCATAAAGGCTTTAGGAACCGTCACATGGGCGATATGGTGTTAATCATCGTCTTTAGCCAATTTTGATCATTGTGAATGTTTTCTAGCACACAAGCTTTGCCATAAAACAGAGGGCATATGTTGACACCCAAATTTGGCAGGTCTTGGTAGGCCGATCTAACCGGTATGACATACCCGGTTAGAACACCCTGGTCAAAGTCCTCAAAAGGCAATTTGGACTTCACCATTGTATAGGACTCGTCGAGTAGATCAATATTCATATATAGAACGTCCAAATCAGAGTCCGGATGAGAGAGAGATATGACTTCCGGAAGGTCTGCATACCCGGTTAGACCGCCCTACCTTGCCAAATACGAGTTAGGAGTTGTATTTTGACACGGCTTTGTAAGGGTTTCAACTCCTAATGGGGCAAGACCTCCCCTCCCTGTAAATATAAAGGGCCATGGCCGATTGAAGAGGATATCCACAATCAAATCTATTAAATCTATCTTTATCGTTTTTACCTGTCTTCCTCGTTTCCCTTACTTTTCCAACCCCATGTTTTGTTCCTCTACTACCTCCGCGGCATGAGAGGACGTCCTAGCTGGCCTGCCGAGCCTAGGACAACCCAAGGTGCGCCTGCCCCGACGGAGTCCCTCCCGGGTGGGCGTTCGTTGGTCTCTCGCCGGTGAACCCGGCGACCCCGGTCTGACCGCCCCTGCAACGCGGTCTGACCGCCCTATGTGGAGGCGCTGCAAGGAGCTCCTCCGCGTGCTTGTTGGCTCCGGAAAGGCGTCAACACATTCTAGCTCCAGTTCTTGATTTATCTGATTTGGCACTAGAAGTCAGTCCTGTTGCAATTCCGTCGTAGGGTAATTCCACGGTGGAAATTAGAAAAGCATTAGCTGAAATCACAGGGGTATTGCTTTTCAGTAGACTGCGTTGTCAGTTATTAAAATTCGACCTAGCCATCGGGTAATGCCCTCACTGTACCACCGGATAATGCAATTTTCTAATTAGATGATGCTACCTCCAGTAGCCAATTCCTTGTAGTTTTGCCAAGAACAAGAGTATGTGGTTCTCCTGAATTCAAGAGCTCTTATTATGGCTTTTTGCATTGTGTTGATTGGAAGCTCCAAAAATTATATGATTGTACATATTTATAGTTATATTACTTCAAAAACATATTTGTAGTTATGTACTCACTCTGCTCTTTGCTTCCAGCAATTGTGACGGTGACTTGACGCTCTTCTCTGCAGAATCAATCCCCTCTGTTCACCTTCTCGCCGGTACATAGTTTCCTTACTGCTCTTTTTTTTGCATGTTTGTCTTCTTTCAGATAACTGGGTGTATAGTGTTTATTAGTGACGCCTCTGTCAGATAAACAAGAGCCAAAATGGTGAGGGCATGTAGTACTTGAAAATCTTTGGAATCAACATTGCTTGAATTTGAGCATTATTATTAGAGCCTATTATTTAATATTTTAAAAGAAATTGTTTGATTAAATTTGTTTATTTATCTCTCTGCCAATTAATCTTCTATCTGTGGGAAACTGGAAATGTTATTATTTTGTTCTACTGATATGGGGGCAAATGTTGTAGTACGAGTTTGAAATTGATCATTTGCATTTTTGCTAGACTAAAAGAATAAAGGCGGCCTGAAATCTTGCGGTAGCTAGATCGTTGTCTTGTGTTGTTAAGCTCTAAGCTGAATTCTTGCGGCTGCAGCACCAGTGACTCTAGCTAGTATAGCTTTGATGGCTTGTGGTGGCTGCAGTAATCTGTGTCTACCAGGCTCGCTGCAATGTATAACTAATTCATTCAGCTAGCTATGGATTAGATAAATCATACCGCTTGCTGGTTACACTTTTATTTCACCCAACTAGTAGCTTACAGTTCTCTAAGATTTATTTGTTCAGTTGGTGTCCGCTATTAGTTGAGCACAGTTTATAAATCTTGATCAGATTCTTGTGAGAAACTGTCCCTGATATTTGCTTTGCTTTTGATATGGTACAGGAACAGCGGTTCATTTCAATAATTCCAGTATGATAATGCACTTGAACAGTTATTGGAAGCTACTGATGAAGATAATGTGAATGTGTGGGTGACCTTCAGACCCGGCGTCACGAACTTTGTTGATCCTGAACTCGTCAGCTTGTAACAGAGCTGCCATCTAGCTCCTTTTATATACTTGCAGACTTTTGAACTAATCTTTCCAGTTGTTTTGGTTAGTAAAAACAATTTGCTTGTCAGATTTTGTTGAGATTTTTTTTATATCCGTCCCATGTCTAAAGAACTGGTGCTTGTCTACTGCTTATAGTCTCTTTCAGTGCATATTATTTTGAATGCACAAATTGTCGTCATCATCAGTTGTCCGCTTGTATCCTGCTTAAGGGGAGGAAGGGATTAATTAATTCCCCACAGGATTTGAGTGATACGGGAGGGATTCAGGTAACATCCAGATGGCTGGAATATCAGCGAAATCGCTTGATAGCTGTTGTTCCCCCATTTGCATACTCCTTGTAGATCGTTGCACACTTGATTGTTGGTTTGCTGATTTCGCAGCCGAGGTTCACGTGCATTTTAGTACTGATGACGGTAGATGGATTTGTTGCTCGAATTTGCACTTCGACTGTCTCTGTTTGAGTTTGTGTTAAAATTTGTCATGGTCTGGAAGAATTGCATTGTCATCAGCCTCGTAATGTTGCCACTGTCGACCGTCGATTTGCACCGGGGATATTATAATCTGTGCACTCGACAGCGACTTGCCACGTCGCTTACGCTTATACTCCTTTTAGGCCTCCAGGGCCCAGGGTTGTTTTACCGTTTGCAACCGGGCCGGTTCCCACGGTAACCGGTGTTACCGGGTCGGTCCGATAGCTAAAACCGTCGGTTAACTGGGTCTGACCGCACCTAGTAACACCATCTAAAGGCGAAAATCTAATTTTAATCTATTTCTAATTTGAAATTATTTTGATGCTTAATTAATCGACACTATATTCAGATTAAAAAACTTTGACAAAATTGGACAAGATATCTTCAAAAAAAAAATTACGTTTTCATATAAACTTGGAATGGAGGTAAAAAAAAGTGTTGTTCAAACTATGTCTATATGAATTCATTTTTTGGTGCTCAAATGATTGACATTGGGTCGTCTGGCAGTGCTCGTAGCACTCCCGGTAGCACCTGTCGTAGCCCGGCAGCTCGCCGGACACCCGCGGGGGCTGGCCGGACAGCAGCAGGACGAGCAGGCAGGCCGCAAGAACCGCCGCCCTCGTCTTCCCTTCCATTCCGATACTCTCCCTGACCCTGATCAAGACAGGCAACTCTGATCATCAGATCATCAAACAGGTAGAACTCACTTGGATCTTTAGAAAAAAAGATTGGATGAAATGAAACTGAAATCGTGGACAGTCACATGCCCACATGCATACTGATGCTACATTGCTCTTTTCTTTTCTTTTTCTTTTTTGTTTTTGAGAGGGATGCTACACTGCTTTGAGCCTCTGAGAACAAGCCAACAAGGAGAGATGCTTACGAGTGATGGGCTTATGGCTTCTTCAGAGTTTTTCTCTGGAGCAGTTTCTTCAGAGGATTGAACTGGAGCTTCTGCTAGTGCTTCTGGTGCTCAACGAGGCTTGAATAGCCGGAATATGCTGTTGGGCATACCTCTTACGCGTGCATTTCCATGGAATTGTTTTTCGAAAGACTACTACAGAAAATGAGCTGGTTTGTCCATTTCTTTATGAATGGTTGCTTGATTGTCACAAATTTTCCATAAGAAATCTCATCATCGAGTAGTGTCTCTAATGAGGCAATAGAGAGTAAGTAGTGCCGTAGTGGGACATCACAGTTTTGTTTGTGCACATCAGCATGGAGAGAACAGAGTAGGATGTTCATGAAAGTTTGGTTGAAGTGAACTCATCCATATACTACTAAGACCAGGACATGATAAAAGTTGGTGCCAAATCAAATTAATGTGGGGCTCCTAATATAGTAAACGCTTGGTGGCGTAAGTTAACTGAGGTTCTCATATGCGATCATCAGTCTCCAGAGGAAGGATGGCTCCCGCTGGCCCCGGCGGCTAGCCCCTCCTTCCTGCTTTCCGCCGGCGGCCGAGCCCACCGGCCGGCAAGCCGCCGCCCTCCTCTCCTCTTGCTCGCCCCTCCCCTCCCTCCTCCCCCTCCTCCTCTCCCCACACCTCCCATGGCCGCCGGAACTCTAGATCTGAGCGCCACCTCCACCGTCGCCTTCTCCACTGCCGTCACCTCCGCGCCGGGCTCCGTCCCTGCACCGGACGCTTCCCCTGCGCCGAGCTCCACCTGCATCGCTGCCACCTCCGCGCCGGCCGCCTCTCCTGCTGCCACCACCTCCATGCCGCCGCCTCGCCGGGCCGCCTCCGCCTCCTCTCGCGGTCGTCTCCTCCGCGCCGCCTCCTCCACCGCCGCTCCACTGCCGCCGCCGCTGGCCTTCACCTTGCCGGTCACTGACGAGTTCGACGACGACGACCTCCTCGACGACGGTGAAGCCCCCTCCGTCACGCCTATCCGCCCTTCGTCTTCCTCCTCCCCCTCTCCCCGGCGGCGACGCCGTTCTACCCCGGTGGTCGGGGGAAGCGCCTTCGCTGGCGTGAAGACTCTCCGCCTCTGCCGCGCCCCTACGCGCGCCTCCCTACCGCGACGCTGCGCCGTCTGCGGCAGCCTGCCCTCGGCGCAGTGCGACCCGCGGCGGAGGTGCCCCGGTCGCCCTCCCACTCACCTCGACCGGTCCATGACCGCCTCGGGCCGCGTGTCGACGCTCACTCCGGCCGCCACCGGCAACGGCGCCGCGGCCGGATGTGGATGGTCCACGGCCTCCCCACCGGCGGCCCGCGCGGTGCCGGGCCCGACGCGCGTCACCTACGCTCGGTCTTGGTCCGACCTGGGCGGGAGCCCACCCCTCCGCGCGTCGATGCTGACGGCTTCACAGAGGTGCGGGGCAAGCGGTCCAACCGCCGGCGCCGTCAGCGACGAGCCCAACTGTCAAGGCAACCCCAACCTTCACCATCCCCGCGCACCATCTAGGCTGCTTTCGAAGGTCGCTGCTTCAACTGCCTCTCCGGCAAGCACATGGTGGCGACCTGCAACTTGCCGACAAGATGCCTCCGTTGCCACAGGCTCTGGCACCTTGCCAGGGACTGCAGGAGGCGACGGCCCGCCGCCCGCCGCACCGCCTCTTCCGTGGATGCTCGGCGTTCGTCGCCTCGCCGCCACGGGAATCGCCTCCCGCGCTCCTCGCGGGCCCTCTCCCTCGCCGCCACCCCGTCGGCGTGGACGGGGTTGTTCCCCTGAGTTGCGCGCTGCTGGCCGTGCTCTCGCCGCGGCAACCTCGCGACACCGACGGCCGAGGGCGCCCTCCTTCACCACGCCCTGCATCACCCACGTCTGATGCGCAACCGACGGAGGATCGCTTGCCGTTCTCAGACGACATGCTGCCGCTCGGGCATCCTTTGTGTTGCTCTGGTGAGGCTGCACGACACGCCATCTCTGCGCTCCCCGACGCCTGCGATGCCAACCCCTCCGTCCTTCGCTTGACAGCAGGATGCTTCTTGGTCATCTTCCCCACGCAGTTGACCAGGGATGCGCCATCAACTTCACGGGTGTCTCCATCTCCGACGGCGGCAGAGACGACCGATGTGGTGGCGGCGATGGCGACCCTGCCCAACCCGCCGCCCCTAGAGCCTGTCGAGCTGGTGGCCTTCGAATCGCAATTCCCGTCTCGCTCCCCCTTACCAGTACCCTCTCAGGATCCGATGTTGGCTGACAGCTCCACAACAGATCACGCGGCACACAAGTCCAAACCTGTTCACCTCCACCACGACGCCGCTCAAGACCTACCGGCGACGACCACGCAGCGACGCGGCACGGCCCTCGGCCCGTGCCGCCCTGCAGCCCCCTGCACCAACCGTCGTCTCCACTCCGCCATCCCCAAGCCGAGTTGAGCCTAGTACGTTTAGCGAGCCGGCCCCTCCCGACGCGGTAGCTGAACTCGTACTAGGCTCTGCACCTCGCCCACCCAAGCCGCAGGTGCAGGTCGCAACCACTTCAAAGCGGACAAGGATTCAGTCCGAAGTCGCCGACGACCTCGGAGCTGCCAAGGCCAACACCGCGGCCTTCTGGCGCGTTCGCGGAGCACTACGGTACCGCTCGCAACCCTACCGGCGGCGCCACCCCCTTCCTCCGCCTCGGCGACTCGCCGGAGTAGCAGGCTCGCCAAGCTGACCGAGAACTCCTATGCGTGCCTCTAAGAAGGCGAGTACTGCTCATGCGCAAGCTAGACAAGCTGGGCATGCGTACTACGAAGGACCCCGAAGCTGCGACCGCTGATGCCACCGCAGCCGACTAGGGCCTTGCTGCGATTTTCGCCGGACCTGGACCGATCGACAAGGAGTTTCGCCGCTTTGCGCAACCTCTTCCCAGTGGCTTGTGCTCTCTCTGACGCAGACTTTATGGCCGCGGTCGGGGAGGTCAACGGCGCGGGCTCCGTGTGTTGAGTCTAGAGGTTTTCCCTGTAAGGGTTTAGGTTGTCTTTTTTGCCGTATAATCCCCTAGCATTGTAACCCGGTGTGCGTGCGTCCGGTTGGCCCGTGTTGTAACAAAACATTATTCTTCTTAATACAACGATACGCAGCTCTCCTGCGTATTCCCCAAAAAAAAGTAAGTTAACTGACGCAGTTGCCCTGCGAGATACAAGCACAAGGTTCAGAGATGGAACAAACATTCAGGGTGCAGTTTCTGTAACACTTGCTGAACCCTCACATGCTAGCCAATTGCCACACCTGAACTGACAGCGACACTTGTGACGGCAGGACCACGATGGTTCTGTTCTTTTTAAGGGAAGCAGGAGCACTCCTATATCATTTAAGGAGGAGAGTAATTGTACATCACGCGTCGAAGCGAACATCACCACACACAAACAACGCACGCGAATAATGCACACAACAAGACATTTGCACCACCACAACCCGGGAGAAGAGTCAAGAGAAGCCACCGCAAACCGCGCTGTTGTCACCAACGTTGTGCCACGTCCACAAGCCGCAACCCGCTGCAAGCTCCAGCGGCCACCTGAACTCCTCCACCTTGAGCTATCACCAACGAGCCGCTCACACATGACCGTCGATCCCTCCGCTCCGACGTTGCTTCGGCATGACACTCGCATCGTAGTACCAATGAAAACCACCGATCCTGACCACTCTACGTGGGGGCCTCGCCTCACCCACCGCCTCACACTCCTCTGCCAAAGACTCGGATACCTGAGACTGCTCTGAGAGTCACACCTCCGCCCCGAGATCATCACTGCACCGCGCCAACTCGAGGCTACACACCCAAGGCCCCTCTGCACCTCCCTACCAACACGGACCAAGCGCACCACCACAGTCGCGCACTGTGCAACACCACCGACCACCACCACTGCCATAGGCCGAGACGGGTCTCCAGATGCGGCGCCTCCAAGAAGGGCACAACGCCAATGGTGCCGTCGTCGCACGTCCAAAAAGGACTGGATTTTCACCCCGAGATCCATGTGCTGCATGGACATGGTAACCCTCAATGGTGCCCTCAGCAGGGAAAAACGACGCCCCAAAGGCGCCGCCACCATTGCCACGACAGTGGAAGCTTTTGCCCGGAATACCATCCCGACCGCACGCTTTCGACCAATGACAGTAGCCCTCCACCCTCCGCAAGCACGACACCTCAACCGGAGGAGCCCGATGGCTCGAGCCACCACCATGGCACCACAAGCACTGCTGCCCCTCAACCCCACCACCAAGGCGGCGTTGGACCGGTATCGCCGTCGAGGAGGAAAAGGGGAACACCACCAGCTTGTCGACGCCTGATACCCGCACGCAGGACACCGTCAGCTCCACCAGCTCCTAGCCGTTGAGGCCCGAGAGCAAGGCACGGGTCCCGACCACGCCCAACGCCGATGCCACGCACTGCCGAGCTGAGCCACCGCCCGCCTCCTCCTGCGCACTCCCACGCCCCACCGCCGCCGCCGAGCCGGTCCAGCCACCACTACCGCCCCCACCAAGACGTGGCCGCCGCCCGCCACCCACCGACGCCGCGCATCGGCGACCTCGATCCGCCGGGCGGCACTGATCTGAGGCTCGAGCCTCCGCCGCCGACGCCGGCGAGAGCATCCCGGCGCGTCGACGTCCGCCCGCCCGCCGGAGGAAGGGAAGAAGAGCCGCCGCCGCCTTCACCACGACCGCGCGGCTTGCCGGCGTACCATTCGGGCGGCGGCGTGGCTGGAAGGATTGGAAGAAGAGGGCAGTGGCGGCTAGGGTTGGGCGCCGCCCCGTCACCCTCACGGGGGGCGACGCGGACGGCTGTTCGGGTCAGCGTCAGGGGGCTCTATGGTTCTGTTTGTACCCTGAAAGTTCTCATCATCATCCAAGGGTCATGCAACTTACCCAGAGTTCCATTCTGTAATCTTGACTCGACCTAGAGACAATCAAGTCCATCAATTGCCACAAATTAAACCACGCTGACATACTTAACCACTGTGTCTGTAACAAAACTCGTTTATATATATTCAGTAACTGCTGATTACAACTAACAACCACATATAGTATCAAGCTGGCCTGGTTCAGAGTTCAGACATATATGTTGCAAATGCACTTTATTGACCTCATCAAGGAAGCATATGAAGAGGTAGCACACCATGGTTTATGATCAAGAAACTGCTCCACTAAAAGGAGAAATGAAAGCTATGGCTAAGGCTATGAATTAGTCTTATTGCTACCAATTCATTGTCTACATTTATGTATAGACTTATCATCTTCCATGTAAATCTCCCTATAAATATAGGGATACTAAGATCAATGAGAATGGCCAATTTTCACCTATTCACTTGTCTCAACACTTTACTTTACAACACGTTATCAGCAGCTCTTCTACTGAGCAAGAGAAGGGAGCACCAGCGATCCGACGAGTAAGATGACTTACCTACGTATTCCCCTCAATGCTGGTTCTTCCCTTCCAAGGAACCTCCGTGCTCGTGTTCTGCGCCACCTCCTGCATCAACAAGTCGACGCTCCTCAGCGGCGCCGCCGTCCTCGACGTGGCAGGGGCCGTGCTGGTTATGCCAGACGTGGCTCTCGTCGCAACAACGGTGCTGCTGCCCCTAGAGCAACCAACAACGACTCGAGCACACTCGCAGCTCGTTGCGGACCTCCAGTGATGCCGGACAATTGTACCGCACTGCACTGCGGTGGAGTCGCCGCATCGCGTGGCTCCGGGGTTGACGGCGAGGGTGCGGTTGCCACTTGTTGGCTCGAGCAGGAGAACGCCGTCATCACGGCTTCACCGCCGCGCTACCTCCCGTAGGCTTCGCCGGAGTACACGCCGACGTCACCAGAGCATACTCCGATGCCGGTCAGACCGCCACGATCCTTCATCAGAAGGACTATGGTTGCGCGCACTGGAGCTCTTCCTTCTACAACAATACTGAGGGAGGCTCCAAAGAGACATCCGTGGCGGCGCCGCCGGACTTCATCAACCTCGAGCCTTCATCTCCATCTCCACCTCCACCTCCACCTCGCCTCCTTGGGCATCGGGCCAGACTGGCCGGGCGGCAAACCGCCCGGCTGGCACAACCGCCAACTGATCTCAACCGGCACATCCTCAGCGGATCTCAACGGCGGGCAGGGCGGCGTGCTGCGTCCTCACCCTCCGGTGAGGGAGGCTCGAGCGCGACGCAAAATGAGGTCCGGAGGTGCGGGAAGGTGGATCTGGGCGGCGTGTTGGTCGACCTGCAGCTGAAGGCGGCGGATCGACGGCGGCGGCGAACTATGCGGCGGCGGCGCATGCGAGGAGTCGCGAGGCAAGGCAGGATCGGGGTGCCCCGTTTTGCTAAGCAGGCCTGAGCCCAGACTCCTCCCGTGCGTGGCCTGTTGGCCTATTTTGCAACCGCCTACCTGGGCCTCTTGGATTGAAAGTGATGGTGGGCTGAAAATAAAGTTGTGGCGGCCCACCATGCACTTATCTTTTCTATTTTCCAGCTATTTTAATTCCACAGAATTTACCTTTTAATCCTTAGATTTTGTTACTTTCTGCAATTAGTCTGAGTCAATAATATTTATACTCAGACCCCTTGTAATTTACAGTTATTATATACGAGTGTGTTTCAGCATTTTATGCATTTCCATGTTCTTTATTTTTACAAGTTCTTTGCAAATTTAAATTCCTCGCCCTACTTTAATGCAATACTATCTCTAAATTGGAAAAATTCTTGAAATTTTGAGATCATATGGATCTACGCATGCCTCCGCATAGCGCTTATCCCTCAAAACTTGGAATTATTACCAAAGGGTACACGCTTATAAAATTCCGCTATTCATTACTCAAAAGTTATCATGCTTTGGAAAATGAATATCGAGCTATTTTAATCATGCGACAACTTTTTGAATGCCCAATTTGTTGAGAATATTGTTCGAGTTCATTTTACTTGAATTCACATAATATTGCATCAATATGCCATAATTTCTCAAAATTGTTGGCAATAACAATGTAGGTGAGATGGCACCCAAAGAGATTGCCAAAGAGTTTGAAATCCTCGCTCTTGATGGTTCCAATTTCCCTTCTTGGGCGATGGATGTCAAAGTGACTCTATCAACCCTCGGACTATCTGAGATGTATAGATGACAGTAGAAGGGACGGTTACCCCTCCAACATGTCAAATTTCTCCGCCTTAAAGGTGATGAGAAACCATATCCATCCGGATTTAAAAATGGAGTACATGTATGAGGAGGACCCACGTGTTTTGTGGACATCTCTAAAAAATCGTTATGAACAGCATAAAGCTATTGTCCTCCCCGAGGCAATGCATGAGTGGAACCATTTACGTCTGAGTTTCAAAGCGTGGATGAGTCCAACCATGCCGTTCATAAGATATGCTCTAAGCTCGATTTTGTGAGAGAGAACCTCAAGCGGAAAAATTGAGAAGACTTTGTCTACTATGCTCCCTTCAGAAAGGATTATCACTCAATAATATCGTGAGAAGAATTTCACAGTCTATTCTTCGCTCATTCAAACATTGAAACAGGCAGAAAAGAATCATGAGCTCACAGTGTGGAACTCAAATCAGCCCATTGGGCCGCACCTGCACTCAAGTACATGCAAATGCGAAGAAAAATAGATCCAATGGGAACATACAGACTGGAAATTCAGGCAAGGGCAAACACAAGAGAGCCAAAAAGCCACGTGGGAACGTCCCAAAGGGGAAAGGTATTTCTAAGCCTCAAAATGATAGTAGCAACAAAATCACCTGCTATAGGTGTGGTTGCAACAATCATTTTGCTAAGAAATGCAGGACCCCTAAACATTTGGTTGAACTATACATGAAGTCCGTGGGTCGCAGGAGACAAAGAAGTACGAAGCACACTTCGCCTCTCAAGAGCTGGAGACTGGAGCTATGGACCCCATCCCTCATGGAGCGGGACCAAGCAACACCAAGACTCTGCCAAGTGGAGAGGAAGACTTCATGGATGTCGACAAGATGCTCGTGGAATATGCTTCCAATGACACATATGAAGATCTCATATAAGCTCCATAGTTTCATTTTTGCAAAAGAAGCTATTGTAATAAAGACATGATGTTGCTATTAGTTGTAATAATGCACTTATTATATCAATGTATTCATGTACTTTCTATATTTTGCATTATTTTTATAATTTAAATTTTGCATTATATAGATTGTTACGGGAGGCAATCCAATGGAAGAAGAAATATGCCTATTGGATAGTTGTACCACTAACACTATACTTAGGGAAGTCAAATTTTTTCCAAACTCTCACAAAAAGAGAAGGACAAGTTTTGACCATCGCGGGATGCGATGCTACGATAGTTGGTTCTGGTAGAGCCACTATCGTACTTCCAATGGGTACACAAATTGATATCGAGGAGGCTTTATTGTACCTCGATTCAACTCGCACCCTACTAAGTTATAGAGATATCCGAAAAAATAAGATTCATGTGGAAACACATGAGGAAAACAATGAGGAGTTCCTCCTCTTGACCAAAGATACCGGATATGGCAAACAAACACTTGAAAAAGTGCCTTCTCTCCCGTCAGGATTGTACTACACATACATCAAACCCGTACCACATGTTGCATACAAAGTGATTTTTCAGAATGTGGATGCATTCAAAACTTGGCATGAATGCCTTGGCCATTCTGGCATCGGGATGATGAGAAAAATTATGAGCAATTCAAGTGGACATGGTATGAGCGACAGAAAATTTCCAGAATCCTCAGATTTTATGTGCACTTCATGTGCAACTGGGAAATTAATTTTGAGACCATCACATCTCAAAATACACGCTGAACCATTAAAGTTTCTTGAACGTATTCAAGGTGACATTTGTGGTCCCATTCAACATTTGTCTGGACCGTTTAGATACTTCATGGTTCTAATAGATGCATCCACAAGATGGTCTCATGTGTATCTTTTATCGACACGGAACCATGCTTTTGCAAAATTGATCGCACAAGTCATCAGACTTAGAGCGAGTCATCCTGAACACTAGATAAAATCAATTAGACTGGACAATGCAGCAGAATTTTCTTCCAAAGCCTTCAATGATTATTGTATGGCATTAGGAATTGAAGTACAACATTCTGTACCATATGTTCACACACAGAATGGTTTAGCTGAATCTCTCATCAAGAGAATAAAGCTCATTGCTAGACCACTATTGCAAAATTGTAACCTACCAACCTCATGTTGGGGTCACTTGATCTTACTTGGTGACTTAATGCAATGCGTCAGCGCATACCATATAGCTTCCCATCGCAATTGGTTTGTGGTGATCCTCCTAGTATTTCCCATCTGATATTTGTATACGTACCGATCTCACCACCAAAGCGTACATCAATGGGCCCTCACAGGAAAATGGGGATCTACGTGGGGTATTTATCTCTGTCGATCATTAAATACCTGGAGCCACTTATAGGGGACTTGCTCACAGCCCGGTACGCTGATTGTATCTTCAATGAAGAACATTTCCGATTAGGGGAGAATTCAAGTATCACACTGAATGCCCGGAAATAAATTGGGATGCCATAGACACCCAAAAGGAGGATCCTCGTACTAAAGAATCCGAACTTCAAGTTCAAAGGATTATAAATTTGCAAAATACTGCAAATAATTTGCCAGACTCATTTACTGCGAGCAAAAGTGTCACAAAATCATACATTCCCGCTAGGAATGTGCCGGAAAGAATAGAGGTACCAAATAAAACTAGTCAACTCCCTTCCTCGAAAGAGAGTGGGAGAAGTACGGCAAATCCTCGCAAGCGCACGAGGAAACAAAGGGATGAACCTTTTGGCAAAGTAAATGAAACTCAACCTCAAGTTGAGAGACACCAAGTGGATTTACACAATCCACCTCCCACATCAACAGTGCACTCAATTTCTGATGATGGGACATTGGAACGCCCTGGCGCTATCGTATTGGGAAATACCGAGCCGTCATTTGGGGTAAATAAAATTTCCATAAACTATGTTGATTCTGGAGAATCATTCGATCATAAGACTACAATTGTCGACATATACTTTGCCTCATCAGTTGCTGAAACCATCCAAAACGATCAAGATCCAAAATCCATGATAGAGTGCAAAAAGCGCTCGGACTGGAACAAATGGAAGGAAGCAATTGAAGCAGAGCTAGCCTCCCTCAAGAAAAGAGAGGTATTCTCATCAATATATACCTACACCTCCAAGAACCTTCCCTGTAGGTTTCAAATGGGTTTTCATCCGGAAGCGGAATGAGATCAATAAGGTGGTGAGATATAAGGTGAGGCTTGTAGCACAAGGGTTCACGCAGAGACCCGGCATTGATTTCAACAAAACATATTCTCTAGTAATGAGTGGAATTACGTTCCAATATTTGATATCTCTGGCAATTCAAAATCATCTATCTGTGCAGTTGATGAATGTCGTGACAGCATACTTATATGGGTCACTGAGAGACATAGGTACCCATGGGTCCCCACCGACCAGGGTCTTGGAGGTCCCTGCCAAGTGGACCCGACCGCGAAGCCCCACACTGCAAGTGGGCCCGGAGACCTTATCCGCAACCCCGGCGACCTTGGAAGACTCCAGAAGACCTTATCTAGATCTCGAAGGATCCGCCGGGCTTGGGGCGCAAGGCGAGCTATCGGATTGCGGCTTGGTGCCACCGGTAGGTCCGCAGATCGCGGGATTCCCCTGTAATCAAGGCAGATGGCATTCCTAATTTGTAACCGACCCCGATGAGGATCCACCGACCTCGAATGGAAGCCCTAGCCCGTTGACCATATAAGGCAGCCTAGAGCTCCATTCGAGGGGACTTTTTTCCACGCATAATTCCACCTCATACTGGACGTAGGGTTTTACTCTCCGGAGGCCTGAACCAGTCTAAACCCCTGTGTTCATCGCCATTCTCGTCGTGTTCCGAGTCCCATACGTTAACTACCACCTACGCTCGGGTTCCGATCCTCAATTAACCTACAACCGCTTGGGTTGCCCCTGCGGATCTGTCTGTGTCTCACCCACAGCGGTTGCGCTGTAGGGGAGATCGGAACTCGGCTGCAAGACATGGTGGCCCGACCGGTGTCGTCTTCCGGCAAGCATGGCGGCCATCATCGCCAACCCCGTGGAGATCCGCCCGGCTCCTTCACGTCGACCTCATTCCTGCCACGACCTCTCCAGCTTCGCAGATCGCGACGACACCCGTCGCCACCCCTGTTCCCAATCTAGCGTCGAAGACCCTCCCACCCAAGCCCTATGACATCATTCAGGGAATGGAGTGTGTCATCAGCATGATGGAGGACACCCTCCAGATCTGCGAAAGGGCCCAGCGCTCAGCGGTGGCGCGCCCAGGACCTTCCCTTGATCTGCGACCACCCAGCGACGTCTACGCTCAACAGGCGATCGAGTCTTCCCAGATCCAATCTGGGCGGCGGCGGCCCTCTGGCGACCTCAAGCCTGACCTCCGCGCACGCCGCGATCCACTCGACGTACCGTGCACCTACCATAAGGGCGCACGACATACCCTCCGCGGCTGCCGCCTGTGGAAGAAGATCGACCAAGAGCGGCTTCCCCGCACCACACGAACTCCCACGTCTCCAGACGGCGGCGAGTTTCAAAAGGTCCGGGTCCACGTCTCCCCCAACGACTCGGGTCCCATCTTTCGCCGGGTCCTGGTGGTTTCCGAGAACGAACCCCCACGTCACGGCGTGACAGATTCTGAGGAGGCGCGGCGGATCTAGGGAAATGCCAACCGCGCTCAGCGATGTGCAGACGAACAATGCCGTGCGGTCCCTCCCTGCGCTCGAGACCTTCGTCTTGAGTTCGAGGAAGCCGGGCGTTCAACGACCCTCGAGCCAACACGGCGCGCCATGGCGCGCCTCCAACAAGCCGATCCAACACCCGGCGGGCTGATGGCCTACCTTGTCGCCACGGTGTGGAAGAAGAGCGGCAGCCAAGTCCGCCGCATCTTCGTCAAGCCACCATTCATGCGATCGATCAATCGTGCGATAACCTCCCTACCATCCAGGAGGAGGTCGACCAAAATAACCCCGACCAACCTCGGGCGAAAGGTGCCAAGGATGGCAACCTTCGCGCCAACCTCGACAAGAACAGGTGCGCCCGCGATGCCCGCGGCTACATCGCCGACCGCGCCGCGCGAGGAGCGAAGCTGCACGTCGTGCGAGTACGACCGCCAGTATGGCCCTCGGCGCCGTCCACGCATCATGGAGCGAGGAGCGCGCCCACGGCGTCGAGAACAGGCGTCGCGCTCGATGCAAGCGAGACTATGTCCATCCGGAGGAGGGCGCCCGGAATCCAGATCGCCAACCCCGGTCCCAGATCGTCACCCCTGCACAGAGCAGAGGTGGTGCTCAAGCCGGAGATGGCGTTGACGACATAGCCATCACCGCCTTCCGCGGCTTCGCCTTGGGTGACCTACCCGACAACTTCAAGCCCAACATCCGAATACGGCCACGCTCCGACCTAACATCGGGCGCCGACCTACTACGTCGTTGTCAAGGCGGCCGGCGGCAACTTCGACCACATGGCGGCGTACTTCCCGCTGGTGATGGGTGACGCGCCATCACTTTGGCTCAACAACCTCGGCAAGATCACCTCTTGGGCCGACTGTCTGTGCCTTTACATCCAATTTCCGGGCGACCTACAATCGCCACAGGAATGCCTTCAACCTCGGAAGGGTCACCATGAAGCCCGACGAGCGGCTTCGCGACTACACTAACCGATTCTTCGAGAACCATAACACCTGCGTTGGTGTCAGGGACGACGGTGTCGGACTACAAGAAGGGTGTCAGAGATCGCAAGATCTTTGAGAAGATCCACGAGTCGGGGGCCACCACCGTCGCGACCCTCATGGAGGTCGTCAATAAGCTCATCGACACCGATGAGGTGCTGGTCAACCAGTTTGACTACGATGCCAAGTGCGGCGGGGCACCTCACGCGCCGGGATTCGAGCTCCAAGTTACACAAGCGACCTTCAGAGGTGCTTGCGGCGGAGGCACGTCGACCTTCAACGTTCAACATCGACGAATTCAATGCAGCGCTCGACAGCCCCTGCGCGTTCCACGAGGGGGGCACCCACACCGTCCGCGAGTGCTCGCAGTTCAAGAGAGCATTCCGTACCCCCGACGACCCCAAGCGACCTAGAGGCAACGGCGATCGGTCGTCTTCCATCGCTTCTAGCAACAACAGCCGTGACGATCGACGTGGTCGTGGCGACGATAACCGCCGCGATGAGCCGCAGCCAGAGGCTCACCACGATGAGCGCGACCTGCCTCCTCCACCACAGACGGCCGCGGCCCCTTCCGGCGAGCCAAGCGGTCGATCAACATGATCGTGGGAGGCCTCAAGTCCCACGTAAGCAGAAGGCACTACCGCAAGGATAAGCGTGAGATCCACCTCATTCATACCAAGCCATCGCAGCCTCTGCGTTGGTCTGAGCAACCAATCATGTTCTCCAGAGCCGATCACTGGGTCCATATCGCAGATCCAGGGTCCTACCCCCTCGTCGTCGAGCCTATAGTGGAGGGAGCCCTGCTTCCCCAGACCCTCATCGATGGAGGGAGCGGGCTCAACACCATCTTCGTTGAGACATTGAAGAAGATGGAGTTCGACTTCAAGAGGCTGACAGCGTGCGATGAGCCTTTCTTTGGCATCGTCCCCGGCAAGGCGGTCTACCCCCTGGGTCGGGTCTCGCTCCCTGTTACCTTTGGCATGGAGGACAACTTCCGCACGGAGTACTTGAACTTCGAGGTCGCTGACTTCAAGTCCTCCTACCACGCGATCCTAGGTCACCCGATGCTGGCCAGGTTCATGGCCATCCCACACTACACCTACTTGGTGCTGAAGATGCCGGCTCCAAACGGGGTCCTCTCCGTCTACGGCGACCTCATAGTCTCGTTCAAGTGCGACAATGAGGCCCTCGACATCGCCACAACAGATGCGCACGGCCATCTGCGGCCATCATGGTGCAGGTCGCCCGGCGACCCTAACGTCCCAGGCGACAGCGCAACGCACACCACGGATGCCACGCCGTCAACGAAGATGGTCCGCCTCGGCCTGCCCGACCCAGAGAAGATGGTGGTCGCCGGTGACAACCTCGAGGAGAAATAGAACTCGCACTCACGGTTTCCTCCGGGATAACGCGGACATATTCGCATGGACCCCATCGGATATGCCGGGTGTTCGAGTGGTGAGCACTCCTTGGATGTAAGCAAGACCAAGCCTATCAAGCGACTGCGCCGCTTTGCGAAGGAGCGCAAGGAGGTCATTAGGGTAAAGATAATAAAGCTCTAGCTGCGGATTCATCCATGAATGTAAAACCGGTTTGGCTCGCCAACCGGTGCTTATACCTAAGAAAACCGGTCAATGGAGAATGTATCGACTACACCGATCTCAACGAGCATTGCCCTAAAGACCCCTTCCCTCTTCGCGCATCGACCGGTCGTGGACTCACGGCAAGCGTCCCGCTATGCTTCCTCGGCTACTCGGGTATCACCAGATAGCCACGAAGGTCTCGACCAAGATAAAACGGCGTTCATAACGCCGCATGACATCTACTGCTACACGGCCATGACGTTCGACCTCAAGAACGCCGGAGCGACCTACCAGAAGGCCATCCAAAAGTACTTAGACTCTCAGATCAGTGACAACGTTAAAGCCTACGTCGACAACATTGTTGTCAAGACCACGGTGGAGGACAACCTCATAGCCGACCTCACCCAGACCTTCGCCAACCTTCGACGCTATCGCTGCAAGCTCAACCCAGAGAAATGCGTCTTTGGTGTACCATCTGGCAAGCTCCTAGGCTTCATGGTCAGCCACCGGGGCATCGAGGCGAACCCCACCAAGGTCGACGCCATCCGCAAGATGAAGAGACCTACCAGGAAGAAGGACGTCATGAAACTCACAAGCATGATGGCCGCTCTAGGCCGCTTCATCAGCAAGCTAGGAGAGAAAGGCATGCCCTTCTTCAAGCTGCTGAAAAAGTCAGACAAGTTCATGTGGACGGACGAGGCCGACCAAGCACTAGAAGAGCTGAAGACCTTCCTCACCGCCCGCCTTGGTGCCCCGGCGCCAAAAAGAGACCTTGCTGCTCTACATCTTCGCGTCCACCCAGGTGGTCAGCGCGGTCCTGGTGGCGGAGCGACCTGAGGAAGGCTAGCCCTACCCCGTTCAGCGACCTATCTACTATGTCAGCGAGGTCCTTTCCGACAGTAAGGTCAGATACTCACAACCCCAGAAAATGTTGTACGCCCTCCTCGTCACTTCGTGCAAGCTCCGGCATTACTTCCAGGCGCACAAGATCAAGGTCATCTCGAGTTTCCCCCTGGGAGAGATCCTGCGTAGCCGCGACACCACAGGGCGCATCGTCAAGTGGTCGGTCGAGCTCGGCGAGTTCGACCTTGAGTTCTGCCCACGACAGGCCATCAAGTCTCAGATCCTTGCGGACTTCGTCTCTGAGTGGACGGAGACCCAACAACCCCCACCGGCGGAGAAGCTGGAGCACTGGAAGATGTGCCCGATGGTTCCACAACCTCGAAGAAGCGGGGAGCGTACTCTTCATACGCCCTCAAGGCGATCACCAAGTCTGCGGATCCACTACAAGGCATCCAACAACGGTGCAGTACGATACGATCCACGGCTGCGCGATCGCCATCTCCACAGGATTAAGTGGTTCATTGCCTACGATGACTCTAATGTCGTCATCGACCAAGTCAACAAGATGTGCGACATCAAGAAGGACACGATGGATGCTTACTGTGCCGAGGTCCGAAAGCTCGAAGCTCACTTTGAAGGCCTGGAATTTCACCACATCTGCCGTGACAACAACGTGCAGACGTCCTTTCAAGCTGGGCTCCAAGCTGGTCCATGGCGTGTTCCAAGACCTACGTAAACCTTCCATCAAACTCCTCAGTGACCCAGACTCGCTGCCCGGTGACATACCCCCGCAAGGTAGCCGCGACGTACTCATGAGGCGGGTGACTCGACTTCATCGCCTACATCACGAGCATCGGGTCCCCGAGGACAAAGCGGCGAAGAAGGTCACGGTAGCGGTGCCAATTACGTTGTCATCGGCCGACGAGCTTTACCGAAGGTCCGCAGGCGTCGATGAAATGCATCTTAAGGTCGAGGGCCTCGAGCTTTACAAGAGATCCACGCAGGTGAGTCACGGCAACCATGCGGCTCTCGCTAACACAGTGGGAACGCTTTAGGTCGGGATTCTGCGGCCTACCGCCATGGTGGCGGACCTAGTCCGCGATGCAAGGGATGCAGGTTCTTCACCAAGCAGACGTCGGCTCGGGCCACGAGGACAATTCCCCCATCACGGCCCTATATATGGGGCTGGATTGATGAGACCCTTGAACCGCTCGGCGGCTACAAACATATCCTCGTAGCGGTGGACAAATTCACCATGTGGATCGAGGTCCGAGCCGTCGCCAGCGTCACGTCGAAGGAGGTGGCGAAGTTCATTGAGGACATCACTCACCGCTTCGGGGTCCCCAACAGGATCATCACCGACCTAGGCTCGGCCTTCACAGGAGCCGACTTTTGGGACTTCGCTAAGATAATCTCGCCGGCGTCTATTACTCTCGGTGGCGCACCTGCAGCAACGGCCGGTCGGCGTGCTAACGGCATGGTCCTTCAGGGCATCAAGGACCGAATCTTCGATGATGCCTCTCCATACGCCACCAGGTGGCTAGCAGAGCTCCCACATGTGATCTGGGGTCTCCGGACCCAGGTCAGCTCAGCTACAGGATATTCACCATTCTTCCTAGTCTACGGGTCGGAGGCTATCCTCCCGACCGACCTTGCCTTCGGCGCCCCCCGCATCCAGCATTACGAAGGCGCGGTGAAGAGCGCAAGGTCGACCTCGACAGCATCGAGGAGCACCGCGTGGCTGCGCTGATGCAGCACACCCGCCACGAGCAGCAGATACGTCGTTACCACCACCGCAACGTGCGGGAACGATCCTTCAACGTCGGCGACCTAGTCCTGCGACGTATCCAAGACACCAAGGGAATGCACAAGCTCTCCGCACCTTGGGAAGGTCCTTTCATCATGAAGGAGGTCATTGGACCGGCAACCTACCGCCTCCATGTCACACCTGTTTTTCCAAAGAAAACCAAGTGCAAACCTATATGCATGCCAGGATCAAGTTTCATGCATATAGTTGACATAAGTGAATAACAGTACAATATCACGTAAGAAAAAGGGAGATTATCAGAGTATTACGCAAAATCCTAGAAACGAAGGCACCAAACTCCACAAGCGATCTGGGGTTGCGTCGCCTAGCACAACATCTTGATAAACTCCATACGACTTCCTCTTCGAGCAACATTGTTTATAGCAAGGGTGAGCACATGTCGTACTCAGCAAGTGTGAGGAAAGGATGAATGCAAAGGCTTTATAGTAGACTGGGCTCTAAGCATTTAGCATTTTAGTTGATCCAATTTTATTAGCACTTGATTACTAATATGGTATAAGTATATACCATCCCACAATTAAGCATAAAGATAAGATACACCATAAGCATAAGCATATGGCAAGCATAACCAGAAACCACAATTTAAGTCCATCTTCAAGGTTAATTAATCATGTGAGGGTCCAGGCCGCTCTTGACCATGAGCTAACTAGTTAGTTTTACACTCTGCAGAGGTTGTACACTTTCACCACAAGCAGCGTAAAAGCTCAAGAACTTTGAACCCAACCATGCGATCACAGCACCATACCACTACCGAGATGTGGGCGCATAGGACGCTACAAGGCCTTTACAAGGTTCCCGACAAGTTGTGACCCACAAGGTCCGGATCGAGTTAGCAAGGTATAAAGTCCCTAGCAGGTCAATACCCCACCATAGAAAGAACTCACCCCCGCTAGAGCGAGTCCATACCCGCATCGCCGATCCTTGTCCTTATCGGTAAGATCACCCCAAGCTAAAGTTCCTAATTACTTAGCCAAGACCGATTGCAGTTTAGTTCTTGTGGTTGTACTGTTTTCCTGGGTGGTTCTCCATGTTCTGATTAACATATCATAAGTGGTATTGCAATTAAAATTAACATAAAGGAACATAGATCATAAAAGGTAGCCATGTTGATTATTACCAACCCAGTTGAGCAAACTAAGCAACATCTACCATCAAAATTAATTAAACAACCAGGCTATACAAGGCAATGGTAAAAAGAATACTAGTCATGATCCTTAATAGGAACCCATCAAAATTAATGCAAGGCATATGCAATAGTGATTAATAAAGTTATTGGGACAAAAATACAAGGACACACTTGCCTTTAACCAGAGTAATGATCTTGCTCAGAATTCTTCAACCTCTTGCTCTTCAAAGCTTCTCGAACAGCATTCACTCTATGCGCATCAATCATCGGCACAAGCATACAAAGCAAACAAACAAGCAAACTAAGAACAATGCTCCACTCAAAAGAAAAGCTTTAAGAGAACGCACTAAAGGATAGACTTGATTCTATGGATCACTAAAGCACACAACCCGTGCTTGGAAGGGAAAGGTCTGATTAGATGCACATGGTTTGAGCTTGAGCTAACACTAGAAAGATTTAGAGCTTCAGATTGACTTGATCAAAAGAGACACTGAGATAAAGAACGTCTAACGATCGATTTCATACATGAAACACAAAAGACTATGTGCTAGGTTTATTTTAATTAGCAAAAGGTATGTAAAGGATATTCCATAAATAAAATACCCTAAGTTGAAATTAATGTACATTAAACTTTATTTGAAAAACCGATGTAAAGAACTAGTTCACTTTTATTTATGAATGTTCATGTATGAATTATACCAATTAAACATTTAACTTAGAAAAGGTAAACTATATGAATCATCTAAACGTAACAATATGATTCGAGTAGATCATATTATTATTAAAAACATTATGGCATTTGGCATTAATCAAATTAACGTTTATTATAAAAGCCGATGTAAAAGGCTAATCAAATTTTAATTAGAAAAGGTTAATTAACTATTAATCAAATTAACATTTGGTTTATGAAAAAACCGAGATAAAGATCTAATTTAATTTTATGTATAAAAGCATGTGAAATAATTATTAATCAAATTAACATTGATAAAGAAAAAGGTAAATAACACTACATTGTTTTTATTTAGAAAAGCATGTTTAATAAGGCATTAGCAAAATTAATAGCAAATTAATTTTCAGAAAACATACATGATGAAAACACACTGCTAATGTGCACTTTATTTTATTATGAACCTAATGCAACTTGAACGGATTGAAACGGAGCTAAAACAAAGGATCTATGAGCTAAACAAGATCCAAGGGTCTATTCGTGATAAACTATAGATCTGAAGGACTAACATGGAAGATGCGCAAGACACATAAAACAGTGCTCGCCAAAAAGGTCAAAACTTAGGGTTAGATCTATAAAAGGGCTCGGGTTGGATCTGGATCTAAAGATTCTAAGCTATCTAGGGGGTTTTCTGGAAAAGGAACAGGACACAAGAAACAAGCTAGGAATTAAAGGGTTTCTCAGGGTCTTACATGCGAAACAGCAGGGGTCATCCCCTACCTCTGTCCATGGCGGACAGGGAAGCCACGAGCCGGCGGGATTGGGGTGCTCCGGCGGCTACGGTCCGATTGAATCACGCAGGAGATAGAGGAGTAGAGGAGCTCGTGGGATTGCTCACTGCGGGCGGAGACGAGGAGGAACGGCCGGAATCGACCGGCGGGCGGAAGACAGCAGCGCCGGCTCGGGTTCTGGTGCGGGCGGCGGCATTCCGGCGGTCCACCAGCAACTGGAAGAAGCGCCAGGTGTGCGACTCGGTGTCGCGGAGCTCAAGGTGATCGCGGCATCGTCCACCGGCGCTCCCTTGCGCCGGTTCCAGAGGTGGCTGCCGGCGGCGATGCTCGGCTCGACGCATGCAGAGGCGGCGGATGCGGGGTGGGGCAGCGCGGAAGCCAAGGGTGCCTGGGGGCTCGGCGGCGTAGTTATAAAGGGGTGCGGGCACGCAGCCCTTGCGTGCACGGCACGCACGCCAAGGCGGCGGCAGCGCGCAGGCAGTGTCCGCCATGGACACGCCTTGGCTGGGGACTGGGCCCGGATGGGCTTCTGTGGGCTCGTGGCCGGGCCGGACGGAGGTGGGTCGGGCCGGATCAGCGTGATGCGGGTCGGTGGGGTGAAAACGCTAGCAGGGGAAAAAGATCAGGGGGCTTCTCTAGACTTAAGGCGGTGGTTGCTCGCGATGTGGGCTGGGCTGAAAGCGGCTGCTGCGCGGACTGAGCGGAGGAGTACAGGGGGCGGCAGCAGACTTCCAAAGTTGGGTCTCAAAGGGAGATGGGCTGAGGAAAAGCGAAGCAAGGAAAGTTAAGGGGTCATTACTAGGGGTGAAAACAGTTACGGAAATTCCCGATCGACCGAGCTTCGTTTCCGAAAAATATGAGAAACAATGAAATGGAAATGGTAGGAGCCGGAAATGGTACGGAAATAGGAAAACGTTGGTGGAAATGGAAATGAAAATGATAGTGGCTTTGTTCCGCCGAATACATGTATCGACCGTTTTTGCTTGGAAAATTCCGACGGAATTCCGAATTGTCATCGGATGGCCCATAAGCCTAGGTAACACCGAGGCCCAACATGGCCCAATAACACAACCCTACGTACATAACTTCTCCTCCACTGCCCCCAACTCGTGGACACGACCATCACCAAAGACCTAGCAGCTTTAGGTTGGCTCGTGATGTAAACTTGTTGGCTGCAAAATTTAGTAGTTGTCAGTCATAGCTGGTTATAGTATGGGCATATGGTGCAGTAATATTCATGTTGGACTGTTAGTCACTCATTTGGTTGTGAACATGTTGCATATATGTCCATTCATGGTTTTGATGTTTTCGATTTGAGGTACCGTTATCGATCGATATCGACATATTTTCGATCCGATGGTTTCGTTTCCAATGTATCGATTTTTCGTTATCAGTATCGTTTTCGAGCGTATCGTTTCCGTCGTTTAGAGTAAAAAATATGATAGGAAATGATAATGCATATTTTCGATCGTTTCCGACCGATTTCATCTCTAGTCATTACCGGACTTCGGTTGCTGGGCCGAAAGGATAGGAATAGATTTCTTATTATTTTTCCCAAAATATTTTAAGTGCGAAAACAATTCTAGGAAATTCTAGAAAATGTTTTAAAACACGAAAAATACTCAGAAAATTCCCAAAATTCCAGGAAAATTCCCAGAGGCACATTGGGACATGAAAAATCCAAATAAAGTATTTGGAGCTCATAAAAAATATTTTAGAGTCTTCTAATAAATAGAATTAGCTCAAAGGAAAATGAGAATAAATTGCAGAAAAAGCTGGAAAATTCTCGGAAAGATTTGGTCAGCACCTGAACGCATTGAAAAACCTTTTGCACTCATGAAACACCAAGATGCATCGACATGAATGCAACACACAACCATTTATTTAATTCAGAAAATCAAACAAAGGCTTTTTCCTATAATACATTTCCTATAAAGAAAATAAATGTTGAAAAATTTTTAAAATTATGCGAAAATTGTTATTTAATTATTCTCTCTATTCACATCCTGAAATTGGAAATTTCATGGTGTGACACTCCAGTGGGCCGATGGCCAGGGCGTCCCGAACGTCTGGAACATTGAGCACCTACGTCGCTTCTATCCTTAGAAGATCTGTATCAAAATAAAAGCTATGTACTCTCCCTCTTTGTAATTTCCAGTTAATGAAATTCCCCTCGGCAACTCTCCTACCGACCTGCATCCGAGTCTCCCTTTACTTTATGTTCTGTTTGCCCTTCCCCCCCGAAACGCTCGGGGACTTGGTCTAAGTTAGGCCCGACGTGCTCGGGGGTTTGGCTTCGCCAACCTAAGGGTCTCGCGACCTGAAGGAGTTTCTTATGTTCCATGTCTTTACGCATTCTCCCCCTCTGCGTAGCCCTTACTCTCTTTGTGAATGTTCCTAAGTTACTTGATTGTGAGACCTAGGGTGTACCTAAGCCTCCACGCTGAGTCGTACAATCGGTAAGTCGTTCCTCCACTGAGTTGGGTTAGCGGAGGGCGCACTTCGCAATTTCGTTACTTTTGAGCCTACATAACGAGCGTTTTCGCTATTCAAGTGGGATGCGTACTTTAGTTAAAGTTGCATGTCTTTATTACGGCAAAAGTCTTTTTACATTGATAGGCCTTAGGCCTAAACCTGCATCTACGCTATGATATAGCTTAAACTTTGACTTTCAGAGGTCGAACTTCTTGATGACCTCCTCCGCGGTAGCCTGAATGTCCTCGCGGTTCACCAGCTCGGATAGATCGACGTCTTCCGCGACCTTCTGCAGGTCGAACGATGGCTCGTGGAACTTCACCGTCGACAACGCCGTGGCCGCAGCAAGCTTGGCAGTGTCCAGCAGCAAGATCCTCATCCGACCTTCAGCCTCATCCAGCCGGTCGATCAGCTCCTTTGGCTCCGCCCCATCTTCTTGAGGGACGTAGATGTCCATTAGGTACTAGGTGGCCTACTTGAGGTCGGTGAGTTGCTTCTCCAGACCTGCGTAATCAACAGAAAGCTCGCTTATTTCCTCGGCGTAACCACGGCAAAACAAAAACCTTGCGGAGAAAGGGCTGCTCACCTTCTCGGACCTCCGTGGTCCTCTCCTTGAGGATCTTCACTTGGTCTTTGGTCTCCGCGAGCTCCTTCTTCAAGGCGTCCTCCATCTCCTTGGCGCCTGGACGCATCGAAGGTCGAAATCAAGAAAAGACCTAAAGAGACATGAAGATGATGCCCAGCGACCAAACAACGTACCATCAACCACGGCACGGAGGTTCGGCGCCTCAGCCTGCGCTAGCGGTCTCCAGCTTCTTCTTTAAGGAGTTCACCTCCTTCTCCGCCTGACGGGCCAGGGCCTCCTTCACGTGCTTAACCTCTTGCGCGGCTTCGACCTTGGCTGCAGAGCCTCTTGAGCGGCCTCCCGCGTGAGCATTGGCGGCCTCACCAAGGTCACCGGGCTGCGCCCGCTCATAGCGATCGAAAGACAAGAAAATGAACCTCACATCAAGGCCTCGAAAAATAGCAAGAGCAGACGTCAAATAAACCACCATAGCAGGTCCAAGCCCTTACCGAGAGCATCCGCGCGATTGTCCGCGACGCTTCCTTGAAGTCGTCAACGTCGCAGCGATCGGCGATGATGTCGTTCTCCCAAGGGGTCCTGACGTACAAGCACCTGTTGTTGTCCCTCGAGCTGGGCCGCCTTACCTCCCGCGATCTGGCGGTCGGTCGGCGTGGGCGGACATGCACAGGTCGTCCTGGTGACCTTCAATGGGCGGAGCACCGCTGGCGCCGCCCTTCTCCACCTCCGACGCCACCGTTCCCCCGGCCCCAAGGGCCTGGCTCGAGACGTCCACAGTTGAGATTGCCGACGATCGGCACCTCCACGCCCGCTGCGCCCGAACGCCTCCTGACCCGAGGCATTCTTGGCGCCCTGCGACGTCGTCGGGGTCGTCCTGTGTACAGACAATGACCTTCATCAGCACAACAGCAGAGAATCTGGCGTGTAAAGCAAAAATGGACATGGGCTCTGGGACTTACTTGCTCGCAGACCTCAGCCCAGGCTTGATGGGCTTGGGCGGTGCCTTCTTCACCCTCTTCTGTGACCCCGCATCGCCCGGCGCATCTGCGCCCGACCTTGAGCACTCCTCCGTCGCAACAGCCTTGCGGGGCGTCTCCGTCGCCCGCTCCGTTGCCGCGCTAGGCGACCTCGCGTCGTCCTCCTCCTCCCCGACGTTGATGGTCTCAACGCCGAGCCCGCCGTGTTCTTCGACACGGGGCCTCACCTCTTCCTCTTCTTCTTCGCCTCACCGGGTGGATCGTCTGACGGCGGGGACGCGGGCATCTTGCCCGCAGTCTGCCGCGTGGACCGCGGCGGTGGCGCCCTCCTCACGGTGGAACCTTCGTCATCACTCCCCACCGACAAGTCGGAGAGGTATTCTTCAATGCATTGCTGCGGAGCGGTTTGCACCTCCCCCGAATCACGGACCTTGAAGCTTCGGTCCTCTTCGCAACGCAGCGAGCACCGATATACCCTCACGAAACTGAAAAAGGAGAAAGACCTACGTCAAAACTGTTCAAGTGTTCAGATGGCAAAGAACCAAGGTCAGAAACTTACAGCATCAGAAGGCCGGTACACATTGAGCGCCTTGGGGCACGCCCAGTTGCGGATGCGCCCGGTGAAGATGTTCTTCACTCGCGCCACCATCTCCTCCTTAGAGACCTTGCGCTGGATGACCCGAGCAAGGTCGGACTGCCCCCAATACTCATAGGCTGGGTGTACCCGGTCTTGGATGGTGGCTACGGTGAAGTTGATCGCTACGCGCGCCGTCGGCCCTCATCTTCAACTTCTCCAGGTCTTCTAGCAGCGGCCGCAGCTCGTCCGTCTCCCACGACTTAAGCTGGTCGGTCCACTCCGGGAACGACACGTGAGTGCGCCCGGACCTGGCGGGGAACACCGACGCAGGGTTGTCGAGGTAGAACCACCCCTGCTTCCAGCCAGTGGTGTTGTCGGGTAGCACCAGGTCGATATACTCCGGCTTCATGTACCGGCGCAGCATGAACCCGACGTTCCCCACAACCTCGGATTTGCCTGTCTTCTTCAGCTCGAAGAAATGCCGCCACAAATGGAAGTGCGGCGGTATCCCGAGGTAGGCCTCGCAGAGGTGGATGAAGGATGAGATGATGGTGATGGCGTTGGGGACGAGATGTACCAGCTCGATCCTATAGAAGTACAGGAGCCCGCGGAAGAAGTCGCTGGCTGGGACCCCGAACCCGCCCTCGATATGCGCCAGGAAGAAGATGGCCTCCTCGGTCCCCTCGGTAGGGAACGCCTCGCCCGCCGCCGACCTCCAGGCCACCTCCGCCTTGGGCCTTAGCAACATGCGAGTCGCCAAGGCCTGGATCTGCTCCTCCGTCACCACGGATGGCTCCCAGACGGTCTCCGGCGCGGGCACATGCGCGGGCTCCATCTTCTCCTCCTCTACTCCGGTGGACTTGGATCTAAACACGACAAGGGTCTTCGTTCGCATGCGAGGGCGCGCGGCGTGGCGGACCTAAGAACGGCGGCGCTGCTAATCTCACTAGAGCGATCGTGCGGCGGCACAACCCTAAGTGCGAAGCAGAAATGACAGTGAGTGGAGCTCCCCAGCCCGCGGATCGGCCTTTATAGTTGGGCCCCAGCGGCGTCATGGGCCGTTGCGCCCAACGTCTCTCCAGCGGAAGTCACGGCGACCCAACGGATCCGCACCCCCGCGGATCTATCTCTCAACGGCTCTCTCGGCCTAACGGGAAAAAAAGCAGTAACGACTAGTTCCGTATGGGAATCTGCGTCTTGCCCTGCTCCTCGGCCCGATGACGTGGACTCGTTATGCCCCACAAATAAGCCCCCCAAATATGATACCTCTGATGACAAGTCCAAAGGTCGCCTCAGCCCTCAAACGACCTATGGACCAGCTCCACCACCTCCAGGAGGTCGTTAAGAGCCCGACAGCTTCCTAGGTCGCCTCGACCGCAAGCGGGTTCACACCACGTCTCCTAGACCGTGCCTATATGCCTTCTAGGTCGCCCGACCTCTGGCCAATTCTACCAACGGCCCCGTGCTTAAAGGCTCTACCGCCTGTTGGCGACCTCCTGGTCTTATTCACAGCTCCTTGCTGAGGCCCTGTTGCCTTCTAGGTCGATCAAGACCTACATCCTTGAGTTGGCCTGCGTTGTGTCACCACTGGCAGTGTGTTGACCAGTCGCGGCCTTTCGTCGCTATGACCAAGGTCGATGTGCTCTCACACCTGGGACCTTGTACGCCATTGCCGCCTTGCGCCTCTACACAACACTCAAGACTCATCATTTGCCATGCAAACATGTGTATAACGGCTTCGTAAGCTACAAAAGACCATGGCCCATGGCCCATTACAAGATTCAAACATATTAAAGGTCGTGATCTACGTTACATGGTGCTGACGACGCAACCTAGACTGATGAAGCGTGTCGCAAGCTTTCTTCTAGCTTCAGGACCTACTTGGAGACCTTCACTACCGCTGTTGTCGCAGCTGCCACACAGCCACCTCTATTCTAGCCCCAGAAGGTTTCCTGTGGTGCCCTCACTTTTGTTCGGGTTCTCCCACAAGATCCCAAATCGGGCCAGCGTCACCTCAGGCCTCTCCCAGACAAAGACGGCGATTTCCAAAGATCACCTCGGGCCTCCGCTCACAAGGTACGTCAAGGCATGTACTGCCCCATGCTGCACCTGGATTCCTCGTTGGGCGTGGGTAGAGCGGCTGATGGAGTTCTCCCAACTTCGTAAGCATTCTTCTAGCTCCGGATGACAATACCCTAGCACTACACTCTGGTAGACGAATACAAGCCCAAGACACTGAAAAATTACTAAGCTCCTTCACCATGGTTCCTTTATCTGGTACAAATGGTGAGCTCCGTGGTCGCCTACTTATAGCCGCGGAGCTTGGCCTCGGATCCTGTCTGCACCTCAGCCGGCGTGGCATCCTTATCCAGTCACTGTTACCACGTGAAGCACGAGGTCCCTGTTCACCCGTGGGAAGCGTTGGCGCATCTGACACCTACCTGGCAATATCATGACAGACCTTGTCTTTTGCGGGCAGCGACTGCAGCTCGCTCGAGGCAGTCCGTGATCGCATAAAGGCACCCATGGTGCATTATGTGACAAAGCTGCTGGCGCTCGGCACTTTACTCGCAGACTCCAGAAGTTTTTGTCCTACTCAAAGGTGGAGAGCATCTCGATGAAGTAGAAGGCGTGGGTTCTCTATTTGTTATTCATTCTTGAGCATCAACGACCATCACAGGTAGCCTTGCGCTGGGGCTACTCCAAAGAGTCGTCTTCTGGCGTCCTCTTTTTTTTTCTCGTCGCGGCGACCTAGTGGAAGCTTCGCTTCCACGCTTCCTCGCTTGACCTACCTTGAGGTCGGTGGGGACCCTCTTCGAGGACTCAATGATCTCTTTCGATTACGGACTCGGGTCGGTCGGTTCTTCAAGGCGGCGCCTTGGCTTCACCGACCTTACGGACCCTCGTTCCGGGGCGATGTTCGACCGTGCTTGTGGCGAAGGGATTTCTTCCTTCTTTGGATCACCGTGCACCCTCTGGCGACCTTGAGGCGTCATGCCTTCGCCTCACCTCGACATGACTTCTTCTCGGCCGCTACGCCTACACGTCGATCGGGGGTTTGAGAGACATGGGTACCCATGGGTCCCCACCGACCAGGGTCTCGGAGGTCCCTGCCAAGTGGACCCGACTTGCGGAAGCCCGACTGTAAGTGCGCCGGAGACCTTATCCGCAACCCGGCGACCTTGGAAGACTCCAGAAGACCTTATCTAGATCTCGGAGGATCCGCCGGGCTTGGGGCGCAAGGCGAGCTATCGGATTGCGGCTTGGTGCCACCGGTAGGTCCGCAGATCGCGGGATTCACTTGTAATCAAGGTAGATGGCCTTCCTAATTTGTAACCGACCTCGAATGGAAGCCCTAGCCCGTTGACCATATAAGGCGGCCTAGAGCTCCATTCGAGGGGACTTTTTTCCACGCACAATTCCACCTCATCTTGGGACGTGGGTTTTACTCTCGGAGGCTGAACCGATCTAAACCCCCATGTTCATCGCCATTCTCGGTGTTCGAGTTCCATACGCGAACTACCACCTACGCTCTTAGTTCTCGATCCCCTCCAATTAACCTACAACCGCTTGGGTCACCCCCTTGCGGATCTGTCCAGGTCTCACCCCCTGACAGTCACTAGATTCGGATATATATATGAAGGTCCCCGATGGAATTCCTATACCGAATAAAGGAGCAAATCGCAATATGTATTGTGTAAAACTCAAAAGATCACTCTATGGTCTTAACGATCGGGTAGAATGTGGGTACAACTAGGCGAGTGAGTACCTTCTGCGAGAAAGGGTTACTCAAATAACGATGATTGCCCATGTGTCTTCATCAAAAGATCCTCTGAGTTTTTGTATTATATCGGTGTATGTAGATGATTTGAATATCATTGGTCATGCACAAGATATTGATAAACTTGTGATCATCTTAAGGCAGGATTTGAGATGAAGAGTTTGGGTAAAACCAGATTTTGCTTAGGTTTGCAAATCGAGCACCTTCACTCGAGAATTTTTAGTGCATCCAATGCCTATGTGCAAAAAATATTGGAAAAATTCAATATGGACAAAGCACATCCAATCAAAACTCCCATGGTTGTTCGATCTCTTGATCTAGAAAAGGATGTTTTCCAACCACGAGAGGAAGGAGAGGAGATATTGGGATCAGAATTCCCCTATCTCGGTCTCATCGAGCACTTATGTACCTTGCAAAGCATTACCAGCCTGACATTGTATTTGCAGTGAATTTATTGGCAAGACATAGTACTGCTCCAACAAGGCACCATTGGACCGGAGGAAAACAAATCCTTAGGTACTTAAATGGCACTAAGGATCTTGGATTATTTTTCCAAAAAACTAATGATCCTAACTTGGTTGGATATCTGATCTTTGGTTATATGTCCGATCCCCACAATGCCGCATCACAAACAGTTTTGTATTCCTTCGTGGAGGAACAACTATATCATGGAAGTCATCTAAACAGACTTTAGTGGCTACCTCCACAAATCATTCTGAAATTATAGCATTATATGAAGCATCACGTGAATGTGTATGGCTTCGCAGAATGATAAGTCACATTGAGCAATCATGTGGTATTGGTTCCTCAGAATCACCTACCATTATCTATGAAGATAATGCTGCTTGTATTTCACAGATGCAAACAAGCTACATCAAAAGCAATATCACGAAACATATTGTCCCTAAGTTGTTTTATCCACATGAGCTTCAGCTAAGTGGAGAGACAAACATCTTATCGACAAAGTCTTGTGATAATATGGCAGATCTCTTTACCAAGTCCCTACCTGCTTCCTCATTCGAGAAATGCGTTAAAGGGATTGGTATGAGACGGCTTAGAGACTTGCAAGCTTTAGGGGGAGACCCCCTGAATGATGGGCCTAGTTAAACGCTTCACATTGTATTCTTTTCTTTTATGAGTTTTTACCATCAGGGTTTTCTCATACAAAGTTTTTAATGAGACGATGATTGATACAAGCAGATGCCTTGTCTCATGTTTTTCCCCACTGGGGGTTTTTCTAGAGATAAATTAAGGCATGGGATACTCCTTAAACCATACAGGTTTCATGATAGAGTAACCACCAAGCAAATTATTCCTATTTTTCCCACAGGGTTTTTCAAAGGAATTCAAGAACAATTTGATCTCAAGATTGACTCGGTCAAAGGGGGAGTGTTGCAAATGCACTTTATTGACCTCATCAAGGAAGCATATGAAGAGGTAGCACACCATGGTTTATGATCAAGAAACTGCTCCACTAAAAGGAGAAATGAAAGCCATGGCTAAGGCTATGAATTAGTTTTATTGCTATCAATTCATTGTCTACACTAATGTAGACTTATCATCTTCCATGTAAATCTCCCTATAAATAGGGATACTAAGATCAATGAGAATAACCAATTTTCACATATTCACTTGTCTCAACACTTTACTTAACAACAATATACATTTATTTATTTTCCAGTGGGCACTGCAGGCAGGCATCACAGCAGACAGCAGTCCTGGTCGTCACGATTCAGGCATCAACCTCTCGATCAGCAGTTCCTAGACGGGGTTGGCGTTCATCCTCCCGTAGTAACCGTTGCAGCCATTGACCCAAGCCGCGACGTTGGCGTCGGTCGGCCCTGTAGTTGCAACTTGCAAGCAGCCAAGCACAAGCAGGATGATCAGATATTGTTCGAGATAAAAGCTAGCCATCCCAATGCTAGTACATAAGCAGTTGCATCAATTCTTACCACGATCACCGCCTGTTGCGGCGTCGGCCGTGCTGCAGCCGACAGAGGCGAGGCAGATCTCTCTGCATGCCTCGTCGCGGCTGCCGGCGAGGCCCCAGACACCCCGTAGAGGAAGATGTATTTGCCGCCGCATCTGATCTTGCAGACCGGCGGAGGCTGGTGGTCGTTGTTTATGCAGGGAGTGTAGCGCTTCCAGAAGCACGTACAGGTACTTGTCCTTGTACTCCGTACTTCGACATGACAGACCCGCACACAGACGCCTGAAAACAGCAGGACAGGCAGGCGGCAAGAACCGCCGCCGCCCTCGTCGCCTCTCCCCTTCCCCTCCATTCTTCGATTCAAACCCTGGTTAAGAAGCAAATTTTCTGGTCATCAGATCATCAAACTGATATACAGAACTCTTGGATTTGAAATTTGAAAAAGGACTGCAGGTGAAATCAAATTGTAATTGTGGAAAGACATGCATACAAGAGTTAATGATGCTATATTGCAAGTATGAAGACAAGGATGAGACGCTTACCACTGATGGTCTTCTTTAGAGGTTAGCACTGAAGCAAATGCACATATAGTTTGTTGCAGATGTGTGCAAAAATCTTGCTCCATGATGAAGTACGGCATGAGTTGAACAAATCTGATTTCCAGTGGCATTTAATTGGATGCCTGGACCGAAGAATTTGTTGGTTATACAAGCAGTTCAAGAATTATATATATAATTTAAATGAAGAAAGATAAGCTGATGGACACATATGCTATCTGTACGAGTCATTTCTATCTCATGGTTCCCTACAAAGATAGGCTGATTAACTCTAGTAGAAACAAAATATCAATATTTTCCTCCTTATCACAAATGCTGTAGATTGCAACTAAACACTTCAACTCTGAGAAGTTATTTAGTAGAAGTTTACTGGTTATAATCATGTGCAGCTCGCGATCACAGCAGGCTTCATCAGTCTAACAAGACATATTGCAGTTGCAGCAGATTTTGATTGTCGTCACAAATCATTAACTTCTCAAGCGTAGAAAGGCAGGATCCTTTAAATTGTGCTTGGTGCCGTACAGACGTACAGTACAGTCTCCAGAAACTGACGCAGCCGTCCACATAAGCTGATAAGCTGCAGTTTCAGCTTCAATTGGCCCTGCTAGATGCAAACACAAGGTTCAGAGATTGAAATAAAAGTTGTTTGCCCGCGTGCTGGAAACGTGCCTAAAGATGGATGCACTTGTTTTCGCGGCCCATGGCCTTAGCCTCTCACCGGCGCCGTGGCCCAAACATGGAGTGTGAGCAGGTGAACTAACTGGGCAGGTTAGTCGCTTGTGCGCAGGTACATGACAGAGGAGCACAAGTGCAACTAACCTTCACAGACGTTGATTCCGTCATGCAAGGGGCAACAACAAGACTTGTCGTCCTTGAATCAAAGCCTTGATAAGGGCAGGCATGATGGCCATTAGTATTCTTACAAGCCTGATCCTGAGTCCTGACTGCCACTTGCAACTTCAGATCCACCCTGCAAGAACCAGCAATTGTTACTGTCAGTATATAACAACAACGGGTTGTATTAGCAACTGGTAACACACGAGAAGAGTATCAGAACTGACTTGTACCCCGGTAAAGAAATTTGAGCAGTTCCTTCCCCTTGTTGGTCTGCAGTTCCTTCTTATCGAAGGGCAGTTGTACCTCGGTAAGCTTAGGGCAGCCAGATAACTGGACATACTGTATGGATGCAAGGCCGTGCGATCCTCCAATGGATGACAACTCTGGGCAGTTACTTATAACCAGGCATTTGAGCATGTTTGAGCTGATGGAGCTCAACGGGATGCACGTGACGCTGTCACAATGAGCCAACTGCAGGAGGGTGAGAGAGGTGAGGTTTGTTAGGCAGGCTGGAAATGACCTGTCGAGCTCATTGCAATCCACTATACAGAGTCGTTGGAGTGAGGGGGGCAAAAGCATTTCCTGTGGGCACTCCAGCTTGTCACAATAACAGATTTTCAGGTCCCGTAGGCAAACAAATCCCACAAAACTATGGACCGGTATTGACGCTAGGTTCAAACATTCCTCAAGCACTATCGACTTGATGGATGGCAGTTTCTCTGGGGTCAAGAACTGCTCAAGATTTGTCAGTTTACAGCAACATTTAAAATGTAAATAAGTGAGGCGTGTAAAGGCAAAGGACGCAATGCCGTTGCTGCTACTGATGCTGCTGGCTGCATGTTGCGTTCCAACATCACCCCTTAAACCAACTTGTGTCCCATCAGCAAAGCAGGGGATAGGTAAACTTTCGATTTGCCAGCATTGGGAAAGCTCCAGGGTTATTAAAGTTGGTAGGTCTTCTGGCTTAAACCAGCTCGGAAGCCTATCACCACAAAAGCCTTGGACTTTAAGGCATTCAATTCTCGAATGAGGACGCAAACCTTCAAGCACTCCATTCTGACTGTGCAAATAACTCTGTTGAAAATGTAGAACAAGTTCTTTGAGATATTGCTTTTCAACAAGTCTAGCCTCAGCAGCCTCTTCCTCGCTCGTGACACTACTAAGAGCTCTGATAGAAAGCCTTCCATTGAGCTGATTCATGAACTTCAGCTCACCAATTCTCCGCCCATTTTTTCTTGCAACTGTAAAATCCTGCAAGTTTCGTAGGCGACACAGATTTCCAAGCCCACTTATCCTTGACAAACTTTGAGAGGCTTCTCCTGGTAGTGTTAGCTGACGCAAGTTGATTAGCTTAGTTACATCTTGATGAACTCTTATCAGACTTGAACGACTGGCATCAAGAACTTGTAGGCTGTAGAGGCACCAAAATTTACTGGGTAGTTCTTCTACACTGCTATGAGATATATCAAGATAACGGAGACTAGTCAACTCACATATGCTATCGGGTAGCTTTACCAGCTTGCAACCTTTTAGGCTCAAAAATAGAATGTTGGAAAGCTGACTAAACCATGTAATTTCAACACCAAATCTGATTCCAAACCTAAGTGAGTGCAGTTTATCCAAATGTTGAATGTCTCCCATTCTGGTCAAGGATTCACCATCCACCTCGATTGACATGTGACGAACTGTATTCTGCATTCTGCTCTTGTTCTGGTTTCTTAAATCTTTCATCACCAAGCATTCATCCATAGAAAAGGACAATGCCATATCATGGATCAGATCGTGCATTACGTATCTTGTTTTATTCGGGAACTTAGGATCAGTTTGGAAAAGAAATCTGTTCCTCAATTCATCCAAGTAAGTAATCCCCACATCTTCAGGATACATGCTTCCCCCTGGTGCAACAAAGCCCTCTGCCACCCAAATGTCAACTATCTCATCTCTTTCAAAGCTATAATCCTTCGGAAACATGGAGCAAAATACAAAACATCTCTTAACCTCTTCTGGGAGATACAAATAACTCAATTGAAGGGCTGGTAATATCTCATTCTCTTCATGCCGTAGCTCCCACAATTCACTCTTCTGGATAGCCCTCCAGTGTCGTTCAGTCAGGCTCATATTCAACAAGCGTCCAAGTGTTTTTGCTGCCAAAGGCGACCCACACAACCTAGTAGAAATGCTCTGACAAATATCTTGTAAGTGAGGGTATGACTCTGGGTCATTTGTACCAAATGCGCACTTTCTGAAGAAATCCCAAAATATATCAGTAGGCAATCCTCCAAGTTGGACAGGCTCACAGTTGCTTGTGGTGACACGAGTAGCGACCACTGGAGACCTTGTAGTCACTAAGATCATGCTGCCTTCGGGACCATACTTTAGAGGTGCATAAAACGCCTCCCAATCAGCATTAGCATTCGGCCAAATGTCATCCAACACCAAAAGGAATTTTGGGCACATCTTTAGCCGTTCCTTCAGTTCTTTTTGAAGAAGATCTAGACTGCGTGGAGGGTTGAATTCCTTCCCACGGATGGATTCAATGATCTCCTTGATTATCCTTCTCTTGTCAAAGAAGTCTGAGACACATACCCATATCTTTACACCAAAGTGGTGTTCCACCCGTGGATCATTGTAGATGAACTGGGCAAGGGTAGTCTTCCCCACCCCACCAATGCCGACAATCGGGATGACAGAAACATTGTTGGTGCAGTTAGTTTCAGCAAGTCCAGCCCTGCCACCATTTCCTTTTTGTTGCTTGGCTCTGGATGTAGATGCAACATCATTGCTTGCTGCTGCTCTCTTCCCATTGGACCCTGCAGTTATACGACCTCTCTTCCCAGTGAGTGGCACTCCCAATAGTTTGATCACCTGATCCCGTTGTACCTCACGCCCAATCATCACACCAAGCTTCTCGATCAAATCATCTCGTTCACCGTCACGACCAACAACTTCCGGAGCACTGATGACCGAAGTCGTCTCCGGCATGATCTGTGATGGCTCAACACTCATAAGACCCTTAACATCGAGCACATCCTTGATCTCAGCCACAACCCTGTCGAGCTTATCTTGGGTGTCCTTTATCCTTGTTTTGCTACCATGGATCAAAATTTTCGCAAGATTCAGAGAGGAAGATAATAGTTGACCTGCTCTGCTCCGGTCAGCGTCCTCTATTCTTTTCCGCAGCACCTGGTCATCCAGCTCACGGAGAAGATCCTCTGCATCGTACGTGGTATCCTTGAGACGCGAGACAAGCTTCGCCACCTCCTTGTCCTTGAACATGCCCCACTCGCTGCGGGAGATGAGCACATGAGCCTTGGGCAAGGTGTCTCTGAGGCGCTCCAGCTCGTTGTTCAGTTGGATCGCGTCGAAGAAGTTGGTCCCGGCCGAGAGAATCCATTGTAGTGCCTCCATGGCCGTCCTCCTCCTCCACTGCACGGACAGCAGCAATCAGTGGAGGTCGGCAGCGACGGCTGGAAGCCGGTGATGAACCGATCTTGAGGCAGGCGGCTAGAGAGGGCGAGAGCAGAATGTGGGCAAGAAGCGGATGTGAGGCACGGAGCAGGACGACAGCCGAGCGCTGGCGAACGGTGTCGGCGACCACTGCAGAGGGTGCGTGGTGGCGGTGAGCCGGTGAGCACAGGCGGAGCGAGGGCGAGCACCGAATGTGCTGACGAGGCGCAGAGCAGGACAGCAGATGAGCGCTAGCGAGGGCGCTTGTCAGCGAGCAGCGCCGGTGACCACTGCCGACAGCGTGCGGTGACGGCGAGCGCAGGAGGAGGAGGAGCTGCACAAGAAGACACCGGTGAAGAAAAAGCGGACGCGGGTCGCGGGAAGAGAATAAAAGCTGAAACTTTTCATCAAAAGGAAAAGGAAGAAAAGCGGAAAAAGGCTTTCGGCGCATGGTTAAAGTGATTCCCTGCAATGACGGGAAGTTTCGTGGGTGGCTTATTAAACAGTTAAACCCTTGACTCACAAAAAAACAGTTAAACCCCCAACGTTGAATAAGAAAATATACGTTTTTGTTTGATCAGCTCGTTCTTCTGCATGTCTGTGCTCGGAGGAAACTAAAGAGCAGTTCAACTAGTATTTATGCCATTGCATCCGAACTACTCCATCCAACCTTCGACGTTTAAAAAAAAAAAAACTAGTTACTGGATGAGAGAAAAAAATGGTCGTTCCAGCGAGCCAGGAGAGTTTTGGTACCTCTTAGCCGAGTTAAATCCCCTCACCTCTTGATCGCAGCGTTCGTGCCCACCGTCTTCTCCCCGCCCGACGGCACGCCGGCCTTCTAGCACGGGCGCCGCCGCCGCCGCCACGAAGTCGTCGTACGCCGCAATCAAGTCATCCACAGTCACCTCCATCCCTACTCCGCCGGAGCGCTGCAGCTTCCGACGCCTCAAATCGAATGCCCCCCAATTCAATAGCTCCCAACTCGAATCGAATCGGACCGGCGAGGCTCGGGGCGCATCGGCGGAGTCGCGGAGAGGTGGAGCAGCTGCGCGGGTGATAGACCGCGAGGAGAAGCCGGAGGAGACGGCGTCCGCACCGCGCGTGTCGGCGAGGAGGTAGGCGAGGCTGCGAGGCGGGGCGGTGGTGCACTGGTGCGTCGGGCGCTGGGGCCCGCCCGCGCCGGGCGGCGGAACCGGGGCGGACGGATTCATGGAGTGGGCGGCGCTCGGTCGGATTGGCCGTCCTCGCGCTCTTGAATCTGGCCCTCTCAATATTACATGGGCTGAAATACGGGCCGCAGTCGCTTCTCATCCTGGCCGGGTCGAGCGAGATGGGTGGGCCACAAACAAACGCGGCCCACGGCCTTGTTCTTTGTCCCGTGCGCTTCACCAGAGCAGCAGCCCGTCGTGCTTGCGCTGCAGCGAATTTTTTTTATATATATTTTTTAATTATTTTGCAAATTTATCAAAATAACATCAACAGTCACGGCGGAAAACGGCCGTCGACGCCCAACCGCTGGCCGGCACGCAGAAGGTCACCGCCAACGACGTGCGGTGTGGACCGCACCACCGCCGTGTCTCACGGTGGTTGGACGTGCGCGGCCGTGAGCCCCATGGTAGGGTCTTTCCGCCGTGGCGGACGGCAGCAGCCATCCCTATATAAAGGGCGGCGACGGCGCCGCCCACGCTGCTGCCGCCGCCTCCTTCCCTTCTGCCGCCTCGCCCCTTCTTAGGTAAGTTTTCTTCTTTTTTTAATTAATTTAATTAGTGTAGAAAATTAGTTTGTAGATTAGATGTAGATTTAGAAAATTAGTTTTTAGATTAGAAAATTTAGAAATTAGTTAATTAATTAGTTTAGATTTAGAAAATTATAGTTTTTAGATTAGAAAATTTAGAAATTAGTTAATTTAATTAGTTTAGATTTAGAAAATTAGTTTTTAGATTAGAAAATTTAGAAATTTGTTAATTTAATTAGTTTAGATTTAGAAAATTAGTTTTTTAGTTTAGAGAAGGTAGAAAATTAGTGTATCTATTCAGGAAATTGTCGAAATTATTTTAGTTTGTTTAGAAAATATAGAAAAATTAGTTTATCTGTTCTAGAAATTGTAGAAATTACTTTAGCATGTGTAGAAATTATAGAAATTACTTTAGCATGATTAGAAATTTTTGAAAATTAGTTTATCTGTTCAGAAAATTGTCGAAATTAGTTTAATTTGTTTAGGAATTCTAGAAAATTACTTTATCTTGTTTAGAAAATGTAGAAAATTAGTTTATTTGTTTTAGAAATTGTAGAAATTCTAGAAAATTACTTTACCTCGTTTACAAAAATGTAGACAACGTAGATAAATATTTTACCTATTCTAGAAAATGTAGAAATTACTTATCTGGTTTTTTTAATTGTATATTTAATTTTGTATGCAGCAGCTATGGATCGTGCTCGATGCAGTTCAGCTCAGTTCAGCCGCTCGTCTTGAGGTTGAGGCATACGTGACGCCTGAGTTGTTGGACAGGGAGTTCGACCGCGAACGCACGATGCAGACACGTGCTGGGGTGTTGAAGGGTCGTCTGAGCCGATCCTTCTACCGCCCTCTCCTTCTTCACTCGGTGCCATGAGCGGTTTACGATTGGTCGGCTAGTCGTCCCCTCACGCGACGAACCCCCGCTGATGGTAATTTCTTACTTTTCACTTTCAATTTGTCTTTCCATTTTGTCTAATTTGTTCAATCCACATTTAGGGTTCACATTACCTCGTGACGCCCACGACCACTGCGAAGAGGGCGACAAGGACTTCGGGTCGATTCGATGCTCTCACGGGCGCGGACGCCGTGGACGCCCTACTCGAGGAGGTCGTCCGCGAGCCGCGCACCACAGGGACTCTCGTCTTTGTGCTTCCGAGACCAGCACTACTGGATGACGAGGACGCCGTTGCTGTTCGACATGTACGTGGAGGAGTACGCCGTCCACAGGGTGCTGAGGCAGTTCGACCGCTATCAGGAGTGGCCTGTGCCTGTGGTGCACACTGTTCCTAGCGCCCACCATAGGTGAGTTCTCGTTAATTTTTTAATTTAATTCAGCGTTCGAAGATTTTAGCCGACAAATATGTTTAATTGGCCGAGGTGGTCTCGGAGGAGTTGCGGGCGTGTTTCTTGGGTTCGGTGCGCAGTACGTGCGGATTTGCCACGCTGCCGGAGAACGTCATCACGGAGGACCGGCCCCACGACGACACGGCGTGGGAGGCATACATCTAGTGGTACACCCCGAGGACTCAGTCACGTGTGATGTACGTCCCACCACAGCCATCAGCGCCGGTTCCGGACGCGGCGAGGGCGATCGTTCCTAGTGTCCTGCATCTGCAAGCGACGAGATCGACTATGACGCGGCGGTGAGTTTGAAAATGCAACTAATTTTTCTTATGGTACTTTACATTCTAACATTTACTAATAATTTCTTTTTTGCAGTTCGACGTGATTGCGGACCTTTCACATATTGTAGGGGAGTCGAAGGCGAGGCTGAACCTCATGTCACACCAGGAGATCGAGCATACGTTTGATAGGATGCAGGCCATCACCACGAGGTTCCTTGTCATGTCAACTACCGCGCAACCCCCCCACTGCTTCCACGCATTCCCAGTGCCTCCAGCCCGCCTCGACCGGTCGCTCCCACACTCTGCACGCCGCCCTCGTCACGGCCACCCTACCCGGTGCACCTTCCGGTGCATCCTCCCTTGAGGATGTCTCCTCTAGGGGGCCCTTCTCTCAGAGGTCCTACACCTGCACCAGGACCTGCACCACGAGGACCAAGACCAGCACCAGTAGCAGCAGCAGCACGAGCAGCACCACTGGTTCCTTCCTCGTCCACTGACGTTGTTCTTCCATCAGGTAATGACCACAACTCTATCTCGAACCATATACAAATACTAGATTCTATTAATTAGGATACGTGATTTAATAATACTATTTGTTCCAGCTTACGTCGGCAGCGGCGGCACTCCTGACTCCACCCTAGAGGACCAGGCCGGAGGGTCCGGGTCCGGGTTTGACGACTTGGCCTTCGACTTCAACTTCTTGCAGGGTTTGCAGTTGCAGGACGAGCTCTGAGGGTCGCAGCTAGGAGGCGCGCCACCCACGTGGACTCAGGAGAGAGCAGGGACACAGCCAGGAGGCTCGCAGCTGCCAGGAGCGAGCGGTGGGACGCAGCCAGGAGGGTCGCAGCTGCCAGGCGCGAGCGGTGGGGCGCAGCCGTCTCCAGGAGGGTTGCCAGGGTCGTCCCACGAGATTGCAGGGTCGGCGGCGGCGATGGCAACACCGCAGCCCACTGCTGATGCTAGGCGTCGGCAGATCCACCAACGTGACCCGTTGACGTACCCTCACGAGCAGACGCACGCCGCAGTCCGAGCTGACAGGCTGCAGAAGAAGGCCAGGCGATGCTAGATTAGGTCGCATATTGTTTGTACAGCAGCACTGTTATATGTGATCATGACTATATTTTATTATGTCACTATGTTTTTCGTTATTACCACCTAGTTTTCTTTGTCATAAAGCTAAATAACAAAAAATAAATCGTTAAGTTAAAAAAACAACCCGCCGAAAAGCAACCGTGACGCTAGGCGGTAGATTCGAGGTAAAGTGTTATCGAAGTCGAAAAGCAACCACCGTGGACCACGACGGTAGGTCCAACCGCCGTGGCGGACATGATGGCGCTTATATAAAGGGGCGAGCACCCCCTGCCCGACCCTCCCGTCGCCTCCCTCTCCCCACGGGCTGCTCCTCCCTCTTAGGTAAGTTTCCTCTCTTTATTTATGTTATGTAATTAGTTAAATTAGTTTAGAATAGTGTAATTAGTTAAATTAGTTTAGAATAGTGTAATTAGTTAAATTAGTTTAGGATAGTGTAATTAGTTTAGATTTTGTGTAACAGTAACTAGAGATGTCTCATCGCCGAGGGGGTCGATGGTAATGGTGGTGGTGATCGTGATTCCTCACACCACAAGGGGAAAAACACAAATGCAGCACCTGATCTGAAGAAAATGAGCACGTTCGAAAGAGGCATGCTTCGACATATGCAAGGAAAAACTGCAGATGCCATTGCAAGAGGAGAGGAATCTCCTTGGATGCTCTTTATGCTCCACCAGACATGCATCATTATTTGCAAAGAACTGCAGATGTCATTGCAAGAGGAGAGGAACCTCCTTATGGTGGTCTTTATGCTCCGGGTGGTCTTTATGCTCCACCTGAGACCCGTGTGTTGCTAATCCACCAGCTAAAAAACTACCAAGAAAGATAAACCTTCGTCGTCACATCGCAAGAATGGCTGAAGTTTTTAATTTTGTATGATGTTGTAGTCTTTCCTGCAGTGCTGTAATATTTGAACGGGATCCTATTATGATTGCGTTGTAATAATCGAACCAGCATTCCTTAATTTCCCTTTCTTAACTTAACTACCGGATATATTATAATTTAGTAATGTTTTTTAAAAATAAAATGAGCCTACCGCCGTGGAGGTTTCCTAACCGCCGTGATGACCTACAAACCGGTGGGCCACAATGTCATGTAAACGCCGTGCCGTACGGCGGCAGGGGCTTACCGCTGTGGCCCACGGCGGTAGATGTTTATTTTTGATAAATTTCAAAACGGTCGTATAAATTTGCAAATTAGAATAAAAAAATATAAAAAAATTTTCCGCTGCAGCCATGGCGTCGCCGCCAGGAATTATATATATATATATTTTTTAATCATTTTGCAAAATTATACGACCGTTTGAAAATTTATCGATTTGACCACCAACCGCTGCGGCGCTGACGGTGGCCGCTGTGCCACGGTTGTAGTCAAACCGTGGGCTACGGCGGTTGGGCCAATGGCCGCGGGCCCAACGGGCGGGAAGGCCAGCCGCCGTGGCCTATGGTGGTTGAGGCCTATTCGCCGTGGGCCACGACGGCGAGCCCACCGCGTGGGCCACGGTCGCGGCCCACGCCGTGGTCAGCGCCTATAAGAGCCGAAAATTACCCCCGAAATGTCATAATAATTCGGAAAAAAAGAAAGAGGGGTTGGGAAGGAGAAGAGAGTGAGGGCGAGCAACAAGCTCACGGTTCTTCGCTTCATTGTAAGTATTTCGTCGATTTCAACCCTTTTAGCACCTATACTTAGAAAGCGTAATTAGTGATTCACTGCGTTTCTTTAGATCCAGAGTATTAAAAATGTCCTGTTTGTAGGGTTTAGGGTTGGGAAGGAGAAGAGAGGGAGGTGGAGGATGCGGAGCAGTGAAGCTCTGCTGCTTCTTCGCTTCATTGCAGGTATTTCACTGATTTGAACTCTTTTAGTAATTTGACTTAGATATAATCACTATTTTGGTTTACTGTAGATTTTTGTAGATTTATGTATGGTATAGATTTCTGGGGTATAGATCTGTAGTTGTAGTTTATATTACGTAAAATATTTATCGTTAAGTGTGTAGATTGCCGATTAGTTTGCTATTTTAGTTTAGATATTAGTCTATTTGTTTCTTAGTCCCGAATGTAGTATTTGATAGCGTTATTACTTTTCATTATGAATCGGACATGTCGAGACAAATCACAATCAAATTGTATTATGGAATTGGAGAAATTATATATGGTCCATAAGGAGTTGACTTGTCAAATTTTAGTTCAATTGAGAAAAATGTTAAAAGAGCAGCAGAAAGAACTTGGGAGGGTATAACCAACTAGCTTGTCAAGGCATTTGCAGTAGATTTAGAGCACTAATGCCTGTCGGTGATGGCACTAATCAACAGAAGTGAACATGTGTATTGGGAGCTCGTGCCACTTGAAGGGACTCCACGATGGAGGAGTTTTATCAGAAATGCATGCCGAGTTGGTTTGCCTATGATTTTGTTTGCCCAAGTTTTCCAGAAGGGTGGGTCTAGCAGTCAAGTGCATAAGGAAGCTGAGGATGTGGACGAGGGGGAAGGTGGTGAAGAAGGGGAACAACAAGAGGAGGAAGAAGGGAATTCTGAGGGTGAGCAGACATCTAGAGGTTTTGTTGTCAGTGGTTTTATTGATGACGGAGAAGGAAATCTAGAGGTGATGACACAATATCAGAGAGAGTTAGAAGCTGATGAACGTGCATTGGAAGAGGACTCTTCAGATGATGATGATGATGATGATGATGATGATGATGATGATGATGATGATGATCAGTCTAAGGATCATGTGCCCACAGGATTGACTGTAACTACGATTTCTCACAAAGGTAATCGTTAATAGTGGTGAGAATGTGCCATGGGAGTACGGAGAATGAGGTTACTGATGAGGCGCTATGTACCCTAGTACTGCACATGTGAAGGATGCAGTGAAGCAGTGGTCCACCTTGACTCTACACAGGAAGTTCAGGGTAGTGAAGAGCTCTCCGAGGATATATGATGTGTGTTGCAAGAAGGAGGATTGTTCTTTCGAGTGTATGCATATACGGGAAGTGGGATAATTACTTACAGGTGAAGGAAGTGAAGGCACTTGTACCCTTGATCGTATTGATGCAAGGCACCGAAACATTTCAGCAGATTTTGTTGCAAGCCACATGTACCCTACTATTGTGAAATGCACTACTTATGAGTCAAGGCAATTATCTGCAATTGAGGAAAAATTTGGGTACACCATCGATTCTGACAAGGCATACCAAGCAAAGAAGAAGGTATTGGAGCATAGGTGGGGTACTTATGAAGCATCCTACCACAATTTGTCTAGCTTGCTACACACATAGTTCGATGAATCTGGCGGCTACTATGATATCAAGGACTATCCTTGTGAGGAGAAACCAGGCAAGCTTGTGCTTCAGCGGTCATTCTTGGCATTGGGTGCCTGCATTGAGGCTTTCAAAGTGTGTCGACCCATCATTTGCATAGATGGCACTTTTCTCTGTGCAAATACAAAGGAACAATCGGCATATTGTGGCGGTGATAGTAACAATTAGTTGCTTCCTTTGGCCATTGCATTTATGCGGAGGGAGAACGGTGACAGTTAGTCTTGGTTCCTTGAGATGTTGAAGAACATGGTGGTCCAGGATGTGCAGGATGTGTGTGTCATATACGATAGGCACAAAGGTATTTTGCAAGCAATCAACGACATGAAAGAGGGCAGCCAAGAGCGTCAGTTCCATTGTGGCGATGTTAAGAGTGTGGTGTGTTAGGCACATGAAAGCAAACTTCCACAGCCAGTTCAAGAACAAGACCGTCTAAATTGTTTGAGCGGTTGTGTGAGCAGACTCAGCAGAAGAAGTTCGATGCCATCTGGAAGAAATTAGATGACCTGACAAAGAAGGCATCAGAGGAGATAGCAAAGAGGCCAGTGAATCCCGAACCTGGAGAGGAGCCAATTTCTCTCGAGGATGTGGGATTAGATGGCCCTCAAGTTTTTTTTGACAACAATGGCCCTCAAGTTAGGCGCTGAAGAGGGCGTGATGTGAAGATCTTCAGCCAGTGGATTCAGAATGAGCCTAATGAAAAGTGGTGTCTCATGTTTGACGAGGGCGGAGCAAGACATGGGATAAAGACCACTAATTTTCTTTGAGGTCTAAAGCGTGTGCTCGCGGTTCAAGACCTCTTCCTCTAGTTGGCATCATTGAGTTCTTTATGTATCGTACAATGCAATATTTTCACCAAAGGAGCAAGATAGCGGATGAGGTTCTGAGGAACACTCAAATGAGATACTGCACCAAAATGACTGAGTATTTGACCAAAACTCAGGGAAAAGCACTTCTTCACAAGGTCACAGCGCAGCCTTTGTACCAGTCTGCTGATAATGAAATTATGTGGAGCTATGAGGTTGAGTGCAAAGGAAAAATGCGCCTAGGCCTTCGCGTGAAAAGACGCAACAAGTTGGTGAACTTGGCAACCAAATATGCAGATGCACATGCCGAAAGCCGCAGCTACTACACATCCCCTGCTCACATGTGATCGTCGTATGCTATGAACTTCAACAATTCAGCTACCATAGGTACGTGCTATGGTACTACGCCAAGGAAACTGTTCGAAACATTTGGAACCGAACAATTCAGGACTACCTCGTGCAGTGTACTTTTACTGAGAACCCCAAAGAAAATATTGTGCACGTACTAAATACAGATCCTGAGTTGTGACAAGGTGTTGGAAGACAGAAGAAGAAGAGGATTAGGAACAACATGGACGGGTGTCGGAGTCGCAGAGTGATGTCCTACAAGTGTCACAACACAGGGCACACGTACAAGAGGTGCACAGCTCCAAATTATGCTTGCAACGCACCAACTACGGCCAGTGTGGGCTCATCAGCAACTTCAGGACCATCCCAACCCCCATCCGGACGTGGACGTGGGCGTAGGACTAACGCAAGATTCAGATGATCATAGTTGCTTGTAATGTTAGGACATTTAATTTCCGAATTTGTAATATTTGAACTATTATTTGTCGTACGAACTTATGCATGGTATTGTATTGTAATAATTGAACTTCTCTTTCATGTCGTCTTAATTATGTTGATTCATTTGTGTTATTTTGCCTATGATTGTTCTCATCTTGTTTTGCAGATTTGCAATGGCCTCCTCAGGTCCTGAGTTAGACTTGGAGTTCCTCACCAAGAGCAAGGACAATGTCGAGGTGCCAAAGGGGATCGAGACTCCTATGTGCTTCTGCGGTGACAATTGCAAGCTTGTTAGGTGCAAGATTCTAGGGTACGCCTACGGGATGAGGTTCTTCATGTGCGCCAACTATGCGCACGACCCGATCCAGCCATTCGACCGCAACCTTAGAGCCAAAGTAAGGAATTACTACATTTCTCGATTATTCATTTGTCATTTGTGTTTTATTATTTGTTGATGTGTCTTTGAAAAAAGACTCCACCTCCTCTTTGTGATTTCATGCAGTGGCTAGATACCGAGCAGTCCGACTTCGACAAGAGGTGCGTCGAGGGAGCTGCCCGTGATGCTAGGGAGAGGTGGTTGCGCATGGTTGAGTGGGAAAAGAGAGAGGAAAAAAAAGGAGGAGCAGAAGGAAATACGCCATCGCCAGGAGATGAGAGAACGTGAAGCGGCCCAGGCCCGTGAAGCCGATAGAGAGAGGAAGAGGGAGAGGGCTCACGGGCCAAGGAAGCTGGGCCGGATGCCATCAGGAAGGGGAAATACCCCGTTGTACTCGATGAGACCTAGAGTATTAGTGGAGTATCAAATAATTTGGATTTCATGACATCGTCAACTAGGGTCCTCGGTTTGTATCGTTAAGAACTTTAATCGAACTGCATTAGAGTGTCTTTTCTCCGTTACGTGTGTTTCGTTAGAGTGACTGTCATATGCAGAGTAGTTGTGTTTCCTCCCGAGTCACCGACGCTGCCTCCTCCCACGGATCGACCGCCCACAATGCGTGATGCCCTAGTACTAGAGTGTGTTTTCTCCGAGTCACTGCTTCGTTTCCCTTCCCACGGATCGAAGGGCCCACCACCCAGCCAGCCTCCTTCTTCTGCCTATATATACCACCATTCACTCCATTACCTTCTTCTCACAAAGATTCAACAATGGCTTCTGGAGGGGATGAACACGGTTTCGGTCCCGAGTTGTGGCATCGCAATCGAAGATTTCGTCAATTTCCCACTTTGAAAGGTAAGAGTGACTTGATTGATGCGTGATGTTAGAAGCTACGCATCAAGCAAACGGTGTTGTGGCCTAGGTGTTCACACGGTGAGTTTTGCGTGATGCAAGTGTACCAGGGATGGAACAACTCGATCGTCACTTCGCAATCGCCCACATGCATGGGTAAGTAATGTCCACAAATTTGTTCATCATGTTTCTTTCGTTTGCTAACGTTTTTGCCTTTTTGCGATTTCCACCCAATCGAGAACTGCGGTTTCTCTCAATGGGTGGATCCACCATTATTGATCCCTATCAACGACATCGACTACCTCGAGGCGTCGTCATCTACAACCGGGCGGAGCTGGAGGCAATCGCTTCTCGGATCCATCGTCTAGCGCAGAGCGACCGATCTGCAAATGCTCGACCTGCACTTGTGAATGCCACAAGAAGAACACTCAAAGATTGGTCCCTGCACCTTCACCACCTCCACCCCCACAGGTACTACTACATGCGCAACACTCCGGCTCTATGCTCTCCGACGGTTCTCGTACAACTAGATTAATTAGGAATGTTGTAATCAAATTTCTAAATTCCCTAAGGAATGTTATCAGTACGTAAGGCGCTTTGTTAGGGTTGTACAAGCGTCGTACATGCCATTGCAAATGTGTGTTTTCTCTTCTAAATATATATAAAAAAACCAACCGCCGTGACTACGGTTGCACATCTAACCGCTGGGTCACGGCGGTTGCATAACGCCGCTCGCCGCCAGGCGTCCCCGCAACCGCCGTCCGCAACCGCCGTGGCCCACGACGTTAAGCCCAACCGCCGTGGGCTACGGCGGTTGGCAGTCAAATCTGATAAATTTTCAAACGGTCGTATAATTTTGCAAAATAATTAAAAAAATATAAAAAAAATCCGACGCCGGCCGCCGGCTCCGGTAGTAGGTCCGGTAGAAGTCCAGGTGCGCCGTCGTCAAGTCCCTCAGCGCACGTACTGCAGCATGATGCCGTTGTGCACCTCCACGCCGCATAGCGCTGCCGGAGTCCATTTCCATGTGTCACGGCGGATGAACGCCGCGGCGTGGGACACTGGGACTGGGACAGGAGCACGATGATGAGTTGCACACGCATGAATAACGGCAGCTTGCGTGGCATACTAGAGAGCCCCTGTCGGCCTTGATGGCGAACGTGAGCGTCGACCGGAAGCCGATGAAGTCTTCGACGCCGTCGCCGGACGTGTCGAGGGGCACCACGCGGCCGTCGATGCCGTAGACGGCCGCCGTGTACCTCTCGGCCGCGTGCCACAGCGAGCAGTTCGCACTTCGCACCCAGCTGGCGTACCCTTCGCCCGCCGGGTACACAGCGAGCAGTTCGCACTCTGAGCCTTTTCACTCTTGATAAAATCGAAAGGTTTCCACTGCCAGATGCCTGAGAAACAGTTCCATCTGAAATCATTCATAAAACATCTCGTATTTAACAATCGTTCCGTATGTAAATTTAACAGCGTCGTATGAATCTGGTTCCTGATCTTGAATAGTAGCGATCACGTAGAAGACGTGTATTGTGTATTCATTAACTAACAGTTACAAGCATATCAAACTGGTTCAGAGTTCAGAACCTGACATCTCAAAGGGAGGCATCACAGCAGTTCCTGGCCGTCACAGTTCAGGCATCAACCTCTCGATCAACAGCAGTTCCTAAACATGCTTGGCGTTCAGCCTCCCATAGTAACTGCTGCAGTCATCGACGCAAGCCGCCACGTCAGCATCAGCAGGCCCTCTACAGCCATAGCCAGGTAGAGGTTCAAGCACAAGGATGATCAGACATTGCTCGAGCTAATAGCTATCAAGTCCAGTGCTAGTATGCAGCTGCTTCAATTCTTACCAGTTACCACCATCGCCGCCAGTTGCAGTGGTGGAGGCCGTGCTGCAGGCCGAGCAGATCTCCCTGCAGGACCTGTCGCCACCCAGGCTGCAGACACCTCGCGCTGGAAGATGCATTTGCCACTGCATTTGACATTGCAGACCAGCGGAGGCTGGTGATCGTTGTTCCTGCAGGGAGTGTAGCACTTCCGGAAGCACTTGCAGAGTATGACATAAGCTAAAGCAGAAACTGCCGCAGTCATCCACATAAGCTGAGAAGCTGCAGTTTCAGCATCAATTGGCCCTGAAAGATGCAAACACACGGTTCAGAGATTGAATCAAAAACATTCGTGTGCCGAAAATGGGCCTAAGAACGGATGCACTCGTTTTCGTGCGGCCCGTGGCCTTAGACTCTCACCGGCAGCCCTCCAGGTCTCTCTCTGGCTCAAACACGGAGTGTGAGCAGACGAGAACTGGACAGCTTGGTTCCTTGTGCAGTTGTGCAGGTATACAAGACAGAGAAGTGCAAGCGCAACCAACCTTGAGACGCTGGTTCCATCCTGTTAGGGGCAACAGCAGCAAGACTGCTGGAGACCGGTCGTCATTGAATCAAGCCTTGATAAGCGCAGGCAAGATGACCATTAGTATCCCCCTACAAGCCTGGTCTTGACTGCCACTTGCAACTTGAGATCACCCTGCAAGTAGTAGGCGAACCAATAGAATCAGCAACCATTACTGTCAGTATATAGCAGCAGGGGGTTTTACTAGCAACTGGTAACATACGAGAAGAGTACCAGAACTGATCAGTCCTCTGGAGCGCCCTTAATTTGCCGCTGTCGTAATGAGCAGACGAAGGCGAGCATACGAAGTCAGCAGTGGTAATTGCAAAGAAATTTGAGCAGCTCCTTCCCCTCCTTGGTCCGCAGTTCATCTCGAAGGGCAATTGTACCTCGGTAAGCTTAGGGCAGTCAAACAGCTCGACATGCTGTACAGATACAAGGCCGTGAGATCCTCCAATGGATGACAACACCGGGCAGTTATTTATAACCAGGCATTTAAGCATGTTTGAGCCAATCAAGTTCAATGGGATGCACGTGACGCTGTTACAAAAACCCAACTGCAGGAGGGTGAGAGAGGTGAGGTTCTCTAGGCAGGCTGGAAATGACCTGTCCAGCTCATTGTCCAGCTCATTGCAATTCACTATACTCAGTCGCTGGAGTGAGGGGGGCAAGATCATTCCCCGTGGGCACTCCAGCTTTTTACAAACAACGATTTTCAGGTCCCGCAGGCAAACAAATCCCACAAAACTGTGGACCGGTATTGATGCTAGATTCTCACATCTCTCAAGTACTATTGACTTGATGGATGGCAGTTTCTCTGGGGTCATGAACTGCTCAAGATTTGTCAGCATCACGCATTTGCATATACGTAAATCAGTGAGACGTGTAAAGGCAAAGAGCGCAATGCCATTGCTGAGACCGACGCTGCTGGCTGTATGCTGTGTTCCATCATCACCCCTTAAACCAACTTGTGTCCCATCAGCATAGAAGGGGATTGGTAAACTTGTGATGTGCCAGCAATCGGAAAGCTCCAGGTTTATTAAAGTTGGTAGGTCTTCTGGTTTAAACCAGCTTGGAAACCTATCACCACTAAAGCCATGGACTTTAAGGAATTCAATTCTTGAATGAGGACGCAAGCCTTCAAACACTTCATTGTCACTGGGCATAAATCTATAGTCCAGACCGTCTGACCTTACGAAAACAACACAGTCTCGCCAATGTAACAAAAGTGCCTTGAGGTATTCCTTTTTATCAAGTCTAGCCTCAGCAGCCTCTCCCTCGCTCCCAACATTACTAAGAGATCTGATAGAAAGCCTTCCATTGAGCTGATTCATGAACTTCAGCTCACCAATTCCCCGTCCATCCTTTTTTCCAACTCTAAAATCACTCAACCTTCGTAGACAAGATAGATTTCCAAGTCCACGTACCCTTGACAACGTGTCAGAAGCTTTTGCCGGCAGTGCTAGCTGACGCAAGTTGGTTAGCTTTGTCACGTCCTGATGAATTTTTTTGAGACTTGAACGACTTGCATCAAGAACTTCTAGGCTGTAGAGGCCACAGAGTTTCACGGGTAATTCTTCTACGCTACTATGAGATATATCGAGATAACGGAGACTATTCAACTCACACATGCTATCGGGTAGCTTTACCAGCTTGCAACCTTTTAGGCTCAAAAATAGAATGTTGGAAAGCTGACTGAGCCATGTAATTTCAACATCAAATTTGGTTCCAAACCTAAGTGAACACAATTTATTCAAATGTTGGATGCCTCCCATTCTGGTCAAGGATTCACCATCCACCTGGATTGACATGTGACGAACTGTATTCTGCATTCTGCTCATGTTCTGGTTTCTTAAATCTTGCATCACCAAGCATTCATCCATTGAAAAAGACGCTGCCATATCATGGATCAGATCGTGGATTACGTATCTTCTTTTATTCGGGAACTTCGGATCAGTTTGGAAAAGAAATCGGTTCCTCAATTCATTCAAGTAAGTAATCCCCACATCTTCAGGATGCATGCTTCCCACTGGTGCAACAAAGCCTTCTGCCACCCAAATGTCAACTATCTCATCTCTTTCAAAGATATAATCCTTTGGAAACATGGAGCAAAATACAAAACATCTCTTAACCTCTTCTAGGAGATACAAATAGCTCAGTTGAAGGGCTGGCAATATCTCATTCTCTTCATGTCGTAGCTCCCACAATTCACTCTTCTCGATAGCGCTCCAGTGCCGTTCTGTCAGGCTCATATTCAACAAGCGTCCCAGTGTTTTTGCTGCCAAAGGCGACCCGCACAACCGAGTAGAAATGCGCTGAGCAATATGTTGCAATTGAGAATATGACTCTGGGTCATTTCTACCAAATGCACATTTTTTGAAGAAACCCCAAAATATATCGGTAGGCAATCCTTCAAGATGGACAGGCTTACAGTTGCTTGTGGTGACACGAGTAGCAACCACTGGAGATCTTGTAGTCACTAAGATCCTGCTGCCTTCAGGACCATACTTCAGTGGTGCATGAAACACATCCCAACCAGCAATAGCGTTCGGCCAAATGTCATCCAACACCAAAAGGAATTTTGGGCTCATCTTCAGCCGCTCCACCAATTCTATTTGAAGAGCATTTAGACTGCATGATGGGTTGAATTCTTCCCCAGGGATGGATTCAATGATCTCCTTTGTTATACTTCTAGTGTCAAAGAAGTCTGAGACACAGACCCATACCTTCAAAGGAAAGTGTTTTGTCACCCTTGGATCGTTGTAGATGAATTGTGCCAGGGTAGTCTTCCCCACCCCACCAATTCCAACAATCGAGATGACAGAAACAATATTGGTGCAGTTAGTTTCAGCAAGTCCAGCCCTGCCACCGATTCCTTTTGGTTGCTTGGCTCTGGATGTGGATGCAACACCATTGCTTGCTGCTGCTCTCTTACCATTAGACCCTGCAGCTCTACCAGCACCACTTCTGTTCCCAGCGAGTGGCACTCCCAATAGCTCGATCACCTGATCCTGTTGGACCTCACGCCAAGCTTCTCAATCAAATCATCTCGTTCACCGTCACGACCAACAACTTCTGGAGTGCTGATGATCGAGCTTGTCTCTGGCATGAACTGTGATGGCTCAACACTCATAAGACCCTTAACATCGAGCACACCCTTGATCTCAGTCACAACCTTGTCGAGCTTATCTTGGGTGTCCTTTATCCTTGTTTTGGTACCATGGATCAAAATTTTCGCAAGATTCAGAGAGGAAGATAAGAGTTGACCTGCTCCGCTCCGGTCAGCGTCCTCTCTTCTTGTCCGCAGCACCTGGTCATCCAGCTCGCGGAGAAGATCCTCTGCATCGTACGTGGTGTCCTTGAGACGCGAGACAAGCTTCGCCAGCTCCTTGTTCTTGAACATGGCCCACTCGCTGCGGTAGATGAGCGTGCGAGCCTTGGGCAAGGTAGCTCGGAGGCAGTCCAGCTCGCTGTTCAGCTGGGTCGCTTCGCAGATATTGGTCCCGGCCGAGAGAATCCATTGCAGTGCCTCCATGGCCGTCGTCCTCCTCCACGGACAGCAGCCGTCAGTCGGCAGCGAGGGCCGGAAGCCGGTGACGGTGATGAACAGATCCGGACTTGTGGACCGAGGCCGCTGGCTACGGACACGGACGTCGTCACAAGAAAACGGTGGGCTGGCGACGGGAGCTGCTGCACAAGAACAGGGGCGGACCCAAGGACCGGCGAGCCAGCTTAAATACGTCCCGGAGGAGACGTCGATTCACAAGCTAGAGGACGATGGGATCGAGGCATCGAGTTGAGCAAGCGTCGCTGGACGGCCTGTGGGCTGTGGCTTGGCCGCGCCGCCGATGAGCTCGAGGGCCGGCAAAGCCAACAGGAGGCCCCCTGTCCCGATGTCGTCGTGCTGACGAATAGACAAGGAAGCAACTCAACAACTGAATAACAAGCTTTACTGGGACAATAAAAAATGGTCATTCAGAGTTAATCCCCTCACCTCTTGAGCCGCGCAGCATCCGTGGCCGCCGTCTTCCCCCACCCGATGGCGCGGGCGCGCGGGCCTCCACCACGGCCGCCGCCGCAATCAAGTCATCCACAGTCACCTTCATCCCTGCTCCGCCGCAGCGCTGTAGCTCCCGATGCCTGGAATCGAATCGCCCCCCAATTCAAAAGCTCGGATCGAGCCGGCGAGGCTGGGGCGCGTCGGCGGAGAAGTGGGTGGAGCAGCTGCGCGGATGGTATACCGCGAGGAGAAACCGGAGGAGACGGCGCCCGTACCGCGCCTGTCCGCGAGAAGGTTGGCAGATGGCAGGGTCCAGGGCGGTGGGGCGTCGGGGCCCTCGCCGGACGGGCGGAACCGGCGGCGGACGGATTCATCATGGTGGTGGGCGACTATCGGTTTGGGCCGTTTGTGCGCTATCCGGCCCTCCTTTAGATGGGTTGAAATACGCATCGCTTGTCTGTCAGCCCAACCCGGCCGGGTTTCTGAATTAGGCCAAAAGCAGACGCGGCCCACGGTCCAACCCTTGCTTGCTGGCCAATTGCCACACCTGACCTGAGTACCTGACAGAGACACTTGTGAGTTGTGACAGCATGCAGGCAGCAGGCGCAGAGCTGACACCTTCTTTATTCCCCCATTCTGCTACCTGATCGATGAAAACCGGATCAGGTCGTGCAACGTACAAGAGAAAAAATCACCAAGGGCCTTGTTTAGTTTGCTAAAAATTCTAACATTTTCTCCACTCTCTCCATCACATCACATTAAATACGCCAAAAGACATAAGTTCGGAGTATTAAATATAGGTAAAAAAAATAACTAATTACACAGTTTTGATGTACTCATGACACGAATCTTTTGAGCCTAGTTAGGCCATGGTAGGATAATATTTACCACAAACAAACGAAAGTCTTCACTGTCTTCTGAGGAGTTCGAAACGTTGAAAAGACAAATTTTTCCACGAACTAAACAAGGCCAAGGTTCTTCTGCAAATATGCTCTGCAGAGAATGTAGTTGAGATCATATACATGTGACTTTTTCACTGATTGTTCAAAAATAAAAGAAAAGAAGAGGAGATAAGTTATTGAGCTGTTTGTTTCAATATGAGGACTTTATTTGTCTGCCACAAGTTTTACAGAATCCCGTCTTGAAAAGGTTGGTTTCGAGGTTTCTTATTTTTTGCAAAAGCTTGCTCTGAGCCTTTTTCACTCCTGATGAAATCAAAACGTTTCCACACTGCCAGCCAGATACCAAAAAATCGTTCCATCTGAAATCATTCATAAAACATCTCGAGTCTAATAATCGTGCCGTACGTAAATTTAACAATGTTCTTATGAATCTGGCTCCTGATCTTGAATGACATCGATCACGTAGAAGACATTTCGAGCTAGTTCAGAGTTCAGACATCACAGCGGTTTCTGACCATCACAGTTCAGGCATCAATCTCTCGATCAGCAGCAGCTCCTAGTCCTAGACGTGCTTGGCGTTCAGCCTCCCGTAGTAGCCGCCTAGCCGGCGCAGCCATCGACGCAACCCGCCACGTCGGCGTCGGTCGGCCCTGCAGCCATGGTGCCTGTGCGATACAAGCACGAGCAGGATGATCAGAAATTGTTCGAGACAAAGCTAGCCATCCCATTGCTATACATAAGCAGCTGCTTCAATTCTTACCACGATCATCGCCTGTCGCGGCGGCGGCCGTGCTGCAGCCAGACGGAGACGATGCAGATCTCTCTGTATGCCCCGTCGCGGCTGTCAGCGAGCGCCGCCACCAGGGCCCCAGACACCCCAGCGTAGGGGAAGATGCATTTGCCGCCACATCTGATCTTGCAGACCAGCCTAGGCTGGTGATCTTGCACTTCCGGAAGCACTTGCAGTACTGGTCCTTGTACTTCGACATGACGGACCCCAGCACTGACGCCGGCTGGCCTGACAGCAACAGGGAGTGCAGGACGAGCAGGCAGGCGGCAAGAACCGCCGCCCTCATCGTCTTCCCCTCCATTCTTTAGTTCTCCATGGTCAAGAAGCAACTCTTCTTGTCATCAGATCATTAAACAAATATATACAGAGAGAAAACTCTTAGATTTGAAATTTGAAAAAGGTAAGTGAAATCAAATAGTAAATGTGGACACCGACAGCCACATGCATACTGAATTACTGATGCTATATTGCTACGAGACAAGGAGGAGATGCTTACGACTGATGGCTTCTTCAGAAATCAGCATTGAACTGGAGCTTCTGCTTCTCAACTGGCCCTCCTCCGCCTTTTGTATTTAAAGCATCGGATGAGGCTTGAATGGCAGGAACATGCTGTTACGCTTAGACCATCTGCACTGGCTCCTTCATCCGCCTCCTGCAGGATGGGGATCCCGTTTTTTGCCCCGCAACGGGCGACGGGATCGGTCCTGCAAAATGAAGTTGGCCCCCGAATCCTTCATATCTGGAGGGATCCAGGACCTCCTCTAGCTGTCACATCAATGCGGGGCCCGCCTTCCCAACTACCACGCGCCGGACCGAGGAGCAGAGGAGCCCGCGCCGCCGCTGCAGCCTTGCCGTGGAGCTCCGCCCGTCGCCGCCGGATCCTTCCTCCGCAGTCGCCGGCCACAGGGGAAGGGGGTGTTGGCCGGTGCGGAGAACAGCCGCCGGATCTCCCCTCCACCGCCAGGGACCTCGATCCGCCGGCGTGGAGGGAGGCTGCCGGTGGAGGAGGTTGGCCGGGCAGCGAGGGAGGTCGCCGGCGGAGGAATCGAGGAGGGGCCGCCGCGGCGAGGAACTCCATGGACGCCGGCGAGCTCCCCGTCATCGTCTTCGCGGAGGTCGCCAGCCTCTTCCAGGTGACGAGCTCTTCCTCTCCGCGCGCCACCTCCGCCCGGAGGAGGAGCTCCACCGCCATGGAGCCGCGACAGGGGGGAGATCCGCCGGGTGGCGCTCCTCCGCCGCTGCTCCTTGGATTCGGGGCCCCTGGTCCTCCCCGCGCGCCCAGCCTGCCGCCGCGGCCCTGTCGCCTAGATCCTGCCGCCTAGATGGAGCCGGCCCGCCTCCGCCGAGCTCCGGCTCCACCCCGCGCCGACGAGGGAGGGAGGAGGGCGCCGGCCAAAGACGATGAGGGAGGGCCGGACGCGGCCGGGTGGAGGAGGAGGCGGTGAAGGAGCGAGGCCACTGTCGGGAGGAAGGAGGACGCCGGCGGGGGGATGGGCGGCGGGTGACGGGACCTAGGGGGAGGAAGAAAGAGAGAGGGGGTGCGGGTGGGAGAAAAAGAAAGAGAGAGAGAGAGGCTGACGCGTGGGGGGCCACGATGAGTAGTTGGGATGGAGGAAGATTTATAATGGAAGATGGATGCGGGGGGAGTGAATATGAAGGAGAGAATCTGGATGTGTGGGATGGAATATTCTGTTTTGAAGGAGGAAATGAAGGGAGACGAGTGTGGATGGTCTTAGGCGCCCATTTCCGGAGAATTGTTTTTTAACACATCACTATGGAAACTGAGCTGGTCATATATGAATGGTTGCTTCATTGTCACAACTTTTCCATACGAAACTTCATCATGCAGTTATGTTTCTACTTTGCCTTGTTAAGCACTAAAGAGGAAGTAGTGGAACATCGTCAGTTTGTTTGGACCCAGCAGTATAGTACTATGTTCCCAAGACAGACTGACACTATACCATGTCCAGCAAATAGAGGAAATTAAGCATGAAGAGGTCATCAGAGAAGAATGCCCGGCGTTGGCCATGGCAAATTTTTGTGTACCCGGAGACTTTGTGGCTGCTATGTTTAATATGAAAGATTGGTTGAAATGAACTGCACGCAACATCCATGCTACTAATACCTTGATATGACAAAGATGTCACGATACCAAATTAATATGGCTCCTCATCTAGCAAAGGTATCAATGAAGCCTGCACAATATAGTTTGTTGCAGACGTAAGCAAAAATCTTGCTCCATGGTGAAGTAGGAGCATGGGTGTAAAGCCCCGGATTTTCGGTGAAGAAAACCCGAATCCCTACCTTCGCGATAGTCCCTGGATCAGTGGTTATCGTGTACAAAACGCATCACAGTAGGTAAAACATGCGTACAGAACGCATCACAGTAGATAAAACACAGCCATACATCGCATCACACAAATATCGGTACATAATTTATTACATGTCCATTATGGAGTACAACATTACAAGCCTCTTGGCTGAATCAGAGTGAAAATTCTACGCAGCGGTAGCTAGCATACCAGAAGAGTCTCCATCTGTTATTCTTCTCGCCCACAGGCATCCTTGAGCGCAGCGACGCATCCCTCAGTCGTACCAACCATCGGCGTTGTTGTCGTAGTCGGACTCGTACCCTGCACACCCAAAGTCTATCCCCAAGGAGTGGGATAGATCCACGTCACCAACTGTATGCAGCTTTAAGTGGCCTACTTCTAAAGGGTAAGAAAGGAGACAAGGTAGAAGCTCGGGTTTCCTATGCAGCAGCAGCAAAGTAGCAACAAGATATCTCCAACAAGATCCCAACCCAAACTTTCAACACAGCTCGGAAACACCTGGTACCCCAGGGCCCCGTCTCCACATCCTATCTCCATCTAGGGTCGATGCGAGAACTTCCTCTCCTCGCACCTCAATGATTGCAATCGGATCTGCGAGGTAGAGGGAGCAACTCTCCTCTCCCCGACTGCAACCACGGCTCACCACGCACTCAACTACAGGGAGAAGGTAGAAATCCCAAAACATGAGAACAAAACTATCAAGGGACATGCCCGTGACCGAGGACGCGGCTATAGCTATAGATCGAACAACTCTGCAGAGCGTGTACACCAGTACCCAACTCGGAATGGAACCCGGTCGATGTACGGCCGACCGAGCCCATCCTACCGTGCGAACTCTCGGTAGTTACGGTCCCATCCTGCATCCGACCCTCAAAGCGATCCCCCGCGAAGGGAATTGCACCGGAACTGTGAAATGCTCCCGTGTGGCCACACGGGAGTCGCACTAAGAGAAGGTGGTCTCACTCCCACCTCTCCCCCACTGATACCCCGCTATCCTGCTGGCAGGTATGGATCCGCACTTGGCCGAGCTCAACTCGGCCCTAACCCAACTCTCGGCGGGGTGGTGTGTACGTAAGGTCCCGTGAAAAGGTTTGTCCACTCGCTTTCAGACCGGGGCGAGATCATGTCCTCCAAGCGTAAGTAAAACTCCAACACCTGTGCTCCAAAAACCGTAAAAGTGGGAACACACTGAGGAGTGCACCCTCCATCCCCGATCCCAGATTGGTTGTTTGAGCTGAGCTCACCCGCCAAAGTACCCAAAACGCGTCTTCTCCGCGGTTTGCCCCACACACACCAAGAACCACTATTCCTATCCCAACACATGCATCATGGCTCAACAGATATAAACACACTTATATATATATATATATATATATATATATATATATAGTAGGGCAATCAAGGACAGGATAAATAAAGAAGGCTGTGCAAGGTTCATCATCATGCATTTTAAGTAAAACGCTAGCATACTACATAGCAATGCCTAATAGGTATTCGTGAACCTACGGGTAGTCGTCGGCGACGTGATCATCAGTGTAGTCGTACTTTAAGCTCAGCTCCCCGGCTCCAGCTGCTCCTATAATGCGTAAATTAAAATAGAGACGTGTCCTATTGCAATTAACTCCAAACGAATAGCGATAAAGAGCCAAAAGAGAGCAAACACTAGTCCTACATGGAGTTTAAGATTTTAGAAGATTTTTTGGAAAATGTTTTGTATTTTTCGGAGTTAAAATGGATTTACTATGATTTTCCACAGATAAAATAGATTTCTAAAAATAAAATACGCATCCACAATACTAATAACTATAGGCTATCTACTGGCTAGCTCTAGGGGTCTTTAAGCTAGCTACAAGCTATCTGCAGGCTGGCTATAGCCGCCCACGTGGCCGCCACCTAAGCGGCTTTAAGCCGGAACACATGGCGCTAGTGTGGTCAGGCGCAAAAGATCCGGAGGGATCTTCATGGCGGCTCGGGCGTGCGCGTGGCTGGACAGGGAGTGGCCGGGCGCATGGGATCCCACGGATCCGTTGCGGCAAGCGGCCGGTGCAAACTCTAGTGCGGCAAGGAGCGGGTTGGCCGGCCACACGAGATCCGGCGGATCACCTGCGGCCTGATCGGCATGTGTGCCGGCGTGTGCAACTAAACCCCACTGGTTTTTTGGGCAAGCCCGGAACGTGTTCGACGAAAAACTCCTAAGGAGCGGCGGTTGGGAAAAGGCTCGCCGGCGGCGAGGTGGTGCGGCTGTTGGCCAACAAGCGACACAGCGCGTGAGGGTAGGTCCAAGGGTTCCGTTAGGGCAAAAGAACAGTACTGGTTAGGGACTCGGCATGGCGCGGCGCGGCTCGGCGCGGAAACAGGGGATCCACGCTGGCGTGGCTGGGGTGGCCAGCGCCGGCGAGGTGGCACGCAAGCGTGTGCGCGAACGCGTGCGCGTGTACAAGATCGAACCGGCGCTCGCGCACCCAGGGCGGAAAGTCCCCCCTGGCGGCGAGGCCTCGGCTCACGGCGGACAGAGCGCCCGCGAGGTCCGGCTCAAGACGGCCAAAGGCACGGCCTTAGCTTTGTCCGCCCAGCGCGTGCGCGTGAGTGTGTGTGTGTGTGCGCGCGTGAGTGCGCGTGGCCAAAAGACGGGGCTTTGCCGCGGCCAGCTGGCGTGTAATGCGTGCGTGACGGCGGCCGGTGCTCGGTGGCCCGGAACGGAGGAATGACACGACGATAAAGCAAAAGAGCGCGCGCGTCGTAGTAGGCAGCGGCACCTGCAAGACGGGCGGCATGGCTCGAAGGCCAGCATCACAATCATCGGCGGGTCGCGCGGCGGCGCGGCAGTGGGTTCACGGCGAGCACACAAGGCTCGATGCGCGACCACGGCTCGAAGGCCGGGCGCCACAACAAGGGAGGACGGCGGTGCTCACCTAGGGGGGTGAAAAGAGCGGCGGCCGAACGGCTCGGAGCAAAGGAAGCAGGGGTCGACGGTGACGACAGGTCCGGTTCCCTCCTCCCAGGCAGCGGCTCAGCTTGGCGTGACGGCTCCTGACGGCCTTCCCCGCCTCCTTCTCCTCCTCTTCCCCTCCCACAGCGTCACAGTGCGGATTGGGGAGGATTTCCCCCGGAATGGCTAGGGTTAGGCCACGGCGGCCGCGGTGGCGCTTATATAGGTGAGGTAGGTAGTGCGGACGGTGGATCGCGGCGCGGGACGCATGGAGTGCATCCGGCGGCGGCAGACATGGCCGCACGGTCGCCCCCTTTCCATGGTGGCGCGACGCGGGAGAGAGCAAAGGGGAGAAAGGGGAAAAGGTGTGGGGGAGAAGAAGACTGATGGCTGGGGCCCACCTGTCAGCGTCTCGCGTGTGGAGAAGGTGAAGCAGCCGGTGGATGGATCAATTTGTTGGTGCAGTCTTGGGCAGTGACGGTGCAAAAGGTGAAGGGTTAGGGGGTCCAGAGGACTTGGTCGGTTTCGTCTCGGCCCAGATAAGTTTAAAGCTTTTCCTATTATCCTTAACCTTTTCTCCTTATTCAAACTATGATTCAAATTTGAATTCAAATTCAAATTTGAATCCCACACATCAAAATCCAATAAACTCCAATAAAAATCAAACTTCTCACACTAACATTTTTATAAGTCCTAAAATTATTATTTGACTCAAAATAAATCTAGGAATAAAGGGGAGATGCAAAGAAGACAATCTTATAATGTTCATGAAGCACCCATGTTCAAACCAAAAATTTTAGAATTCACGTTTTTGCAACCAAACAAATTCCAGGATGTTACAATGGGCATGAGTTGAACAAATCTGATTTCTAGAGGGTATTTAATTGGATGCGTGGACAAAAGAATTTGTTGGTTACACGAGCAGATCAAGAATTATTATATATAATTTAACTGAAGAATGGTAAGCTGATGATCGCATCTGCTATCAGTAAGCAACTCCAAGAGACTAGCTAAAATGACTTGGTTAGCTAAATTTTGGAAAAAATCTCAAAAACACTCTTCCAACAGACTAGCTATCTACCCAACTAGCTATCCTAACTAGCTAAATTCGTTGCCCCGCTAGCTATCTTTGACTAGTGGCTAGTGACTAGCTATCCTGATTTTCATGAGTATGGCAGGCGGGACCCACAGGCGGTGGAGCATATAGAGAGTTCAGTTTAGAGAGGCTGTTGGATGTCAACAACTTTTTGCTAGCTATTTCATTTTACATACTAGCTAAATCAGAATTTTAGCTAGCGATTTTTAAAGAGGCTCTTGGAGTTGCTCCGGGGGGTCATTTCATCGACGGGGATTTACTGCACAAAGGCGTAGCTACCCACCTTGACGAGCGGCGCAGATGAGTCCACGTGTCGACGCGGCGGCACCAGGCGTCCAGCGCACTTAGTTGGGTCGTCGCGTTACCGCAAACCATACGAGACTTTGTTGTCGCGTTCACACCGGCGCCAAACTGATTCAATTCCATGGCGCCATCGAACGCCATCTTCCGCAAGCGCCACCTCCCACCCCACCACCCTGCATCGCGCTTCCGCGACCCATCTAGTCGCCGTCTCGTACGGATTTCGACTCCGCCGCCTCGACGCCGCCGCCCTCTGACGCGCGTTTCCTCTTCACATCTTGCCGTCCTCCAATCCCCAATCAAGACGCCGCCCACGTCCTCGTCGCCGCCCTCGATGCCTCCACACATCCTCGCGCTCTGTACGACTCCCATCGACATCCGTAGCCGCCTTGACGCGCGAAGTCAACCCTTACAAACCGCGTCGATTGACCTGTTGCTTGCAGCGGCGCAACTGGTGGACGACGCAACAGCAAAGTCTCCAGCAGCTTGTGCGCCTCCATCAGCGGTGCATTCCGGGCAGATCTGCGCCGGTGTCGCACAGAACCCACATCGATTGGGCCCCTGCCGGACAAACCCAATCCCTGTCACAAGCATGCCCAATCCGCCCACTCCCAGGTAAATCCGGCATCCAACACCAGTCCCCATCTCGCAGCTTCCCAAAATAATGCATCTCCACCAAATCCAGCTTCAATTACCACGACGATGCCGAGGCATACGGAGCCAATCTGCGTGGCGCCAGCACAAGCTCCTGAAGGAGTCCCACCTTCCGCTCCTGGCAATGGCCGCCGCGCCTTCCTGCTGCCCACACCGCTGACAGGTGAACCTAACAATCATATGACCTTCAGGAGAAATTTCGAAACTTGACACCGAATTCGACCGCCTCTCTAGTTTTGACACCGAATTCGACGCCTCTTCAAAATTTGACACCGTGATCACGAATTCTTTCAAAATAAGGGACTCACCTCATTTTATATTGTTTTCCTTCCATCTGGCACTGTTTACCCATGTGAGGAGACGAAATTGCCCCTGGCTTATCTACAACAGCACGGGCCAGCCTGTCTCCCGTTTTTCTCCTCCAGTTAGCCGCGCCGCCGCCAGGGTGACGAACCCTACTGCCGCCGGGCATCAGCAGCGATCTGCTCCACCTGCTCGCGCCGCAGCCAGGAGAGAGGGCATCCAGGTGAGTGCCTCCACCGCCCTGCAGCCATCTCAGCCTCCTCCGCCGCAGCCCCTCAGCCGCCCGCAGGTTGCCTCCCTGTGCTCCCCCTCCTCCGGCAGTTGGTGACGCCGGCGCGACCGCAGGCCATGTCGCAGCAGGCATCGAGCGGAGGGCGCGCGCGAGGGCATCAGCAGCGGTCTGCTGTTTTGATGCCAGCACAGCCACTTGGTGCTAGGGATTCGACCATGGCGGCGGAGGCAGGGTGGAGGCAGGGTGGTCGACGAGGTGACTGGGCTGCCGTTGATCATTTGCCCCTTCTGCAAAGACATCAGGGTGGAGGCAGCGACAACGGTGTACTCTTCTTCGAACATTGGCCGACGTTATTTCAAATGCCCAAGGAATTTCATCAATGTAAGTGATTCCTGGCAGCATCATATATGAGCATTGCTTGGATATGGTGGTGAATTGCATGGTTTTATTTTGCAGGATCGCACATCATGCCCTATGTACAAGTTTGAGGATGCATATGAGGCTTATTTATATTGAAAAGGATATCTAGGTTCAACATCTTCCCCTGATGCCATTCCTGAGGTTGTGCAAGCAATAGAGGATCTGAGGAAGGACTTGAAGAGATGAAGCAACCTAGAAGCAATAGTTGTTGTCTTTTTCTTGGATGCTTGAACTTAGTTGTGATGTCTTTGGGCATCCTGTTGTATTTTCTGAAATGAAATGCAATGACCTTAGTTGTGTTGCCTTTCCTGTTGTATTTTGCTAGAATGAAATGAAAATTGGCAGCATGTACCATGTCAAATGCATCTGTAAAATGAAATGAAATGAACTCGTTCTTGTTGCCTTCCATCTTTCAGAATTGCAAGCCTCCTTTGCACACACTTGTTCTGTTCTTTTATAAGCTGGTCATACAGGAAGGAAAGCATGCATGTTACAGTACACCAATGCCAAAAAAAGCTCCAGCTATTAACCTTTAGTTTCTCCAAGTGAGAACAAAGCTCTTCATTTTGCTGCAAACAATCTGTAACCTGAAAAATAATCCATGCAGGAAATGACCAACATGCAGGAAATGATCAGGGTTGCATAACAATCTGTAACCTGAAAAATATTCAGTTAAGAGGCATATTTCGTTGGCACAGGGTTGCATAACATATCCATGCAGGAAATGACCAAGCTGTAATAAAAAATAATCACCATTTATAGGACTTTATAACTGTAACAGCTATGGCTTCTATCCAATACAATTAAAAATAATCACCATTTACTGTAACAGCTATAACAGAGACACATAAAGGAGACATGACATGGCAGCCATGTAAGGCTTGTTCACTCCAACATAGACATAATAGATAAAATAACTTGTTCACTCCAACATAGACATGGCAGCCGTGCAAGGCTTGTCCACAAATGCATAAAACAGAGTTTCACACATACAGGTCCATAATTTCACACACACATACAGGTCCATAATTTCAGAAATGCACACACACATAGAAAAGCATGGATACAGGTCCATAGTTTCCTGACAGCTTCATACAAAAGCATGGATACAACATCAATTGTTTGCCTTCCTTGGAGTGAGCTTCTTCTTCATAGCCATCTTTTTCTTCTTTGGAGTAGTGATGACCTCCATTATGGTGTTCACCTCTTGGCTTGTCCCCTCTCCAACTTCTTTGTTCAATGCCAGTTGGCTTCTTGTATTCATTGCAGGACTAGTGTTAACGGCAGCTTCCATCACTTCAGTGTTAATGGCAGTTTTCTGTCTTTTGGGTGTACTTGGACCAACTTCAGCAACTATTGGACCCGGTTTCCTTCCTGGCTTGGCACGGCTCTTCCTGCATCATTGTTTTAGTACAAATTAAAGTCTGAAATTAAGCTCTAGAATTAAAGTTTGAAATTATTATGGACAAATAAGGTCTGAAATCAAGGTCTGAAATTAAAGTCTTAAATAGCAGAAATACCTCTTTTTGGCCCCATTCAGAGGGCATTTTGGTGATGTTGTTCTGTGCCCAAAGCCTAAACAGTTCCTGCATTGGACTTGCCACTTGCCTTTGCCCTTAGCCTTGTTTCCCTTTTGCAAGAGCAAGTATGATCTCGAAGATTGACCACTTCTCTTATGACCTTCTCATCTACCCAATGATGAGATGCCATCTTGGTTCCTCTAACTCTCCCCGTTGATAAACAGAAATGATCAGAATTGTTTACAGTAACCTGCCAAAAGCAAACAAATTAGTTAATGACATACAAATGCACTTAGGTTGTAAAAAGGAAATAAATTGTCAGCTAGAGAAGGTTAGCAAAAAAAATAGTACCCTGACTTGCTTTCCATCAGGCATCAACCTTGCAACAATAGCCCATGGACAGCCATCAGCTTTGCAATATCCTCTAAATCTTTTTTTACTAGATTTTTCTGTCCCCATCTCAAATTGTTTCTTTATAGCATGATGCTTGTCTGCGAAACTCTCTCATAGATTTGTATATGGCACCAACATGCATTGGAGGGTCATCCCTATCATAATCAATAGCATCCTCCCCAGGGATCACATCATCAACTGGCAATGCTGCACCTTCTAGGTCAATATCATCAAAAATTTCACCCTCCTTTTCTGCAGCTAGCTTTTCTTTCTCTGCCCTCTCATCCTCTTCTCTAAGCCCAAGAAACTCATACATAGCATCTTCATCCATTATTGGCCTAGCTGAACCAATTTGATCTTCTGTAAATGGTAGTATCTCAAGACTGTCCCAATCAATTTCAGAAGCCTCATTGCTGGAATTAACTTGTCCACTACCAACATCATCCTTTGCATTCTTTGCTCGATTACTACCTCTGAAACACATGACTTAGAACACAATTCCAAAGGTTTGTCCTCAACATCCACATACAGAACTAGCTTCTCAGTCTTCCTTTCAGAGAAAGTACAAGCCAAAGCATTATTATCCATCAATTCCCTTTCACCACCACTGCTCATGTCAAATTCACAAATTTTAAGCCGCTGGCAGCTTCCCTATTTAACCCTTTCAGTCATTTCCTTCTCTATCATCTCCAAATTGCAACAGCGACAGTCAACAGTCCACTCAACATATTTCCTTGGCACAATAACACAGGTACCATCATCTAGCTTGGCTGCGAACTGAGAAATCTGAACACACAATCTACAAGCTGCATCCGGATCGATCCTAACGAGTACCAACAAAAAATACAAAGTGTACGTATCAGTTAGAATCCTAATCGTCCTATTCAGTCTCGGCTAGCACATCCTCCTATTTCAAACAGGCAACTTACAACAAAGAGATTAAGGATGGGATTGTTGCCTTACCCGGGAGGGACCTCGAAGGGGATCATCGTGCTCGTTCTCGCTGTCACGGACGCCCCTGGCCGCCGTTGCAGCACATCACAGAGAGGCGGCGCAGATAGGGCCCCGTGCCCACCCCTGTCGCTGAGGAGTGCGGGTGGAGGGAGGTGACGGGCTGGGATAGGCGGCTGGGGCGGACCGGCGGGGGGAGCGGACCGGCGGCGGCGGCTAGGGTTCGTCACCCATGGGGCCAGCGACGGAGAAGGAGCGGACAGGCAGAAAACAGGAACGGGAGCTATTCCTCTCGCTCGTGAATCTGATGGAGTATAGAGAAATTGACCAGGGGCAATTTCGTCTCCTCAAATGGGTAAACAGTGCCAGATGGAAGGAAAACAATATAAAATGGGGTGAGTCCCTTATTTTGAAAGAATTCGTGGTCACGGTGTCAAATTTTGAAGAGGCGTCGAATTCGGTGTCAAAACTAGAGAGGCGGTCGAATTCGGTGTCAAGTTTTGAAATTTCTCGACCTTCAGTGTCATACGTCCCACCACAATCCACAAACACCGCTACCCATTGCAATCCTTCCCAAACCGGCAACTCCCAATTCGCCTCCATCCCCAACAATCTGCGTGCAACCAATGCAGACACCATTACCTCTGCAATGGCGGCGCAGCCGGGCCAACACTGCATCTTGCCTACTCCGAATCAAGAAGGAGGCGCAACCACCGCGCCTGGTGAATGGCGTCCTCAAAACAAACCACAAGCACCATTGCAGCTAGGTGTTCACCCAGGATACCAAATGATGCAGGGGAAATATGTTCACTCAGGTGTTCCAAAGCAGCTGCTTTATGGGACAATGGTTTTTGTTCGTCAATCAGTTGTCGCGGCTACTTCTAAGACTTTGTCCGTCTGTTTGCATTCTTTGCGATACTGAGCAATCCGAAAGCGTTTGGCTCTCGACCGTCTCGCCGGGACGGGCGCGATGCGGACCGAGCAGGACACGGTGGCGAGATAGGGTCGTCATTTACCGTTCTTTTCCCGCGGCGGGGCAGCGGTAAAGCCGACGAGCGGCGTTCGGCGCTCGGCGCCAAATAGCGCGATGCGGAAAATGAACGGTATGCGCGGGCCCACGCACCCTGCGCGCCGTCCTCAACCACCACGGAGGAGAGGAAGGGAGGAGAAGCGAGCGGGAGGATCGCCCGAGCTCGCCCCGGAGGTAGAGGGCCACCACGGCACCAACCATGGCGGCGGCGTGTGGGGTGCGGTTGAGTGCCGAGCTCCTCGTCACGCCGCGGAGGAACGCTCCTCCCGTCCCAGCCCACCCCGAGGCCACAGTGGCGGCCGGAGCAGAGCAGGTCACACGTCTCGCCTCGTCATCGGGCTCCACCGCGGGCGGGCCGCGGCGAGCTCCGTCCGGACGCCTCGCGTAGCGTGCGGCAAGCTCTGCCCGGGGCCGCTCGATCCGGGCGCGTGCCTGCTCAACGTCGTCGGCGCGTGTCGGCGTGCCTGCTCAACGTCGCTGGAGTCCGGAGCAGGGAAGGGAGGGAGGCGAAGGGGGCAGCAGTGCGGAGGAGGCCGCCTCGCAAACCGACAAGCACGGGGCAGCGCTCCTGCCGCAGCGGACCGCACGTGGAGGCGGAGGAGGCTCGGGAGGGAGGGGCGCGCGAGCTGGCCGCCACGCTGGCTGGTTCCCTGCGCCGGAGAGGGTGCCTCGGACCGGGCCTCCATGGCCGGGAGCTCGATCTCCGCCGGCTTGTCCTCACGTCCTTCGTCTTCAGGCGCGAGGAGGCGGTGAGCTCGGGAGGGAGGGGCGGCGCGAGTCCCCTGCTCCGCCTCGCCGCCGCCTGCTCTCCGTGAGGAGGCGAGGCAGCGGCCCTCTGCCGACCAAGATCCAGCGCCCTCGCGTCGTCGATTCGAGTGCACACGGACCGCAGTGGAGGAAGGAGCCAGGCAACTGTGGGGTAGGTGGGATTGGGGGAAGGGGAGAGAGAGTGGAGAGAGAGGGGGATGAATAAGGAGTATGACGCGTGGGCCCGCAACGGGTTGTTGGTATAGAGTTTGAGCTATAGAGGTTGATCTTGATGGTCAAACCTGGACTGAAAATATAGATGACCAGGCGGGAATATTCCTTTTAAGGGTTGAGTTTGGAGTTTGACGAGTGCGGACAGCCTCAGGATGGTGGCCCTGAGACTCAGGTATTCTCTGTTTTTTTTTGACCGGACTCAGTGTAACATCCCGGAATTTTTTTTCCAGAATGTTTATGAATGCGAAAAATGTGAATTTCAAAATTTTTGTTTGAATTTGAGTGCTTACTTAAATTATAAGGATGTCTTCCTTGATCCGTCCCTAAATTCCTAGATTTATTTTGAGCAAATAACAAAATTTAGGAATTATAAATGCTAGTGTGAGAGCCACAGGAGTTTATTGGAATTTATCTGGATTTTGTTTGAGTGTGATTCGAATTTGGATTCTAAATTCAAATTTGAATTGTATGTGTTTATGGTTTGTAAGAAAATAGGAAAACACCCTTTGCAGCTTGGGCTTTAACCCAGATCGAAAAGTCTGCCAAGACCCCTCCATCTATCACCGTCGGTTTGCCCAGCCACCGGCCCATCTAATCTTTCGGCCCAGCACAGCCCGCAATCCTCTCCCTCACCCTTCTATCACTGCCCGGCGGACCCCACCGGTCAGCCCTTTTCCCCATCACTCTTTTCCTCTCTGCCTTCTCTCCCGTGACGCACGGCGTGGGGGTGAAAGGAGCTCGCGCCGGTCCCCTATGACCGCCGCCTCCTGCAGCGCTGGCAGCCAGGGATGCACGCCACGCTGCCCCAAATCGCCGCCCGCCGTCCATCCTTCACCTTGGAACCCTAGCATCGCCCTATAAGAGGCCAATCCCCAGCCGTCTCCCTGCCCGCCGCCGCCATGGGGATTTTGCCCCTGTCCACCGCAAGAGAAAGAAGAAGAGGAGGGGAAGGAGAAGGGAAGGGGGAGAGGCGCGCCCGAGATCTTGGGAGTGCCGTGAAGCCGTTCCGGAGCCGTGCACCTCGGGGACACCGACACCGCCCGCCTCATCCTCCCTGCTCCGCCGCTGGGGATTTATCCCCAAATTCGCCGTCTTCACAAATTGGCAGAGAAGGAGGAGGAGTTGGAGGAGGGGAAAGCAGGAAGCGGCCGTGTGCCGCCTCAAGTCGGAGGTCGCTGCACCCGGGGACCCTAGCTGCCCCGCCGTGGGAGCCATCCGAGCGCGCCTGGTTCGTGAAGGAGAGAGGAAGGCGGTGGGGAGCCGTTGCTGTGTGAGCCGCGCCGGGCCGTGGGTGTTGTCGCCATCCCCCTGCTGCCGCTTGAAGGAGAAGAAAGGAGAGGAGGAAGAGGGAGCCGACGCCGTTCGACGGGGAGGAGCCGGAGCCACGCGCACCAGGGGCATCGACGCCGCCCGCGCCGCAGGAACGTCGCCGCCGCCGTGCGGACCTGAAGACAAGGCCGTCCGTGGAACCGCCCGTGCGTGGGGCGACGCCGACGCCGCCGCGAAGACCGAGCCGCCCGAGCCAGGAGCCGGACCTGTTCCCGACAAGAACCGCGACGACCTCTGCTTCTTCTGCAACACGCCGCACCGTGACGAGCCCCGCCCGTCTACCCACGCCGCCGCACCAATCCGCCGCCGCCCGCCGCCCGTCTTGCCGCCGCCTTCTTGGACCATAGGTGAGCCTCACCAACCCCTCTTGCTGTGGACCTTCGAGTCGTGGCTGGACGAGCCTTGTGAGCTCGCTTGGTTGCCTGTTGCCTGCACTGCGCCGCCGCGCGACCCGCCGTCGTTTGTGAGCTGGCCTTCAAGCCATGCCGGTCGTCTTGCAGGTGCCGCTGCCTACCTCAACACGCGCGCTCCTTCGCTGGTGGCCCTGTTCGTTTCCTGTCGTTCCAGTGTCGTATGCTCATCGAGTTTCGGTTGCCGCCGCGTCTCGCTGCCGGCACACGCGCACGCACGCACCCGAGGGGCCGTGACCCTGCTTTCCTTGTCCAACCCGTGCACGCACGTGACGCACGCGTGCACGCGCACTCGCGAGCGAGGGATGCCGACGCCGCACAAGATTGTGCTGCCGACCCGTTCCTCACCACGTAGACCTCTGCACTCACGCGCACACGCACACACACACCCACGCTCGCGAGCGAACCATCTCACCGGCGCTTACACCCCAGTATCGCGGCCGTGGAGCTCGGCTCGCCGCACCAAACCGAACCTCGCCACCGCCGGGCCGGAGACCCGAACCAAAGCTTCCCCCTTTCCTTGCCCAAATCGAGCCGCCATCAGTTTCCCGTTGCTCACGTCAGACGCCACGCAAGCAGTCTGCCTTAGCCGAGCTCGGCCACGCGATACCACCAACCGGGAAAAGGCAAAGCCGTCCTTTGGGGCGTTGATCCTCGAACCAAGAGCCGCGCCGAGCCGGCGGCCGACGCCAACGTGCGACCCGTTCCGCCTCTCGAACTCACGAGCTCTGCTCCCATCGTCGTCATCGTGCTCGGCCGAGACCTTGCCTCACGGTCCCATGCACACACGCGCACAAGCCTCACCTCACCTCGCACACCTTGAATGAGACCGAGACACACAGTTCACGCGCGCACAGCTCACGCCGCCGCCCTATCTTGTCTCATGCGTCTGTGGATTCCCAAAGGCGAGCCTTTTTGATACCTTAGGTGCATCCCTAAGCCACCTCAGAACCTTACCATCGGTTTTACCTTGCGGCCATCATCAAACCTATCGCTGGCCAGCCGTTTCCATCACGGAGTGCCTCTCGGGCATTTGCTCGAGCACCTCGTGAGCTGTCCAGATCTCAGGGTTTTGTTCCACACATCGGCACGAACACCTGCAGCCACATCGGATCCTCGGATCCTTCGCCCGCCTCCCAACCTGCTGTCTTGAGCCATCACGCCATGCATCCCACAGTTGTGTGCGCCGCGACCCTGGAAAACCAGGTACTTGCGCTCGCCACAATCGTGATGCGGCCATGGCCAAACCATGCCATCGCACACGCGCACTTCTGTACCTCGGCAGGCCGCTACTATCTACCGGCTAGTTGTTGCTCTGTTGTGGTTGTGTGAGTGTGTGCTGCCACCGGCACATCGAGGCCACATCCTTTTCCTCTCGCCTTGCTCGACATGTTGCTAAACCATCCCCTCGACACCGCCCCGGTTTCGATCTGAACCATGTCCGTGTACCTCACCATGCGCCGCAGATCACGGATCGGTTCACCGAGATGCTTGCCACCGAATTCTTTTCACCTATAGCTGAATCTGCACAAACCATGTATGAACAACCATCCTTTTGACTAGTTCGCTGCAACTATAAATTCTTGCAAAGATGCTGGTAAAGCTCGAGGCCAATTTATAAATGGTCTGCGTGCCTTATCCTTTCTGATGCACCTCATCGTCCAAGCTGCCTCTCTAACCATCGCCCCTCCACCAATCCGTCCAGGCTCACACACGGTCACGGCCATATGCGCTGCCACCACTGAGGGTTTTCCCTCATGCTGATGCATTGTGCTCACCTGGTGTTGTGTTCTAAACCCATCCATGGTGCTGCAACCCCATGCAAGAAAGCTAGCAAATGTGAGACCTTTACCCACACCGCTCAACATGCTCGCTTTAATCCTAGCGTGTGCACAACCGTGTTCTCTCTGCTTGTGGCAGCCGCAATACATGTCAAGGACGTATAGCTTTAGCTATCTTCCTGGAAGTTTAGCACATCAACTCCATCCCGTGAGCAAGCTGAACTACAGACCTGTAGTGTTTGATCTTGTTTCTGCCGCAAACCATACGAGCTGTAACAACTGTTTGTAATCCCTTCTTGCCATGTCTGCCCAACGGTTTTGATCCCGACCTTGCTAGTTTGTGACCCCCTTCTTGTCCAAACCAAGGAACTGCAGCTTGTACAGGAAGCTAGCAAGTCTAAACCGCTCTTGTGTTGTTCTAAGCCATCTACCTTCTAGCCCTAATCTAGTAGAGCATTGCTTTGCTAGCGACACTTGCTCTCTTCCTCTTAAGCCATGAGTGTCTTGTCTATCCCTAACCAAGACCCTTATATCTTGTTACCTGTGTTCCAACCTTTACCTTACAAGTGTGCTTACTGCCGGTGCTTGCCTTGACCAGGTGCGGGCAAGCTAACTGTGGTAACCGATCTATCCTGTTTGGGCGTTGCTCGCTAGCAGCAACACTTGTCTAGTTTTCCGCCGAGCCTTACCTTAGTACCAAGTGCTTGTTCTCAATCTTCCAAGCCCCGGCCATACCTTTCGCCGCGGTTGTGCCACGCCTTCGTCGTGCACGACGCGTGCGACAACTAAACCCTCGGCCATGCCACCCTTACGCCATGTTCGACAGTGAGTTAGCCAAGTTTCTCAACCACACCACATCGCTTCTAGCTGATCCGTCCTGCTTAATCTCTCCAATCTTACCAAAGGGGCATACGGACTTACCATTGGGAACCACTAACATGTGAGGTTGCTAACTGTCCAACCTGGTCCCATCTAACCTACGGGACCCACAGGGTGACTTGTTGTGTCCGGTTGACCTTTGACCCTTTTCCTTTGACTTGGTCAACTAAGATCGTTGACTAGTCAACTAAACCTTGTTTACCAACCCAAAACCTAGGTTGTGATCTCTAACCTACTGACTTGTGTTTTCTATGCTTTATCGCAATTAATTAAAGTCATAAATATTTCTTTATTTGAAAATCAATATTAAAGTGATCCTACCTTATAAAAATATGAAATCAGTTTCTTTATTATTCTAAAATCATGAAGCACCCGTTAGACTAGCATTTGGAGTTTATTTGGTTCTTTATTGCTTCTCTTTGGAGTTATTTGCATCTAGACACCGTGTTTATTTATCTTTGCGAATCTAGGAATTCCGGGCCGAGTCAAGCGGAAGATCGAGAACAACTACGGATACTCAGCGACTACTTGCACACAGGTGTTCACGCCCGACTGATTCTGAAATACCTATTAGGCATTGCTATGTAGTATGCTAGTGCTTTACTTACTCGCATGATGATGATGAACCTTGCATAGCCTTCTTTATTTATCACGATTGCCCTACTACTACTATATATATATATGTATATCAGCTTGTGATGCATGTGTTGGGATGAGAATAGTGGTTCTTGTGTGTGGGGTAAAACCGGTGAGAAGGCATTTTGGGTACTTTGGTGGGGTTGAGCTCGAAACAACCGATGCGGGATCGGGGATGGGGGCACCTCGGTGCATTCCCACTTTTTTTTTCAGGTGTTGGGGTTTCTTATGCGCTTGGAGGACATGAGCTCGCCTGCAGCAGGTGGGCCAACCGCTTCACAGACTTTTCATACACCACCTCACCGAGTGGGGTTAGGGCAGAGCTCGGCAAGCGGAACCATACCTACCGGCGGGATAGAGGGTATCGTGGGGAGAGGTGGGAGTGAGACCACCTTCTTTCGGTCGTTCTTGTGGCCACACGGGGCATTTCACGTTCGGTGCAATTCCCTTTGCGAAGTGGATCGCTTTGAGGGCGGATGCAGGATGGGACCGTAACTACCGAGGGAGCCGCGGTAGGATGGGCTCGGTCGGCCACGGTCGGTGCCATTCGAGATGGATGCGGTGTACGCTCTGCGAGTTTAGATCTATCATTATGGCGTCCTCAGTCATGGACATGCCTAGTGGATTGTTGGTTCTCATGTTTTGGGATTTCTACCTCCCCTTGTAGATGAGAGTGTGGTGAGCCGTGGTTGCAGTCGGGGAGAGAGTTGCTCCTCTACCTCGCGATCGATTGCAATCATTGAGGTGCGATGAGAGGAAGTTCGCATCGACCCTAGATGGAGATAGGTTGTGGAGACGGGTCCACAGGGTAGTGTTCCGAGTTGTGATGAGAGTATGGATTGGGTCTTATATGGAGATATTTTCCTTTTATGCTTCGTTCTCTGCTGAGCTTTACCTTGCTTCTTTTCTTACCCTTTAGAGTTAGGTCACTTAAAGCTGCATAGAGTCGGTGATGTGAACCTATCCCATTCCTTGGGGATAGTTTTGTGAGTGTGTGTTGACGGTCGATTTTGGTACACCTAGCTATAAGTTTACTGTCAACATTCGCATATATTTGATATCCTAACTAACGGTACTAACCCCCTTGATATGATAAGTTCGCACTCGCATGTGGTTTTTGGAGTATGTTGTTTACATAGGATTTAAGCACTTAAAGGAGTACTTTCGGGTAAAGTTCATCAAGCACTTTATGAGAAGATCATGAAGCCCCTCATAAGTCAAGACATGAAGTGAACACGACTCCAAATGACCCAAGGACCAAAGCATCAACACGTAAAACTCCGGGGACTTGGATGTTTACCAATGAGATCAACTCAGCCTGAGAGATATTCTCGCAGCCCAGGACAGCATGATCTTTCGGTGCAGATTCGGAGACTTAAATGGCCTCTAATGGCAAAAGTTTGACTACCAAAGTTGTGAGCCTCGACGATAGCTTCGATTTGGACATATGGAAGGACCAATTCGTGTCAAGGAGCTAGGAGATATGCCCCCCGAAATGCCAGCTGCGCAGAGAAGTCCGAAATCAGACAGATTATCTTCCGAGGCTATTTTGAGAATCTTATCTTCGCTTCCAAGGAAAGCAATGAATACCAAAGTTGGAGATAATTTCGTGGCACACAACCTGAACACCGAAATTGCATTATTTGGAGTCCGGACGTGGGAGATATGGTGCCGGCAAGGAAGGGCTGCGAATCAGGAAAATCTGGACGAGGCTGAGTTTATGGAAACCAAGTTCCCTTCTCTCCCAAGGAAGATCTCGTGCAAGACAAGGTGGAGCACGCTCCCCTAGGGTATAAATACAACCCCCTAGGCGCCCCAAGGGGGTGATCCATCCATTCATTCATCAGAGAGCAGCCGACACGAAGGAGAAGCGGGAGGAATGGCGCCGCAAGTCCTCGAGTTGCCTAGGAGATGGCCTAGGCCATGCCCTAGCCGCCATGGTTGGCCCTGCGTGGTGAAGCCATGGTGGAGTTCCAGAGCCGCGACTTGAATTCATCAAGTCATTTGTACCTTCAACATTCGATGGTGATGTAATCATATCTTATCCTACTTTGATCTACATCGATGAGTGTTTTTATCCATATGTGTAGCTAGCATATGATTTTAGTAGGAATAGGTCTAATCATGGTGGTTAGTCTATCTCTTGCGGATACATCGTTGTAGTGACGGACCGAGGTTGTCGTTCGGTGATGAATATCCTTGCGTAGTAAGATGCGGTGGAGAAAGCGGTGAATGAGCGTGTGTCGGACCACTCCATATCGGGTTACTCCATATCGAGTGTACTCCTTATCATAGTATAGGTTTAGATTGGTTTGTCACCTTGGCCGGAACGGCAACAAGAAGACGATAGGCTAGGGTTACCCTTTGGTGTTTACCTTTATGGCTAGGTGGATGAGATCCATACATCCCCTGTTTGTATGTTACCTTTATGCAATCAACGCTTCATGATAGGTTAGATTGTTAGATTAGATGGATAGCCTTAGGAGTTTGCTTCCGATCCTTGGATTGACAAATCTAGGGAGGACCCTCCTTGGTGAAAAAGGCACCAAGTCACCGTGTGCGGTGAACTTGAGCACGGTTTTGCGTCAACAAGCTTTTGGCCGTTGTGATTGGCAACTCGAACCCTAGGGATCTATCTTTCTTTTTAACTAACCTAGTTTTATTATTGCATATACCTGTGTTTCGTTTGTGTCCTTGAATGCGGTAAAACCCTAGACACAAAGCGATCAAGAAGTTTTCAACATTCGGACTTCAACAAGTCCAACCTCGCTCAAACAAGTTGATGGCTACACAGATTTGCTCTTTAGTGGTAGGTGCTAACCTTGGTTAGTGGCCCAACATCGCTATTGAGCCCCCACCCAAAGCAAACAAAGATGAACAAGGTATGCCTATGTGTCAATTAAGTTTTTAGACTAATGTCTTTTGGAGCTTTGTTTGTTCGAGCTATAGGTTTCGGGAACAGCCATGTCAAGCGTGATGGAGAAGGATTCCATTACCATCATGCTCATGCAGCGATGGTAATGATTTTTGAAGCCAAGGGATGCGTGACATGGTGCCCTAAAAGACTTCAAGATAAAGACCACACATCTCTCGGATCGATGGAAAAAGGATAACGATGTCATCACGATGTTTGCATGAGCCTCAGCAGAAAACAATTGGATATCTTTGGATTTTCAGAAGCCCCATGAAGTCTACATTCCAACAAGCGCAAGGCAAAGGTTCCTACAAGCGGATATGGCGAATCACCGAAGGTTGCATGCTGAAATTCTGGACAGCAAGCAATGCTGAAGTGAAATAGCCATAGCTCCCTCATTCGGACTCCGATTAAGATGAATGAGTACCCGTTAGAAAGGTAATTTTATAATTTTTTCAATAGAACTATATTTTGGTATGTGTTCTGTTCTGGATGCAGGGTAAATCCACGAAGAAGAGCAGCAACAAGGCGATGACGACAAGATAGAGGAGATGGACATGGTGTCAATAAAGAGAAGATGGGGCAACGGTTCCACAACACGTACATGATGAAATTCAGAAGCTAAGGACTAAAACAAACCCTTGGAGCATGGATGAATGAAGACACAAGAGGCACCACTCAACACATGATGATGTTGGAAGCGAACCACGACCGATTTCATAAGGCAACATCAAGCTGCATGGCTACTTTGGATTCTCGCACAAGAACCATGGCTTCACAATAATAAAAGGTACGTGAGAAAGTCGAGCTCTATGACTTAAATGAAGCGCTTTGCGGGAGGCAACCCGATCTTTTTATATATCTATATAAACTATGACAAGTCTACATTGTGTTCTTTATTTGAAAACTTCAAGTAACATTATGCTCTAATAAATGTCACAACCACATGTTGTATGCTTTAATAGATATTGAGTGAGCACTTTGCTACTTGATTTTGGAAAACTTGTAGACCACTTTTGTGTGCTTATTAGTGTTTAGAGTCTTTTATTTGTGTCTTTAGAGAAATATGAAGCATGATCCTTTGATTCTAAACTTGTGGCTAGTTAACTTAGGCTAACTTTTGCTTTTGGTTTAGATCACCACCATATCATGTCATGTTTTTGTTCATTCATATCATGTTGCACTTCATTCCACTTTGTTCTCCACCTTTGCATTGCATGTTGCATGTTGCATCTCATCTATTTAAAACCCTTTTGAAAAAAACATCTTTGCCTAAACCTTCCTATCAAACCACACCTAGAACCAAGCCAACAAAGGGGATCGACTTATGTTAATACCAAGTCTATCTCTATCCCTTTTCTAATTAAAATTTTGACTAGCCTCATCCTAAACCCTTAGGAAAACCCTCATACCTTTAGTAATCCTAAAACCATAGGTTTGTTTTTCATCAAAATCTAACCTTGTTTTCTTTTCTCTTTTCAAAACCACCTTAGATAGAATTTCTTCACCCGACTTATCTTTTCAAAATTCTTATCTTAAGCCAAAATATAGGATACCCATAAGCCTTACCTTAAAACCTTGTTAGCATGTTTGTTAGGTCTTTTGATAAAGATTTTGTTGACAAGACTCTACCTCTCATAAAGTGACTTGCTTGTCATTATTGAGGAACAACATCGAAAGCCTTTTCAAACATTCTTTTTACTAACCCTTTGCATTTGCATCAACCCTTTGTTCTATCATGCATATGTTGGCTTGGCTTTCTAAACTTTTTGATGAATGCTTTATTTCCATGATAATGCTTTGAGGCATTTTCTTTTGTAATCTTGTGTAAACATGGTGTTTAGACTTGATTGCGGACAATCATCATTTGAGTTTTTAAACCTTGCTAATTTATTTGCATTGGTTGGTTTATAAACTTGCATGAGCTTTATCTCTTACACTAAAAAATTGTTAATCTTGGGATAAACATGGTGTTTTGACCTTGGTTAATAAATCTTTATGGCTATGGAGTTTGGCAACCACTTTGTAAACATGGAGCTTAGAACTTGGTGTAAACATTGTTTTGTTTATATTCCTTTCATTTGCATTTTCACCTACACGCACACCCATTAGATTCTTCTTTTACTAGGTAAGCTATGCCACAAGTTAAGATCTTAGGGATGTATTTGGTTTGTTGGCAATTGTTTCTACTCCCGACCATCACCCCGGGGGTAGAATGTGCATTTGATTTGTTTTGCAGGCATGAAGTATTCCCATGAGTTCTTGAATTGCAATCAAGATCGTTAGTCATCTACAAGGCTTGAGAGGAAGGTGCTGTTTCCATCAAGATTTGAGCACATGTTCAGAGATGTACAATGGAAGAAAAGTTCATATTCAGAAGCTCCTTCAAACCTTCTTTCCAACGCATCAAGGATCATCAATTTTGAAGACCCGTACAAGGAGATATGGCAGAAACATTGAGCTGCACATTCTGAAAATTACAGATTGCATCGGAGTAAAAAAGGCACAACTCTCTTGTTGGAACCCGTTTCATGCGAATGATAGCTCGTTGGAAAGATAATTTCATGAACTTCAACTTGGAGGGTGTTTCAGTACATGTTCTGTTCTGGAAGTAAAGAAAAACTGTGGAAGATGAGGCAGCGACAAGGGCGGGATGGAAGTCGGTGATGACGATATGAGGAAGGATTGGAACCATGGCTTGATGATAATAAGAAGAAGTTGAAGGACAAATGAGCAACAAAGGCAAGAGTGAAGATGATTCTCAAACACATGGCAATAGGGATTACACGATTCAAGTTCTTCCACACTTAGCAACATGCTAAGCATGGGGAGGATTTGAAGGACGAAAGGAAAAGGCCACGTGGAGTACAAGGATCACCTTCACCACAAGATGTTCATCATTCTTTTTCCATGCTAAGCACAATGCTTAAGCATGGGGGATGCACTTTTAATTAGCATCATTAGTGCTAATGGAATCACTTAACTTTGTCTTTATTTCAAACCTTTCAACTTTCATAAACTTTGCCAAACAATCACTTGATTTAATCTCGATCACACACCTTGTGGTCAAACCTATCAAAAATAAAAGGTCAAACACCATATCTTTGAACTTCACCAGAACTTTTAGATTCTAAATTTCAAAATTAAAATCTCCCAATATAAAAGTTGTATTTTTAGGACACAACTTTGCTTTTGGGTGGCATTTCAAATTTTAGTGGAAAATGAAACAGCAGCTTTTACTATTCATTGGCGCTATGGAAAACCAGACTTTCATGGGTTTGTGCTCAAATCATTGAGCAAAACATAGGTCAATTTGCAAATGTTGTAGAGTGATCTTTGATCTACAATTTGCATACACTTGATGCACTTTAGTTGGGACTTTTGAGTTATCACTCAAGAAACACGAGCATATGGGACATGTAAGTAGCCATTTCCGGGTCTGAGTGATAATGCTTGGCGGGAGTATAAGGAGTGGTCATGTGCTAATGAAGTAGGGAGGGCGGCGTGAAGTCATTCAGTATGAGGCGTCTGAAGGGGCTATAAGCGTCTCGAAGGGGATGAAAATAGTGCGCCATCTGTCGCCATTGCGATGAGCTGTATTCTTTGTCACTAGATAAGCTGTACTGGTGAGTTTTGAGCTCTCGATCATGGAGGTTGATCGGAGACATAAGTCATCAAAGATGGAGATGCTCAGATTTATGAGAGTTGGGCATGGGGGATTACGAGTCTATGAGCTTGACCGGCTTTGTGAGCAATTGTTTGGTGTGAAGGACATTGCAAAGCTCCAAGTCTTTCTATAAATCTGAAGGAGATTGTGAAGAATCAAAACTTGAGACCTCTGTAAAACCATATCTTCAATAGTGTAGCATTTTGAATCTTGAAAATCCATAGGAAATCATGGAAAAATCAGAAAAATGAAAACTCAATTTTGGATTCAGAAAAAATGCAACTTTTTATAAAGCATGACCATAATTTTGCTTGATAGTTTTGCATGAAAAATGAAAACTGTTAAAATGATATGGCAAATCTACATATTCTCTGCGGATATCTTGTGTGTTATGCCATGCCTAGCTTCTATACCAAAAATTACAGAAAGTTACTGAGTAAATATTTTATTATGATTTGTTTGTATTTATGCGAATCAAATGATTTTGAGCTAAAATAATTAGATTTTGATGCTCAACTTATGCACGTGATCTTTTATGCCTAAATGCACCTCTGGTGAATTGATAAAAGTTTATATCTATGAAATATTTAATCTTTAAGCATAACTTTGTAAATGCATAGCTCAAGATCCATAGTAGCCAGGATATTTGCATTCTAGCTTAGTTTTGGACCATCCATGTGTGAGGAGAATTGTGACATTTAGATGCATTTATCTTGTTTTGGTAGCTCTTAGGTTGAATTTATAGCCCTTGTAAATGTGGAATCTTGTGATGGCGATTTGTAGTGCTTCATAAACACTTCCACGAATTTTATTAATTTATTTTGTGAATAAAAGCAATGGAAGCCATTTCATGTTAGTTAATTTGAGCCTCAACTGCTAATGACCTATGTATGTGATGTTAATCTTGCTAAGAAGCTAGTATCACCATTGCGTTTTGTGAAATAAGTAATTTATTTACATAAATATGTACCGATCACTCTCAAAGAGATAATATGAGGTTTGTTCCTTTATTGGAAGAGTATGCTAAATGTATTTCTTATCTAGGTGGATGTCAACCATGCAATGGTTGTCATATGTTGTTGTAATTAATTAAATCAAAAGTTGTGCATTTGCTTTCTCAAAAGAGTTATTTTGTCTTAAGATTAATCTATATCATCTTTTAGACAACATCAAAGCCCAAACAATTGCAACAAGCCTATCATTAACCTTTCTTTTAAAATTATGCAATTATGTTTGATGATTGTGGGATTTACTTTTAGGAGTTGAATTGAAATAGATGCATGATCCTAGGTACATGTCTTTTACAGTATGTTATCGATAAGCTATGCTATGATGGTACAAGTCAGTGGATTTGATAAATGCAAGAATAGGTTCTTATTTGAATCATAGATCTTTATAAATGGATTGCTCATGTGTAAGAGCATGGGATGTATATCAATGGCTTTCTTGGGTTAATGTTTGAGCGATAAACACTTGTCGAAATGGACATGAGTAAGCCTAGTACAAATGAGGTGTCAACTTTGTACTAATCTTGGGTTCAGATAGTACATGCATAGGTGATTGTGGCGTAGCCTAGTGAATTGTACTTGGCTGTAAAGATCCCAATCGAGGAAGACATTTGGTTTATTTTTTGGTGACATGATGTTTAGGTCTACCTTGCAGGTTTAAATCAATTTTCATCTCAGTTATATGATTTCTTATCAAGATGATATCCAAGATGGAACTTGGTGAAGTTCTTGATTGAATTAATTGTGTTGTACCATTCTTGATTGAATTAGTTGGCACACTTAGAAATGGTAACTAACTAGAATTTGAGCTAAAATATTGAAAGTAAGGACATACTCTTTGTTGCGAAAAGAACTACAAGCCTCTCATGTCTAGTTTGGTGATGTAGTTATCACGGTTATCTTTCATGTTTGGGGTTTTAAATGTTGTTCATGTTGTTTGACTGGTGAGATAGTGGGAGCAGATGGGTGGATGGCGATGATGAGCATGCAGCCTTGTGATATGGATTTAGTTTAATTCAGGAACTAGAATGAACAAGTATGGTTTCTAACATGGCCTTAGCGGATTTGGATTTTAATCATGTGTTGTACTGGGGGAGTGAGTTTGCAAATGTCGATCATGTCAAGGAGTGATTTCACCACAAGATGCTCATACTTTTATTTTTCAGTGGATTGGTTTAAGCATAATGCTTAGGCATCCTGCACTTCACTCGAGCATCGAAATAACTCGCTCTTAACTTTATCTTTGTTCATCACCTTCTTAATGCACATATATGCTTTCAACCACAAACTTTGTATTTATCTCTTGATCAATAACATGGCTACTAGGAGGACAACCTAGGTTTGTTAGTTTTATTTTTTCAATAAATGAATCACCATCTCTTTTGAGCTTACCGATGATATCATTTGTATGTCTTGCTTATGGAAAAATGATGAAAGTTGCCGCTTTGTTTTACTTGCATGATGTTTTATATGACTTGCTCTCTTTTAAAATTAAATTGGATTAAATACCGCTCTTTCATTTGTGGAGGTTAAATGACTAATTTCTAAGACCCACATACTTTATGTTGCTCTTTGATTTAAGTTTACCGATGACCTATGCCTTGTACTTGTTTTATTTAAAATTAATATGCTATCTACATTTGTGAATCTCTTGCAAGGCTCTACCTACCAAAGCCTATACACATAGAAGTACTTTTATGATGTAACCTTTAGTTTGCAAACTTATATCTTGATGAGTTGGATTAGGATTGATTTCTGTGGTACGAGACTAAGAAGCTGGTCATTCCTTTGCGTATCTTTTTCATGCTAGCCATTTTAGTCCATGCATTGTGAGTTTCTACATTGGAAATTTCATAAACTTCGCTGGGCATCCACCATAAACCCAAAACATCTTTTTGTGATTACCTCCTTGACCACAACCCAAATTGAGTATGGATGATCTTTCGATGAATTTTCTGAAGATTTTCTGGCAAAGATTTCAAGATATATAACATATGGAGGGACTCATCAATGCAACCAAGATCATGCGGAGTTTCGACATGGAGGATGCCCCTGAAGATTTCAAAAGATTTATAGAGGAACACAAGAATTTCCTACTTCTCTAGCAGCCATAGTCCCCTCACTTCTATGCTCAAGACGAGCAATCATTTAAGCATGGGGGAGGACTGCTATAGCAAGTACTATGTTGCTTAAAAGTTCGGAGGAGCATAAAAAAGGATGAATAAAAAATAAAAAAAGAGAGAAGAAAAAAATGAGAAAAATGAATGAAGAAAAAAAAGAAAAAAGAAAAAAAATATAAGAAAAGAAAAATACAAAAGAGAGAAAAATAAAAATGCTCCTCGGTTCTTTTTAGCTTCATTTAAATCTTAGAGAGCTTTGAAGACAAGTCCATACTCAATCTTTTCCAACCATGTGCAATCCGATAACGAGAACTTCATTTGTGTCTCGGGATCACCCATTTGCCACTTGCACATGTCCACCTTTCTAAACGCGTGTGTTCCATCTCTCTCTCTTTCCAACATTTATTTTCCATGGCCTTTTTGACTAGTCTCGGTAATTCTAATAGATCTCTCTCTTAGTTTGACAATATTTCAAGTATAATGTTTTGCTAGGATTGTTTTTACCTACCAAGCTCCACATAAGCATTCCACTTTCATATATGAGTAGAATAGGTTGAGAATAATTTAGTGTAGGCTTGAGTGACTTGACGAGATGAGTGTTCCCATGAGCTTTTGCAAGAGAACCTCACCTATGTTAGATGTGCAACTTTTTGAAAACTCTTCACGACGCAACAAGGTAAAGGTTTGAAGTTTGCTTAAGTTTGAGATCACTATATTTGTTTTATTGTGGCATGTTCTTTAATAATAGTCTATCTTCCATAATGAAATAGCCGGTCAAAACTTGAACCTTAAATGCTAAATACTTGAGAGAGAAATATGTCTTGTTGTGTATAACTAAGTGCAGGGAAGACATTGAAGGGCAACACTGATTTCCAAGTTAAGCAAAGATCTTGGACTTGCTCGAGGACGAGCAAGGTTTAAGCATGGGGGTATGTTGACGGTCGATTTTGGTACACCTAGCTATAAGTTTACCGTCAACATTCGCACATATTTGATATCCTAACTAACGGTACTAACCCCCTTGATATGACAAGTTCGCACTCGCATGTGGTTTTTGGAGTATGTTGTTTACACAGGATTTAAGCACTTAAAGGTGTACTTTCGGGTAAAGTTCATCAAGCACTTTATGAGAAGATCATGAAGCCCCTCATAAGTCAAGACATGAAGTGAACACGACTCCAAATGACCCAAGGACCGAAGCATCAACACGTAAAACTCCGGGGACTTGGATGTTTACCAATGAGATCAACTCAGCCTGAGAGATATTCTCGCAGCCCAGGACAGCATGATCTTTCGGTGCAGATTCAGATACTTAAATGGCCTCTAATGGCAAAAGTTTGACTACCAAAGTTGTGGGCCTCGACGATAGCTTCGATTTGGACATATGGAAGGCCCAATTCGGGTCAAGGAGCTAGGAGATATGCCCCCCGAAATGCCAGCTGCGCAGACAAGTCCAAAATCAGACAGATTATCTTCCAAGGCTGTTTTGGGAATCTTATCTTCGTTTCCAAGGAAAGCAATGAATACCAAAGTTGGAGATAATTTCGTGCCACACAACCTGGACACCGAATTTGCATTATTTGGAGTCCGAACGTGGGAGATATGGTGCCGGCAAGGAAGGGCTGTGAATCAGGAAAATCTAGACGAGGCTGAGTTTATGGAAACCAAGTTCCCTTCTCTCCCAAGGAAGATCTCGTGCAAGGCAAGGTGGAGCACGGCCCAAGGCTCCCCTAGGGTATAAATACAACCCCCTAGGCGCCCCAAGGGGGTGATCCATCCATCCATTCATCAGAGAGCCGCCGACACGAAGGACAAGCACCGGGAGGAAGTCGACGGCCGCCGCAAGTCCTCGAGTTGCCTAGGAGATGGCCTAGGCCATGCCCTAGCCGCCATGGTTGGCCCTGCGTGGTGAAGCCATGGTGGAGTTCCGGAGCCACGACTTGAATTTGTCAAGTCATTTGTACCTTCAACATTCGATGGTGATGTAATCATATCTTGTCCTACTTTGATCTACATCGATGAGTGTTTTATCCATATGTGTAGCTAGCATATGATTTTAGTAGGAATAGGTCTAATCGTGGTGGTTAGTCTATCTCTTGCGGATACATCGTTGTAGTGCACGGACCGAGGTTGTCGTTCGGTGATGAATATCCTTGCGTAGTGACAGTACGGTAGAGGAGAAAGCGGCGAATGAACGTGTATCGGACCACTCCATATCGGGTTACTCCATATCAAGTGTACTCCTTATCATAGTATAGATTTAGATTGGTTTGTCACCTTGGCCCGAACGGCAACAAGAAGACGATAGGCTAGGGTTACCCTTTGGTGTTTACCTTTGTGGCTCGGTGGATGAGATCCATACATCCCTTCGTGTTTGTATGTTACCTTTATGTAATCAACGCTTTATGATAGGTTAGATCGTTAGATTAGATGGATAGCCTTAGGAGTTTGCTTCCGATCCTTGGATTGACAAATCTAGGGAGGACCCTCCTTGGTGAAAAAGGCACCAAGTCACCCGTACGCTTGCAGTGAACTTGAGCACGGTTTTACACCGTCAACAGTGTGCAGGTTTGGACTTGGCTTGAGAGTCCGAGTTTGAGGAATCCATGAAGGAAGGGTTGCATTGCTTCGCTCAAGGATGCCTGTGGTGAAGATTGAAGATGAAGACTTGAAGCCCTAGCTACTCACGCAGATTTCTACTTGTCGCTTAGCCCAAGGGGCTTGTACTAAATCGTATACCGAGTGTTGTTTCGGATGTAAATGATACTTTTGTACTCACGGTTTCGTTGTATGGAAATGATATTATTGTAATGAGTTACATGCGTGATAGCTATCGAGGGACTATCACAAGTGCAGTCGGGTTTTCCTCACGAAAACCAGTCGTTCAGTGGTATCGAGCCGTGCCAGATAACGCAACCTTAGTTTGGTCGATAGCTTAGGAACATTCTATATGCTCTATTCTATATATACCCCCTTGAAATATTTGAAATATACCTTCCCTACTTTGAAAAATTCTATCTTTCCTTCGTTGATGCACCTTGTTACGTGGACTAGTTAGGATGAGTCTGAAGATAGCTTGGAGGGTATGAGAATACTCTGAGCCCCTAAGAGTAGAGTCTACCTTGGTTAACTTGCCGCAGTAATTAGACGATTAGTGTGCGAGATCTCAGCGGGTAGTCGACCTTGAGATAGCACTATATATAGTGTGTGAATGTTTGAGTGCTTGATTCTTATGGATCTTATTGGATCTCGTGGTTCTTACTATTGAGTGTAGGGCTATATATTAGCGAATAATTTCATGCTTGTACTTGACTCCTAGAATAGGTAACCCGAGTGCTACCCTTCATAGGAAGGACCACCACAATGCAATGCTTTTAGAGGTTAGCCTAAGGAATGAGATAACCCAAAGGAGGACAAGTCATCTCTATAAGCCAAGTATAAGGAGTATCGAGTAATGCCTCTCAGAATACGGAAAGGAAAACAATGCCATATGAGGTCAAGATTTTGGATAAGCCACCTTATGCATTCTGAAATCAAGTTACTAACTTGGATTAGAGAGTACTCGATTTGGAACCATCCACTACCTCGAAGTTTCCTAAACTTGACGAAGCATACAAGGAATCGAGAATCTACGAACCAGAGCCCCTCCAGTATACTCAAGCGAAGACATGAAGGATCACTTTGCTATGGATCAAGAGATTGAGATCAAGATCGACCTTACCTTGGAACAATTTCTAATTTCAGAGACTTTTTGTTGTGTACTCACTAATGACCAGAAGAAACTACAATGAAGCTGAAGGTGCTCGAAGCTCATGGCATAACGAAGATGATGGTACTCTAATGTACCGGTGAAGCTTCAATCGAGACAGATTCTTTTGAGGGGAGTTCATCCGAATTTTTCAATGTTTATGAATCAAAAATGTGAATTTCAAAATTTTTGTTTGAATTTGAGTGCTTACTTAAATTATAAGGATGTCTTCCTTGACCCGTCCCTAAATTCCTAGATTTATTTTGAGCAAATAACAAAATTTAGGAATTATAAATGCTAGTGTGAGAGCCACAGGTTTATTGGAATTTATCGGATTTTGTTTGAGTGTGATTCAATTTGGATTCTAAATTCAAATTTGGTATGTGTTTATGGTTTGTAAGAAAATAGGAAAACACCCTTTGCGGCTTGGGCTTTTGATCGAAAATCGCGGGACCTCCATCTATCAGGTTTGCCCACCCACCCTCTAATCTTTTACACGCAATCCTCTCCTCACCCTTCTATTTGGGAACCGGTCAGCCTTTTCCCCATCTCTTTTCCTCTGCCTTCTCTCCGTGACTAGGGATGCAGAGGCCGATCCCTGGGAATTCCTCTATTAGGAGATGTAAATGGGATGATTTTGTTGGAGTTTAAGCCAAAACATGTCCCGTCGGAAGCGGGAAGAAGCGTTCCCTGTCCCTGGTTCCTGAGGTCCCGAAAACAAACATATATTGGGCCAAAATGTTAGGTCCACCAAGGCCCATTACGCCTTCACAACATCGAACCCTAATATTAACCTCCTCATCCACCTCTCCTCAGTGAGCCACAACGGACAATTGTTCTTGTTTCGCTAGCAGCGACCTCAGGAAGAATACATGGCAGGGCGCGAATACAGGAGGAGGAGGATGCCCGAAGGCAGCGACGGCCGGGCTGCGGATCGATAACACCGTAGCGCCAGGCGTTCTCTGATCGGTGGGTGGTGCTCCGGTATGGTACTAAACCACGCAAGGACTTCATTGCGTGGCGAGCATGTGGTTGGCGAGCACATGCCCTGCATTGGAGATTGGGAGTTGCGATCGATTTTATATTGTTCTCATCCGAAAATCAGCTAGCATGTCGATTTGGCCATTTGCTCTTGCCTCGACCGATTAATCTAGCATTTTCTCTTTTCCTCAAGGATCTTGTGATATTTTACGTGACCATGAGATTCTACAATTTAATATCAATTCTCCTAGCTTTTATTGATACACTTTGCAATGTGAAGTTATACAATCGGATATCTCACGTTAGGTCCCTTACTTCAATGACGGGACGGAGAAAATTGCCCCCAAACGGGGGATGAGCGGGGAAATCAAGGAGTTGGGGCCTGGTGGCACTCCCGTGAGATGTCCCGTTACCATCCCTACGTGACGACAGGCGTGGGGCGAGCTCGTGGCGCCCCATAACCTCTGCAGCAGCGGGGATGCACGCTGCCCCAAATCGCGCCCGCCCATCCTTCACCTTGGAACCCTAGCATCGCCCTATAAGAGGCCAATGATATCTCCGCCCGCCGCCATGGGGATTTTGCCCCACCGAAGAAAGAAGAGGAGGGAAGGAGAAGGGAAGGGGAGCGCCCGAGGATCACAGAGCAGTGAAAAGTTAGCCGTGCACCTCGGGACACCGACACCGCCTCATCCTCCACCTCATGCGGGATTTATCCCCAAATTGCGTCTTCACAAATTGGCGAGAGAAGGAGGAGGTTGGAGGAGGAAGCCGAGAAGCGTGCAAATTCTGGCCGGTCGAGCGCCCAGGACCTTAGCTGCCCCGCCGTGAGCCATCCCAGCCACGCCTAGTGAAGGAGAGGAAGGAGCGGTGGGGAAGCGGGCTTTGCTCAGGAGCCGCGAGTGGTGTTGTCGCCATCCCCTAGCTTGAGAGAAAAAGAGGAGGAAGAGAGCCCGGCCGTTTCGAGGAGGCAGCTGCAGTCATCGGCGAGGCGTCGACTCCGCCGTGCGGAGAAGCAGGCCGTCAGTGGAACCGCGTGCGTGGACTGCGGCGTCGGCCTGCACCGAGCGCCCGGCGAGGCCGGACTGTTCGAAGAACGCGGCGACCTCGCGCGCACCGCGCGCCGTGGAGCCCTCTGCGTCCTCTACCGCGCCCGCGCAATCCGCGTCGCCTGCGCCCGCGTCTTGCCGCCGCCTTCTTGGACCGGTGAGCCTCACCAACCCTCTTGCTCTGGACCACCGGGCGTGGCTGGGCCGAGCCTTGAGCTCGCTTGGTTACTGTTCGCATGGCCGCCACGTCGTTGTGAGCTGGCCGAGCCATGCCGGTCGTCTTGGGTGCCTACCTACCTCAGCGCGCCTCCTTAGGTGGCCTGTTTGTTTCTGTCGTTCGATCGCTCACTCGCGCGCGCGGCGTCTCGCCGCGCGCAGCGCCGCAGAGGCCGTGACCCTACTTTCCCGTCCAACCCAGCGCGCGCGCGTGCGCCACGCGCTGCGGCGAGGACGCGCCGCGTCGGCTGACCATTCGCGCGAACCTCGCACTCAGCGCACACACACCGCTCGAACCATCTCGGCGCGGACGAGATCGCGGTTGTGGAGCTCGGCTCGCCGCCGCCGAACCTCGCCGCCGGGGCGAACCTTCCCTTTCCTTGCCCGAGGCCGTCGGTTTCCCGTTGAGCCGTCGCCACGGGCAGGTGCTAGCCAGCGCTCGGCTTGCGCGCGCCACCAACCGGAAAGGCAAAGCCGTCCCCGTTGATCGAACCAAGAGCCCGAGCCGCCGCGGCAGCGTGCGAGACCGTTCGCGAACTCACGGGCTCCTCCCATCGTTCGTCATGCGGCGAGACCTTGCCTCGCATCGCACGCCACGCTGGCCGAGCCTCACCTCGCACACCTTGACGAGACACAGTTCACGTGCACACAACTCGCGTGCCCTATCTTGTCTCGCGCCGTTGCGGATTCGGCGAAAACCTTTTACCTTGGTGCATCCCTAAGCCACCTCGAACCTCGCCATCGGTTTGCCAATCATCAAACACATGGCCGGCCGTTTCCATCAAGGAGTGCCTCTCGGGCATTTGCTCGAGCACCTCGTGTTGTCGGATCGGTTTTGTTCCACACCTGCCAAGCACGAACACCTGCAGCCACGCCGGATCCTCGGATCGCCCTTGGCTATCTCCCAACCACTGCTATCTTGAGCCATCGCCATGCATCCCGCGGTTGTGTCTTGCGCGACCACAGAAAACCGGTGCTTGCGCTCGCCACAATCGTGATGCGGACCATGGCCAAACCATACCATCGCGCATCGCGCCACGTACCTCGGCGGGCCGCTACTATCTACCGGCTGGCGTCGCCGCTCTGTGCGGTTGTGTGAGTGTGTGCTGCCACGGCTATGTCGAGCCACATCCTTTTTCCTCGCCCTTGCTCGACATGTTGCTAAACCATCCTCGACACCGTCCTCGGTTTCGAACTAAACCATGTCTGTACCTCACCATGTGCACGCGGATCCCGGATCTTTGATACTGAGATGCTTGCCGGTAGGAATTCTTTTCACCTATAGCTGAATCTACACAAACCATGTATGAACAACCATCCTTTTGACTAGTTCTGCAACTATAAATTCTTGCAAAGATCTTTGGTAAAGCTCGAGGCCAATTTATAAATGGTCTATGCGTGCCTTATCCTTTCTCGATGCACCTCATCGTCCAAGCGCCTCTCTAACCATCGCCCCTCCACCAATCCGTCCGGGGCTCACACACGGTCACGGCCATATGTGCTGCCACCACGAGGGTTTTCCCTCATCTTTGATGCATTGTGCTCACCGGTGTTGTGTTCTAAACCCATCCATGGTGCTGCAACCCCATGCAAGAAAGCTACCAAATGTGAGACCTTTACCCACACCTGCTCAACATGTCTGCTTTAATCCTAGCGTGTGCACAGCCGTGCTCTATCCTGTTTGTGGCAGCCGCAATACATGTCAAGGACGTATAGCTTTAGCTATCTTCCTGGAAGTTTAGCACATCAACTCCATCCGTGAGCAAGTCAACTACATGCACTGTAGTGTTTGATCTTGTTTCGCCGCAAACCATACAAGTCAGAACAACCGCTTGTAATCCCTTCTTGCCATGTCTGTCCAACGGTTTTGATCCCGACCTTGCTAGTTTGTGACCCCCCCTTCTTGTCCAAACCAAGGAACTGCAGCCTGTACAGGAAGCTAGCAAGTCTAAACAGCTCTTGTGTTGTTCTAAGCCATCTACCTTCTAGCCCTAATCTAGTAGAGCATTGCTTTGCTAGCAGCAGCACTTGCTCTCTTCCTCTTAAGACATGAGTGTGCTGTCTATCCCTAACCAAGACCCTTATATCTTGTTACCTGTGTTCCAACCTTTACCTTACAAGTGTGCTTACTGCCGGTGCTTGCCTAGACCAGGTGCGGGCAAGCTAACTGTGGTAACCGATCTATCCTGTTTGGGCGTTGCTCGCTAGCAGCAACACTTGTCCTGTTTTCCTCCGAGCCTTACCTTAGTACCAAGTGCTTGTTCTCAATCTTCCAAGCCCTGGCCATACCTTTCGCCGTGGTGCATGCGCACGCCTTAAATCGTACTGCACGCGTGCGATAACTAAACCCTCGGCCATGCCACCCTTCTGCCATGTTCCAGCTTGAGCTGGGTTAGCCAAGTTTCTCAACCACACCACATCGCTTCTAGCTGATCCGTCCTGCTTAATCTCTCCAATCTTACCAAAGGGGCCTACGGACTTACCGTTGGGAACCACTAACATGTGAGGTTGCTAACTGTCCAACCTGGTCCCATCTAACCTCACGGACCACAGGGGTGACTTGTGGGGTCCGGTTGACCTTTGACCTTTTTCCTTTGACTTGGTCAACTAAGATCGTTGACTAGTCAACTAAACCTTGTTTACCAACCCAAAACCTAGGTTGTGATCTCTAACCTACTGACTTGTACTTTCAATGCTTTATCGCAATTAATTAAACTCATAAATATTTCTTTATTTGAAAATCAATATTAAAGTGATCCTACCTTATAAAAATATGAAATCAGTTTCTTTATTATTCTAAAATCATGAAGCACCCGTTAGACTAGCATTTGGAGTTTATTTGGTTCTTTATTGCTTCTCTTTGGAGTTATTTGCATCTAGACACCGTGTTTATTTATCTTTGCGAATCTAGGAATTCCCGGAGCCGAGGAGTCAAGCCAGAAGATCGAGAACAACTACGGATACTCCGACGACTACTTGCACACAGGTGTTCACGCCTGACTGATTCTGAAATACCTATTAGGCATTGCTATGTAGTATGCTAGTGCTTTACTTACTCGCATGATGATGATGAACCTTGCATAGCCTTCTTTATTTATCCTGTCCTTGATTGCCCTACTACTATATATATATATAAGCGTGTATACATGCTGAGCTTCGCAATGCATGTGTTGGGATGGGAATAGTGGTTCTTGGCGTGTGTGGGGTAACCGGAGAAGGCGTTTTGGGTACTTTGGCGGGGGTGAGCTCGAAACAACCGATCTGGGATCGGGGATAGGGGTGCACTCCTCAGTGCATTCCCACTTTTACGGTTTTTGGAGCACAGGTGTTGGGGTTTTACTATACGCTTGGAGGACATGAGCTCGCCCCGGTCTGAAACCGAGTGGGCCAACCGCTTCACAGGACTTTTCGTACACACCACCTCGCCGAGAGTGGGGTTAGTGCCGGGTTGAGCTCGGCAAGTGCGGAACCATACACCGCCGGCCAGGATGAGGGTATCGATGGGGAGAGGTGGGAGTGAGACCACCTTCTCTCAAGGTCGTCCGTGTGGCCACACGGGGTATTTCACGATTCGGTGCAATTCCCTTTGCGAGGGATCGCTTTGAGGGCGGATGCGAGGATGAGGCCGTAACTTCTGAGTTCGCACGGTAGGATGGGCTCGGTCGGTCGGCCACCGGCCGGGTGCCATTCCGAGATGGGTAAGGGTGTACACGCTCTGCAGAGTTTAAATCTATACGTATAGCCGCGTCCTCGGTCATGGACATGCCCAGTGGATTGTTGGTTCTCATGTGTTTGGGATTTCTACCTCCCCTTGTAGATGAGAGTGTGGTGAGCCATGGTTGCAGTCGGGGAGAGGAGAGTTGCTCCCTCTACCTCGCAGATCCAATTGCAATCATTGAGGTGCGAGGAGAGGAAGTTCTCGCATCGACCCTAGATGGAGATAGGTTGTGGAGACGGGTCCCTGGGGTACCAGGTGTTCCCGAGTTGTGATGAGAGTATGGATTGGGTCTTATATGGAGATGTTTTCCTTTTATGCTTCGTTGCTGCTGCATAGGAAACCTGAGCTTTTACCTTGCTTCTTTTTTCTTACCCTTTAGAGTTAGGCCACTTAAAGTTGCATACAGTCGGTGACGTGAACCTATCCCATTCCTTGGGGATAGTTTTGTGAGTGTGCAGGTTTGGACTTGGCTTGAGAGTCCGAGTTCGAGGAATCCATGAAGGAATGATTGCGCTGCTTCGCTCAAGGATGCCTGTGGTGAAGATTGAAGATGAAGCCCTAGCTCTCAGCTCAGGATTTCTACTGTCGCTTAGCCCAAGGGCTTGTACTAGAATTCGTATACCGTGTTGTTTGGGATGTAAATATTCTGTTTTGTACTACGATTTCGTTGTATGGAAATGATATTGTGTAATGAGTTACATGCGTGATAGCTCTTGATCCAGAGACTATCACAGCAGTGCAGTCGGGTTTTCCTCACGAAAACCGGGTCGTTACTCGACCACTCGGTATTCTCTTTTTCTGGGACTCGACCACTCGGTATTCTCTGTTAATATCTGAAGACATTTTGTTTCATGATTTATTCATTTATCATTAATCAAGAACATTTCTCTCTCTCTAAATACTATGTTCTCAGCTAGAAATTAAAATCACCTTATATATAGATAATTAATAAATGAGATATATCCACTAGGTGGGCATCAAAAGGAAATTGAACCCCAAAATCTTGTTTCCCGATCATGACACCATGTGATTTTAGTTTTGCTCATATGGATCTCATAGACCACTTACAATGTTGTAAGAATAAGCAGCTCAGTTGATGCTAATTGTTCTTCACTTTATTACTTAACTGCGTGGATAAACTATCCATAGGCCTCCAACGTTTGCAAATTCATTTTGACTCAGAGTTGTGTATGCGCATATCTTTGCTTGATTCTTATGAAGTAACACATTAAGCATACATGATATATGTATTTCCGTTTTCATATTTGTGAATGGCTATACAACCAACTTTTGTGAATGAACTGCCAAGTATTATACTCTAACTTATGCTAATATACTGTAGTTTCTGCAACTTTGGGCTACGAACGACAGGTGACTAATGTGCTCAAATTGGTTACAGGTCATCAATTACAAGACTCAACAAAGCGATTCTTTCCATTGTTTGGCTTGACTTATGCATTTAGATTCGTGGGTGATTGGCTCAGCTGGCTATACACGAATGTCACTCAGAAACTGGAAGCTAAGGACTTCTCAATACTGCAAGAATCTCATGCATGTACTGCGGGTTTGAACTTTGAAGGCTGTGACAACATCTGCAACAGCTGTATGCATGACTTTAAGTTTAATTTCAGTAATGCAAAAAGAGCTATTGTACATGCAAATGGTCTACTTGTTATACTTCATGGGGTATATTCGTTGAGTTAATGTTGACTATTCTCAGGTAGTATAAAAAATGGTTTGTAGAAGTGGTTTCCCAAATTGGCAAATGTTGCCTTATCACTTCATTTTTCTTAGGTATTTGTAGTTCATAAATTGGAACCGTGTGTTTCCCAGACTGTCATTCAATATGCCTTTTCCATCTATTCTATTCCTGATGCTCCACTCCATTCCTTAAAGAGAGTAGATTCTGGTTTGATAGTTGAGCACTCAACTTATTCTTGTTCTGATGGTCTAGTCATTATATATAACTAAGGACTTGGACAGTTCATTCTTGTAATGGGGATACCCCTCTGTCATGATGCTGGATGCAATTGAAGAATGCCGAAAGCTCTGTGGTAGGCATGGTTACTTGAACAGCAGCGGGCTTCCTGAATTGTTTGCCGTTTATGTTCCTGCTTGCACCTATGAAGGAGACAATGTTGTTTTGCTTTTGCAGGTTTGTGTGGTATTCCTTGGCTGTGATGATACTAATCAATAATCATGCTATTAGCTGCTGTTATTTTTTGAGCATATGTGATGGCATAATTTATTTCCTCCCTTTTTAATATGCTTTTGTTGTGTAAATTGCCTTTGGCGGTGCCTGTTGGTTGCACGGATTGTAATGAAGACTGTTTCTGAATTGGCTTCTGGGAAGCAACCTGTTGGTACAATGGCTTACATGGGCAAAGTAGAACATTTGATGCAATGCAAATGTGCTGTCAATACAGGTACATGTTGAGGCCTGGAGGAGGCTATTAGCCTGTATTTATGATATTTATAATCCATGTTTGATGACTCTCAACAGCCGAAGATTGGCTTAACCCTGTTGGCATACAAGAGGCATTTGAAGCTAGGGCTCTCAGGATGGCGGTAAACTGCGCCCAGAATATAAGCCAAGCATCAAGCCAAGGGGAAGGTTGGTAGTGTTTATAGCTAGCTGATATAGCACATTCTTTCTCTCCAAATTGTGGTGGCTAAAGCCTGTTTGGACGGTCACGGTTGTAGACGGATGTCAAGAAAAACTAATATCCGAGCTAGTCAGGGTGGAGAAAGAAAAGTCGACGTTTTAATTAAATGCGCAGCATACACCAGCTACACAACGTTTTTTTTTTTGTTTTGGACAACCAGGTACACAACGTTAAGCCGACCGTCTCAGCTTTAATCCAACACATTCGGATTCAGTTAGAGTTTTCGTGCGGTAATCAGCCGGCGGATCATTTGCCCGCTGCGTCGAAAACTACAGATGCGAGTGTACTCCAACCTCGCACCAACCGACCTCATGTGGACCCGGTGCTGTACAGTAATCTATACTATAAGGAGCGAAGACAATTAAAAATTTTTCTCACCCAAATCAGGTTCACCGTACCCCTCACGCCGGACCCACTTGTCATATGTTTTTGAGAGTGAATAGGGTGGAAGGACTATGAAGTACCAAAAAATCGCAATTTGGAGAGTGTTTCTGCCAATAAGAGACGTTTTTTTTCACCCACCCGCCATACCCGGCTGCTGTACCCGTGTCGGACCCACCCGATCAGACACAAGAAAAAAGAAACTCCCTGCGGCCTTCCCCTCCTCCCTCCCCTCCCGAAAAAAGGCCCGTTTTTTTTCCTTTCGGCGTCGGGTTCTTTGACCGCGGGTGATGGTGGTGAGGATGATGCGGTGGCAGCAGCCACCGCACCGGATTTCCGCGTCCGGTGGTGCGAGGGTGGAGGGGCCACCGCCAGCGCCTCTCGCCCGAGGGTTCACCCAGGCGGAGGCGAGTGTTTGTGGAGGTGTCTTTGGAAGGGCCCCAAGATGTCGCCACTCATTTCATGGCTGCCGCGCCCGCCGCCCAGAACCAGCGGAAGGAAGGGCTGCCGGGCCGGCAGCGACGTCGAGGATCACCGCCGCCGTTGCTTGCCGCCCTCGCATGGTGGCGATGTGGCGGGGGAGGAGTTCGAGAGGGACGCGGCGCTCACGGCGGCGCCCACCGCGTTCCAACCACAGACATCTCCTTCTCCGTCGTCATCGTGAGCACCTCTCCCTTCTTTTCGCCGTCTTCCACCTGTAAATCGAAATTTGGATTAAATGTGTTTGTGAGATTGTTCTTGTGACAGAGCGAGTAATTTTTGTAAGGTTACATATGCTCCTCTTCTCGTTATGATCATTGGCTTGATGGATTTGATGTTTGAGTTGATTTTAACACTGGATTAATTTTTCCTTCGATGGTTCTCTCACGGGGTCAAGATCTGGCGAGCAACACCCGCGCATGTACTCACGGTGGTGATCTATGTGTAGAGATTAGGTCTGCCTACTGTTCGTATTGACTTGTACTCCTTGTCAAATCCTGAATTTGGATGTCATAAACCATGGACTAGATCTTGGTTTAGTAGTTGAAGGATGGACCTTTCCGGTCAATGCTATTTCATTATAATATATATCCGGACAAACATTTAAATTTATGATTGTGTGATCAATCTTCTTGTTCGTGCATGGAAGCTGAGAGAAGCCTTTAACCTCGTTGATACAATGCCACTCACTCCTAATGAATCTTTGGGAAGCTTTGCTTTGTGCTTGCAAGATACACAACAATGTAGAGCTGGGAAGACTTGCTGCAAGAAAATAATTGAGAATATTCTTGATGCAAAGACTTGCCCTTCACGCTTTCCACAAGGTAGAAGCTCCAAAAGAAAGTTCACTAATGATTTTGTTCATTGCTCATAAATTATTATTATTTGCTTCTGCCTCCCGGTCTCTTAATCTGTTGCTTATCGAAATCTACTCATTTAGGATAATAGCAAATTGCACGAGTAAGGACGGAACTAATACTTTAAGTCTTAATCAAGTCCTTGAAGGGACAAAGAGGAGAACTTCAGCAACTTTCTTCTTTGAAACTACGGTATGGTTTTCGTAACTTCCGCTTGGATGATAATCATGTTGCATCATGTTTCTTTGTTCAACGATTGATTTGCTTTTATATTGCTATTGGGAAATGATAGTTCAAGTTTCCCTCACATTTCCGTTCAATCTTGAGCTATCCTTTCCTTGCGACCAAATTTATAGTATATTTCTTCTTGAAGTGATCAGTATATATACATCAAAATTTGTGAAACCAGAATCTCAATCCATTGTAATTCCACCTGTTCACCAAACATTATCTGTACTTTGCAGCTTATTAGTTTTCCTTCTCTGATTTTGAATAGCCGTAGGCTCCTACAAGTTAACCAAGAGCGGTCATACTCTCGGGGACTCCGCAACTTGAAGCGGAGGTTCAACTCTGTGGGAACTAATCTTGATTAACTTAACATGCTCCTTAGTTTCATGACTGACTGAGTGTATAATTTCACCTCGCCATTATTTACCGTAGCATCTTCTAGATGGTACATTCACATGTATATATGAGCTGCTCATGGGCATGTGTATGAGCGTTAGCTGGTTAGGAGCAAAGGATATGGTCCGAGCTCGTAGTTTAGTTTAAAATTATAGATGTAAATTACAGATAATTTTCTCCCGCGTTGAATGTCGCCAATGTTGTTTCGAACTATTGAGGTCTTCATGAGGCAATCGCACACACCGACAAAGATGCAAGGGCCATTTAATCTTGAGCTTGCCATGAGGTTGCAAGCGAAATTGAGAGAACACTTGGGAGCGGGGCTCGTACCATTTCTGCGTGAAATTTGGTTCGGAAGATTTTGTTATTTTTAAGACGAGTCATTCGACAATGTTTGGACAAGTGGAGTTGGCTACATGTATTTGTATTGAATATTATATTGAGGGCAATTTTGAATCAAATTTTTTAAAACAAAATCTGTCTTTGAAATGAGGACACAAACTCGGTCAAGAATGAGATATTACATAAAACAAGTGCAAAACATCCGGACACAAGATTACATTAGGAAAAACATCCGAGATACATAATTGGTAAGATGTCAACTCGAACTAGAAATCCTACACTGACGGTCTCCAAGTCCTAATGCCATAAAGAAAAACTATTCAAAATCTATAAAAGTCCTTGGAAAAAGGACTTGAGTCCTAATGCCATCCAAAAATCTTTTCTATATATAAAAACATGTCACCTAGCAGAATCACAGAGCAAATAATTAGGCCAGCAAGGTCACGGAGCTCCCGACGGCGCAACACGTCGACTTGACGGTAATTTAATAAGTCTAAGGTACGCTATCCCTCTGACAAAGAAAAAGGCAAACACAAAAGATTAGCTATTTATTATACCAATTTTTAGTACAGGAGTTTTTCTTTTACACATTGTAATTTAAGAACAAAATAAACTGACGGGGATTGAATTATTGTGTGCATAGAATTATTTTCCAAAAAAATATACTTGTAAGAGTCTACATTATTTAACGTGCAACATTTGATAATTTTTTTCTAAATATCCATGCAGGAACACCATGGATTCGTCAGAACATGTTGTTATCAATGAGGTGTCAAGCGAACAGAAAACAAAAGTAGATGTTGAGATGATTAACGGAGATGACAGAAAAGAGATCAATCGGGAGTTGGACGAATCACAACAAGAAGAAGAGGATAACTATAGCTCCAAAAAAGAAAAGATTGGAAGTGAATGGCAATGAGGACGAGAAAGAAGATGATGAAGAATATGATGATGAAGACTTAAGGAAGGAAGAGCTGCAAACATTATTCAATACAACATATACAGAGTCCAAAATAAAGTCTTCGTGTTCTTCCTTAAAGTACATGTTTGATTACATGTATCACGGGTCACGTCTTCCGCGACCAAGATAAAAGTTGAAGTTTTTGACGTGTCAGTATATGAACCGGTTAAATAATTGTCACGGATTGTTAAAGTTTGAATAAATTGTGTCCTTGTGGTGGTATTTATGAACTATATTAAAGTTGAAATCTATTAACTATCGTATATTTCTAAAGACAATTATTTTTAATTTATATTTTTTTACAAAATATACGTGTGAAATATTTTTTGGTTATTGCAGATTTCTAAACACACGTGACTATATTATATAAATATAATTTTTAGCTATTATTATTTAGACACGTGCGTGTCGCACGTGCATTTTACTAGTCTATACTATAAGGAGCGAAGATAATTGAAAACTTTTCTCGCTAAATCGTCCACTTACCTCACACCGGACCCGTCGGGTTGCGTGATAGGTGGAGCGGATTAAAATCACACCGATTTGGGGCGTTTACCAAAATCTTAATTTTTTTCTCACCCACCCGAAGCATACCCGCCCATGTACCCGCCTCGGGCTCACGCACGCCGCACCCACGTCGGGCCAGCCCCCGCATCACAACCGCCCGCCGGCCACTACTACCCGCACCAGTACGCGCCCCCGAGCTCCAACCCGTATCCAGCCGCCACCGACGCGCCGCAGGCGGGGGCGGGGCCCTATGTCTCCGCCTCCGCGCCGCCCTACTCCGTCGGCGGAGGCTACTCCGACCAACCTCCCTACTCCGTCGGCGGAGGCTATTCCGACCAGCCCACCTCCGCGCTGGCCTACTCGCAGCCACCTCCTCAACAGCCCCACTACGACACCCTACCCGACGGAGCCGTACTACACCTATACGCCGCCACCCCCCAGTCTACGCCGCCACCGACTACGGAGCCCAACCCTCCGCCGCTGCCCTACGACGCCCCGTACTACGGGGGCGGGTACCAGCCGCCGGCCCCGGGGTACTACGCGTACAACGGCGGCGGTGGCTCGGAGCCGTACGGCGCGCGCGGCACGGCTCCTGCTCGGTCGGGATCCGCACCGTTTGATGACTACGGGCGGTCGATCAGTGCCCCATCTGGAGGGGAGCAGCAGCCCTGGAGCGGTGGTGGCAGCGGGGGCGGTGGGAGCTTTGGGGCGATCGCGAGGGCCCTTCCCAAGGTGGACACGCATGAGGATGAGAGTGGTGGTGCTCAGAAATTTCGGGTTAAGCTGCTGCCAGAGGGCCCTGGGAACCCTACTATTGTGCTTTGTCAGGTACGATTATGATCAGGTTGATGAAATTATGCTTCATGGGCAAAATATGTTTGAAGATTTGGAGGCGTTGACAGTCTCGTGATTCACTATCACAAATTTCCCTTGCACCTACATTTAGTGTTGCCATTGTTGACAAAGAAAATGAATTGCAATTTGATACATGAGGTGATGTCTTGATGGTGCTTGTTGCAGATTGGTCTAGATGGAATTCGCATGCTTGATCCAAATACAAGCAGGACCCTAAGGATTTATCCCCTCGATTCACTGACGAGATGGGAGGTCAGTTAGCCAGCTGGTTCTTATGAAAATGGTGTCTGGTTTTTAACACAATATGCAATTGTGAGTGAGATTAATGTCTGTTTGCGGTTCTTATTTAGGTTTTGGATTCATCTATATTTGCATTCTGGGCAAAGACATCAGTGGATACTGATCCAAAACGAATTAGGCTGAAGTCAAACAGTCATACTTCCAATACTATGCTTGACACTGTGACAGCAGCAACAGTACAGGTATTGCAGCGACACTATTCTCCCTATACCTGGCAACATTTGGCCTTGTGTATCTACTAAAAACAATCGAAATGATTCTGAGGCGATGCTAAGTTCCATTATATTTCTACTTCCTTTTTTTTGTCTTTGTTGTTGCTTCAGAATGGTTTAGAACTTGATAGCACGCAGCAGTTTTAAGATGTGCTCGCATAACATAAAACTACCAAAATGACATCTTATTCTCAAATGGTTGCTGTGTTTGAACTGCACACTTTCTTGTTTTGGAAAGGGAGAAAAGTTGGATGAGCTGGATATCGGATGGGATTATTAATGTTTTGTCTGAAAGTTTCCTGTATCAACCTGCCTATTTTTCCTTATAAATTTCACTATAGATGTAGGTTGACTATCTGCTTGGTGGTATATTTTGTTCAGTGGGTCATTTATCTGCATGTAATTGCATTGAAAAACAATTTTGCTCTTTTTATCTAAATTGAGCTCCACTTTCTTAACTTTGTGCTTTGATATTTAGTTTAAGGATATTGGTGGAGACGCTAGAAGCAAAGGAACTGTGGATGCTGGCAATCCTACGTTATAATCAAATGAGAAGAAGAAAGGTTTTGATTGGATGTTTGCAAAACCTGTTGATGAAGTGAAAGATCATTGGGTAAGCTGAGCTCTAATATCGAATGGTTACTTGACTACATGATTAAGATTAATGGAACAATTTTAGTGTAGCTATTTTCTTGCAAATATCGTTTGACATGATATTTTGATAAAAATATTTTCCGTGCCCTGATCATGTATGCCGTTACATGCGTCTCTAACCCTCATTAAACATTTCCTCAGATCGCATTCATCACCTCGCGCCTATTGGTTTATGTTACTCCTGTGGATTTTATTCTAAATTCTTCTTGACAATTTTTGCCATCTTGTATCACCATTTCTTGATATTGTGATTAATCTTGTATTACCCTTAATCTTATTATTATAATGGCTCTTCACTTGTTATTCTGTAATGAAGTGTCTGCCTTATTTAATATATGCTTTTTGTCACCTTTATAGGTTCCGGATGAGGTTGCTAAGAAGTGCCACTCATGTGCTGTTGATTTTAGCCCTTTCAATCGCAGGGTAATCTATATAGCATCTTTGTCCATGTACTCATTATCTCTTATTGTACATTGTAAATCTGTGTTCTAAAAATGTAATGGACTGTTCTGTTCTGAAATTTTGTGTACATTCAGTTGCTTGTCCATATTCATGATTCATTCTTTCCACCTGCACATGTAATTTGTACTATCTGAGATTTGTGGCTTGCGTGGAATATTAATTTGTTTTTCTTTGTAAAATTGAGTCAAAAGGGTGAGTATTGGGTCGTGTGAACTACATATTATCAGCGATCCATGTACTGTGGTTTGGAACTATGGATCTATTCATACCTTCATTGCTCCCTTTTCTTTTAAATTAATTATTAGCTTAAGTAGATTAGTGTCCATTGTAATACAAGTAGTCCATCCATCTCCCTTGTGGCGGAGCTGTCAGCCGTGAGAAGGGTGGATGACAATTACTGAATATTTGCTCCAGCCTATACTGTGTTAGGCTACCTTCGATGCGCGAATAAGTCAGGTTTCGTTGGAGCCTGTGTTACACGGATACTCCTAGGAGTGGCGTATCCGTATCTGATACGTATCGGATACCGATACACTTCGGATAAGCCTTGGGTACTTTTCCAACCGTATCCCAAAAAGTTGCCTAAGTACAATGTTAGTGTTACTACCAATCTGCAGTGTGCAGGTAACAGGAGGAAAGTTTGTTTAGTTCATTAGTGTTAATCAGTGTCCAGTGAGTTTTCTGAATGTATTTCCAATGAGTTGATCTAATTTTCATGTACTGTATAGGATATATGTGGGTAATGGGGCCACTTCCATGGTCTACCGGAATGAAATAATTTCAGTCTCACTGAGTGATTGTGTGTTATTTGACCTTAGCTAATTTTAATGGTTGTTGCCCAGTGTAAACAATTTCTGAAGTGATAACTCCTTTCGATATTGCTCATATTATATATAGCAGTTGTTGGAGCATCAGGTGCAGTTTTGTGCCGAGTTTCTTAACTGGTTACCACTACTCTTAAGTCAAAATTGCTAATTTATATGTAGCAGTCAATCGGTTATTGTAGAGAATCAGTGCAGTTTCCTGCCTGTAGTTTACATGAAGAGTCGAAGAGATGATTCATAAATCTGATAGGAATGAAATGAAGGTGGGAATACGTTGGCACAGGATGCGTACTCCTCTCCTCCTATTTGTACTCCTCTCCTCCTATTTGCATTCACACGTCATGGCACCAAATAATTATCGGGAGATGCAGGAACGGCAACGGATCCTGTTAGACATTACATGTGTTAGTTTAGCTCACAACATGTAAACTTTGGTCACGTGAAGCTATACAAGCGAAGGATTATCTTTAATAATGAAAGATTAATAACAAGTGATATTAATTAGTTTGTATCACTATAATGTATTTTAAGCTTTCAAAATAAGAAAGTTACTTTTTAAACACGTGCGTGTCGCACGTGCATCTTAAGAATAAAGAAAGTCGCGCGCAAGTGTGAAACGGGTTCCTTCTTCCGTGACTCCGTACGCCAGATTAACCCCATCAAACAATCGTTAGGAAGGCGGGTCGCTGCGGAGGCGCCACCAGCACTAATCTTTGAACCCCATCGGACGGCAACTGTCAGTATGGGTAGGTACGCCTTGGGACAGCAGATTGTTTGGGGTCATTTCTATCACATCTGTTATCTGATTAACTCTAGCAGAAACAGAACACGATACTTTCCTCCTATAACAAAAGCTGTGCATTGTGACTAAACACTTGGACTCTGAGAAGGTATTTAGTAGAGCGTTTACTGGTTATAAATTATAATCAAGTGCAGCTCACGGCCACAGCAAGCTTCTTCAGTCTAACAGTACATAATGCAGTTGCAGCAGACGCTGATCGTCATCACAAATCATCAGCTTCGAACCCAAAGTAGCGGTCAATGATGGGTGGGACTCCGGGGTTAATAAATCTGAGCAGTTCCTTCCCCTCCTTGGTCCGCAGTTCCTTCTTCTCGAAGGGCAGTTGTACCTCGGTAAGCTTACGGCACATATATAGCTCGACGTGCTGTATGGATGCAAGGCCGTGCGATCCTCCGATGGATGACAACTCTGGGCAGTTCTTTATAACCAGGCATTTGAGCATGTTTAACGAGCCGATTGAGTTCAACGGGATGCACGTGACGCTTTTACATGAACCTAACTGCAGGAGGGTGAGAGAGGTGAGGTTCCTTAGGCAGGCTGGAAATGACCTGTCGAGCTCATTGCAATTCACTATACAGAGTCGTTGGAGTGAGTGGGGCAAAACCATTTCCCGTGGGCACTCCAGCTTGTAACAACCAATGATTTTCAGGTCCCGCAGGCAAACAAATCCCACAAAACTGTGGACCGGTATTGATGCTAGACTCGAACATTCCTCAAGCACTATTGACTTGATGGATGGCAGATTCTCTGGGGTCAAGAACTGCTCGAGATTTGTCAGTTTCGTGCAGTTGTAAACACGTAAATAAGTGAGGCGTGCAAAGGCAAAAGGCGCAATGCCATTGCTGCGACTGACGCTGCTGGCTGCATGCTGCGTTCCATCATCACCCCTTAAACCAACTTGTGTCCCATCAGCATAGCAGGGGATAGGTATTGATGCTAGACTCGAACATTCCTCAAGCACTATTGACTTGATGGATGGCAGATTCTCTGGGGTCAAGAACTGCTCGAGATTTGTCAGTTTCGTGCAGTTGTAAACACGTAAATAAGTGAGGCGTGCAAAGGCAAAAGGCGCAATGCCATTGCTGCGACTGACGCTGCTGGCTGCATGCTGCGTTCCATCATCACCCCTTAAACCAACTTGTGTCCCATCAGCATAGCAGGGGATAGGTAAACTTTCGATGTGCCAGCATTGGGAAAGCTCCAGGGTTATTAAAGTTGGTAGGTCTTCTGTCTTAAACCAGCTTGGAAATCTATCACCACAAAATCCATAGACTTTAAGGCATTCAATTCTTGAATGAGGACGCAAGGCTTCAAGCACTCCATTCTCACTGTGTGCCAAATCAGCATAATTCTGACGATAATGTAGAACAAGTTCCTTTTTTTTTTTGAGAATTGTAGAACAAGTTCCTTGAGATATTGCTTTTCAACAAGTCTAGCCTCAGCAGCCTCTTCCTCACTCATGACACTACTAAGATCTCCGATAGAAAGCCTTCCATGGAGCTGATTCATGAACTTGAGCTCACCAATTCCCCGCCCCTTTTTTTTGGCAACTCTAAAATCACGCAAGTTTCGTAGGCAACACAGATTTCCAAGCCCACTTATCCTTGACAAGGTTTGAGAGGCTTTGCTCGGCAGTGCTAGCTGACGCAAGTTGATTAGCTTCGTTACATCTTGATGAATTGTTTTCAGACTTGAACGACTTGCATCAAGAACTTGTAGGCTGTAGAGGCACCCAAATTTACTGGGTAGTACTTGTACACTGCTCTGAGATATATCAAGATAACGGAGACTACTCAACTCACATATGCTTTCAGGTAGCTTTACCAGCTTGCAACCTTTTAGGCTCAAAAATAAAATGTTGGAAAGCTGACTAAACCACGTAATTTCAATACCAAATCGGATCCCAAACCTAAGTGAGTGCAATTTTTCTAAATGTTGAATGTCTCCCATTCTGGTCAAGGATTCACCATCCACCTCGATTGACATGTGACGAACTGTATTCAGCATTCTGCTCTTGTTCTGGTTTCTTAAATCTTGCATCACCAAGCATTCATCGGTAGAAAAGGACACTGCCATATCATGGATCAGATCGTGCATTACATATCTTGTTTTATTTGGGAACTTCGGATCAGTTTGGAAAAGAAATCTGTTCCTCAATTCATCCAAGTAAGTAATCCCCACATCTTCAGGATGCATGCTTCCTCCTGGCGCAACAAAACCCTCTGCCACCCAAATATCAACTATCTCATCTCTTTCATAGATATAATCCTTGGGAAACATGGAGCAAAATACAAAACATCTCTTAACCTCTTCTGGGAGATACAAGTAGCTCAGTTGAAGGGCTGGTAATATCTCATTCTCTTCATGTCGTAGCTCCCACAGTTCACTCTTCTGGATAGCCCTCCAGTGTCGTTCTGTCAGGCTCATATTCAACAAGCGTCCAAGTGTTTTTGCTGCCAAAGGAGACCCACACAACCTAGTAGAAATGCTCTGACAAATATCTTGCAAGTGAGGATATGAGACTGGGTCATTTGTGCCAAATGCACACTTTCGGAAGAAATCCCAAAATATTTCAGTAGGCAATCCTTCAAGTTGAACAGGCTTACAGTTGTTTGTAGTGACACGATTAGCAACCACTGGAGATCTTGTAGTCACTAAGATCATGCTGCCTTCAGGACCAAACCTCAGTGGTGCATAAAATGCCTCCCAATCAGCATTAGCATTCGGCCAAATGTCATCCAACACCAAAAGAAATTTTGGGCTCGTCTTCAGCCGCTCCATCAATTCAACTTGAAGAGCATTTAGACTGCATGATGAGCTGAATTCCTCCTCAGCGATGGTTTCAATGATCTCCTTTGTTATCCTTTTCTTGTCAAAGAAGTCTGAGACACATACCCACATCATCACACCAAAGTGGTGTTTCACCCTTGGATCATTGTAGATGAACTGAGCCAGGGTAGTCTTCCCAACCCCACCAATGCCGACAATCGGGATGACAGAAACATTGTTGGTGCAGTTAGTTTCAGCAAGTCCAGCCCTGCCACCGTTTCCTTTTTGTTGCTTGGCTCTGGATGTAGATGCAACATCATTGCTTGCTGCTGCTCTCTTCCCATTGGACCCTGCAGTTATACGGCCTCTGTTCCCAGTGAGTGGCACTCCCAATAGTTTGATCACCTTATCCCGTTGTACCTCACGACCAATCATCACACCAAGCTTCTCGATCAAATCATCTCGTTCACCGTCACGGCCAACAACTTCCGGAGCACTGAGAACCGAAGTCGTCTCCGGCATGATCTGTGTTGCCTCAACACTCATAAGACCCATAATATTGAGCACCCCCTCGATCTCAGCCACAACTTTGTCAAGCCTATCTTGGGTCTCCCTTATCCTTGTTTTGCTACGACGGACCAAAGTTTTTGCAAGATTAAGAGAGGAAGATAAGAGTTGACCTGCCCTGCTCCGGTCAGCGTCTTCTATTCTTTGCCGCAGCATCTCGTCATCCACCTTGCGGAGAATGTCCTCTGCATCATAGGTGGTGTCCTTGAGATGCGAGACAAGGTTCGCCAGATCCTTGTTCTTGAACGTGTCCCACTCGCTGCGACAGATGAGCATGCGAGCCTTGGGCAAGGTGGCTCGGAGGCGATCCAGCTCGCTGTTCAGATGGATCGCTTCGCAGATATCGGTCCCGGCTGAGAAAATCCACTGCAGTGCCTCCATGGCTATTGTCCTCCTCCACGGACAGCAGCACTCGGTGGAGAGGCCGGCAGCGACTGAGCGACGGCCGGAAGCCGGCGATGAACGGATCTGGACAGACGCGGACTAAATCCGACCAACCGGGCACGGACTAGCTAGACTACAGGTCTACAGCTCCGCAGCGGCGCGGCTGGAGAGCGTCGATGATTGGTCGGCAAGCTCCGTGGCCGGTGGGCAAGCGGTGGCGCCGCGGCATTTGTCGTTGTCGAGCAAGACTCGAGTCGAGTCAACGCGGTGGGTGGCGGGCTGGCGCCTGGCGGCTCCGGCTGAGAAGACAGACAGACAGACAGGATGTTGACATGTTGGACCGTTGGTGCTTTATCTTGGGTCATCGAATTCTCACAGGTGGTAAAAAGTTTGGGCCCAAAATCCTGGTAGTCCTGGGCCTATCAAGACTACATTTTGGGCCCGCCAATTCCCAACAAGGAGGCAACAATGCGATTTTTTAATATTTTTTTCGATTTTGTAAAATTATACAATCGTTTTGGAATTTATCAAAACTATACGATTGCAATGAAACCGCCGTGGTGTATGGCGGCTGAGACTAACGTACGCGCCAGCGGTTTCTGCAACCGTCGTGGGGCACGGTGGCTAGGATGCCTCCACGACGGTGGGGGGTGGGGGGGCCTAATGGCAGTTAGAGCAACCGTCGTGGCGTACGACGGTTAGATCCAACAGTCGTGGCGTACGGCGGTTAGCCTCATTTTGATTTTTTTCACTTTTTTGATTTTTTTTCACTCTTTGATTTTTTTATTTTATATGTTGTTTGTTACAATAAATACTTGCATCGCAAAAAAACTTACTGCTAATAACGAAAAGGAAAGTGACATAATAAAAAATAGTTCATACAAATAGTCATGATCACGAATAAGAGTGTTCTTGCTAAACAATATGCAACCCTAACCTAGCAACGCCTCTTCTTTCTGCTTCGTTTGAGCCGCGCTATTGCTCGCTTGGGTTGGTGGTAGTCTTGATTTGTTCGAGGAAAATCTTGTTGGTGGTTCTTTGGTGGCTGATTTTTTCGAGAGAAAAGCATCTTGGTTGGTGATAAGCAGACGAGCAGGCGCAGTATGCGCGAGACGCGAGTGTACGTCAACTGGTCATGTGGGTGGATCTGCCGACGCCTAGCATCGGTGGCAGACGGTGTCACCATCGCCGCCGTCGACCCTGCAACCGGGTGGGACGACCCTGCACCTCTAGCCGCGACCTCCGGCAAACCTTCAGTTCGTCCCTCCTCCCTCTTGTGTCCCCGTGGGTGGCGCTGGTAGCCGCGACCCTCCCGCGTCCTCCTCCCTCCTCCTGTGTCCCCGTGGGTGGCGCGCCTCGTAGCTGCGACCCTTTAAGTTCCTCCTGCATCCCGGTGCACAGCACACCACGCAAGAAGTCAAAGTAGTCGAAGCTCAAGTCGTCACACACTCCCATCAGCTGGTCCTCTAAGGTCGAGTCAGGAGTGTTGCCGCCGCCGTAAGCTGGAACAAATAGTATTATTAAATCGCATATCGTATTTAAAAGAATCTTGTATTTGTATGTGGTTAGAGATAGAATTGTGGTCATTACCTGGCTGAAGAGTAGCGCCAGTGGACGAGGAAGGAACATCTGTTGCTGGTGCACCTGACGTCCTCATCCGTGAGAGAGTCGGCCCGGTGACGAAGTCCTTATGCGCCCTCTTAAATGCTCGTGAGCGTACGAGGTCTGCATACAAAGGAAATGTGAACCCTAAATGTGAATTGAGCAAACAAAATGCAGAGGCAAATTGAAAGTGGAAGGTAAGAAATTACCGTCCGCAGACACCACAGCGAGCCCATGGTGAAAGCTTACGGTCGGTCGTAGCCCTCTGGCGAGTCGTCGTCGGTGGAGACGATCGGTGACCAATCGTAAAGTGCTCGTGTCACCAGAGCTGTAAGGAGAGGACAACCGAGAGGGATCGCCTTCTCTGCACGACCCTTTGACACCCCCATGCGCAGCCCCCTGTACGTGCTGACAAGAAATGCGGAGCCCTAATTGATCTGGGGGACCACGTCCAAGGACGCGTCGGCGATCCTCTGAGCGTAGGGGGTCAAGAACTTTGACACGGCGTCTCCCTGAGAACTGCAGAACATCACGAACCTGAACAGCCACAACAGGTATGCCTCTAGAAACCTGTTGACTGTCTTGGGTTGGGCGTCATCTGCTAGGTAATCAGCCTGCACAACAAAATCAAACGTCCGTTACATTTTCTCCACAATAATAACAACGAAAAAAATATGAGGTCAAGGTACGTACGCTGAACTGCTGCAACCAGACCAATGTGGGTCCGTGAGCATTCGCGAACGGTTGGAACGACGTGGGGGCGCGATCGTTCCGAGGAACGTGCGCGAATCGAGCGAGGAACTCCTCACGCCAAGTGCGGGCTGATATGTCCACAGCCCCCATCGCCTCACCCTCACAAGAAATGTCCATCAAGAGGGACGTGTCCTGAAGAGTCGGCGTCAGCTCGCCGACGGTGAAGTGGAACGTATGTGTCTCGGGCCTCCAGTTGTCCAGAAGCGTGCATAGGACGGAGAAGTCGAACTGGAATCGTGTGATGTGATCCTTCCGAGGAATCACGTCCCGCAGCTTGTCCCTCTCGACTAAGCGCTAGGCGAGTCCCGCAACACGTGGCACGAAACAAATAAGCTTACTTTATTAGTACAAAGATAAGTATAAAGGAAGATAAGTACATTAACATAGCATCATTTCACGTACTTAGGAACCCAAAGGTCGTGTATCGGCATCAACGTGCGCGTAGTGCGAGAACGTACGTGTCCAAGATCCTCTCTGAGGACGGCGGACAGGTATGAGGCGGTGCGCGTCGACGGCGGCGTCAACCTCAGCGCCGCGTCGCTATAGCGCCGCTGAGCAGAGCTGAGCTTGAGCCTCAGCTTGAGCCTGATCTTGATCCAGATCCACAGCTGCAGCTGGATACAGAAATTTAAAGCAAAATAGCAAAAAAACATATTTCTAAATTTTCTAACTCAGATAAACTAATTTTCTATAATGTCTAAACCAGATAAAGTAATTTTCTATATTTTCTAAACCAGAAAAACTAATTTTCTATTATTTCTAAAGTAGATAAACTAATTTTCTATAATTTTTGAACCGGATAAAGTAATTTTCTACAGTTTCTAAACCATATAAAGTAATTTTCAATAATTTCTAAACCAGATATAATAATTTTCTAAATTTTCTGAACCAGAAAAAGTAATTTTCTATAATTTCTAAACCAGATAAAGTAATTTTCTACATTTTCTAAACCATAAAAACTAATTTTCTATAATTTCTGAAGTAGATAAACTAATCTTCTATAATTTCTGAACAAGATAAAGTAATTTTCTATAATTTCTAAACCAGATAAAGTAATTTTCTACATTTTCTGAACCAAATAAATTAATTTCTACAATTTCTGAACCAGATAAAGTAATTTTCTACAATTTCTAAACCAGATGAAGTAATTTTCTAAACTAAACAAACTAATTTTCTAAACTAAATAAACTATTTTTTAAAATTTCTAAACTAAATAAATAATTTATAAATTTTCTAACTAAAAAACTAATTTATAAATTTCCTAAACTAAAAAACTAATTTCTAAATTTCCTAAACTAAAAAAACTAATATCTAAATTTTCTAATTAAAAAACTAATATCTAAATTATTAAACTAATTATACTAATTCTAAACTAATTAAAAAAAAGAGGAAACTTACCGAAGGAGGAGGGCCGTGCGAGGGGGAGGATGGCGACAGTGGTTCGGGGGCCATTATATAACATGGCCTACCACAATAGCGGTTGAGTCCTACACGCCAGCTAAGCAGTATTGCCATGAGCACAGCCGCAGGCATGAAAGCCTACATGGGCCAGTCCAAAACTATCATCTAATTTTTCAAAATCGAAAAAAATATAAAAAATTCCAACAATGCGAAAGCAAGCTATTCCACGATTTTCAGAACTGCACACTAGTCGAAACTCTGATGAGTTAGGATGTTTTTGTCGCATCCATGTACATGTTAGAATAAGCAAGAAATGAAAAGCATGCATCAAACACCAAAAATCTGAATAACGGTAAACTTACCGTATTGTATTTCTCTTATTTTACAATTTTTATGTTTTTGACTTCATATGAGCTTGATTCTTTTAACGGTAAACTTACCATATTACTCATCATCACGAAAACTTTGTCTGGCTTAGCCACCAGTGAGCATTATTTTTCTCTCACACCAAATAAGCATCAGTCACCAACCAGCTAGCGGTATTTTTCTCTCACAACAAATCAGCATTAGTCACTAGCAACCAGCGAGCCGAATTGGCGGCATGAAACAGACACGGTCGTGTCCTTTGTCCGGTCGCACCAGCCAGCCCTTCCAGTTCGTGGAGGTGGAGGACCAATGTGGGACACTCATGCGGTGGGTGTGGAGTCCGTCCACGGCGAGCGACTCACGGGTTGGGTGGCTCCATTCTTCTTCTCTTAATTTGCTTTTTCTGCGGAACAAATCTGTCTAAAAAATATGTACATAATATTTTTTTCACAACAAATTTGTCCTACAAATATGTTGAAGATCAGCCGAACGGAGTTTCACAACAAATTTGTCCTACAAATATGTTGAAGATCAGCCGAACGGAGCCTAGCATGATCAAAAGCCAGATTGACATCGCTGGATGAAGGGAGTGAAAACGAAACGGAGAGACGACACCGACAGATGCTTCATCCGCACAAGTTTGGACAGGCGTTGTTCGTTTGGCACCGCAGCACCGCAGAACATCACTAGCATCTCCAGGCTCGAGCGTGCACAGCCGGTTGATGGAAGGAAAAGCTGGTCCACAGCATCAACACACTGAAAAAAATATATATCGCCGGATTCTGCTGCAAATATACCGTGCACAGTGCAGAGGTCATTGGCATTTTTCACAGATTATTTCATTTTACCTACACATAGATTGTGGAGCTAAGCTGTTCCTTTTCGCATGAAGACTTTGCTTGCGTGGCCACGAGCTAGCACACGACTTTGGTACGCGATGCATTGCAAGGGTTAAATTTACCGTGAGAAACCGGCCGGTAACCGCGGTTACCGGTCTTATCGGGCCGGCTCGGTAATAAAAACCGGTCGGTAAACCGGTAGAACCGACACAGCAAAACCGGTGTCCCCGGGTAACCGACCGGTTTCTGCTGTTTACTGGTCCGGTTTTTTCGAATCGGGAAACCGGCAGGTTTGCGGTTTTTTTAACCCTTGCATGCATGCGCATGCACATTAGGACACGAACACAAATTAGTTAGCGCAAAGGAGATCAATGATTCGCCAAGTGCGACGCCAATTCAGAATTCTCTGTATGAGCTTCATTCCTTTGTTGTCAGCAGAGAGACGATTGTGCCAATGATCTTTTGAACCAAACAAAGGTGTCGACACACCCAAATGTCGCATGCACACCAGCAACAGACCTGCCGTCCCTGCCTAGCATTTTGCCCGGCCGGCAGCCTTGCCCTGCGCGCAGTGCGAGTCCTGGCCTCCTGGGCGCACACGCGCTGACGCGCAGCACCTCCATCGACCACTGCGTTCTGGTTCTTGCCCCAGTGCGACAGGCCGCCGTACCCGCGCAGCGCCATCTGCTCGACCTCCTCGACGGCGTCCCCGTGCTGCCGCGCGCGGCGCCGGTACTAGGTCAGGTCCAAGTCCACGCTGTCCACGGCCTTGACAAGGTGCGCCGCGCCGTCGAGGCCTTCAAGTCCTGCAGAGGATGCCGTTACACACCTCCACGCCGCCCAGCGCGCCGGGGTCCATGTCGCGGACGCAGTCGCCGGACGTGTCGAAGGGGCGCCACGCGGTCGTCGATGCCGTAGACGGGCCGCCCGTGTACGTGTCCCTCGGTCGCGTATAAATCACAGCGACGACGAGTACTCGTGCACGGCCACGGCGGAGCCCTCCCGTAGAGAGCAGCCTGCTGACTTTGAGCCCGAGCCGGCCAGTAAAGCGTGTAGGAGACCACCATCCCGGCAGCCCGGGCACCGTCGAGGCAGTGTCAATGAACTCGTCCAACGTGACGACGTCGCTCTCCACGGTGGTGACCTCCTCGGCTCCCGCTGCCGGCGTAAACCGCGACGACGCCGGTCAGAACTCAGAACGATGGTGCTGAACTGCTGATGATGGGGCCAGCGTCGCCCACGGGGCAGCCAATGCAAGATCGCAGAGCTTGGGCTGTGAGAACTGCAACTTGCAGTCGTACGCATATGCTGTCCTCCGAAATCTTGATGGTGCGTCATGTTGCAGGTGATAATTCGACGGCCAGGCAGACCTCCACCTGGCAGTCGCCGGCGAACGCCGTCGCAGCCATCTCGCAGAGCTTTGGCGACGATGCCGGCAGCCGTTTCTGTGCTCCCAGAAAGGAAGTTCCCGTACTTGCTCTGCCTTCGGCGACAGCCGATAGCGCCGGCGCCGGTGGAACGCGGCGATGCAATTAATCGGATGGCCGATGCACATGCATTGCACAACAGTCGGTGTTCGCCGGACTGCCGGTGGAACGAACGAAGCATGCGAGTCCAGACGCCACGACAAACGACAGTCGACAGAATGACACGCTGGTGCTCATGCCAAGAGCACCAGAGTTGACTGGTCAACCGAAGGGGGAAGGGGAATGACATACTACACCGATACACGGACGGCGCCAGTTTTTAACCGTGCACGCGCACACGGGCCACGGCCATGTACCCACTCACGATGTGGAAAATAAAACATGTATGTCAAATTTTACTTAGCAAATCTTATGTTTTGCCAACTTCTAAAAAGATATGCTAAGTAAAAAAAGAGTTCATCTCCAACAGTTTGGCATAATTCACTTCTAAACTCAGATCTAACTTACATCAGGAATATCCTGAGAGAAACAAAATTTTGTTTATGCCCTTCCACCTCTTGAAAACTTACATCAGAAATCATTCTCTATTCTTTATTTCTTTTTTCACCCTCTCACCTCTGAGAAACGCCGATGGCAACTCGATCCGCAGCGTATATATACGCACGGGGAGGTGAGTTTTGCCAAGTTTCTATTTTTGCCAAGTTGGTTTGCCAAACTGTTGGAGGCCAATTTTTCTTATTTTGCCAAAATTAGATGCCAAATTGGTTTGCCAAACTGTTGAAGTTGCTCTAAATTACAACTAGTCAACTAGCCTCCTCGCAAAAAAAACAACTAGCCAATCGCATGACACGTGGCATGACACGCAACAAGAATAGGAATTCCAAATGGGGTTGACCGTTGACCAAACTAAGACAAGTCTACTACCGCTCCCATATCTAATTATGCTTATTAAGACAAGCCGGCTCTCAACACCAGCAACAAAGTGATATATACTTGGGTCATCTTCTCCAATAGTGTACATGCACGCCGCTCCAATCTACGCGTTTGCATATACAAGATCGGGTATGATCCACGAACCGCAACTACTACCAAACATGGACATGTACGGATCAACCGGCGTCCAGTAACGCAGCGCCGGGGCGCGCCTCCGGTGGCTGCGCGTGGGGTCCCGGCAGCGGCACCAGGCTTGTCCTGTAGAGACACCGGCACACGTTGCCGATCTCCTCGCTCCAGTTCACCGCGCTCACCGTCCTCCTGGCCTTCACGTCGTACAGCGTCACCCACCCGGCGCCCACCACGACGAGGAGGCCTCCCTCCACGACACCCACGGCCTCGTAGGTCGGCTGGAGCTCGCGGACCCGCCGCGGCGGCAGGTCGATCCGGAGCCGGTGACCCCACGCGTCGCCGCTGCCGCATTCGAGGGCCCACACGTCCATGCGAAGCGGCGGCGACCGCCCTTGGCTGGGGCCCACCACCGCCGACACGGCGAGCGTCCCTTCCATGTCGAACGCCCTGAGGTGGTGGTGCGGGTGCGGGGCGCCGGCGGGGGCCAGCGGAGGCGGCGGGATCCGCCGGAACGTCTCGGACTCCGTGTCGAACGCGACCATGTCGCCGCTGGCGCTGGCCTCGGGGTGCCGCGACCAGTGCAGGACCCCGCCGATGGCGACGCAGGCGGACGGGAACAGGTCGCAGCTGCCCCTGGCGACAGGGCCGAGCCGCCGCGGCTCTGCGGCGCCCGTCGAGAGGATGTAGTGGAAACCTCCATGCGGCGGGAGGTGGCCCATGCACAGCACACGGTGCTCGCCGGACGGGCGGTGGAAGTAGAGCCCGGATGCCACGACCGACATGCACGGCTCCGGCGCCGGCGACGGCAGGCTGACCAGCTGCCGTGTCGCCGGGTTGCAGATGAGGAAGGCCTTGCCGCGCAGCGCCAGGAGCAGGAGGCCGTCGCGCGAATCGACGGTGCGCAGCGACTTGTCGAAGCGCAGGAAGCGCCGGTATCCCCAGACGCCGCTGTCGAGAGGGTCGAATGCTGCAAGGATGTTGTTGGCGTCTGGCAAGAGTTTGTAGCCGTCCGGGTAGACGAGGAGCTCCAGCGGCCGGCGGCGGGAGTAGGCGGTGACGAAGGCGGGGCAGGTGGTGATGCGGTGCCAGCGTTTGCATACGGCGCGGGAGCGGAGGACGGACTTCGGTGGCAGCAGGAGGAGGATCTCGGCGAGCGCGTCGTCGTCGAGCAGATGAGCAGCCGGCGACGACATGTCGCCTTGTGTGATCGATCAGGATTCCCTGTAGTGCCGCGCTCGCCTGGCGTACTTTATTTACGAGAATATACGTACAACCGTCTATGTGGTGAAGTAGACACTCTCGACCGAGTTGGGCTTCAGCACGTCGTACATGAGTCACGCACCCAACCTCTACCACTCGGTTTTCCAAATTTCCACGATTCACCTACTGTTCACCTCCACCACATTTGCTTATGTAGTATGTGATGATGAGCTTATTTTAAAGCAGCCTTCATTCGAGGCACCAATCAAGACACCAGGGCACCCGCAGTGTGGTGAAAAAGCGAACCGTGAGGGAGATAAACCGAACTGTGAACACAGTGAGATTCGACGCATGGTGTCAGAAACCAAAATCGAACTGCGTTTTTGGTGTGAACCTCGAGCCTCGAAATGGGTCCCACGAAGCAAAAAGGCATACAGACCAACAAGGGCGGCCGCGCGCGTTTCTTTGCATTCTTTTATGTTGCGGCGGGTCCCATGAGAGCGATTTTGCACTGCAGCCTCCGAACCGTAGCCAGCTCACCAAACTTTGTCACTTCAGTTCGACACGAGGACTGGAGCTGCCCTCAAGGTGGAAAGGACTTGATTGGCAAAGAAAATAAAGACAAGTACATAGTTCGAGCCATGTCAGCGTGGTGCTTCCCTTCTCCTGAAGCTATCTTCGATGAATTCTGTGGTATTTGATGAAATGCATCGCAAGGACATCGATTAGCTTACTTGGTTTATGTAGCAATGCTTGTTGATTGTGTCTGAAGCAAATATTCTAGCATGGAGACACATGACAACCGGTGCCAAATCCAGAAATCAAGGTAAGGGGGGCTCATCTACCCATCCTTCTTCTTCTTCCTCTCTTTTTCCTCTTTCTCTTCTTCCTTCTCCCTCTTTTCCATCTCTTCTTCTTCTTCATTCATGATCACAAATTGTTGGAGGGACTTAAGAGGGGCTCTATGGGGATCGAGCGGTAGAGGGAGCTGAAGCCCCACCCGGCCCACCGCTGGATTCGCCCCTGATGACAACTTTACTCCATGAGAATTAGCAGGAACATGAGCTGTACAAGATGACTGAGAGGCAATTGTATTATACAAGTGTTAGCATGCATTGTACAAGTGTGGCATCGCTCTTGGCGTCTTTGGAGGAAGTTCACTTACATGCTTGAAAAATTTGGCAACATCTCTTATGGTTGGAAATGATACAAACAAAGCCGGTTATCGTGTGTGAAAGGACCTTGTGATGCCTAGAGGGGGGTGAATAGGATCACTTCAAATTTCTGAAACAAATGCAGGTTAAAACTGTACTGATTATGACGTCTTGGAACTCTGAGGGGGCTCGGTACTTACGTTACTAGATACTTAAAAAGAAATTTGAAATGCACGACGATTCTAGTAATTCTACTTGAATCAAAAGGTGAATATAGATGCTAAGAACCTCCTGCAACCACAGATATGAGTTGGAACACAACAAGTGAATAGATCGGGCACAAACAAGCTCTAGGGTTAGCAAATTTGCAAAGAACTCAAACAAGCAAAGGAGGTAAGAGATTTAATCCGAAGTTCACTCCCACAAAGGAAGCTACGTCTCCGTTGAGGATCCCACAAAGAGAGGGCTATCACCAAGAGCCTCTTTGCCTCACCCAATTCCCACAAAGGAAAATTGGTGCTCACTAAGAATTCTCCACCAAGGAGAGGGTAATACAAATAATCCCGGGTGCTCCACACCAAGAGGCACTCAGCAGGAGGCTAAACCGTCTAGAAGCAAGCTTCAAGAGTAACAAACGCGAATCGATGTCCGGAGATGCTTCAAGTCCTCTTGAGATGAGGGAATTCGAAGGGGCTCTCAAAGCTTCTCAATCTCACACTAGAATCACTCCTCCAACCAAACCCTAGCTCAAAGGAATCAAGTGTTGGCTCTAAGAGGGAGGGGAGAAGTGGAGTGAATGCTCAAGTGAGTGTTTGTCCCGTGGTTGGTCAGCAATGAGTGAGGGGGAAGGAGAGGGGTATAAATACCAACCCTCAAAAAGTAGCCATCTGCAGATCGGGACCCTCGGTACTTCCGACCCCGGGTCGGTACTATCGAGGGGTGCCGAGAAATTGAGACAGTGAAGCTTTCTCGGTACTACCGACCCAGGGTCGGTACTACCGAGGGTCTGGCTAAAACTCGCTAGTGAACCCATATCGGTACTACCGACCCTAGGTCGGTACTACCGACAGAAGCTGAGAGTTTGAGAAAAGAGGAGCAAATGTGTTCGTGTTGGCTCGGGGTTCCTCTCACTCACTTAGGTCATCTCCTTGAGCACTTTTAGCATCTCTTAGCGGTCAATTCGCATCCCTCTTTATAGTACGGTGTTTCATATACTCAAATTCAAAATCAAAATGAATGTAAGTCTTGACTTGAGTTGAGAGCGCCGTTTTGGAGTTGGGGGCCTTCCTTTGGTCAAAACCATGATTTCATCTTTAGTAAATCCTGCACACATCTTATTCAACAATTAAATACCACATATTGTGTTTGTCATTATCACCAAAACAATTAGGGGCCAAGATGCACTTTCAATCTCCCCCTTTTTGGTGATTGATGACAACACAATTCGTTTTTAAATAAAGATGTGTGTATCCAACAATTTTGAGAGAAGCTCCCCCTAAATGTGTGCTTGATATTTTATGTAGGCCTCAAATGCCCATCACACATTTAGAAGATGTTTCACTCGCAATTTGCATACACAAGTGCATAAGTGTGATTTAATAACCGTGGTGCATATGACATGATATCCAAATTAACAAAGTGATAAATAACAACTATCATTCAACACATGGCATCACAAATAGATAATAAAGGTACCACACTAGCACAAATAAGTCTTACAAATTTAAATAGGTTCTAGTTCACCACACCATCATTCATCACACCACACGATTTAGTTCATACATGTCCACAAGTTAAGATAGATAAAGATAGATAGAGCGAGATACACACCACATCCACATGGACAATGGTGAGCTCACTCCCCCTTTGGCATCAAGTGCCAAAAAGGAGGAGGCCCTTCAATCATCTCTACCATGTGGGGAGTAGACAGCCGGAGGAGAGTCCTCGTCTTCGTCGGTCTCACCACCACCAAAGTCTTCATCGTCAATGTCGGCCGGAGGTGCTCCATACATCATAGACGTGTCACCATACACCTCGCAAGGATTGTAGAAGACCGGTGGAGGAGGAAAGTCCATGGGCTCTCGAACGGGAGAGTGCTCAATGTTGTGTTGAGCGAGCATGGCCTTCTGACGGGTCTCCAACTTAAGGAGCTGCTCATCCACGTGCTGCCGGTGGGCACAGTCGCACAGATCTCCTGTGCATTATGCTTCCCAACATTGAAGCAAGCGAAGAGGCCCTGAGATAAAAAGTTGAAGATCCTCTTCTTCTTGCCGGGGGGGAAGGTTGCCTCTGGATGATGATGGTCCATGAGAGGAGGATGGAGCCTCATGTGTGGAGGGACCACCGGAAGAAGGTCCAGCTGAGGATGGAGCCCTAGGAGGGGCATGCTTGCCCAACTTGAGAAGACACTCGAGGTTGCCCTTGTTTGTCTTGTACCATGTGTGAGTCTTGTCGGTGAGAATGTTGACTTCGGCGACCTCACATATCATCTGAAAGATCCAAGGGGCATGTTGGCAACTCTTTTGGGCAGACACAGAGCACACAATGATTTCTTCCCATATGAAGTCAAACACACTAAATTCTTGACCATCCGGTCCCATCCTCACAAGAACCTCCTTAGCAATGTTGGAGACATTGTAGTTGTCACCTATCTTAGGAGTGAGGGTATAGCAAAAGAGTTGATTCAACATCCTATAGACGGGTTTCATGCCATGAGTAGTCACAAACTCAATCTTGCCGTAGGCGGTGTCATACATAAATGCCATCTCACTGTCAAGTGGGATCTCTCCACCATGAAGCTTTGGGCGACCAAGATCTTCTTCACCAAACCCAAGAATTTGAGCGAACCTCTCATAAGAGACCGAAAGGGGCTTTCCTTGCAAGAGCCAATGGGGTGTCTTGGCGTCACGTCAGACATGGAGATTAGCATAGAACTGAGCCACCACTTCCTCATTCCAATCACAATTCATAGCCATAATGGAGGTCATCCCCTTAGCATGACAAATATCAATGGCCTCATTGACGGTCGGAATGTTGAAGGACCTCAAATTTTCCTAATTAATGGACTTCATATCTATAGTCATATTCTCCTTGGCTAAGATGACAGATTCATACCAATCAACATTGAACTTGAGCCAAAAGCGAATGTCCCTGGTAAACTCTTTTTGCCATTAAGCCGGATCAGAGTACCTTTCCTTGTACACATCATGAGTCCCGCTCTTATAATCCACCATCTTCAAGATGCCCATTTGAGTGGCTGGGCGAGGAGGACGGGATAGCCTCAACACAAATTGACCAAGTGATGTCAACGAGATGTCTTCATAGTCATCATAGTGATCATCCGGTTCATGAGCTTGCTTGGTGCATGCCCGGTGACCTTGACTGGTGGATCGACGAGGTGCAGCTGGAGGATTGGTGCGGCCACAACCACGTGGGCATTGAGAACTTGTGCCCACCTTCCTCTTCCTTTGAGAGAGAGGGACATTGTCATCATCGGAACCTTCTTGGATCACTTGTTTGCCCGCACGACCCATCTGAGATGATATGGAAAGATTGCATAAGATGGTTGAAAGGATTTGAGAGGAATCGACCCTCACCAAGGACCACAGCCCCTGCACTAGGCGGTCATCGGTACTTCGGCTGGGGCCGATGCGACAGGCGCTGATGCGATGACAATGATTCATGGCTCGATCGATTCAACCAACGAAAGATTACAAGATCATAGGCACGAGTTCTAGGATGGATAAGAAGATGATTCCCTAAAGCATTCCTCCTAGAAACAACTACATTGAGAGATCGAGCAACGGGGATTTTGAATGAGATACCTTGAGCTTTCCCGCGCGAATCGAGGAACTCCCGGCGAGGATCAGATGTTCCGAGGGATGGGGAATCTAAAGAAACGAAGTGCTTCAAGATTCCACGGTCCAAACTTGAGATCCCCTCGACGGATTTGAGAGAGAGTGTGAGAGGGGGCGGCAACAGTTGGGAAAGGAGGAACCCTAGACCGGCCGGGTTCTGGGGTATATTTATACCCTCGGGATTTCTCGGTAGTACCGAGGGGGGTCGGTACTACCGAGGGGTCTGAGAAAATTCAGCCAGTGAGTCCATATCGGTAGTACCGCCCCTGGCTCGGTACTACCGAGGTCCAAAGAAAATTCAACCGTGAGCGGCTTATCGGTACGAGGGGGTCGGTACCTGGGGACCTCCAGGATATTCCCAAGAGCTCATATCGGTACTTCCGACTTGGGGCCGGTAGTACCAAGGTTTTTCAAAAATCCAACAGTGAACTCAGGACGGTACTTCCGACCTTGTGCCGGTAGTACCGAGGGGTTCCTGATTCTTTTAGAAAGATTTGGAGATATAGCTGAAAGGGATAGAGAGATAGCGCTAGGGACATGTAGAACAACCATAATATTTGGTGATCAGGCACAATCAATCAAGCAAAGCTATGATCACCAAAAATCATGGGAAGAACCAATTTTGTAAGACACACACAAAATTAAGAAAATAAAACATTTTTCTCTCTATCTAGGCATCAAACAATTTGTGTGCAACAAGTCAAGCCAAGTTACGAGAATCCAAGATGTTTAGCTCACTTCTCAAAGCACAAAACCTTTGCTCATCTAGAGGCTTAGTGAAGATATCGGCAAGTTGCCTCTCGGTGCTCACATGACATAGAGCAATATCTCCCTTAGCCTCATGATCCCTTAAGAAATGATGTCGAATATCTATGTGCTTTGTTCTAGAGTGTTGGACCGGATTGTTTGCTAGCTTGATGGCACTCTCATTGTAACACAAGAGTGGAATCTTACTAAACTCACAACCGTAATCACTCAACGTTTGCTTCATCCACAAAAGTTGTGCACAACAAGCACCGACCGCCACATACTCGGCTTCGGCCGTGGACAAAGCAACTGAATTTTGCTTCTTTGAGCTCCACGACACGAAAGACCTACCAAGAAATTGGCAAGTCCCGGTAGTGCTCTTTCGATCTACTTTGCAACCGGCATAGTCCGAATCGGAGTAGCCAAGTAAATCAAAAGTGGAGCCCTTGGGATACCATAAGCCAAGGTTAGGAGTGTGTACCAAATATCTAAAGATTCTCTTAACGGCCATTAGATGACACTCCTTAGAATTAGCTTGAAATCTTGCACACATGAACACACTAAGCATTATATCAAGCCTAGATGCACAAAGGTAAAGGAAGGAGCCAATCATGGAGCGAAATACCTTTTGGTCGACCGACTTCCCTTCTTCATTGAGATCGAGATGTCCATTTAATGCCATGGGAGTCTTGATGGGCTTGGAATCATGTCAAACCTCTTGAGCATATCCTTCACATACTTGGTTTGACAAGAAAGTCCTTCCTTCAATTGCTTGATTTGAAACCCAAGGAAGAACTTCAATTCACCCATCATAGACATCTCAAATCTCTTGGTCATGATCCTACTAAACTCTTCACAAAATTTATCATTAGTAGACCCAAAGATAATATCATCAACATAAATTTGGCAAACAAAGATATATTTCTCATTTCTTTGAATGAAGATAGTACAATCGGCTTTGCCTATCTCAAAACTGTTCTTGAGAAGAAAATACTTAAGGCATTCATACCATGCTCTAGGAGCTTACTTAAGCCCATAGAGCGCCTTATGGAGCTTGTACACATGGTTGGGGAAGTTTGGATCTTCAAAGCCCGGTGGTTGATCAACATATACTTCTTCTTGGAGAGGTCCATTCAAGAAGGCACTCTTGACATCCATTTGATGGAGCTTGAAGTCATGATGAGTAGCATAGGCCAAAAGGATACGAATTGATTCAAGCCTTGCCACCGGTGCATAAGTCTCTCCAAAGTCCAAGCCTTCAACTTGAGTGTAGCCTTTGCCAACAAGCCTTGCCTTGTTTTTTGTGACGACACCAAATTCATCTTGCTTGTTCGTAAAAACCCATTTGGTGCCGATCACATTTTGCTTGGGTCTTGGCACTAACTCCCAAACTTCATTTCTCTTGAAGTTGTTCAACTCTTCCTCCATGGCAATAATCCAATCCGGGTCCTCAAGAGCTTGTTCCACACTAAGAGGTTCGAAAGAGGAAACAAACGAGTAAAATGTACAAAAATTTGACAATCTTGAGCGAGTTGTTACCCCTCTTTGGATACTCCCATGTATGTTGTTGATGGGATGATCCCGTTGTACCATTTGATGTACTCTTGGGTGTGGTGCATGAGATTAACGTTGAATGGGTCCATCATCATCTTCAACTTGTGGAGTTTCTCCTTGAGCTTCACCACCTTGTTCTCCCCCTTGATCAAAGCCCCGTCCATGATCGTCACCATAAACTTGACTTTCTTCTTGATGAACTTGAGAACTGGTGGTTCTACTCTTGTTGATGATGATGGATCTTGATTGCTTGTGTCAACCGGAGCTTGAACTTGGACTTCACGAGGCATCACTTCACCGGTCCCCATTCTAAAGATTGATACACTTGGGGGTTCTTCATCATCTACAAGGTTTTCACTAACTTGCTCTCTTTGAGAGTCATTGGATTCATCAAATTTCACGTCTATCGTGGTCTCAACACAACCGGTGGTTTTGTTGAAAACACGATAGGCATGTTCGTTAGTTCCATAACCAATGAGAAAACCTTCATCAACCTTGGATGCAAACTTTGAGGTTTTGGGTTTCTTGTTAAGTATGAAACACTTACACCCAAAGACCCTAAAGTAGTGCACACTAAGTTTCTTACCGGTGATGATCTCGTAGGGAGTTTTGTTCAAGTACTTGTGGAGGTAGAGGTGGTTGGCGGCATGGCATGCGGTGTTGATGGCTTCCACCCAAAATGAGTCCGGAGTCTTGTACTCATCAAGTATTGTTCTTGCCGCTTCAATCAACGTACGGTTCTTCCTCTCTACAATGCCATTTTGTTGAGGAGTGTATGGAGCGGATAGTTCATGCTTGATGCCTTCTTCATCGAGGAACTCTTCAACTTGAGTGTTCCTAAACTCTGAGCCGTTGTCACTTCTTATGTTCTTGACCTTGAGCTCGAACTCATTTTGAACTCTTCTAATGAACTTCTTGACTACTCCCTTTGCTTCACTCTTATCTTGCAAAAAGAATACCCAAGTGAAACGGGAAAAGTCATCAACAATTACTAGACTATATTTGTTACCACAGATGCTTATGTAGGCAATTGGTCCAAACAAGTTCATGTGTAGTAGCTTCAACGGTCTTGATGAGGATAGGATGTTCTTGGCGGGATGATGCGCTCCAACTTGCTTCCCGGCTTGACAAGCACTACACAACCTATCTTTCTCAAAAATAACATTTGTTAGTCCTAGGATGTGCTCGTCTTTTTGAAGTTTGGCCAAGTTCCTCATGCCAACATGGGCTAGTCGGTGATGCCATAGCCAACCCAAGTCGGATTTTGCCACTAAGCAAGCCTTAGGGTCCACCTTCACTTTTGTGAAATCCACATAGTAAAACTTTCCCCGTAGATGACCCGCAAAGACAATAGAGGAATCCTCCCTTCTAGAGACGGTCACACCCTCATGGGTAAAGAGACAATTGTAACCTTTCTCACAAAGTTGTGAAACCGACAACAAGTTGTATCCTAACCCTTGAACATGATAAACATCTTCAATTGAATTAGTTGTTGAGATAGCAATTTTACCTAGACCAACAACATCTCCTTGACCATTATCTCCATAGATGATAGTTTTCGTTGGGGTGTCATAATGATCAAGGGATGCAAATAAGCCTTCATCTCCGGTCATATGATTAGTGGAGGAGTAGGCCTACAAAACAAGTTCAAGCTTTTGGTTTAGGTACCCAAAAAGATTTGGGTCCTTGGAGGTTAGAAGCATAAACTTTTGGAACCCACACACTCTTTCTCATAGCCTTTTTGGTGTAGGCCCCAACATACTTGACCACCATTTTACCATTGTGGTCTAAGGTCGCAACATAGTCACAAGTGTAGTTTGGAGAGGGCTTGTGTTCCACCACATTCTTCGATACCTTTGATGGGGAATTAACCCTACCATATCCTTTTGTGGTGTTCACAACCTTTGGCTTGTCCTTTGTTGTGGTAGAGGTGGTGACTCCATGGACAATGTCCATAATAGTGTTGAGGTAGCCTCCCTTGTTCCACAAGGGGATCTCATGCCCTTTCACCACCACCCTATCGTTGACCTTGTTGTCCTTGTAGTGCCTAAGTCCTTGCTTGTCGATTACCTTGGGAATGGACTTGACACCTATCTTGCCTTGATTGATCAACATGTTCAATCGGGCTATTTGCTTGTCTTTGCTCTTGATTGTCTCCTCAGGCTTTGCATGGTTAGACTTAAGAGCATTTATATCAACATTAGAGCAAATATAACAAGATTTGCTAGTGGAGGCATTAGAGTCAAGTGTTGCCTTAGGATTGGCTTTGGTGCTTTCCCAAAGAGCACTATAGCTTGCTTCAAGATTTTTATGTTTATCCGACAAGCGTGAGAAGTTTGTTTGAAGCTCACTATGAGTGGCCTTAAGGGAAGCTAAAGATTCATTTGTCAAGGTGTAATCCTTTGACATCCTCTTGTTGGAGTCATTGGCCAAGGACAAGTCTGTGGTCAACTTCTCCACCTTAGCCGCCTCTTCGACAAGACGTCTCTGTAGAGTAAGGTTTCTTTCCTTCTCAAGGATAAGCAAGTCCTCTTGCTCATCGAGAGACACTTTCCTTTTCTCTAATTTCTCCAAAAGCCTTTTTATTTCCTTATAGCCCTTTTTACTAAATTGCTTTATCATGTTGGCTTCAATTTCTTCTTCATTATCTAGATCATCTATGTCACTAGGTGTGGATGAAGAAGAGGTGAGAGAGGATGAGGTGTTTGATTCTTGTTCCTTGCTCCCCCTTGCCATGAGGCAAAAGTGAGAGTCGTCCTCATCGTCGGAGAAGTTGTTGAAGAGGCGTGGTGAAGATGATCCTTGTGCCATGGCAATGGTTGCCATGCCTTGCTTCTTTGGTTCTTCATCTTCATCACTTGAGTCCCATTGTTGACCCACGTGAGCACGTCCTTGATACTTGTTCTTGTACTCTTTGCTCTTCTCCTTGTACTTCTTCTCTTCCTCATTCTTGTTCTTGTTCTTAGGACACTCAGCAATGAAGTGTCCATACTCTCCACACTCATAGCATTTGCATTGAGATTTCTTCTTCCTTTCATCACCGCATTTTCTTGATGCACTTGACTTCAAGAATTTCTTGTACTTTCTTATGGCAAAGGCGGTTTTTTCATCTGTGCTTCCTTCTTCACTTGTTTCTTCATTCTTAGTCTTGGAAGTCTTTTGCTTCACTTCCACCACTTCACTAGAGCTAGCATTGAGGGCTAGGCTCTTGTTCACCCTCAAGCTTAGAGACTTCTCCACATCTTGGTCAACTAGCTCTTGATGCAAGATCTCTCCAAGAAGTTGATTGGGGGTATAGTAGTTTGGATCTCTTCTTATCATAGTTGCTAGGTTTGTGTTCTTCGGGGTCAAAGCTCTTAGCAACTTCTTTGTGACTTTGGAGACATCCCAATCATTACTTCCTAGAGCCTTGATGTCCGAGACAAGGAGCATGAGTCTATCATACATTTCTCTCACGGTTTCTCCGTCCTTCAAGATGAATAGCTCAAGCTCTCCGTTGATCAAATCAATCTTCCCTTGTCTCACATGCTCGGTCCCCTCATGTGCTTCCTTGAGTGTATCCCAAATCACCTTGGCAATTTGGATGTTCCGAACCTTTTTGAATTCTTGAGCACACAAGGATCCCGTGATGACTTTTGTTGCTTGTACGTTGCGGTGGAGGTCTTGCTCATGCTCGATTGTGAGGGCTTCTCCTTCGGCGGGGATTGTCACACCTACACACACAATCTTCCAAAGAGAGGGGTGAAACCCGTAAAGGTGCATTTGCATATCATAAGCCCATTTGGGATAGTCTTTTCCATCGAAGTGGGGAGGCTTTCCCAAATGTACGAAATAGAATTTTTCGTTAGGATGATTGCCCGGAAATTATGCGTAGTCGTGGGGCACTTCATAGTAGCCGGAGTGAGTGTACTTGGCTTGCTCCTTCTTGATCATCTTCTTGAGGAGCTTCTTAGCCATCTTCTTAGCCTTCTTCTTCTTCTTGGCTTTTCTTCTTTTCTTCGCCACCTTCCTTGCCGCATCATCATCATCCTTGACGTCTTCATCGCTTGAGTCGGAGTCCGAGTCGGAGTCGGATGAAGAGTCATCGGAGCTCTCACCGTTGGAACGGCTTGGAGCCTTCCCGGTGACGTCTTGGGCTGCCTTAAGCTCTCTTTCTTGAGCTTCCTTGGCGGCGATTTCTTCGGCGGATTGGTTGTCTTCACTCCCCGACATCTTAAGCCCTTAGCGGTTAAGCCTAAATCAAGGGATTAGGCTCTGATACCAATTGAAAGTTCCTTGTGATGCCTAGAGGGGGGTGAATAGGATCACTTCAAATTTCTGAAACAAATGCAGTGGTTAAAACAATTGTCGTACCGAAACTCGAGGGGCTCGGTACTTCAGAGGCGATACCGATGCACGAGATACTTAAAAAGAAATTTGAAATGCACGACAATTCTAGCAATTCTACTTGAATCAAAAGGTGAATATAGATGCTAAGAACCTCTTCAACCACATATATGAGTTGGAACACAACAAGTGAATAGATTGGGCACAAACAACTCTAGGGTTAGCAAATTTGCAAAGAACTCAAACAAGCAAAGGAGGCAAGAGATTTAATCCGAAGTTCACTCCCACAAAGGAAGCTACATCTCCGTTGAGGATCCCACAAAGGGAGGGCTATCACCAAGAGCCTCTTTGCCTCACCCAATTCCCACAAAGGAAAATTGGTGCTCACTAAGAATTCTCCACCATGGAGAGGGTAATACAAACGATCCTGGGTGCTCCACACCAAGAGGGCACTCAAAGGGAGATGCCAAACCGTCTAGAAGCAAGCTTCAAGAGTAACAAACACGAATCGATGCCCGAAGATGCTTCAAGTCCTCTTGAGATGAGGGAATTCGAAGGGGCTCTCAAAGCTTCTCAATCTCACACTAGAATCACTCCTCCAACCAAACCCTAGCTCAAAGGAATCAAGTGTTGGCTCTAGGAGGGAGGGGAGAAGTGGAGTGAATGCTCAAGTGAGTGTTTGTCCCGTGGTTGGTCAGCAATGAGTGAGGGGGAAGGAGAGGGGTATAAATACCAACCCTCAAAAACTAGCCGTTACTGTGCAAAAATCGGGACCCTCGGTACTTCCGACCCCGGGTCGGTACTACAGAGTTGAAAATGAACGATGAAGCTTTCTCGGTACTCTGGGCCAGGTCGGTACTACCGAGGTGCCGCTAAAACTCGGTGAACCCATATCGGTACTACCGACCCTAGGTCGGTACTACCGACAGAAGCTGAGAGTTTGAGAAAAGAGGAGCAAATGTGTTCGTGTTGGCTCGGGGTTCCTCTCACTCACTTAGGTTATCTCCTTAAGCACTTTTAGCATCTCTTAGTGGTCAATTCGCATCCCCCTTTATAGTACGGTGTTTCCTATACTCAAATTCAAAATCAAAATGAATGTAAGTCTTGACTTGAGTTGAAAATGCCGTTTTGGAGTTGGGGGCCTTCCTTGGGTCAAAACCATGATTTTATCTTTAGTAAATGCTGCACACATCTTATTCAACAATTAAATACCACAAATTGTGTTTGTCATTATCACCAAAACAATTAGGGGCCAAGATGCACTTTCAGTGTGTCAACCCATTTCTCCCCAACGGGCAATTCAGTAGTTTCATGCAGCATCGGTGCTAGAGTCAACACAGTTTCTTCCTAAAGAAATCCTTTCTCCCTTCTATCCTCCCTTTCTTGATTAATTTTGTGCCACATCGGCAAAAAGTTGAGTTGTCATGTTAATTAATAGACATAGAAACTACCATAAATTTATCATTAGGACTGCCCTAATAAATGATGATAAACGAGATAGTTGTACAGAAACTGGCAGTGTATCGAAGTTGTCATACAAGGCACTCCCATGGTCCATGGGAGATTTTTCTCGGCCTGAAATTGGCGTGTCATGGCATCTTCTGTAGGAGTCATTCATTGGCTATTTGGCATGACTAGCCCACCAACCTTTGATGAGTCTTAATCAATAGATTTTTGTGAGATTTTTTGTGTCTTGTTTTTCTAGCATGTCTTGTGGGAAGGAAGTAATGGTGGTCTCTCATGGAAAAAATGAGGCTATGTAGCTATAAAACTATTACCTTAAGGTACCTATCATTTGTTAAATATTCAAACACAATATTCATATGAAATATATACTTATTATCTTCATCTCATTGATATATTTTAGTTAGGATTTACTCTACAACATTTTCATCCACATTTATAATCTTTAAGGGTAACAATAGATGCAGATTTAAGAGGTTAATTTAAGTTATTTAAAGTATTAGTTGTAGGCAATTTAGTTGCAAATTTAGGGGGTTATTTTGAATTACTTTTATAATAGCAGTGGTGGGTAATTTATATATAGCATTAGGGGGTTATTTTAGCCTATTTTCGTAATCGCATAGTGGATAATTCTTTGAAAATATTTTGGGCAATAGTATTTTTGTTTTCTTTACACATTTTAACAATGACCATCCGGTCCAAATAAAATGGAATACTAAAATTTCTTACTGTAAAGTATCGTTCTATGTACAAAAGCTACATTAATCATTGGAAGTTTAACATGTTTGTTAATCGATTACTCTTATAAAGAGAAACCATGTCGAGAATGCAGGTGATTGTTTGTATCGCGAATAAATCGATCAGCCAACTATTCTAAAATTATGTGTAGTACATCGCTACCTTCTCCGGGACTCTAAAGCTAAACGGTCCCTAGCATGTGTACTCTATTCAATATCCAAACTTGTATCATGCAATAGAAATCGAATTGTCATCATCGCATAGCGACTAAATCTACCAGGACAACTACTCTTGAGCTTCTGAGACATCTTATCCTCTCCGGGGTTGCTAAAGCAAAATTGTTTGTATCATGTTTACTCCATTGATTATCTAAGCGGTGTCAGGGCGCTAATCTTATAGCAGAATGATCATAAACTCAAAAAAAAAAGAAATCACTAAACAAATAGAATTATTCTTACTGCATGCTACCAAATTTTCTTGACATCTGAGAAAACATAGAACGGATAAAGTGTCTTGACTTGTCTTTTTTTGACATTCACTATCAAAACTTTCCATTCCTTATGCATGCTAGAACAACATCTTCATGAAATCGCTGGTCAAGTGCAATGATGATCCTTTCATGTCTCCACGAAGTTCATATGGTCGGGTCCATTTTGTCCATTTTACGCACATTCTACACGGTAAAAATAAGAATTTATGTTCATTGATAAGAATTAGGAATGAGTTGATAATTAATCAAGAAACATGGATGCAAGTTCAATACAGGCGGATGAGTTTCCAACCAGTAGTGTTTTATAAGGAATGTTGGTATGAAATCAATGAGAATGCTAGGGATGTTCAACAAAATGCATAGAGGAGAGCTCAATTTGAACAAATTTCAAATGCTGAATAACGCTAGCAATATGGACAACTTTCTAAGCCCAAGAGTTACGATGCTACGCACCTTAGACCAGTTGTAACTACATGTGTCTTATGGCTGAGTGTTGTCTTGTTGATTTCTTATATCGTGCAAGACTACAAATATGCAAGTTTTAACTATGATGCATTTGACATTGCCAAAAATATCATATTTAGTTTTACTACCATGTTTGATGTTTGCATGCATTATTTTTGACATTGAGGACCCAACCGCCGTTTGATACTGGTTTGGAAACTAGTTTTGAATTTTTTTAGATTGGCCATTTATTTTTGAAAAATCATGAAAAATATTTAAAAAATTCTTGTGTCACGCCACCGCTCTTGTGGGAGTGTTGACGGTCGACTTTGACACTCCTAGCCATGAGTTTACCTTCAATGTTGGCATTGATTTGATTTCCAATCTAATGGTACTAACCCCCTTGATATAACAAGTTCGCTCTTGCATGTGGTTTTGGAGTATGTTGTTTACACATGATTTAAGCGCTTAAAGGAGCACTTTCAGGCAAAGTTCATCGAGCACTTTATGAGAAGATAATGAATCCCGACATAAGTCAAGACTCGAAGTGAACATGTGTAACACCCCGTGTTTTTAATCAATGCTAATGAGTGCTAATCATGATCTTAATCAAGTCATTAAGCACTAATGGGCTGCCGCTATGCTTGTCGCCGTTGTACCGCCACACGTCACCACCCCTCCGTGCCCATCTGGTGACCATGACTGCAACGCGCCATGCAGCCCTAATTGCCGTGGCTATAAAAGCCCTCGCCTTCCTCTCTGAGCTGAGCGAGCCTCAGCGGTGCCATTATTGCCGTCGTGTGAGCTCCCTTGCACTGATTTCTCGGCCAACCACCCATGCACCTCCCCTAGGATCCCTTGAAGCTCCCCACGCCGTCTTTTCACACTCCCCGGTCGAGAGCTGGGCCGCCACTCCATGACCCGCCTGCCGCTCAGCTCGCCGCCCAGCTGGTCGGCGACCTTTCCGCTAACCGACCAAGAACCGATCCTTGTGCGCTTACCCCCCGCTCCCCGGCCGAGGAGCCGTGAGATCGCGGAATTCCGACCCGCGCCCCGACCGCCCGGGACCACATTGCAAGGTCTCAAATCCTTCCAGGGTCCTTTGCGCAAACCGAGGGTATGGTTGTGAAGAATAAAAACTTCCAGGGACCCCTTAGAAAAAAAAAGATTCTTTAACCTTTTGGGTGTTTTGGCCAGATCTTGTAAAATTCGTAGAAAATCACAGAAAAATCAGAAAAATGCAAAACCTGTGTTGGTTTCCCTGTGAGTAGATCTGCAACTGTTGCAAAGCATGATCATAATTTTGACTGATAGTTTTTGCATGAAAAATTGAAGTCAGTTTGACCTATATTTGCTGTAGTTCAAAATCTATATGTGATATTGAGTTGAATTTTGGATATCTTGTGAAAACTGCCATGTGTATGTTCTGCACCAAAAATTGAACAAAGTTACTGAGTAAATCTTTTAATATGATTTATTTTGTATTTATGATGAATCTACCCTAATGAGTTTTATAGCTTAAAATAAATATATTTCTATGCCCAACTTCTTAATATAGTCTTAATATGCCTATATTCACCTCTGGTGAATTTATCATGATTTTATAACTATCATAAATATTTATTCATGAATTATGCTTAGTTTTCAATGTAATTGCATAGTTCAAGATCTAGAATAGCCCTTGATGTATGTGTTGGTTGAATAACCTAGTTTTGAGCCAGAGGTCATGTGTGAGAAAGTTGGGATCCAAAAGTGGTTCATTTATTTTTATATGCATTCATCTTGTTTTGGTAAATAAAAGTTGTCATTTTTAGTATAATTAATTTATAGCTTAATTAAGTGTGCACTTGTGTTCAGTGGCTTTGTATAGGAATAAAGAGCTTAAGAAATGTCACCCACTGTATTTTGTGAATTTATTTATGAATAAAAACAATGAAACCCAATTCAAGCTTAATAATAAAGTTAAATAGGAAAACCACCCCTACCACACCTAATGACCCTATGGATGTGTGGTGGAGATAAATTAGGAGCTTGAAACCACCCCCTGCTGTTTTTAGAAAATTAAATTAATTTTATTTATATAAATGTGTACACAGTCATCATCAAAAAGAATAATTAATAAAGCACCACATATTGTTCCTTTAGTGGAAGAGTATGCTGAATATATTATTATCTAGGTGAATGTGGCCAACCATGCACCCCATGATTGTCATGTGTTGTTTTATAATTAATTAAATCAAAATTGTCAATTAAATCATGCATATGCACCCTCGTGTAGATCTTCCTGACCGTAGCTATACGCTCATGCCGGAAGGAGGAGACGAGAGAGCTGACAGGGATGTCCACTACGTCGCTGTAGAGCAAGACCTGGACCAAAGTCCAAAAGGGCCCAAGGCCAACCTTGCCAACGAAGTCAAGCCCCGGATCATTAACCCATGTTTTATTTAAATTTATGCAACTATCTTTGCTATGCTTGTGCATTTACATTCAGGAGTTGAATGAAACCCTAGTTGCATGATCTCTAAGTACCTATGATCTTCTACTAGTATGCTAGGTCGATAGTTGCTATGCTATAGGGCCCGATACAAGTCGAGTGATGTTCGTCACAAGAATAGGTTCTCATACTGGAATCATAAGATCTTTTTAAATGGATTGCTCATGTGGTAAGAGCATGGGATTTGGGCTCCGGTCTAGTGGCTTCGTGGGCTAAGCTTTTGAATGTACTAAGCACTTGTTGGGAATGGGACCGGTAAGCCTAGTACTTGAGTGAGGCGGCAAGGGATTTTCCATTACTAATCTTGAAAATTCACCTGCCCGGATCATAACTGGGAGGGGGTACAAGTGTAAGGCTGGATGTACTGTGTGGAGCATACCAGATAGCCTTGTACCAAAGACTGTAATATCTATCCCGAACCGAAGATCGACGGGAACCGCCTAGTCAATGTCAGCTCTGTTGGGGTACCGCTCCGTGTGTTTAGGTCTACCTTGCAAGGGTTTTAATCAATCGATTGTCGGCTTCTCACCATTATCTGAGACTGCTTAATCAATTGGCCATGATATCCCTTAATGATGAACTATGTGAATATTACTGTGTGGATTAATTGTATTGTACAATTCTTGATTGCAATAGTTGCTTATTATAGTAATGGTGAACTCACTAGAATTTGAGCTAAAATATTGAAATTAAGGATCCATGATTCTAGTTGCTTTTTGGCAAACAAACCCACCAGCCAAAAGCCTTACATGTCTAGAGGTAACCTTTGTGAGTAAGTCTTCGAGTATTAGTATACTCAGCCTTGCTATAAATGTTGTTTTCAGGTCAAGTTGTTTGGTCTGGAGAGATTCCACCCAGCTGGGAGCTGGAATGGGTGGATGACGACAAGTGACGGCATCACAGATGGCCTCCTGTGATGTCTATCGTATCACTAGTTTAAATCCCATTGTTTTAAAACTCTGAACCTTTACTTATCATGTCATGAACCATGGTTTGTAATAAATTAAATCCCTAAGGGTGAATTTGGATTTAGTTTGTGTAATGTACTCTGGACTCGCCTTCGTGTGAATTTTAATGCATATGTTCGATCCTTTGTACTGTTCAAGTGATTTACCGGGCTTTGACCCGGCAACTTACGACGGGATGGTACTTTACTATTGCTTAATGGCCAAAGTGGATTGGTTTGGGTGGTAGTACGGTATTTTCCGGGCGGGGTTGTCACAACATGACTCCAAATGGCTCAAGGTCGCCTTGAGATTCGGACATTTACTCATGAGATCAATTCAAGCCGAGAGATATTCGCGCAGCTTAGAACAGCATGATCTTTCGATGCAGATTCGGGGACTTAATAGAAAAATGTTGACTACCAAAGTTGTGGACTATGTTGAGAGCTTCAATTTGGATATATGGAAAGCCCAATTCGGACCAAGGAGCTAGGAGATATGGCCCCCAAAATACCTGCTGGGCAGACAAGTCCGAAATCAGACAGATTATCTTCCAAGACCGTTTTGGGGATCTTATCTTCGTTTCCAAGGAAACCAATGAATACCAAAGTTGACGATAATTTTGTGCCACACAATTTAGAGACTGAATTTGCATTATTTGGAGTCCGGACGTGAGATATATGACGTCGGCAAGGAAGGGCTACGAAACAGGAATATCTGGGCGAGGCTGATTTTATGGAAACCAAGTTTGCTTCTCTCTCAAGAAAGATCTCGTGCAAGGGAAGGTAGAGCACGCCCCAAGGCTCCCAAAGGGCATAAATACAACCCCCTGAGCGCCCAAGGGGAGTTTCTTTCGTCATTCGCCGCTACAAGTCCGAGAACAAGAAGGAGATTGGATCGAAGGGGGTACTCGTCGACCTTCATCTACTTCGGAGGATTCTACACCAAGACCAGCGCTACAATGTGTAACATTATGGGGTAAAGTCCTTGTTTGTCCTTGGGGTTGAAGGGGATCTTGAGTTGTAATCACCGAACCTATGTTTTTGATCTATCTGCTATCATATTCATGTTGATGGTGCTTCAATCTTAATGGTCGGCTGGCTTGTTTTGGGGATGCATCGCTCGTAGTCTCATGTATCGTGTTCCTCTTGATCTTTATGTGATTACCATCGTGTAGTGACAGTGCGCGGGAGGGAAAACATATTGAACTTGGTTCACACTCTTGATCATGCATGCCTAGAACACATCAACGTCTTGTGCACTTGGTGTTCGATCACGGATTACCCTTGTGTAGTGACTAGTACGCGAGAGGGAAAGGGTTGGACTCCGTGCACCTTTACCTTTGATAGATTAGATCAGGTTGTTCTTGCTAGGTGGTTACATCTCCAAGTAATCCTAGATCCCTTGGACAAGCTTCCTACGTTATTGTGATCTCTGTACCTTTGCTTTCTATGTTGATTTCTTTTAATCTATACTAGATTAGATTAACTTCCTTACTTATACATATTTGATAAAGAGCTTTAAATCAACGAGATTAGTGCTTAGTTGAGCATAGCAATCCACTTGTTCCATGGATTGATTAACCTTGGGGTATACTCTAAGGGAAAGGCTACAACCGACCCGTGCGCTTGCAGATCGAAACTTGACGTGTTATTTAACCGTCAACAAGGAGCCGTGTTGCCGCCCACGTCGGAGCCGCGCGCGCCGCCACTGGCCGACGGTAAGCCTCTCCACACGCTCCGCTGCAGCCGGACGGCCCGCCGCCGCCGTCGTCTGTTGCGCGCCCAGTATAAGCTTGCCTCGCCGCCACGGCACCGCCTCATGCCGGTGCGGCACATCCGATGGTGCCAGTTATCTTGAGTCTTCACGCATTGTTCCACTTTATCCGTTACTTGCACCGACGCTTCTTTTAGGGTACCGTCGGTTCATCCGATGATGTCTTTTTCTTTCTTTTTATTCATCGGTTTAGACTCTCAAAATATACACTATATAGTATCTTCTCATTTTGGCATGTGACATTTTTGCATCCTTGAGACCTAGAAATATCTACAAAGACATGCTCAACAATATGGTTAGTCACATTGGTCATGTTGTCATGAATCACCAAAATCAAACTTGAACAAATGGCATATGAGACCATGTTCGCTACAATTTTTCAAAGGGGGAACATGTTTTTATGTCTGTAGGTTACTAGCCAAGGCATCATCTTGGATGAGATTATCAATTATGTGAATCCCTTTCAGAACCATGCTAAGATAATTAGTAAACATTACAGAAATAAAAATAAAATGTTTATACTAGATAACCAAGTTGACATGATTAAAGGACATTACAAAAACCAGATAGTGGTGTTTTAGAACTATATATTTTAATTCATTAGTGTAGTTCCTTTTATTGAGGATTGCTTCTCTTAGCCCTATGCCCTGTGTATGGCTTATTTATCTTTTTTTTGGGAATTGTATGGCTTATTTATCTTAATTAGTTTAATCCGAGCTTGGTTTTTTATTAGCTTAATTATTGCTATCAGATGGACAACAGTATACGTTTTTTTCTTGCTAAATTTACCAACTGATTCGTCATATTCTTTGTTCCAGTCAATTAGCTTGTGACACTAGAAGACAAGAAGCATTTCCATGGAATGGAACGGAGGGGAGTCAAGCAGTGATGCCTCATTCTCATTCTGTACAAAGAGAAAGGATATGGTTGAAACTAAATCTTTTGGTTTCCCCTCATTCTTCACCATTCAAAGTGGGTTATCTTAGTATAGGTCTTTTTCACGTGACATCTTATTTGAAATTTTAAAATATAACATGACAGTTGGGCCTTATTCATGGATGCATATTGGAATGATAATTGGATTTTTAATGTGTGGCAAGTAAATTTTTATTATGGTTAAATGCATGAATATGCAAGTTGAATCATTGTGAACAGAAATATTTTGGCATGGTTGACCAGCATTTCCCTCCTTTTCTTGTATATAAAAAGAATTTATTTTGCCCGTAGTAACGCACGGGCACGATCCTAGTGTACGAACAAGGATTGAGCTCAAAAGATGAAAAGATTTTAAAAAGATTTTAAACGAGTGATTTAACAGGTGATTTAATCAGATGAAATTTTCGGGTGTTACACCTTGGAGGCAGAGGGCCCCTCGAAGGCAGAAAAGGGGCGAAGGGAGACTGTGGTGCGACGGTGGGACGCCGGCCTCCGGTGCCTTCACGGTCGTATCATGTGGCCTCCCCCTCTGAGGCGACGACGGCGACGACCAGGCCAGAGGAAGGGAGCACGATGGCAGAGGATGGCCGGCCCGCACGACGGCGGACGACAGCTACCTCCACGCGCCCCTTTTCCCTAGGCCGCCAGCAGCACCTTCCTCTCTAAGGTCCCCTACGCCGGCTTGGCTCCTCGCGTTGGGCATGGCGGAGCAAGATGAGGCGGCGAGGAGGCGTCAGGGCCGTGCCACCCCTCCTCGAGCTCCCCGCCCCATAGCTCCTCTAGATCCGCGGCGTGGCGTGTGCGTGGCGGCGCCTGGTGCGGGGACTGTCGCAAGCAGAGCAGGGAGGTTCGGTTCGTCGGCGTGTCATCCTCCACCGCGACACCCCTACCCTCTCCACCAGCGTGTGCAGTGGCTGCTCGGACGCGGTCGATTTGATGGGAGTAAGGTCAGTCTCAGTGGGGAGGGTCATCGCACAGTTACCAAGACTATAATATTAAGAACTGTGCCAATAGAAGGTCGTGATGATGACCCTCCTTTCTCATTCCATGACACTCACCCTCATCTCTCTTCATAAATTTGCTGATGTTGTATTATATTTTATGCCCATGACCCTCCCATGACACTCCCCACTGAGACTGGCCTAAGGCGGCCCTCTCTCCACCCACTGGGCGGTCCTCCCATCTCCCGATTTATTAATTAGTTTTGTAATTTATATTTATTTAATACTTTAATTAGTGTTAAAAAGGTGAAAAGCCTCTAACGTAGTGGGTTTTTTTTACAACAAACGAAGTGGTTAGAGCACCTGATTAACATGCAACATGCCCGAATTCTACTCCCGACTCCTCGTGGAAACAAATGAAACAGAATGAAATAAAATTCTTAAAAATATAAGTAGACTGTTTAGTTTCCAAAATTTCTCCAACTATTCGCCACATCAATCTTCGGATACTAATTATGACTATTAATAATGTTGCCGTAAACGGTCGTGTAGTCCGTTTACATGGCGTTTAAATGCTACTCAGCAGTCAACTGTGTTGACCGTGTAGGCCGTTTAATCCCGTGTAATCCCTTTTGTCGGGGACAGCCATAAGGGTCCCCTAAAAAACCGGGGGAAACCCATTCACTTTCGCAAAAAATAAAACACAAACGAATTCACAAACCTAAAACACGCTCAAGATAGTCACGGCCTGCAGGCCGGCCCACGACCTGGCCCAGCTGCCCACTGTATCAGCCGGCCACCCCACCCCGGCGAACTCCGCTCGAGGGGCGCTAACGAGACTCCCGCTCGAGGGCGGTCGCCCCTGGGTGAGACTCGCCGCTCGAGGGCCGGCCGCCTCGGATGGGACTCGCCTCGCTAGAGGCCCTCACTCGCAGACCGCCTCCCGGCGGGCGTTAATGTTCGACACTTGCATGCGCCCGGGTCAAAGACGAATCCACGCCGTGCCCCTCCTCGACACGCCCGGGAATCATATCCGTGCTCGCCAACTCTCCGGTGAGGCCATCCCCACCACTGCGGGCGGGCGGTGTTAGCTCCGTGACAGCGCCACCCACTCGGCCAACGCGCGCGCACCTCGAAAGAGGACGGGCGGAACCCTCGAAGGGGCGGGCGCTGCTCCGCCTGCCTGTGGCCATGCCATGACGTCCGGACGGTGAGGCGCGTCACCTCCGTCACCGTCGGTCTGCGGCCATCCCCGCCATCACGACACCATCCCGGGCACTGCAGCGCCATCCCTGACGCTGTGGGAGTGCGGGGCGACAAGACACCGCCACGCCCGTGGCTGTGCCCCTTACGACCTCCCGTCAGCCGCACCCTCGAGTCAGCGTACGGACGACGACCACACGGGAAGCTCCTACGCCGCCACCCTCGAAGCCGCTCCTGGACGGATACAGGGCACGCCATGACGCTCCGCCAGAAGCAAGATTCGCCAGGACGGCCGTCCACTCCGTTGCACTGTCCGCCATGCCATCACACGTAGCTAGAACGCAAGACGCTGTAACCGCCTCCTCCTTGGCCTATAAAAGGAGGCGGTCCCCCGCAGGGGACGACCTCAATCAAAACCTTTGGAGGTCCGCCTCCTCTCCCGCCTCCTCACACTTGCTTGCCCGAGCACACCATCGCTGGACGTCTGCCCGGCGAACCAGATAAACTTGTGTCCTGTTGTCGTTGCACCGACCATCGAGAAGTCGATCACGCGTAACTTACTAGTTAGTGTCGGGACTACTTTCCGCCGACCGGTTGGCGCGCCGGTAGGGGAGCTCTGATCGACCCCTCACCAAAGATTCTCGATGGTGATTTGTACCGAGATGACGTCGAGGTACGCCATGGGCAGCTCGGACCCTCTTCCGGATTCAAATCCGGTTTGGGAGCCCGAACTTCGAGCCACGAGGAACGGCTACCTCATGCGCCTCACCAAATTCGACGAACTCCACCCGTGGCGGTCCGACTGGGCCGGGCCCAATGTCCCACGCACATCGACGCCTCGGCACGCCACCTGAGCGCCTGGCCGACGCCCGGCGGTGCGCCGCGCCCGCGCGCGCGGGCGGCGCAACGCTACGGAGGCGGCCCGCAACCCGCCCGCGACGCGCGGCGCACCTGCGAGTGGCGCGGGGCGCGGTTCCCGGGATGCATCCCACGCGCCGTCGCGAACTCAAGACAAGTTCTACGGCCTCGAGCTTAACCACGTCCCCACGGTACAACGAGGAGGCGACGAACTCGCAAAAATCGCGTCGGGCGAATCACCGTCCCCAAACGTTTTTGCGCGGACGTCACCAGGCCGTCCGTCAACCTCGAGTCGACACACCTCGAGTCAAGAGGAACCTCGGGGGCTCCCTCGAACCCGGTGGGCGCGAGCCCATGGATGAAGACCCGAACGAGGCGTTTGTGCCTCCTTGCTCGAGGGCTACGGTGCAGGCAGGCCGAGGCCATGGACGGAGCGGCCCGAGGAGGCGGGCCAAGTACCTCGCTGGATGGAGCAAGGGAGCTTCCCTCGAGATCCGGTCAAGGCCCGGGGAAGGCCGCTCACTTCGTGACGCTAAGCTGCGTCAGGCGTCTGCGGTGCATACCCATCCCAGCGCGAGCTCTCCGGACATCCATGCGGGCGTGTGTGGCCACCACGCGGTGCCACACACCCTGTGCAACGCCCGGGGTTCTATTGGACTCAGCGATGCCGCAAGATCGTGCGCACTGCGGCGGTGCCAAATTCGCCGCAAGACCAATCTTGCCCTCGGACGATCCCCATCACGTGGCCTTTTGCCGTGTGGGGCCGGACATGTCGCCCGGGCGGCGCGAGCCGCTACAGTGCTAGTCGCCATTGACAAGTTCTCCAAGTGAGCGCCCAATCACGAATCTCGGGCGAGCCAGCCATAATATTCTTCACCGACATCATCCACCGGTTCGGGTGCCTAACTCCATCATCACCCGACAACGGGCCCGATTCACCGGCGGGAAGTTCACCGAATCTGCGACAAGCACCACATCCGTGTGGATGGGCGGCCGTCGCGCACCACGACCAATGGTCAAGTGGAGCGGCCAATGGCATGATCCTCAAGGCCTCAAGCCTGTGATTTTCGGCCCGAACAAGTCGGCGAAAATGGCTGTGCGGCGGTCGGTGGAGCCTCGTAACCACTCGGACGGTCACGGGATTCACCCGCTCTTCCTCGCTATGGCGCGAGGCCGCCTCCCCACGCGGACCTGGAATACGGGTCGCCCAGTCAAGAGCTACGACGAGGCACCAACCCGAGCCGCGAGGACTCGGATCAATTGAACGAAGCCCGCGTGCCCCGATGCATTCAAGAAGATACGGCAGTCTCGAGGCGGCACCCCGGAAGATACGACGCCGAGACTTGACAAGGGACCTAGTCCTAAGGCTGCGCCAAGACAATCGAGGCCGCCACAAGCTATCGCCCCATGGGAGGGACCCTACGTCGTGTCAAAGTGCTCAAGCCCCAAGACCTACAAGTCACAACGAGGACGGCGAGGAACTCACCAACGCTTGGAACATCCAACAGCTACGTCGCTTCTACCCTTAGAAAGGATTTCCAAGTTTTTCTTGTTATTTACATACCCAACACCCCGCTTGGTAATTTCCATCAAATTAATAAAGCTAAAGGCGACTGGTTTTCCCGAAAACCAAATCCCCTCGAGCTCGGGCGTCCCCCAAAAATGGTCCCATTTTTTCGCAAAATTCGCCGCAAATGTGCTAAGTATGCCTCGACCCAAACTTTGGGTGGACTCACGCGGACGCGAGTGGCCAAGGGCTAAGAAGCGCGTCGGGGATAGCCCACGCCTCCGGCAGATACGGCCCTTCCCTCGCCACTTTGCCTATAAGCTACTCGTGAACGAAAAACCTTCCCACCAAGGTTCGCCTAAGAAAGCGGGAGGCGTAACAAGACAATTGTCGAAATAAACAACGAGTTTTCAACTTACAAACATCAAAGTGTTTTAAACACAAATGTTTATTACAATAGCCGCGCTCGAATTCTAACATCAAAACATAAAGGGCCCAAACGCCCAATGGTCTTGCTTGGGGCCGCCGCCTGGGAGCGTCCGGAAGAGGAAGTCCATGAAGTCCTCGGCGAGGATGTCTGGCGGGAGCTGCGCATCCGCACGGTTCTCATCGCCACCTCGTCGCCGACACCGACGGAACGACATAGTGGAACGCCTCGAGGTCGACACGGTAGTGGGAGACCACCACGCCAAGAGCTCTGAACTCGGTGTGAAGGGCACGCACGGTGCCGGGTAACGAGGGCGCGGAGGCGACTCGCCATCGAGCTCCACCGCACTTCCCTCCTCGACTGCACGCCTCGAGGCGGCGGCCCGCAGCCTCCTCCAGCCTCCAAATTGTGAGAGGAGTTGTAGGTCGCCTGAGGACTCTCGGGTCACCGTCGAGTTCCCAAGAGCGCTCCGCAGCTCGAAACCCATGAACGAAAAACAAAAATTGGGAGCGGATCCCAAGCAAACCAAATCAACAAGCAAAATGCTAAGAGAGGCGACTCACCTTCGACTGCTTTTCTCCGAATCGTCGCCTCCCCGCCAGCTAAGGACCGAGCTTCCTCGCCTCCACGATACCGGGCGCAGATCCTCGTGGAGACGCCGAAATGGTTCAGCCCCCGCCGAGCCGCGAGACTTCTTCGCCCTGCTTGCTTGAGGGTTGCCCGCGCCTCGAAAAGCGGCGCGCCTCGCCAAGGAGGCCCTGGCTTCTCGCGCCAGCGCCGTGCTCGAGGGCGGCCCGAGCTCGCAGGGCGGCTTCGCCTCGCTGAGCCGAGCGCCGCCTGCTGGCGCTGGCCCCGCCTCACGGCCGCCTCCGCCGAGGCGAGGGAGGCGGCTCGTCCGCCAGTCCGTCTCACCGCCGGGCCTCCTTGGCCCTTTCTCGCCTCGCCAAGACCGTGCTCCTCGAGGGTTGCACGATCCTGCTCGAGCCGGGCGCGAATCCGAGGCCACCTCCGCCTCCCACTCCGCCGCCACGGTCCGCATCGCGCGCCGCTGCCCTCGCGCCGCCCGCAGCCTGCCCCGCCTGAGAGCGCCGCCCGCACTCTTCGCGATCGCAGAGGCGTTTTCGCAGCTGGGCGCCCCGCCTCAGAGCTCGCCCCGCACCGCTCGAGCCGAGATTCACCCACCCGCTGTCGGCCCGCAGGCCTCGACAAGGGCGCCAAGAGCGTCAGATTGGTCCCTGACACGGCGCCGGAGCTCACCACGGCCGAGGTGGCCGATTTCTCCTGCTCGACCTCCACCCCGCCACCGGCAGACAAGGCGTAAGAGAATTTGAGTCGGAAAAGCGAACGGAGAGACGAGGGGAAGAAACCCAAAATCCAATGTAAAGGACGCCAGACTGAAAATCCGCCACGCAGACCCTGTGGATCCGCAGCGCCGTCGCCCAAAGTTGTTGAGCGAGGCGCCGTGGTCGCGAACCTTGCCACACCGCCGCCTGCCTCGGGCCTGGCGTCAGAGGGCGGGCGGCTACTGCTTGCTCCCGCCTCCGCCTCCACACGCCACGGTGCCATCGGGGGCGTGGGAGGGCCGACGAGACGACGAGGCCTCGCCATGCGGGGTCATGCGCATCACGCAGCCATCCTCCCGCAAGATTACTAACACTCGCCATGCCTGGGCCGGGCGCGCGCGCTCCCATTGGCCCCATCCAGCGGCGCCGTCAGCCGGGGATCTCCACCACGGCCGCCGACCACCCGCCGGACAGTGCAGAGGTCGGACTGCCGCGCGGCGGTTGCCGCTCTGCAGAAGCCGCCGCTGCCGCGCCGCCGCCTGCGGGTTACGGCCGCGCCGCTGGTGGTTTCGCCGCCATCGCGGCGCCCGCCGCCCGTGGCGCCTCGACGAGCGCCGCCGTGGGTACGGACGTCCGACCCGAGCGCTTTAGCGGGCGCGAGGGCGGGACGGCCGGCGCCACCGCGAACACGGAGACAAAAATCGAGCCCAACCTCAAACCGAACGCCTGAGGAGGGACTGCCACCTCAAGGTGGAGAAGCCTCGCCTCTTCCTCGAGGGTTCGGCAGCGCCGCTGGCGCCTGCCGCCGCCGCCGCAGCTCCCAGACGCGCTCATGGCGGCCGGGCGCTTCGCGACGCGCCGCTTCTTCCACGGACCGCCGGGCGGGCGCTCCGCGCCACCACGGGCGCCGCTTCCTCGCCGCCCGCGGCTCTTGGTGAGGGGGCGAGGATTCCACCTTCGGGGGGCCCGCCCCATCGCTTCTCCTCTTCTTCCTCTCCCGACGACGAAGTTCCAGTCGCCGGGAAGAGAGTCTCGCCGCCGCGCAGCCGCATCTCGTCTCCGCCGCCCGGCGCCCCGCCGGATTCTCTTCTCCGCCGCGCTCCCCTCGCCCCGCCGCCGCGTGGCGCGGCAACCGCCGAGTCGGGGGCGGCGCGGACCAAGGCGCCCACGGCCACCCTCTCGCTAAAAGCGATCACAAAACCATGCCGGTACGCTGTAAGGGAACGAGAAAGGGAGGAAGGCACCACCGCCGGGCGTCGGGAGCATAACGACCCACCGAGGTCGCCGCTGCCGTGGGGCCGCCTTGAGGCCGATGGCGCCCGCCTCGTGGGTCACAGATTCCCGAGCGAGGCGCTATTCAGAACCGCGAGCGCCAACGACGAGGGTTGGCCGCCCGCCATCTCGTGAATACGGAGCTCCTCTCCATGAGGGGGACGATCCGCCGGTGGTGGAGGTTCGCGAGAGACCGAAGCCGCCAACCCGGTCCGGCCAGTTTTCAACGCGGTTAGAGCGAATCCAACCGCGCTCGGTGCGAGGAGGGAGACACGTGTGGTGCCGTGAGTCGGCCTTCTCCTTCAAAGACCTTGCCGGTAGGGAGGCCGGCAGGCCGCTGCTGAGGTAGAACCACCCCGCCCCATTCCGCGTTGTTGGATGTCATCGCGGTGGATGTATAACCCCGCGCCGAATCCCGCAACGAGATCGACAGTCACAAGCACCGCCCGGGCGCACGCCTCGCGTAGCGAGCGTGTGCAGCCCGCTGGAAGAGGTGGACCCAGAGATCCCGCCACCGATCCCCAGAACCTCGCAGACGCCGACGGTGGCCGCCCGCGAAATCGCTAGGGGCGGTTGTGCAGCCCACCTCAGTAGTGGTGGCACACCCGCGATGAAGCGGCCACGGCGCGGGCGAAGCCGCTACCATGGTGCCGGATGAAGTCGACGACGAGCAGACGGCGCGGGTTGGGCTCTCGATCCGCCGCCGGGAACGATCCACGCCGGGCTGCCTCCACGCTCGGCGCCACCGTCATTGCTCACGAGCTCGCCAGGGCGAGCCACACCGCCGAGCGGCTCCACACGGCAGCGATCCAAAGACCGTGATTGGCCGGGGGAGCCATTGCGGTTGGCGGCTGGCGCATTTAAGACGGTTAGCGCGGCGAAACGAAGGGCGACACCGAGAAGCGAAGGCAAGGAGCAAGGGCGGCGGCGCTGGTAACGAGGTAAGGAGCTTCCGCCTCTCCTTGGATTTATAGATCGGCGGGAGCCACGCCTCAAACCGGCCGCACAGATTAATCGCAGCGCGTCGATTCGCCATCGACAAGCGGGCCCACCGCATCAAACGGCCGGCCGCTGCGCGCATGCGATCATTACGTACAAGAATCAAGAGCCGCGCGCCCGCCACGCCCGCCCCCACGCCGCTTACTACGCGCGCGCCGCGACGCTCGAAAAGGCGCGCGCTGACGCACGACGATCAAGCCACAATCGTGGGCATTTAACGGCCCGTCCCTTACTAAGTAAGCGTGACTCGCTGCCCGAGCCCGCTCAAAACCTGCACTCGGGTGCGACATCGACCAAAGCTGGCCTCGAGACCCGCAGGTGAAAGCGCGCCACAGTGCCCTCGATTCTAGAGGATTATCGATCGCCTGGGCCTCGACCGCGAACCCACGAATCCCGCAGATGCAATCAAGACGGGGCACTTAGCCGCCACCCCGCAACGGCCCCACCGATCGTGGGGTTCAAGCACCGACCGGCAAGGGTTCGAACAGCGCCCCAGCATCAACAGAGTCGTGGACCACGAGGGCGCGACGATTCGAGCCTATCCTCGAGCTCACCACCGAGGGCGCCCACATGTCGATTCAAGAGCCAACGAGGGCAGCTAGTCGAGGATCCCATCGAGGAGAGCTCCGCCTCGTCCCCGCCGAACGGACCGAGCCCCGCCTAGCAAACCCACGAAGCGCTTTCATGGACGCAGTCTCCCACCACGAGCCAACCCTTATCGAACGGGCATGGGCGCCCACTTGAATCACCCGAATACCAATGAGGAATCCGCGATTCGCGACCCGCCGATGGGAGTTGCGAAACCTCACCCCCCATCCCGCGAGGGACGGCGGGAACGATAAACAAGTCGGAGAGCCCGCCCGATCGCCTCGAACGGGCCCAGTGCTGGGGCTCGACGCGTGGCTACACCTCCCGGATATGCACCAACGCACGCGAACGCCGCAAGACATGCGGCAGACGGCACCGCCGAGGCCGGAAACACCGCCGAGGCCGGCTGAAATAAACGCCTCGCACAATGACGACGCCAGAAAAACCTTGAAGGAGTACACACACTCCTCCAAGGCTTGGTTAGACCATGGTCTAAGCGCTCTACACGGAATAGCACAAAGCAATCGGAGGGAAGAAAGTCCCATCAAGAAGGCCAAGATTCGCGGGATCCTAACGGATACACCCGCAGATGCTCGGGGCTACACTTGGGACAGCCATAAGGGTCCACTAAAACCGGGGAAACCCATTCACTGCAAAAATAAAACACAAACGAATTCACAAACCTAAAACACCCCACGAGCGGTCGGCCCGGCCACCCGGGCGAAACTCGCCGCTCGAGGCGCGGCGCGCCCGCGAGACTCCGCCTCGCTCGAGGCGGTCGCCCCTCGGGTGAGACTCCGCCTCGCTCGAGGGCGGTCGCCCCTCGGGTGAGACTCCGCCGCTCGAGGCAGTCGCCCCCTCGGATGGGACTCCGCCTCGCTCGAGGCAGTCGCCCCTCGGATGAGACTCGCCTCGCTCGAGGCCCTCACGGCCTCGCCGCCCCGACCTACTCCCGGCAGGCGTTTAATGTTCGACACTTGCAGCGCGGGTCAAAGGCGAATCCACGCCGTGCCGTCCCTCGACACGCGGGAATCATATCCGGCGCCAACTCTCCGGTGAGGCCATCCCCACCAGCTGCGGCAAGGCGGTGTTAGCTCCGTGACGCTGCGCCACCCACTCTCACGGCCGCGCGCACCCTCGAGAGGACGGCGGAACCCTCGAAAGGGGACGGGCGCTCCGCGCTGCCGGGGCCACGCCATGACGACGTCCGGACCGGTGAGGCGCGTCACCTCCGTCACCGTCCGGTCTGCGCCATCCCGCCATCACGACGCCATCTCGACGCTGCGGCGCCATCACGGCCAGCCGTGGGAGTGCGGGCGACAAAGACACCGCCACGCCCGCGGCTGTGCCCCTTACGACCTCCCGTCAGCCGCACCCTCGAGTCAGCGTACGGACGACGACCACACGGGAAGCTCCTACGCGCCACCCTCAAGCCGCTCACGGGCGGATAGGGGCACGCCATGACGCTCCGCCAGAAGCAAGATTCGCCAGGACGGCCGTCCACTCCGTTGCACTGTCCGCCATGCCATCACACGTAGCTAGAACGGTGCACGCTTGTAAACCCGCCTCCTCCTTGGCCTATAAAAGGAGGCGGTCCCACCGAGGGGCGGCGGAGAGCACGACCCACACGCTCGCCTTCACCACGATATTGGCACTTTTCGCCTCAATCAAAACCTCGGGGACTTGGAGGTCCGGCCTCCTCTCCCGCCCGCTTATAGCTCCTCCGCAGCACCACGGTGCAACTGATTGCCCGAGCACACCCATCTGGACGTACGGCCCCGGTCGGAACCAGGATAAACTTGTGTCCCCTGTGTTGTCGTTGGCACCGACCATCGAGAAGCTGATCACAGCGTAATTTACTAGTTAGTGTCGGGACTACTTTCCGCACCGACACCTTTTTTTATCCGTTTAATCAACTGTATAGTCCGACTATTCGCTAAACGAAAGGTGACCGACCGTGTACCGTGTAGCGTGTAGGGCAACATTCCATAACCCTACCTTAATTTTCGAGATAAATCTAACGAGTCTAATTGTGTCATGATTAGATAATGTTGTGCTACAGTAACCAACCTCTAATGATTGATTAATTAGGCTTAATGGATCCGTCTCGTGATTTTCCGTCCATTCGTGTAATTAGTTATGTAATTAATCTACATTTAATACTCCTGATACACCTTAAAAGGAGGCCAAAAATTTCTTCCAAAATGTTCACGGAAAGTGTTGAAAAACAGTAGCGGACGGGCATAGTTTGTTTATTGGGTATAGCACTTGAAATCTGTCAACACCCTACCAGTGGCGGTGTCATGTCGACGTCAGGGCGGACGGATTCATGGACAAACTTCTCATCATCCCGGCCGAGCCTGGGCCAGAAGCAAACGCGGCCCACGGCTGGTTGGTGCACGAACGGCGCGCTAGTTGGCCAACGCGGCAACGCGTGACGCCGCTGCCGGGAATTTTTTTTTATATTTTTTAATTATTTTGCAAAATTATAAAATTTTACAGTTTTGACAACCATTCGCCGTGAGCCACGGCGGTTCGGCAATCGCCGTGGCCCACGGCGGTTGCAGGCGGTGGTTGCGGTATCCCCACGGCGGCAGGAAGCCGCCTTTGAATCATAGCCTGGCGGTTGCATGTACTAACCACGGCCGTGATACCCGCAGCTAGTTTTTTTTAAATTAAGCAGAGAAAAAACACACATTTGCAATAGCATGTACGGTGCTAGTACTACCCTAACAAAGCACCTTACGTACTGATAACATGCCTTAGGGAATTTAGAAATTTCATTACAACATTCCTAATGAATCTAGTTGTACGAGAACTGCCCGGAGAGCATAGAGCCGCCGGAGTGTTGCGACGGCATGTAGTACCCAGGTGGGGGTGGGGGTGGAGGTGGTGAAGGTAGAGGGGACCAATCTTTCTTGTGGCATTCACAAGTGCAGTCGAACATTTGCGACCGGTCTTCTCCTGCGCTAGGCGATGGATCCGGAGAAGCCAATGCCTCCGAAGACTTCCGCTTGGGTTGTAGATGACGGCGTCCTCGAGGTAGTCGATGTCGTTGATAGGGATCAATAGCTGGTGGATCCACCCATTGAGAAACCGCAGTTCTCGGCTTGGGTGGAATCTTGCAAAAGGCAACAAAAGCGTTACCAAACGAAAGAAATATGATGAGGAAATTTGTGGACATTGCTTACCCATGCATATGGGCAGTGCCAGAAGCGACGACCGGAGTTGTTCCATCCCTGGTACACTTGCATCACGCAGAACTCACCGTGTGAACACGGGCCACAACATCGCTTTGCTTGCATGCGTAGCTTCTAACATCACGCATCGATCTGAAGTCACTCTTGCCTTTCAGTGGGAAATTGGCTTCGAAATCTTTTGATTGCTGATGCCACAACTCAGGATCGAAACCGTGTCCATCCCCACTCCACGAAACCATTGTTGAGTGCTGTGAGAAGAAGGCAATGGAGTGAATGGTGGTATATATAGAAGGTGGCTGGCTGGGTGGTGGGCCCTTCGATCCGTGGGAAGGGAAACGGTGCGACTCAAAAACACACCCTAGTACTAGGACACTGTCGCTTTGTGGTCCAGACGATCCGTAGGAGGGGAATGCGTCAGTGACTTAGAGGAAACACAACGACTTTGCATATTACAGTCACTGTAACGAAACACACGTAACGGATAAAACACACTCTAATGCATTCGATTAAAGTTCTTAAGGATACAAACCAAGGACCCTAGTTGACGATGTCATGAAATCTGACATTATTTGATACAGTACGGCTAATACTCTAGGTCTCGAGTACAACGGGGTATTTCTTCCCGATGGCATCCGACCCGGTGCCTTTGGCCCGGCGAGCCCTCTCCCTCTTCCTCTCTCTGTCGGCTTCACGGGCTTGGGCCGCTTCACGTTCTCTCATCTCCTGACGATGGCGCATTTCCTTCTGCTCCTCCTTTTTCTCCTCTCTCTTTTCCCACTCAACCATGCGCAACCACTTCTCCCTTGCATCACGGGCTTCTCCCTCGACGTAGCTCTTGTCAAGTCGGACCGCTCGATATCTAGCCACGCATGAAATCACAAAGAAGAGGTGGAGTCTTTTCCAAAGACATGTCAGCAGATATTAAATGACAAATGAATAATTGAGAAATATAGTAAGTCTTTACTTTGGCTCTAAGGTTGCGGTCGAATGGCTGGATCGGGTCGTGCGCATAGTTAGCGCACATGAAGAACCTCATCCGTAGGGCGTACCCCGGAACCTTGCACCTAACAAGCTTGAATTGTCACCTTGAAAGCACATAGGAGTGTCGATCCTGTGGCACCTCGACATTATCCTTCCTCTTCGTGAGGAAGTCCAAGTCCAACTCAGGGCCTGAGGAGGCCATTGCAAACCTACAAAACAAGATTAGAACAATTAGAGGCAAAAAATAATACAACTGAAATCGGCATAGATTATTAAAAAAAATAGAACAATCAGCAGCAAAATAATACAAATAGAAGTTCAATTATTACAATACAGTACCATGCATAAGTTCATACAAGAAATATAGTTCAAATATTACAAATTTCCAAATTAAATGCCCTAACATTACAAACAACTATGATCATCTGAATCCTGCGTTGGTCCTACGCCCACGTCCGCGTCCGCGTCCACGTCCGGATGGGGGTTTGGATGGTCCTGAAGTTGCTGATGAGCCCACACTGGCCGTAGGTGGTGCGTTGCAAGCATAACTTGTAGCTGCGCACCTCTTGTACGTGTGACCCGTGTTGAGGCACTTGTAGCACATCACTACCGCAGGTTCAGCTTCTGCTTCGTCCATGTTGTTCCTAATCCTCTTCTTCTTCCGTCTTCCAACACCTTGGCACAACTGAGGATCTGAATTTGGTATGTGCACAGCATTTTCTTTGGGGTTCTCAGTAAAAGAACCCTACACGAGGTAGCCCTGAATTGTTCGGTTCCAAATGTTCCAAACAGTTTCCTTAGCGTAGTACCATGGCACGTACCTATGGTAGCTGAATTGTTGCAGTTCATAGCATACGGCGATCACATGTGAGCAGGGGATGTGTAGTAGATGCGGCTTCCGGCATGTACATCTGCATATTTGGTTGCCAACTTCAGCAACTTGATACGTCTTTTCACGCGAAGGGGCTAGGCGCATTTTCCCTTCGCACTCAACCTCATAGCTCCACATAATTTCATTGTCATCAGACTGGTGCAAAGGCTGCGCTATGACCTTGTGTTTAAGTGCTTTCTCCTGAGCCTTGGACAGATACTCAGTCATTTTTGTGCAGTATCTCATTTGAGTGTTACTCAGAACTTCATCCGCTATCTTGCTCCTTGTGTGAAAGTACAACATTGTACGATACATAAAGAACTCAATGATGCCAACTAGAGGAAGAGGTCTTGCACCGCGGAGCACACAGTTGTATACCTCAGAAAAATTAGTGGTCTTTATTTCATGTCTTGCTCCGCCCTCGTCAAACATGAGACACCACTTCTCCTTAGGCTCATTCTGAATCCACTGGCTGAAATTCTTCACAGCACGCCCTCTTCTGCGCCTGACTTGAGGGCCATCTAATCCCACATCCTCGAGAGAAATTGGCTCCTCTCCAGGTTCGGGATTCACTGGCCTCTTTGCTATCTCCTCTGATGCCTTCTTTGTCAGCTCATCTAATTTCTTCCAGATGGCATCAAACTTGTTCTGTTGAGTCTGCTCACACAATCGCTCAAAAATTTAGACAGGGTCTTGTTCTTGAACTGGTTATGTAAGTTTGCTTTCATGTGCCTAACGCACCACCTGCTCTTAATATCTGACCACAATGGAGCTCTGTATCGCTCTGTGCTGCCCTCTTTCATGTCATTGATTGCTTGCAAAATACCTTTGTGCCTATCGTGTATCACACACACATCACGCACATCACGGACCATCATGTTCTTCAACCTCTCAACCTGTCACCGTTCTCCTCCGCAAATGCAATGGCCAAAGGAAGCAACTGATTGTTACTATCAGCTGTCAGGATTGTTCCTTTGTATTTGCCTGTGAGAAAAGTGCCATCTATGCAAATGACCGGTCGACACAATTTGAAAGCCTCAATGCAGGCACCCAATGCCAAGAATGACCGCTGAAGCACAAGCTTGCCTGGTTTCTCCACACAAGGATAGTTCTTGATATCATAGTAGCTGTCAGGAGTCATCTGAACTATTGTGTGTAGCAAGCTAGGCAAATTGTGGTAGGATGCTTCATAAGTACCCCACCTATGCTCCAACACCTTCTTCTTTGCTTGGTATGCCTTGTCGTAACCGATGGTGTACCCAAACTTTTCCTCAATTGCACCGATAATTGCCTTCGGTGTATATTCAGGGCTATTCACTATGTGAGGGTACATGTGGCTTGCAATAAAATCGGCTGAAATATTTCGGTGCCTTGCATCAATACGATCAAGGGTACAAGTGTGACCTTTCACTTCTTTCACCTGTAAGTAATTATTCCACTTCCCCATATATGCATACACTCGAAAAGAACAATCATCCTTCTTGCAACACACATCATATATCCTAGGAGAGCTCTTGACTACCCTGAACTCCCTGTGTAGAGTCAAGGTGGACCACTGCTTCACTGCATCATTCAGATGTGCAGTACTGGGGTACATAACGCCTACACAAATCTCATTCTCCGTGTACTCCCATGGCACATTCTCACCGATTAACAAGACAGGAGAAATTGTAGTTCCGCCAATGCAAGGGCACATGATCCTCAGACTCATCATCATCATCATCATCATAATCATCATCAGAGTCCTCTTCAATGCACGCTCATCGCTTCCAACTCTCTCGATATTGTCTCATCACCTGGGTTTACTTCTCCTCATCAATAACACGGTGACAACATAACCTCTAGATGCGCTCACCCTCGGAATCTCCTTCTTCCTCCTCTTGTTGTTGACCTTCTTACGCATCTTCCCTTCTTGACCTTCCCTTCTTCACCACCCCCTCGTCCACATCCTCGGCTTCCTCATGTACTTGACTGCTAGACCCACCCTTCTGGTAAACTTGTACAAACAAAATCACAGGCAAACCAACTCGGCATGCATTTCTGATAAAACTCCTCCATCGTGGAGTCCCTTCAAGTGCCACGAGCTCCCAATACACTGGTGCACATACATTGATTAGTGCCATCACCGACATGCATTGGTGCTCTAAATCACGAAAATGCCTTGACCGGCCGGTTGGTTATAGCCTCCCAAGTTCTTTCTCCTGCTCTTGAAATATTTTTCTCAATTGAACTATAATTTGACAAGTCAACTCCTTGTGGACCATATATAATTTCTCCAATTCCATAATATAATTTGATTGTATTTGTCTCCGACATGTCGATTCATAATAAAAACAAGAATCGCTATCAAATACTACATCCAGGACTAAGAAACAAATAAACTTATATCTAAACTAAATTAACAAATTAATCACCGCAATCTACACACTTAACAAATATGTTACGTAATATAAACTACAACTAGAGATCTATAAACTACAACTCTGATCTATACTCCAAAATCTATACCATACATAAATCTACAGAAATCTACGCTACACCGAAATAGCAATTAGTGAAATAAGTGAAATACCTGCAATGAAGCAAAGAAGCAGCATAGCTTCACTGCTCCGCACCCTCCACCTCCCTCTTATCCTTCTCAACCCTAACCCTACAAACAGGACATTTTTTAATACTACAGATCTAAAGAAACGCAGTGAATCACTAAATACGGTTTCTAAGTATAGGTGCTAAAAGAGTTGAAATCGACGAAATACTTACAATGAAGCGAAGAACCGGCAGAGCTTCGCTGCTCCGCCCCCTCACTCTCTTCTCCTTCCCAACCTCTCTCTTTTTTTCTCGAATTTTATGACATTTTCGGGCTAATTTTCTTTATATAGAGGCAAGAACCCGCCAGACTACTCGCGCTGCTTTACTCCGTTACGGCGCTACGGCGGCCTTGCCGCCAGCGTAGACGGGCGATTAGTCAACCGCCGTTGCCCACGGCGGCTGACCTCCACGCCCGTGGGGGCCCACGGCTGTTGGACCTCAAACCGCCGTGGCCCACGGCGAATGGTTGTCAAAACTGTAACCGTCGTATAATTTTGTAAAATGATTAAAAAAATATAAAAAAAATTTCGCTGCCGGCATTAACCGCGACGACGACGCCGGTCAGAGCGTCGGTGTCGATGATTTGGTCGACGTCGCCGCCCATGGGGCAGGCAAGCTCGGGCACGCTGTGGGAGTAGCCCTGGCTGCTACCTTCATCCTGGTCCCGCTCATCGTGGCGTTTGGCGACGGTACACGCCGTACGCGTTTGCCCAACAGAAGTCTGGGCTGGTACGCCTACGCGTTTTACACCCTTGAACGTGTCTGAGCTGTGAGATGTAGTCGTGGTCGCACCCACACGTATGCGACAGTGCAAGCTAGATGGTCGATATATAGATGGCCGATGCACATGCATTGCACAGCAGTCGGTCGGTTCTCGCCGGACGGCCGGTGGGAGTGGGACGAAGCAGAAGAGTCCGGACGCCACGACACGATGACATGCCGGCCTCAGCCATGCTTGGCTGACTGGCTGATGGCGGGCCCAGTAGGCAGTGAGCTCGGCATCGAGCTTGCAGGTTGACGACTGCTTAAGCGCGCGGGCTCAGTTGAGCTGCTTGATTTTCCACGTGTGTACGGGACATTAGACTGATTTTACTCTATATGTAGTTACATGACATGTGACTTTGTTTTTCCTACGAACTCTCTCCATCTCAAATTATTATTTGTCTTAGATTTTTTAGATATATGTAGACATACTAATATATTTAGATGCTTATCAAAAAGAGTAATTTGGAACGAAGAGACTATATCACAACTTTTTTTTTCTCTATGGCGTGTTCGCCTAATCCTTGAGAGCGGTTGTTGCTAGAGACTAAACCTTCGTGCCGGACCAAAATGCGTACCAAATCCATATTATACTATTATATGTCACAAATATATTAGATTTCTTTAACATTGAGAGTTTATAGTTTGGATATTATATATTAGATATTTTCTACCATATTTAGACTTTATATAGTTTGGATGGGATGGCGCTCGCCATATATGTGACGATGCAAAATGCCAAACTTTTTGTTTTCAAAAAAAGTAAGGTCATGGGCAATATCAAATATTTAAACCCCATATATGAAAGACCAAAAGTGCATCCAGAACACTATGTAAAATGTAAGGCAGTAGTAAATGGAAGTCAATTTTTCTAATAGCTAATTATATATATGAGACCCATTTATTAATGTTAAAAGAGACATCAAAGAAATCACTAACTTTGTCACTGAGTATAGAGATGTTGTCAAAATAGCAAAAAATAAAACACAAATATTAAATGATTACCTTCAATGTAGGTCACAATCAGCCCCACTTGCAGCAACTATAATGTTTTTATCAATTGGACTCCATTCGACAACTGAATAGCTTTGGTCCTGTGAAAATTTAATCAAAATAAGTTACTAATAGTTATATAGGAAGTAATTTTCTCAAATATATTGTAAATAAAAAATATTTACCTAATCAAATGTGCTTTCATAGATATTGTTATTTCAATATTTGAAGCAGAACTAACAATGTTGGTAATAACATAGTTTCATGACAGATAAGAGATATCCACATTATCAGCTTCGGTAAACTAAAAAATTAAAATACCTGATCATCAAATTTTATCATAAATAAGAAATTAATATGATCTTAATCCGTACCTGAAAACGTACATGCAAATTAGGAATGCTCCGTTAAGATTGCATAACATTATCTTCTCTTTAGAAACACTTGAAAGAAAATAAGGTTAAATGGGGTTGAAATCTAATCCCTTCACCTAGATCAAAAGACAAAGATGTTAACATAGGATCTGATGATTGTTAATGATATTGGGGCAAGAGATCCACACCCATGTCGAATCTGATACCGCACCACTCTCCACGATGTTGTAACGATGTTGTAGGTGCTCCAGTTGAATTGGAGAGATTTATTAGGGACGAAGTAGCCCTCGATCAGGCACGTACAAGTCGGCTCAGAGTACCTCTAGAATGGAAAATGATAGTGACAAGCAGAAATCGAGAGGTACGAAGGTGACGAGCATAAATCCAGAAGAGAGTTGCATTAGAAATTTAGTCAAGCAGGTTTAGTGGGTCCTAAATAGCTACTGCATCACTCTTCAGTCTGGCGGCGAGAAGCCCGGTGGGAAGCTTCACTGAGTAGCATAAGGCCTCTATGAGATGCATTTTAGATAAATAAGAGAATGGTTTTTCGAGTGCGGGAATGGCAAATATGTTTTAGATAAATAAGAGTATTACCGCCGAGCATCCAACCCAGCCGCCGCCGCCGCCTGCTGCTAATGCGTGAGTTGGGTCGTCCCCCCAGAACTCGTCGATGGAGGCCGACAAGTTCTGCTCTACTGCGGCGGAGTCAGGTGTGTCGCACCGTAAACTGCATTGAATAGAATTTGGTAAGCACGTTTGTAATCCATAATTAAAAACCAAATTTCTAACCTATTTTCCGGAATTTCTAAACCAAATCTAGAATTTGTAACCTATTTTTCAGAATTTCTAACCTATTTTCCAGAATTTCTAAACAAAATGTAGAATTTCTAACCTATTTTCTATAATTTCTAAAAAATTTAGAATTTCTAAAGTATTTTTTATAATTTCTAAACCAAATCTAGAATTGCTAACCTATTTTCTAGAATTTCTAAACAAAATCTAGAATTTTGAACCTATTTTATATAATTTCCAAAAAAATCTAGAGTTTCTAAACTATTTTCTATAATTTCTAAACCAAATATAGAATTTCTACAAAATCTAGAATTTCTAACCTATTTTCTATAATTTCTAAACAATCTAGAGTTTCTAAACTATTTTCGATAATTTCTAAACCAAATCCAATATTTCTAATATATTTTTTTCTAAATTTCTAAAAAAAATCCAGAATTTCTAACCTATTTTCTATAATTTGTTAAAAATCCATAATTTATAACCTATTTTTCATAATTTCTAAAAAGAATCTAGATTTTCTAACCCGTTTTCTATAATTTCTAAAAAAATCCGTAATTTCTAACCAATTTTATAGTATTTATAAAATATTTTCTAATCTTGCTAAACTATTTCTAATATTTATATACTATTTGCTAAAATTTTCTAAACTATTTTCTAATATTTCTAAACTATTTCTAAGCTTACAAAAAGAAGTGTACAAAAATACCTGAATTGAAGTGCAGACGAGCTCACAAATTCCACTTCACAGGAGGAGAGAGGAAGGGGTGCGGCGGTGGTAGGGGGCAACCGTCGTTTATAACCACATCCTTGCCAATAGCGATGGTGCATCCCACCTCGGCCTACGGTGGTCGGTCGTTTACAATAGCGGTTGGAACCTCTTATTGTGGCGTTTTGAAAGCAGTAGTTGTAAGCTAGTTTTGAACATTTTTATTTGGACATTTGTTTTTGAAAAAAGATGAAAAAATGTAAAAAAAATTCAGCCACCCGTGTTCCTGGCGGTCCCAGTTACTCCCGGGAGCCCAAGCCCATTCTGTCCTCATTTCCTTCTCCCCAGCGGTCTACCTGCAACTCCGCAACTTTTTTTTTGAGAAAACCGGGTTTTTATTTCATATATTCTGATAGTTTACATCGATCATCTTACAAGAACACCCTTGGAAGAACAGAAAATTACAGCCACACCCTTGTAAGAAACTCCGGTTATCTTAGGTCACCGGCCGGAGGAAGCACCTTGAAGCCGACCACCCTCCCGACGAAGTCGCTTCAGAGTTTTGTAGAGGCACCAAGAGTAGCATGCCGAAGAGACCAACATGCCGAGTGAAGTCGTTGAGCGTCGGAAAGCAAGCAAGATGGCCAACGGCCATCACATCGCCGGTGAAGAAGGGATCTGACGCCACGAGTAGCACCAACCCCAGATCGTCGGAGATGAAGACACCCAAAAGGGGATGCAAACCACCGTAAAAGCAGTCAAGACCCAACCCGGTTTCATACTAGGTTGGTAGACAAACCTGGTGTGACCACCACCAGCAGAAGCAGGGTCGCCGGAGATGTCGAAGAAGATCCCGCCAGGCCTAGATCTGACTACACCCTCCTCGAACTTCCGCCATCGCCCACTGGAGCAGCAACACAGGTACAGAAACCTCGCAGATCCGTCCCTAACATCAGCGCCACCACGAACGCCGACATCGAAGACGAACTGGAGGGACAAAATAACCGGCAGCACAAGACCTAAGCCACCGGGAGAACCTAATCTTTGCATCGCCATCGACGAGACAAAGAACCCTAACCCTAACCTAGGTAGAAAGTAGAAGAATATGTACACTGGCCATCGATCCCGCAGCTCCCCATCACATCACCTCCAGCACCGGAGCGGCCGCCGTAGGTGAAGAGGAGCCGGCGAGATCGACGCCAGGAGCGAAATCGCCTCTCTGTCGCCGGTCTGGACTGTAGCAAGGGGAGAGATGAGAGGAGTCGAGAAGCCTTGCAACTCTGCAACTTGGGCTGGGTTGGGAGTAGGGATGACAGGATAGGATTGGGCTGTTTTTCAGTACAACTACAAAACGGCCCATACTATCAATTTTTGTTTTTGAAACGATTGTCTCGTCGTTCTCCTCAATCTGAATTCGGTTGCTTTCCAGAGTTTCTTCAGACTCTACAACATTAATTCTACAATTCCTACAGTTAGACACATGCAACATGTGCACGACGGGAGCCCAGCCAGGTAATGGAGTCACGCGTGACTGTCACGCACACGCACACGCACACGCACAGTTGCTCATCACATCGATCAGCCACACACACCGTATATTTAGCAGCCAGTCGGACAGCTCTACAAAAGATGTCAATGAACAGTATCATCTCCATTTCACCAATCAGTCAACCTATGCACAACCATTCTTTACCACCACCACAGCAAAAACTCTTTAAAAACTATGCTGCTTCCATCCCCATGTACATCACCATCATCAACCTACTATACGCTGTAAATTACTGTAAAACGCATGCTGACTGCCACTCCCCTCTATTCTTTCCTCGGAGAGGGCACCTGCATAAGAATCGCCCAAACAACCCGATCCAATGCCATTATTCTCTAAGCTTTGCTTGGTTTCACCATTGCTTAGTGCCTTCTAGCAATGGAGGCGAAGACGAAGACGGCAGGACTTGTGCCCTAGTAGCCTCTTAGTCTTACGAACGATCCCGGAAACCATTTGGCGAGCAGGTGGTGTTTCAGCTTGATCACCAGCCTGAACACCACGTAGCACGGCAGCTGCATCACCGCGACCGCCAGGTACCTGCATATGCCAATTGGTAGGAATTCAGTTAAAAATTTGCTGTCACGATTTGCTGACTTGCGAAAGTTTGTGTCGAATTTATGGGAATTTGATCTTTGTTAATGAGGTGAAAGGGCCTTACCACAAAGGTGCCAGATTAGATGACAGGTCAAGGAATGGGTAAGGCCACCTGCCAAAAGTCACATAGCGTTGAGTTAGTACTCTTATGAAATGCAGCTATGCAAGTGGTAATACTCTGCTCTTGAATTGGGAACTGGAAAGTTTACCAAGTTGGAGTTGCTGCATGGACAATCCATTGGAAAATTACGTAAAGCGCCGTCCAAAGGAAGAAGTATGCGATCCGGAACCAAGGGAAGCTCTGTGAAACCACGTAAAATTTGAAATGCAGTCAGCAAAATTGATGTAAAACAGTTTGCCAAGTTGAAATATGCTTAGAGTGGTCATCAAGTTCTGCAACCGCTCTTGTCCTTACCAAGCTATTCAGGGCAGCCTCACCGAGCAGGAAAACAGCGTTCACTGAATGCATTCCTATCAACAACTGCCAGAAGAGAAATCAGCGAACGATTAGCGCACTTTTTTGTGATAATGTGAGATGTCCTTGCTGGGGAAGACTGGAAACATGTGTACTTACGAAGTTGAGATTGTAGTCCTTGACTGTGAGGAATGGGAAAATGATGAACCAAAACACACAGTCTGTCAGCATCACTGCACCTGCATTTGCCTGTCGATAACAGTAAACAAGTTACGGTACTGCTGTAAAGATCACCGAGAATTCAAGGACAATCAGTTAAAAAAATGGATGGTAAAGTCTAAAGTGCAGCTAATTGTGTAGTCCAGTACTGATGGGGCACGTTCTGAAGCTACTGCTCCTAGGTCATCATCCTTAATTATCAATTAATTATTCTCACAAAGCAAAAGGTGAGATTTCCACACTATCCTATGCCAGCCTAGGCAGACATTCAGTCACCATTGCTGATACAGTTAGGCCTAGCAAATCAATCCAGAGGAAACAGGTTGCCTTTACTCCTGATGCCACAATCGGAGTCAGCCCTACACTTCAGAAAGTTGGGAAAATGTGACTCAGCATCTCCAGCCCTTCAAGCAAGCAACGGAATATGAGGTGTTCAACGTGCAGAGATGTATTGAACACTTGAGCTTGGACCATTTGTGAGTTGGCTCGTGTAGGAGCAGCTACAGGCCATGGAGATGTGGCCAGACAAAGATGCTAGTGTGTGGGCACATCTGATCTTCAGAAACAGAATCCAATCCATGAGCACATACCCTAATAATGCTTTAGTCGTTAGTGCATCACGGTAACTACCCGGCACTAATAATTGCACCTGAAAAGCGAAACTAGACCCCCTCCATGTATGCAACACCAAATCAGCAAATGTCAGTGCACAATACCGATGTCCCTCTCCAATAAGAAACATGAAAAGGTTCTCCAGTGGATAATATTTCAAACCATTTGGTGGTGTGGAGGCCTCTCTTACCTGATAGATGATCTGGAGCAGGTAACCCCAGAACCCAGCAATCTCCCTAGTGCCATCGTGTTCATCGAAGGTCGGTTTAGCAGCTGCACCATGCGTAATGTAAGGGGTGCCAAGCTCCATGTCGGCCCTCACGGCGGCAACATTCTCATCGGCGAACTTGCTGCAGCCATAGATGGACAAGGCTGTGCCAAGCTGAAACAATTCACAGACCAATTATTTTTCAGACAAAAGGTTGTTTAGAAGTCATTGGAATGCATCATTGGCTTGAGGAATTCAGCAGAGAGATAAATTATTTCGCTGTGGTTGTGAAAGAGAAAGGGCCTACCCCGAAGTAAATCGTCACCAGCATGAAGGTCCACCTGCACACGACAGACAGTTCAACAACCATTAGAAGGAGCTGGGGGACAAGTGCTACTTCTAAGAGCACAGTTACAAAGTAGAAACACTGAAACAGATACCAGATCTTTGAGAAAAAATTGGTGCTACCAACCAGTCACAATCTCAGTTTTTTAATAAAGGAAAAGGGCTATACTACAGGGTGTAAAACAAAATAGTATCCAAAAGGCAGTATTTAGTTGCCATCCAAAATGCATACCAAAATTGTTCAGGCTCGATGGAACAGAAAGTCTGAAGGCCATTTAGTTGGAGTGGGTATTCTTACAACACTATCCACTTATCATTTTTGAAGCATGGAGAAGCTTGACCACACAATTAGATTTGCAAAACCCACCCTCGGTGGTGCTTGTCAGTATCTTTTTTTTTTTTTGAACGTAAGTCAGTAGCTAATATTATACTGCACAAATATTGTTTCTCAAATGTGCTTCACAAGACATCTACAGTGAAGCCATTTTCCAGTTAACAAATTAAAGCGAATTCACTAAAGAAAATACTCTTAATCTGGACTACAGGGTGAACTGCAATGGTGAAGGGTCGCTTGCTGTGGAAGCCAACAAGCAATCAGTTGTGCACAGTAGTATAGTATAACAGAGGATGCAGTGAAACTGATTGGCAGTTCCATTATTTTTGAAAACCCTGTTCAATTGGCAGAAAACGTAACAAAGTTCAATCCACGGAAAAGCACCCTTTATTCCCTGAAAACTCGAAGTATTGCAACAGGGGAGAACAAATGCCAAACTTGCTGACCAACTGCTAATTCAAGCACAAAAAAGAAAGACTTAATCAGTGGAATGGCAACTGGCAATACACACTGCCTTGATTTTTTTTATAACCAAAAAAGTTTAAAATTAAAGAGAAACCCTTTATCCACCTTTGCATCTAATCCACAAACAAAAAAAATCAAATCAGCAAAAAAAAAAGGCAATGGGGGAGTGAAAGAAACAAGAGGGTGGTAACAAGCAATGGACTTACTGTGTGTAGTAGTAGAAGATGTTGCCGCCATCGGAGATGACAATGACGACGAGCAGGCTGAGGAGGACGAAGAAGGAGATGAGCCTGTAGGCGAGCAGCCACGCCGGGTGGATGTCCCCGAGGCAGGGCCGCCACGCCTCGTCGTCGTACAGCACCCCGGGCCGCCTCCGCTTCCCGCCGTCGACACCCTCACCGCCCGCCGCCGAGGACGGTGACGCGCCGCCCGGGCGGCGGTCGGCGCCGGCGCCCTCGTGGCGCCAGATGAGGTAGGCCGCGACGGACATGCAGCAGAGCACCCAGAGCGCGCACAGCCCCACCTGCCAGTGCAGCCAGTAGCGCAGGTCCGTGGTGTCCGCCGTCGACATGGGCTCGTACGACCGCCCCGGCGACGAGCCGCCGCCTCCTCCTCCGCCGCCTGGGGTGAAGAAACGCATGCCCGGAACGCGTTAGCTTAGCTTATCCTCGGATCGCTCCGCTCTGCTCTGCTCCGATTCCCTTCCAGAGCAACCGACTGTGGCATGAACCGTGCCACGCGAACAGACAAACTCCGGCGCTGCCGCCTGCCGCACCGCCGCCGCAACCAAACCAATCGCTCGCCGGAGCAATGCACGCACTCGAACAGAGGAGCCTACGTCCTAGGGGACCGCCGCGCTCGTCAGATTCTTGTAGCTAAAGAAGAAGGCGAGGGCAATGCGAGCGCGGCGAAACTGACAGCCAACCAACGCCGGCGAGCGGAGGCACACACGGATTGCATGCAGCGCAGGCAAGGCAAGGGGGGGAGGAGACTAGAGGGAGGAGTGCATTGATGGGCAACGAACAAACAAGAAGATGCCAAGCCCCGCGTCACAAGCTTTTGCGCGCGTTCCCCTCCCGGTCCCGGCTACTCCCGATCTCCTCGCCCAGCGGGACAAGCAACCCCAACCGGCGACAGAAACGAACAAACAAGGCGAGCACGCCTGCCTGCCTGCCTGCCTGTACTGTAGGGTAACAATTCGGATCGGAGCTTGCAGCAGTAGAATGGTGTTTACAGATTAGAGAGGGAGAGGATTGTGAGGAAGATGAAGCTAGGCTGGAAGAAGGTGATGCGAGGGGATTAAAGAGAGAGAGAGAGGGAAGGGGGGGAAGGGAAGATGCTTGCACGCAACAGTGGGGAATGGAAAGCTACAAAAGCGAGAGGCCCGGGGTGGGGTGGGGAATTGGATGCTTTGCTTCTTCCACCTTTGGAGGGAAATGAAATCCCTCATCTCCCCAATCTCTGCTGGTTTATATACATGCCACTATGCCACCCACACACACACACATACGCATGGGGGATGGGGACACACACACACACAACATCTCATCTCACTTCTTGTTTTTCTACTAGGGAATCATTAGAATCTCCATTGCCACAATCAAGGGCACAACACAATCAAACCATTCCTCTCTCTCTCTCTCATCTCTCTCTGTCATCTACTTCTCTCTCCCTGATTTGCTTGGCTGGATGGGTTGCTTCCAAGAGTTAGAGAGAGAGAGAGTGATGTGTGGATTGGGGAAGGGGGTAAAATAAATAGGTTTGGCTTGTGACAGGGGCCATTGCTGCAGATTGTTGCAATTGCCATTGTGGGACAGGACAGCTACACAACACAACACAACACGGCAGTACAGTACACCTTGGGTCCTAGTAGCTTTTGGATTGACCAGGGTCAGCCTGGATGGCTGGCTGGGTGGGTCCTACTACCGTCCCGGGTCACTCTCTCCTTTGCATGGAACCGAGGCTGCTTTTTGCTGTGCTCCCGTCAAGTCCTCCTCGACCGGCCACACCAGATGACCAGACCCCAACACTCCATGCAATTGCAAGGCAAGCCCCAACAGACACGCACCGACACGGTCTGTGAGGTTTCAGTTTTCATGCGCAGAAAAAATCAGAAGAGTGTTTTCAAACCCTTCACACTGGCAATGGTGATGACTCCACAGCTGTTCCAGGAAGTTCAAGGAAGAAGGAACCAAACTAGGAGGGGGACACAAGTACTATCTACATCTGTCTGCTAGGGTGTGAAAAGAGAACTTTTCTTTTACTTTGCTTGACTGGAGTTGTAAACCAGCCTTGACTCGTTGACTGCTCTAGGAAATTTTATTACCTGGATTTCTTTGCTATGAATGTTGATGACCGGCTATTTGGAGGGGGAAAATGCATAGAATTTGAGAAAGGAGAACATATTTTGAGATGCATGTATAGCAGTTAAAACTAACTAACTTGGTCGTTTCAAAACCCCTTCTCAAAATGCATCTCCCAGTTTTTAACTGAACCTTTTTGCAAACAGACACAACAACAAGAACCTGCTTTAACAGTTCAGTGTGAGGAATCTAATCTTTGTGGGGAAAAGGTGATTTCTCCAGCATTGCGGTTGTAGCACAACATGAAAACTTGCCGGCCAAGGCTTGGAATATGCCTAAACTCAGCAGATAAGGCCACCGCCAAGGTATCATCAGATCAGTATCACTCCCTCTTCTAGTCTTCTATCTAGGTTCCCAACCACTCTACTCCCTCTAGCCGACTAGCCCCGGGGCAGAAGGAACAGAACATGCTATATATATACATATATATAAAGATACATATATGTAAAAAGGGCAATGCATGCATGCAAGCATGATACTACCCTTTGACAAATCTCTGCGTGAGTACAAACTAGCAACGCATTATCAGCCTAGGCTTAATCATGCCGCCTTGACGAGGTGTTCTTTTTTTTTAGTATAATGACTGAATAACGGGATTCGGGGTGTATGCAGTGCACACGGACATGGAGATCAGAACGGGGAGGGCAGTTGGGCAATGGCAAAATGGCTAGCCGATCGATCGAGTGCCCAATGACTGGCTTGTCCTCCTTGTCCTCTTCTTCTTCCCCACAGCGCTTTATCTCACTCGCATGCACGCTGCTCATCTGACGCAGGCATCCAGCTGGCATGTCTGTTGCCGCCTCTGATCTGGTCCCTCCATGGATGCTCATCTCTCACAGTCTCACCACGCTGTTGTGCTGATGCAGGGCAGGATCGCAAGCAAGAACAGGAGGAGAAGGCTCGTCGTCGCCGTCGGTCGGTCGGTCGCTGCCGCATGATGATGATTCCGTCTCCGGCAGCGTGTGACCGGGATCATGGACTTCTGAAAATCGGGTGTGTGACAAGATCGCCAAACAGATCGAAGAGTATTGCCCGGGCCGGGGCCAGCCTGCTAGCTATAGGGTAATTAGGTAATTATTGACCACAGGGGGCTTGAGTGAGTGAAACTAGACTAGATTAGTTGGTGCAATTGATTGATTAATTAACTAATTAGGAGGGGGGATGGTGTGTGTGATGGTCATGATGAGTGACACGAGCCGATCTTTTTTGTAGGGCAACGTGCTTGATTAAGGGCTGGGGGGATGGATCCTCTGCGCGGCTGCTGATCTTGATTGCTTTATGATGGATGGATCCCAATGTGTGTTTCATGATGCTAGTTGCATAGTAGTAGTCCATATAAGGCTTCATGATAAACTAACTAACACAGGCTAACTAAAGCTACTAGTGGAAAAGTGCAGAGAGCAATGGACACATCACATCTCCTCCATTCTCTTTTGAATGGGATATTTTTCTAAAAAAATAATATTTTCACAAAATGATCAGTTCTTATTTATTTCGTGGTATGGTCTTGATTTGTTATGAAAAAACATTGGTGTTGATCTACCGTTGGGTGGTGGCTGATAATCAAGACGAACTAGATGTGGGCTGAGGCGATAGATTGCATAGAGAAATAGGAGCTATGGAGGCAAACAATGGAGGGAATTAACCTTGATATTTTTCTTGGTCATCATGTCAAGGTAACAAAAAGGTCTTTTTATGTAGCCTTGGCGGCGGGGAAATTTTTTCCAAACAATATACATCAAGCAAATTACCATTTTACTCATAGTAAAAAACTGAAAAAAACCCGACAATACCATCACGGTTGGGTGGTAGTGTGTTCCATCAAAACCTCAAAAATTATCGGTATGAAAACAGAATAGCGGGAGTACTTCTGTACTATCAAGTTTGCAATGGAAATCGACGAGTTGTTCAATTGTTTTAAAAGTTTGTTCCTCAAATTAGTTATCATGGAAATTCTCCCAATACATGAAGCTCTGAACTGATTTTGCAGCAGGTGTTGAGCTCCCAATAATAGTGTTAAATTAATGGCTGCATTCAAAAAAAACTTCCCCAGTTAATGCAAGCACATTCATAATTCAACAACAGTTGAACATTCAAGACGGCGTGGGCAGAGGATCAGCCATTGGTGCAGGGAAAGCAGGGCAATCAATTGGTGCGCAGAGGATCCCCTGTCACATGCCCTAGGGTCGGAAAGACGTGCGTGTCTGCTTGCAAATCCTAACAAATTTTTGCAGGGACAATTATAGTATACTAGCAATGCTAAGTGTAAGCAACAGAAGGTCAGACATCACTCCAAAAAAAAATAAAAGAGCATCAAAGCAAAGCAAAGGAAAATCTGATCGATCTGAGGAAACAAATTAAAGGCCGATGGACGACGCAACGCAAAAGAGAAAGGCAAAAGGCATTGCAAATTAAAAGCAGCCCCTGCTCCGTCAGCACTTGTTTCAGCAGCATCCAGCTTGCCACCGCACATGACCTACTCTCTCAGCTGGTCAGCTCAAATACGTAGTCTTGTACTTTATATAGATAATACTTGTGTACGTACGTACGGTGTAGTAGCTGGCACTTTGTGTCCTCCAGGGATCATGAGAGGATCCGGATAGTGGAGAGTGGATAGTGAGATTATGAGAATCCAGATTCTGACTAGTAATACATATAGTTTGTTTGATTTGAGGATTATATATGCTCCTGGTTGAAAAGCTTAGTCGCCTATAATGTCCTTAGTTTGGATAGGGAATAAAGATTGAAACAAGGGTACAATAGTCATTTCCCAACATACAATCTCCAATTAGAGAGTAGATTATTGTAGTCCACGCTACTAGAATCCTACTCGTTTGGAACCACTAGTAGTGATTACTTCCAGCTGGATTCTACTAGAATCCAACGGGACATGGTCATTACGTTAGTTGTTTTCGAAGAGTGAAAAACTATAGGGTTTTACGTACTAAGCTTTTTTATTTCAAAAGGGGAAAAAAACGTAGGAGTACTAAGCATGTTGCCCATGGTGGCGAAAGGTTGGGCTTTGCGTGAGAAATTAAACGTGTCACAGACACCCACACCCCACCTCGTACACTCACATTTTGATCAGGAATCTAGCTGCGTCAAAATTAGCCTAGTGTTAATGGGAGGATTAATGGGGAACGACATGAGACGACAGGCGGAGTCTGACGACGGGTGTGCAAGGAGTCAAGGACTGCAAGACGTTGCAGTTTCCAGTCTGCTGCTGTCTGATCCGCGCGACCGTACGTGCGCTTGCCTTTGCCTGCATGGCACGGGAATCGCGTCGATGCGGGTCCGGCCGGGTCGAATTGAATGGTCGCCGCGCTGCTCGCCGACGGCTCGCCGTCGTCGGTGGCCGGCGCAGCGGCAGCGCGCAGGCGCGGGGCGCCCAGTGTGCTGCGCTGCGCTGTGTGTCACGGGGGACGCGTGCAGCGAGCCAGTGTGAGGTGTGACCCCTGCCGGGTGCCGGCTGCTGCTGCCGCCGCGCGCGGTGCGGCCGGGCCGCTACGCTGCATGCGTCCTGGCGTCGTCGGCGCTCCTCCATTTCTTTCTCGTCGGTCGTCGCTGCTGCATCTGCATCCTAATCGGCGTGGCGGTGGAGCCCGGCAGGGGACAGGCAGCGTCGCTTTCGCCGCAGCAGCAGCGGTCGCTGTCCTGATGGAGAAGGGTGTGTGTGCCTGTGAGTGAGTGGGGCGCCTGTGGGTGCCTGCCTGCGCGCTCTCTCTGGTCGGTCTGCGCGTCGCGTTGCATGGGGCGACGTGCGAAGTGGGGAGGACGCTCGCCTCAGTCGCTCATCCTGCTAGGACCCACAGAGGCCACTTGAGCGTACGGCCAAGATGGTTAGTTGGTTGGTTAGCTGCGTGCATGGATGATCTTCTCTTCCCGAGCGACCCGGGAGCTGACGGACGAGCTGTCTTGCTAGTAGTTCATAATTGAGCAATCACGCATCCATCCATCCGTCCGTGCCGCAAAGAATCTTCATCTAATAAAATCCTACTAGTAACGTAGTATATGATCGAGTTCCCGTTACGATCGAAAAAAAAAAGTATATGAATTCCCAACGTGTTACAGAGGGAACAGGGAAGGTAAGGGCGCCTACGACGACGTCCACACTCTCGACACGATCCAACACGTCACGAATAACGGACCAAACCCTTGCTGCTGCCTCTCGCGCTCCTTTCCACCCACAAGGACAAAGGGGGTCCAAGCGACCAATTAAGCAAAGGACAGAGCGACCAAGCAAGCTACACTACCCTACGAACTAGCCTGATGATAGCCTCTGATGATCTGTACTACGCTGCAGTGCTGCTGCATCTGCATGATCACCCAATAGTTTGCCAACGCTACGATCATCGATCGATCGATAGACTGGGACGAAGAAGAAGGGCGGCAAAAAGAAAAAGAAAAGAGACGACGACGACGACGAACAGTGTGCGTGCATGTGAGTATGTGACCGTGACAACGATAACGATCCATCTATAGATCGTCATCAGTGCGTATATATGGATTGATGGACAGGCCACATCACGATTGACAAGCCAAGGAAGGCCGCTAATCATGGATGGGTTGCGTTGTCACTTGTCACCTTTCCGCAAGCTGTGTACGTGGACCATGCATGCATGCATCCCGGGCGAGACAGCTGATCCGTCTCTGCTGCAGGATTTGGCGGGTAAGCCGTTATTACGGTGGGGACACGGTGGACCTGTCACAGCCTCACAGGCTATCACGGGAGCTCGAGCACCAAAACACACAAGCGGTAGTGTGTGCGTTCAAGTGAATGACGACTTAGTTCATTTTTTCCAAACCAAGAAGGGTTTGCGGCAGGATGATCCTTTGTCCCCTATTCTCTTCAACCTAGTTGCAGATATGCTAGCGGTGTTGACTGAGAGGTCAAAGAGCTTGGGTTTCTTTGATGGGTTGGTTCCTCACTTAGTGGAGGACGGTCTATCAATCTTGCAATACGCAGATGATACAATTCTGTTTTTGGAAGATGATTTAGAAAAAGCCAAAGACTTGAAATTAGTACTAAGTGCTTTTGAAAAGCTGTCAGGTCTTAAAATCAACTTCCATAAAATCGAGTTATTCTGTTTTGGGGAAACGAGAGATAGGACTGGGGAATATGTTCAGCTGTTTGGATGTAAGGAGGGTGAGTTTCCTTTCGTGCACAGAATTCCTATGAGTCTTAAGAGACTTTCTAATAAAGATTGGAGTGGTCGAAGAAAGATTTCACAAAAAGTCGAGTAGTTGGAAGGAGATTAGTTCCCGAGGAGATTAGTTCTAATTAACTCGGTCTTGTCTAGCTTACCAATGTTCGTGATGTCCTTCTTCAGAATACGTAAAGGTGTTTTGGAGAAATTGAATTATTATAGATCAAGATTCTTTTGGCAATGTGATGAGCATAAGAAGAAGTATAGGTTGACCAAATGAAGCATTCTCCGTAAACCTAAGAGTGTGGGGGGATGGGCATCATTGATTTGGATATCCAAAATAAATACCTATTAAGTAAGTGGGTTATCAAATTAATCAATGAAGATGACTTATGGCAACAAGTACTCAAGAAGAAATACCTTAAGGGTAACACTTTATCACAAGTAGAGAGAAAAAGAGGGGATTCACATTTCTGGTTCGGGTTAATGGAGGTTAAAAAGCTTGTGTTGGAGAGGGGTAGCTTTCAGGTGCAAGATGGTTCCCAGACTAGATTCTGGGAAGATCTATGGTTAGGGGAAAAAAATCTTTAATGGAAAAATATCCTACCCTTTATATAATATAGTAAGAAAGAAGAATGTGTCGGTTGTCCAAGTACTAAGTACTACCCCGCTAAATGTCTTCTTCATACGTGCCTTAGAGGGGGACAATTGGGACAAATGGCTATGTCTAGTGGAGAGTGTCGTTATGGTGCATCTTAATGATCACAGGGACTCCTTCAGGTGGATGGCTAGCAAGAATTTTTCGCTTAAAACATGTATAATGACTTAGTTTTAAAGTCAGGGACTCCGGTCAACTGTTGGACATGGAAAGCTAAAATCCCTTTGAAGATTAAGATCTTCCTTTGGTATCTTAAAAATGGGGGCGTGTTAACTAAGGATGACTTAGTGAAAAGACAATGGAAGGGATGTACTAAGTGCTGTTTTTGTACAGAGCAAGAAACTATTCAGCACCTGTTTTTTTATTGTCCCATGGCTAGGCTTATGTGGGGGATTGTTTTTTTACTTTTGGGGTTACAAAACCAGTGAATGTGGGGCATCTCCTTGGTCCTTGGCTTAGAAGTTTTCAAACAAGCAAAGGAACCTTGTACTGATCGGGTTGACGGCACTACGTTGGGCCTTGTGATCAGTAGAAATGATTTGGTGTTTCATAAGTTACAATATAAATCTATTTTGCATGTGATGTTTAGGGGCACGTTCTGGATCAGGAGCTGGTCTATCCTTTCTAAGGAGGATGGGAGAATCATTTTGAAGGAAGGTTGTCGGTTGTTGGAGACAGTGACGTTGGAGATCTTTCATAAGTCTGGATGGAATGCTCTAAAGCGTATCGACATCTAGATTTTCTCGTGTTTTGATTTCTTGTATGCCCTGTCTGCTATCTTGTTCAGGGAGAACCTTCTGTTGTCAAAACTGTTGCAGCCTAGGTGTTTGCATGTGTAGGTCGTGGTTTGAACAGTGCAGCATAGTTGCTGCGGTGTTGCTGTTTGTTGGCTGTAGACAACTCTCTGAATTGTTGAGGCCGGAACAATGTTCCGTTAATTTAAAAAAAAAACGGATGCGTCTGTTCCATTCCGTCTGTCCGCTGTGCGAATTACCCCAAGGCAAAGCAAGCCTGGGGGCAACCCGCTGTCTCGCTGCATGCATGCATGTGTGCATGTACTCCACGTTTCAGTGGCGTGTAAAATTAAGAACAGAACCTAATGGTCAAGCAAAGCTGGGCTTAATTATAATCCTACTTTACTGTACTCCGTAGTATTATATTATAATACTAAATGGGATTAAGAATAAACCAACGTTTTGATTAATCAATTATTCCCGTCTTTCTATATGGATCGGATCCTGCTTTTGATCACTATATAATGATAATCACGGCCCTCTCCGTTTCAGACGACGATCGAGACGCGCATCGATCGCGCCCCCCAGATCGACGCCCCATCTCCCGAGCTAGCTAACACACAATTACCCTAGCGCAGATGACAGTGCCGTCATGGGTCAAAATGTATGTTAGTTTTCACCTCGACCAGTGCATGGGAAAAGAAGAGACTCTGGTCGATCTGCTCATCTTTTTGGAATTATGGTCGATCTGCTAATTATGTATCTTAGTTTTCACCTCGATTGGTGCATGGTAGGATTTTGTGCTAGATGCTCGTCGTCATTCATCGGTAAATACGCTGATCGGAGCGACGAAAAGATAGAGAGAGAGGGCCCCGCCGGCCCGGTGATCAGCAGCTTGAAGAAGCTAGTCCACCAGCAGAGTACAGTACGTCCAGAGAGGGCTCGTAATAATGCAGAGATATTGATTGACCCCCAATCAACCCTTTTGACGATGATCCAAAAGACGATGCTTGTCATGTTGGTTCACTCCAGCAGAGATTTCATTCATGCATGCATGGGTCGATCGTGAATCATGAGGTTAGTGATCAAGCACGTGACGGAACAGGGTTACGTACGTTGGTTGCTGAGCGACAGCTACCAGCTACTAATAATAATCTTGATCGATATGAATCATGTACTATACGTAGCTAGTTTGGTGTGGCCGGTGTCGTGGCTTTCTGACGATCGAGAGGATCTCGCTCTGGATGCTAGAAGCAATTTATCTCCTGGCAGAGGGACTAGAACAACTGTTCTCTTTCTGCTATCTGATGAAGAGTTCGGGGTTGCTCTGCTTTATCAGTGTTTATTCCTTTCTTAAAAAAAATTAAAGTGAACTTATCAGTGTTATTTTTTAAGTTAACTTACCTTTTTGAAAGTTAACTCCTCCCTCTACCTCCTCATCAAAAGCACCACTGTATTGCATTGGTTATCTTTTGGTTGGCTAGCTGTACCGTACCCCCACTGTACGTACGTAGGAGTACAGCAAAAGGTAGAGGAGGAGGAGGATCTAACCTTGTGAAACGCGACTATCCTTTCGATTTTGTCTGACGAGGAGTCATAGCTAAAGAAGCAAAAGACACCATTCCCTTCAGACAGGGTCGGCCTCTACCTGTCCTAATGGTCAAGCAAAGCTGGGAGAATATAGGATTACATTAACTAGTAGCACTAACCCGTTCCCGTCTTTGCAGGTGGATCCTGCTTTTGATCACTATAATCACCACCACAACTCTCGATCGATCGGGTGTCTGTTTTTAACCCGGTGTAAATCAGTTACTACTACCTCTGATATCCCCACTCGGCCATACGCAGTTGCACACGTACACATATCCTTTGCTTTGTCGTCTGATGAGACGATCGAGAGGAGCCACGCCAGGGCACGATTCACAAAGAACCACCACCCTTCCCTGCTCCTCCTGATGGTCAAGCAAAGCTGAGCATAATCCTACTACTATATACTAGTAGACATTAATCCCGTCTTTCTATATGGATCGTATCCTGCTTTCGATCACTATAATCACGACCCTCCGTTTTAGACGAAATGGGCATCGATTACCATTGATACGGTTCCCAAATCCCGAGCACAAATTACCCACCAGCGCAATGTGCCATCATGGGTCAAAGTGTATGCTATTTTTTTACCAAAGGTGGGAAAAGAAGAGACTATCTGCTATGTTAACTATAATAGATAGGCTGTGCTCGCCATTGGTAAATCCGTTTGTGTGTTTTTTCCTGTTGTTTTGCGTTTCTTAATGCTCTTCTTCTAATAAAAATTACGGCAAACCTCTTGCCGTTCCTTTTAAAAAAAAGAGTACAAGGCTGTGATATGGAGTGGACGAGTGGGGAAAAGGGGCATGAATATGGGTTGGCGATACGCCCGGCACCCATGATGCTGCTGCTGATGAGGCAGTCACGCACCCAAATCTGCCAAAGCAGTCGTGGCCTGATTGCGAGGCAGCAGCAGGCAGGATCCTCGCCATGCCATGAGTGTGATAGATGAGGGTTGTAGCTAGGCGAAGCCCAAGAAAGTGACAGCACTGTACTTGGAAGCCTTCTCTTCCCCCGATGGGGAAAAAGGAACACGAGAGGGAGGTGGGAGCAGAGCACGAGGGCGGGGTGGTAGAGATAGAGAGCCAGCCAGCCCAGGGAGATCGATCGAAGAAGGAGAAGCTGCTGTTGCTGCTCTTCCTCTCTCTCTCTCTCTCTCTAGTCTCTCTCCACACTCCACTGCATGCATGTCCGCGTTTCGGCATTTCCCACCTCGCCAGCAGACTCAATCCGAGGTGGCAATGGCATGCATGGATGCCAACTGGCAGTCGCAAGGTAACTTTACTTTAGCAGCGGGCAGCGGACATGGCGTCGTCGCCCTACCCTAGAGATTCTCCGCGGAAGAGACAAACGCGGCTACCCACGCGGCCACGCCACTGACTGACTAGTGACTGCCCGTGGCCCAATGCATGCGAGAGGGATGGGTTCTCCTTCTCGCTCGCTAGGCGCTAGCAGCTTGCCCCGCTTCGCCTCGGACTCGATCGGAGGAAACAAAAGGCGGAGGCCCCGGGCCCGTGTGGATGGACCAACCGATGGAACGATGCCAACAACGCAAAGAAAGCAAAGCAGCGTGCTGTGCGTGCCTCGGGCTCGGGGGTCGTGCGGCCCTGCCTTCCCTGCCACGGCGGCTGCTTCTCCTCGCCGGCTAGCTGCTTCAATTCCTTGTAGCGGACACGCACGGGAACGTGAGAGCCTTCGTGTGTATGTGCATGCGAGTCATCCGCCATGCCGGCTGCCCACCTTGCTTGTTCGTCGACGGGCCGGCCGCCGGTGCCGGGAGCTCTCCTCGATCGCCGTCGAAAATGGTTGGAAATCACGTACGCGCACGCGCGCTGGCGCTGGCTGATCGAGTCACCACCACAGGGAATGTGCAAAGCAAGTTGGCTTTGGACGGGCGCCGCCGCCGCCGCCAGGCGGGGACCAAGAGTAATGGATATGGATCGGATCGGACCGCACGCGCGCGCACCACACCGGACACGATACGATGTGTTGCATGCAGTCATGCAGATCGAGAAAAGAGAGAGAGAGCCTCCTGCTGCATTTGGGGCCTTGTTTAGTTGGTGAAAAATTTACCTTTTCAACGTTTTGAACTTCAGAAGATACCAAGACGCTTCGTTTGTTTGTGATAAATATTATCCTACCACTACTAACCAGCCAAAGATTCTGTCGAAAGACATCAAAACTGTGTAATTAGTAATTTTTACCACATTTACCGCTCCGAATATATGTGATGTGATAGAGAGAGAGTTAAAAGAAAAGTTTCTGCCAACTAAACAAGGCCTGGGTTTCATTTCATTTCAAGTTTTCAATTAGTAGTCGCCCCGTTTGGACGGTAGCGCCCGTTGCCAAGCGGAGCCGTACGCGGATTCCAAATTCCATGCAGGGCGACGGCCGGTCCGGTCTCATTTCATTAGGCAGTCCACACGGATCGATCTCTCGTAATCAGCGCGCATCCAACCACACTAGGAGTAGGCTCCAGGGATTAGGAGTATAATCTGCCACGTAATTACAACTACTAATCTGGGCGGTACACGTTGGAATTCCATGCAAGTTTGGAGCAAGGCGCCACGATCTGTGAAAGCCAGCATCGCGTACGTACGACCTGATGGATGCATGGGCACAAAAGCCAACGCACTCACTCACAGGGAGCAGGCACAGCATCTCTCCAGACCCGGCCTATAGCTAGCTTGCTAAGCCTGGTCGCAGCATCAGCCCGCGCGCAAGTGTCGACGTACACGCTGGCTGGTGGCCTACGCGCAGTGATCTTTTTTTCCTCAAGGAAAGTTACCAACTTTTCCCTCACCGATAGATGGTCCGCCGCCCGAGAGGTGGTGCCGTGGTGATGCATGATGCTACTGCCTCTGCACAACAGCTTTTCACCCCCTCCACTTCGAAAAGCACACACACGCCACATGCTTAACAGTTACCGCCATTGCGAGGAGGTTAATCAGTGGTAGGCAGTACGCACGGTATTTAGTTCCATTTCGTCGTTTGGTATCTTGCCTTTGTCATTCGTTTTCTTGTTGATGATGATTAATGCTGGTCAAACAACGAGTCATTCATTATTCCCCAGTGGAAAGGAAACTCACTACTTGGTGGGCCGAATCAGGTCCATTTGTATTGCTACTTGGGCTCGCATAAGCCCGATATACATGGGTCCCACAATTCGATGTTGGGCTTTATTTGTACTGCTGCTATTTTTTTTTACGTCTAAAGCGTAAACGTTTATATCACACAATCTCAGTGTAGTACACATCACAGCGATAACCACACTAGCAATAGTTCATATATCGATAAAATTGCTTAAAATGCACGATTTAGACCAGTAGAAATAGCTCGTGGGAATCGCGGATTTGGGGATTCAAATTTAAAAACAAAACAAATCGATTGGGTGAAGATGTTCCACCACTCCACTGGCGCTCCCGCCTCACGCCGGTCGCCTTGGCCGCCACAAGACCTTGGCCTTGGGGCTTGGGGCTTGGCCGCTCGACATGGGTACTGGGAGTTCCTGGCTTCAGAGGTCGCCCGACGCCCGCCCTGCTGTGCGCGCAGCCACGTGGCGCCGCCTGCTAGGGTTGCCGTCTGGTGCCGAACTGCCGATGCGAGCGCGAGGGAGACGGGGACTCACGAGTCGTGTCGAGGGACGGAGGGAGGGCCCCGCGCAGTTGGCTTAGGCTTGTTGGCCGATTTTAGGCGCATCGTCTTAAGAAGGCCGACGCAGGGGTTTTTACTGGGCCACGAAGCAACCTGGGCCAACGAAGACCGGTGCCATTCCTATACAAAATTGCTCGGTGGGCCAAGGAAAAATACAAGGGCAATAAGAAGTTTTTTGGGTCACGCCTAAGGCCTGGTTGGCCTTATTCATAGGGTGTGAGTGTGCGTACGTGTTGTGAGTGTCTGCGTTGTACTGTGTAACTCTAAAAAAAATGCCTATTTGGCCTTATGCCCATCTCTGTCTGTGATCACAAACTAACAGTTTGACACAATTCCACGAAAAAGGGGGAAAAGGCAAACAGATCCACGCAAGAGCCTAAACAAGGAAAAAATGTTGGGCTCCGGGGCGGCTTTGGGCCCTGCACTTGAGGTGGTGACGTTCCCTGAGGCCATGGGCTGAACTCACTCAGTGGAGGTGGGCGCTTTCAACGCCAGCTCTCCCGGAAGGAGCCGCATTCTACATCGCCAGAGGCTAGGGCTCGTAGCTCTGGGGGTGTGCCGGTAGACGACCCGGCGTCACCTAACGTCACGGTGACGCGCGGCTCCCCTGTCGTGAACTGGCCGTCAGAGGAGCTGCTTGAGTTTGAAGCGCTCTGCAAGAAGCCGCTTCCTCCACCCGTGTTGCTGTTCTCCCCACCTCGCCGGATACCCAAGGCCAGGGACAACTCGCTGCTGCCCAGGCGCAGCGCACGCATCGCGAAGAAAACAAGGGGTCGCTCCTCCAACCCCATGGTGGCGGCGCAGAATGTACTCATGCGAAAGCTTGGATTGATTGTGGAAAGCGCTAAGCCGGATGCCGAGGCAGTCCATCAGTACGGTGAGCTCTGCGCGAACGGCCTCTCCGATAGCAATGCGGAGGCGATTGATGAGCTCTTCCCGGAGGGTCTCCCGGACGAGGAGGGTGACGTCGATCTGCAGGACTGGCAGTGAAGGTGGTGCCCCATCGGTCGCAGCATTGTTTCATCATGTTAGCTGAAAACATGCTTGTGTGGAACGTGCGGGGCCTTAACGATGTTAGCCACCGCAATGTTCTGAGAGACCTGGTCGTTTCGGATCGTGTGTCCCTGATTTGTGTTCAGGAGGCCAAGTTGTCTGATCTGTGTTCAGGAGACCAAGTTGTCTGTAATTGAGCCGAATGATGTGCTATCTATGCTAGGTGCTGGATTTGATTATGTTTATTTGCCCGCTGTTGGTTCGAGGGGTGGGGTTCTGGTGGCATGGCGCGCCGATACTTGGGGTGCATCCAATTTCTCCATACGTCGCTTCTCGGTCTCCCTATAGCTGACGGAGATCAGCTCTTCGACCTCCTGGTGGCTCACTTCGGTGTATGGACCTTCGCGTCTAGAGGAGAAGATGGACTTCCTATAGGAATTGCGCGACGTACGGGCGGGGGTCGGCGCACCGTGGCTGCTCAATGGCGACTTCAACATGATTTATCGCGCAGAGGATAAAAACAACGACAACCTCCACCGACGACAAATGGGTCGCTTTCGCAGACTGTTGGACGACTTGGAGCTCAAGGAGATCCATCTCCATGGCCGGCTGTTCACCTGGAGCAATGAACGGTCGCACCCTACCCTAGAACGCATTGATCGCGTTTTTATCTCCATGGAATGGGACAGTGGCGAAGTCAGGATCGAGCCTTAGGGGGGGCTCTCATGTTCTTCTTCCACCTCTTGCTTCCCTTTTCTTCCTTCTTCTTCCAAAAAATTGTAGGAGGGGCTGAGGGGGGCTCCATGTGAATTCAGCCGGTAGGAGGGGCTGGAGCCCCGTCCGACCCGGTGGTAGATACGCCACTCGGATCTCTACCCCAACGCCTTTCTACAATCTCTCTACTTGGGTTGCTCGGATCATGCGCCGCTACTCTTGCAGCTCAACGCCTTGCTGCAGTCCAAGAAGCGGTTCCATTTTGAATCTATATGGATCCGATACCGGGCTTCTTGGAGGTGATTAATGGGGCATGGCATTGCCCCCTGCCTGATGCAGATCCATTTCGGCGGCTCGACTGGATGATGCGGAACACGTCTAGAGCCCTACAGCGGTGGAGTGGGCGCTTTGTCGGTAGTGTGCGCCTGCAATTGGCGATCGCAAAAGAGGTCGTGCACCGGCTGGAGATGGCACAGGATAGGAGACAGCTGTCGCCGGCAGAGCAGAACCTAAGGAGGAGGCTCAAGCTGAAAGCTCTTGCGCTAGCATCCCTGCAACGTACGATCGCACGACAGCGAGCTCGCATTCTGCATCGGTCGGCAGGTGATGCCAATACCCGGTTCTTCCACTCTCATGCCTCACATCGCCGCAATAAACGCTTCATACCGTCCCTCTCAGACGGGACTCGCACGGTTCACTCGGAGGATGAGAAAGCGACTTAGCGCATGGCTTCTTCAATAGCCTCATCGGCTTATCAGCACCCAGGCGCATGGCCTGGATTTTGATTTTCTGGGCGTTCCAAAGGCTGATCTTGAGCATCTTGCTGTGCCTTTCACGGTCGAGGATGTTGAAAGGATTGTGAAGGAGCTTCCATCAGACAAAGCACCAGGTCCGGACGGGTTTACGGGGCTCTTCCTCAAAGTTGCTTGGCCGGTGATCAAGGATGACATTATGCGAGCCTTCGATGCTTTCTCAGCGATGGATACGAGGAGTTTCCATCTGATCAATGGGGCTATCATGATCCTTCTCCCGAAGACTAAGGATGTCCGACTCATCACTGACTTCAGGCCTATCAGCTTGATACACTGCTTGGGGAAATTATTTTCCAAAGCTCTTGCTAGCAGGCTGGCACCGATGATGAATGCTCTAGTCAAGCCCAATCAGAGTGCGTTCATCAAGTAGAGGAACATCCAGGACAATTTCAGGCTGGTGAGAGGAGCGGCCAAACTACTTCATGCTCGCAAGAAACCGCCTCTACTCCTCAAGGTCGACATCTCCAAGGCGTTTGATTCGGTTTCGTGGCCATTCTTGCTTCAGATTCTGCAACATATGGGATTCCCTCTGAGGTGGACAAACTGGTCGCAGATTGCCACAAAGAAGCGCAAAATCGCTATGAATGGTGATCATGGACAGCGCATATGTCATGCCCGGGGAGTTCGTCAAGGGGACCCCTTGTCGCCACTACTCTTTGTCATCGTAATGGAAGCGCTGAATGCAATGTTTGCCAAGGCCGACGACAGCAAGCTTCTCTCGCCCCTGAATATCAAAGCAGTGCCTTTCAGAGTGTCGTTATACGCCGACGATGTTGTCGTTTTCCTTCAGCCGTCTTCGTCGGAGCTCTCGGTGGCCAAGATGATACTGCACTGCTTCGAAGGCGCTACGCGGCTGGCTACAAACCTAACGAAGTGTTCCATGACTCCTATCAGATGCTTGGACGAGCACATCCGGGTAGCCACAGCGTGCTTCCCCTGCAAAATCACAAATTTTCCATGCAAGTACCTCGGCATTCCACTTTCAATCAGGAAATTGACAAAGGCCCAGGAGCAACCCATACTTGATAAGGTCGCGGACAGGCTACCAGCTTGGAAGGGACGTCTCCTTTCCCGCACCAGCAGACTGGTGCTCACCAAGGTCACATTGACTTCACTCGTGATCTACCCAGCAATTGCCATCCAGCTTTCGCCTTGGGCGATCAGAACAATCGACAGGCTGCGCAGAGCCTTCTTATGGAGAGGAACTGAAGTGGTTTCGGGCGGACATTGCTTGGTCGCCTGGACAGTTGCTTGTCGGCCAGAACGCTTCGGGGGACTTGGAATCATCGACCTCCATACCATGGGGCTAGCCCTGCAAATGCGCTGGTTATGGCTCAGCAGGGTGGAGCCGGACAGGCCGGGTGCAGCCATTCAGCTACCTAATAATAAGCAGACCCGGTTGTTGGCGGCGATGTTCGAGGCGGCGGTGCAGATTGAGGTCAATGACGGCCGCTCGGTGCTCTTCCGAAGGATAAATGGTTGGACGGGCAAACCATTGCCCAGTTGGCCCCTGACCTGGTGAATACGGTAAGCCGACGCGCTCTAAACTCAAGAACGGTGCGCGACGCCCTCTCAGATAGGCGCTGGGTTCGAGACATCTCCGCAGGCCTCTCGGTTCAGGCGCTGCTCGACTATCTCAGGCTCTGGGATCGCTTGGCAGCAATGCATCTCAACGATCAACCTGATGTGTTCAGATGGAGATGGGATGCCTCAGGCCATTACTCGTCTTCATCGACTTACCGTGCATTCTTCCTTGGCTTGACCGAGCAGCAAGGGGCGAGACAGCTATGGAAGATTAAAGCGCCAAGCAAATGCCGGTTCTTCCTTTGGCTGGTGCTACATGGCAGGTGCTGGACCTCGGAACGGCGGCGCCGACATGGCCTGCAGGATGATGATGCATGCGCCCTCTGCGCTAAGGAGCCGGAGACCTTGGATCACCTACTAATGCGCTGTGTTTACAGTCGTGAGGTCTGGCTCAGAGTGCTCCGGCCTTTTGATGGCAGGCGGTTGCCGGACATTCATGCGTCGTCCATTGACGGGTGGCTGACGGCACGGAAGAGAATTCAGAAGCCGGCAAGGCGAAGGTTCGACAGCATCTTTGCCTTGGTTTCCTGGCGGCTCGGCTTGAAAGAAATGCGAGAGTCTTCCATTCAAGGCCACTGCTCCCACATCAGCTGTCTGACAGCATCCGCGAAGAGCTTCTGGTATGGTGCAGAGCCGGTCTGATCGCCCGAATACTGGATGAATAGCACGGTGCATAGCAGGAAGGGGCCAGCGTGTGCTTGCGATGGTGCAACGGCGCCTTGGTCCTTCATCGGCCTGGGAGTTGTGTTTCCGTTTCAGTTTCTTTCTTTCCCAGTGTTTCTCCTCGTTGCAAACCTGCACCCGGCAATCGCAGATCACTAACGACTTTGTAATTTTGTTTCGCGGGTCGCGTTCCCCTTCGCTTAATGAAATACGTGCGTTGCGCGTTCTCGAAAAGAATTCGCTGAAACTTGAGAGCAGGGGCAGATGCAGCGTGAGGGCTTGGGGTGGGGGAGGGGCTAGAGCCTCCCTACCCCTGCGCTGTCCATTAAAGCCCCCAAAAATTTCTATCATGGATAAAGAGAAGATGAAAAGGAAGAAGAGAAAAGGAGGAGGAGGAATAAGAAAAGCAGTCCCGCATCCCTTCAATTTCTGGATCCGTCACTGCTTGTGAGGACCGGTCGTATCTCAGAGGCGAACCCAAAGAGGCATGAGCGAGGGCACAAGCCCTCACTCGATTTTTAATTTTCAGTTATATGGTCCAAATTTTCAGCATTGGTGCTTTCAGTAAAATTAAATTAGTGCTCTCGCTCGCAATTCAACCTCTCTATTTATAAGTGGTCCCTTATATTTTTTGTCAGGGTCCGCCCTGCATCTCACAACAAGCGCTAAACGAGATGTTTCAAGTATAGGAGAGACCAAACTGATATATCGAGAATAATCAACGTAGCGACGAAGCACGCACCGGCGATTCGTACGTATAGCCACTGCACAAAACGTATTTCTAAGGGACGACGGGATGGGAGTATAGCAGTAGTCTAAGTGTACGTACCTGCAGGCAGTATCTCGGACTTCATACTGATCGCACACGTCCAACTCTGAACAGCAATGAACCCACTCGATCGGCGCGGCCGCCGCCGGACTCGACGATGATGCCGCGCACCAGCTGCCTGCCGATCGACGATCGGTCGTCGAGAACGAGGAAGACCACCGATAATCAGGGGAGGAGAGAACAGCGGCCTGACCAATCGACGTTTCGAGGGGGTCAGTTAACGAACAGTAACCAGTGACGATGGAGCGAAGAAATTAACTGGGGGACACTATCGATCGACGGTGCCGATCGACGATATACGTACACACAGATGCTGCTGCTAGCTGGTCGACCGACTCGATCGGAATGGACTGCTCAGCCTGGACGACGGCGGCGGCGGCGCGGTCGGGAGCTGGCTTGGCGCCGGTGGAGCGCAAGCAGGAGGAGGCCGGCAGGGTCTCTCCCCTGCGCCACGACCTTGTTGTGAGCAAGCAAGCTAGCGACGCCCTGTTCGTTTGGCTTATCAACCACCAGCCAGCGATTTTCTCTCGTAACAAACCAACCATCGCAACCAACCGGTAGATTTTCTCTCGTAACAAATCGACTCCGTCGCCTGTCGTCGCTCGTTCTCGCTGGAATATAGCAGTATAGCACTAGCTCTAGTCCTCCACTCATCTCTACTGCGCCGCTGCGACTAGTTGCCGCGCGCGCGTGCCTCTCAGCGCGCTCCGCGTGAGCCCCCGCCCGCCCGCGCGCCGCGCCGCGCCGCGCCGAGTTGCTAGCTGAACCGTTGCCGTTTGCCGGCCGCCTCCTCGCTACCTCTCTCCTTCCTTCCTGCCTGCCTGACCTCAGCGCAAGCAGGGGTGTGTTCGTTCGTTGTGTGCTCCACCAAGCCAACGCGCACGGGAACTGCGCGCGCGCGCGTGCGTTCTCCCCGGCCGGCCTCTGGTTTTCCTAGCTTGCTTAGCTAGCTCCTCCCGCCGCTGTTACGGTTACGGCATGCCAGGCCGGCACTGATCTGACTACTGCCCCTTGCTCCTCTTTTCCCTCCGGTTCTTCCTGCTGAAATCTGGCCAGCTACCCGGCTTGATCTTGAAGCAAGTCTGGCGAGGTAGTGAGTACTGAGTAGTGCTCCACAGTTTCCGAGTTCCGACCTCGCCCTGGAACGCGTGACGCCCGGCCGTCCAGGCGGTTGCAGCTTGGATTAAGGAAGCCTGTGTACTGGAGGAAACACTGCCCCTCCTCGACTCTCTGCCCGCCTGCCAGCTGCTTCCGTTACTGTTACGACGGATCATGGAGATCGCATGATTTTTTTAAAAAAAACTAGTAATCTTTTGCTATGTTTTGCTATAATAAATAGGATATATTTATATGTGTAAGTCTTTTTTTCTACTGAAAGATTGTGGGGGAGTTCCCCACATACATGAATAAGTCATAATTTACAATATACTTTGATAGAACAGAGTAGTATTGATGTATTACTAACAACAATATGTATTAATTGGTATTTTAGTATTTGAATATTTAATTAGAATCATAAATTGGAGGTGACTTTTTTAGTAACAGCTTGTGATAAACAAAACCGAAACTAAATGTGTATCTTAATGCTTTCTTGTAAGCACAATTAGATAAAACCAAACAAACATTTTTCTTGAAGGGGAATCTAGTCCGAAAAAGCTACGGAATAATATTGTACAAATGTGAGGAAACTTGGCAAAGATGTACTTACCACGACTCTGAAGTGTTGGAAACGTGGTCACCATAGTCACGTTCATATAGAATTATAGACTCGCTCCTACTTCATGGAATTTTGTGGAAGGCCATCAAAAATTGTTTTCCTTACAAATCTGAATTGGATTGGTGAGTTTGCTTTTTTAAAAAGATTCTTAGCAAGCTCGTTACTTTCCACCTGACGTTGCAGGACCTAAGTACCTTAACTGCTAGATCTTATCTCATATTCTCATCCTAGAGCTGCCCGCATGGACCACCTCCTCTAGTTTCTCTCATCCTATTCGTTTCGGCATATTAAACTATTTGTCATCTTTGCATATGAACTCTTTGAGAAATCATTGTTAAAATGACTCCTATATTTTTGACATCGATAAATGAACGAGACAACACATTTATCATTTTTCTGATGTGTCACGACATCTCCTCATCTTTTTTCTTTCTTTTCCCTATCGCTAATGCATGGAATCCGCCTGTCAGGCTCATCTTCAACCAGTCTTGCCATCCCTTTCTTCCTCAACCCCCCGACTGTCATCTCCGTGGCCGACCCACCGTCCTCCTGCGTTGCGCCACCAGGCTCCTCGTCATAGCTTTGCACCGCTCCGCTCCGCCTCTGGCTCACGCTTGCATGTCGTCGCTGGCGTCTTCGTCCCGTGGTGGCCTAAATCGGAACCGGGCACCTCCAACTATACCGAAAGATTTAGTTTGTCACGACCCGCCGGCCCCGGCCGAACCAACCCCGCCCACGACCTTCGATCGGGCACAAATCTTGCACCGAGAAAATCTTGGCCCGAGTCCCACTGAAATGTTGTTTTTAGATATTTTACAAAATAAAATGCGCGGGCGATCGCCTGCCCGTGCCAAGTCGAAAATTGGGGCCCGACGCTACCAAAGGATAGTCATGGGCGGATTTTCTCACCGAAATAACTGTGTTTTTTCGACCCGGTCAACCCACCCCGAAAATGCTCGATCTAATCCAATATTTCTAAGGAGGTGGGGTTGAGTTTCCCTTCTTCCTCCTCTCTTGTCTCTTCCTCTTCTTCCTTCTCTTATTTTCTTCTTCTTCCTCTTCCTCCATGGCTGGAATTTCTTGGGGGGCTCCAATGGAGTGCGCGAGGGTAGAGGGCTCTAGCCCCCAACAGTTGGATTCACCCTTGCCTCCAACCCGGTCGCCGCCCTCTGCGCACTAGCCATGCCGCCGGGTCTGCGCTATTGGCAATACTAACGCATTACGTGAGAAAGTCCATCCTGGTCACCAGAGGTTGCGCGACGAGCTAGTGACGGTCAGGGAGCTGCCCGTTGCAGTCGTCATCGCCAGCTGCCTCACGACCGCAGAGGCCTGCGGCTGCGACCAAGACGAGGACATTTTGGTGTGACATGCCTACCGCTAGTGCCCGTGGTTTTTCCCAAGGTTGGACCAAATCGCTAAGGTCCGATTAGGTTAGCATGCCTGATTTGACCGGATCCGAAAAAACTGGAACAATTCAAATTTCAAACCAAAACGCATAGTGCAAACAGTTTAGAACGGCTTACCGAGCGGTTTGACAGGTAAGCAGTAACCGGTTGTTGAACAAAAAAACCCGAATCAGTGAAGAATTTCGCGTGTTTTCAAATATGAATTAGAAAATTGGAAAATAAAAGAAAAATTTCTAAAATATTTCAAGGTGCGTAGAATCTAATTGTGTCCTAAAAAAATTCCTAAAAGAAAAATTCCTAAAAAATATGAATCTAAGGTGTGTGGGCATTTAGAAGTTCAACCGACCAGATTTTTTTCCTTTTTCTTTTTTGGTTGAACTTCTAATACCCCAAAGTATACTAAATGAATGAATATTTGAAATTTTTTGGCACCATTAGATTCAACACAACTTGAAGTATTTTTTAGAATTTTTCATTTTTTGAATTCAAATTGAAAATTTTGAATCTCGCCGGCCAGCCGGTAGCAGAATTGGTCCGGACCGGTGTAACCGGGGTTTCCGGACCGGGTTCCGGTCGTGAAAAAAACCGTGCTAGTGCCTCCACCGCCGCCATCCCAACTAGGCCCAAACTATCGACACCGGCCAGCCCAACTCTGGACCTTCCTTCTTCTTCTTACTAGTGGACCAGCCCAACTGCCAGTCGATACAGAAAATTCGTAGAGGGTGGGCCCGGTGACGTGGCTCGGTGGCGTGCGTGGCAACCGGTTGGAGAGGAGGGCCCGGCCGCTCCGCTAGCTCCTCTCCTCCTCCTTCCTTTTCCTTCCCTCCTCCCATTTACTCGCTTTCCTTGCGCGCTTTAAAATCACCTCGGGCGTATTAAAAAAAACCGGCAATAAATCGCGGAATTCCCAACGCTCCTCTCTCTCGCCGCCGCGGCGGACTCCCCAACCCAAATCCCCCCCTCCCATCCGCCCCCCCACCCCGCACCGGCACGGCCTCCGGCTACCGGCGGCGAATCCGCTTCGGTGCGTCGCTTCCTTCTCGTCTCCCTCCCTTGGGCCGCAACCCCGCCGCTTCCGCCTCCCAAATCGCATTGCGGATTTTCGGTTCCTGATTTTTTTTCTCCTGGTCATCTGCGTTCTCCGATCAGGGGCAAGCGCGATCGGATCGGCGCGGGTTCGGCTTCGCTTCGGCGGCGCGGGTTCGTGCACGATCGGAGGGGCGGCGAACGTCTACAGCGGCGTAATCTGCCGCGGCTTCCATCCCTCCTGGTACGGGTAGTTTTTTTTTATTTTTTTGCGCAATAAATCCGCTGTTCCTTCGCGTGCGTGCGTGGTGATTGGAGGTGTGGATTTCTGCGATTCACCCGCTCGGCGTGTGTCGCAGGGGGGAGAGGAGCGGAATGGACGGTCACGGGGAAGCGTTCCGGGTGGGCGGCCACTTCGGTTCTTCGCACCCCTCTGCCGCCATAGAGGATCCGATGCAGAGCCAGAACCAGTTCCTGTTCAACGCCAGGCCTGCGCCGCTGCAGCTGCAGCTGTTCGGGAGCCCCGCGGGTAAGATGGACACCGCACCTGTCTGGTTTACTGGTTGCTGCGTGATTTTTCCTGAATCTGAACCATTTACTAGCGGATTTTTTAAAGATGAGTAGCGGATTTGTTAAGAAGGCTATGGTGATTTCACTTGGTTTGTGGCTAGAATGAGAATGACGTGGTGGGAAAACTTGTTTTTTTGCCTGGATAGAGAATACCGGTGAATTTGTTCTGATGAGTCGATCAGAGAGAGAGAGAGAGTACTGGTCATTTTGGCAATGTTACCTGTAATGCTTGGGTAATATCTGTAATGCAAGTACAGCTTTATCTCTCAGAAATGTTGATCGGAGTAGCCAATTTGACAAGCTTATTACATATGAGTGGAAACACCCTACTTGCTAGTATTCATCGTTAGCAGCTATAGGACCAGCTTATGTTGTCTCTAGCTTGCTTTATCATAGGACCAGACATTAGCATCTATAGCTTCAATGAAATTGGTTAGCTGAACTATGCCTTCTTCACTTAATTTCTGTTCCCTTTTAACTGACTGTGAAGAAGGAAAATTCATTTACCTGTGTAATTGTCAATGCAGTCCCCGCGGTGGGTCCTTCTGGTTATATCAATTACACTGGGAACAACAACCACCTTTCTGTTATGAACCAAGCGAGGAACAGAAATATTGATACAGGGATTGAGAAGCAGCTGAAGCTTCAGATGTCATTGAACAACTATCAACAACAGGATGCTGATCAATTGGCACATGTTGGCAATCCAAGTGCTGTGTCGACCGGCCTAAGGCTGTCTTATGAGGATGATGAACACAATTCGTCTATTACATCTGGCAGTGGTAGCATGTCCTCATTGCCTACCACAACGCCTCTCATTGATGATCTTATGGCTGAAATCGACAAAGAAAACAAAGAGATTAGCTATTACTTGAGACTTCAGGTAATATTCAATACAACTTCATTCATCGACCAAATCCCCAGATGTAGTGTTCTATGGGACAGTAATATGGATGAAATAAACCAAGTAGTACTTGTTGATGAAAAAAACTGTCATTCTATCATGGAAACACTGGCCTTGTCATTCCATGTTGGAATTGGTTGAGTAATTGAGTTGTCCAGATATGTTGTTGTAGTTTCTGGTGAGCCTTGTGGTTGTAGGTAGAACATTATAAATGCAATGATTCTCCTCCAGTAAGCTATATGCTTGTACCTCTATGTTAAGGTCTAGTTTATATGTCACTGATGTGTTGCTTGTTTCTAACCGTTCAAAGTAGCTTGACCTTTACACCATTAAGGTCTCTGATGGTGCTTGAATCAACTGATCTCTGCTGGTAACGCAATCACGCTTTGCGTCTTTTTTCCACAGGCTGAACATATTGGCAAGCAGATGAAGGAGGTGAACCAGCGGCGGATGATTTCTTTCCTGGCAAATCTTGAACGGGCGGTAGGAAAGAAGCTGAGGGAGAAGGAACTGGAGGCGGAGGCCATGAACAGGAAGAGCAAGGAACTGACCGAGCAGATCAGGCTAGTCGCCCTGGAAGTCCAGTCGTGGCAGTCAGCTGCTCTGCACAACCAGTCGGTCGCCAACAACCTGAAGAGCAGGCTGATGCAAGTGGTGGCGCAGAGCACCAACCTGAACAGAGAAGGGTCCGGCGACAATGAGGAGGACGTGGCCTCCAGCCAGCACCCCAACCCCGGAGCACCTGGAGGCTTCTTCCAGTCCAGCCTACTCGGTGGCCGGAGCACGACGGCAACCGTCGGGCTAGGAGCCTGCAGGTGGTGCGGCGGGAAGGAGGCGTCGGTGCTGGTGATGCCGTGCCGCCACCTCTGCCTCTGTGCCGACTGCGAGAGGGTCTCCGACGTGTGCCCCGTCTGCCGGTTCCCTAAGAGCGGCAGCGTCGAGATCAACATGTCCTGACAGGAATCCTATGTAGCGTCAAAGGGCACTGGATGAGTGATGATATACACAGTAACTAGGTGGTAAGCTTGTTCCAACAGTGGTGTACATGTTAGCATGTTTTTTTTCGTTTTCTTGGGAAGTTCTGGACTTAGTCCAGGTGTAAGATCACCTCACCTGCTTGAGGTTTCAGAAGGTAAAAAAGGGATCAGGTTTGCATCTTGCAATCCATATGCATGCTACATTGCATCCTGTGTTCTGCCTTTTTAATTTTACTGAATATAAGCATGTGGGACCTGTATAAAAAAATGGGTTCTACTATAGCATTTTTGGTAGGCTTTGCTAGCATGCCTGAAATGGAGAAAGGCTCTCATTTCGTCAACACTGAGGGTGTAGCAAATGAACAATGATGCCATGTTTCCTAGGTGTATGCCTGAATGAGGATGATGATGACCCATCTAGTCTCTCGTTTTTTCCAAAAAGAGTAGAATAGAAAAGAAAAATCAAAGTTGTGAAAAGAATCTTGATAGGTAGGATTGCAGTTGCAGCAGGAAGGAATGTATGGAGCATGGGCAAAGCTCAGCACCAGAAACAGTGCAATGTGCGAACGGAAAGGGTAGAGTGCAGCTCAAGGTTGCGCCTGGCCTCCTGTACCTGCTGCACCTGAACGCGTACTGATGCGTATCCTCGCCGTATCTCTGAATGATCCATGCCCTGCTGGTGGCCGGATGCTCGATCGAATGTCGTCTGAATTCAGCTCGAAAAACAGGCCAAATCTTGTGGAATCCTTCGCGATTCGTGTGGCCGGACGTTCAGTTGTTTGGAACTTTGGAATCAGCTCGAGCGGGAGTATATATAAATCTTTCGAAGAGCTGTGCATATGGCGATCGATTGCAAGGAATGGAGATCCACTAGGAGGAGCCCTTTGGCAGTGGAAAATCGCATGGTGGATCCGCAGCAATCATGAACAGCCGCGTGGCGGCGTTCGCCATCTGGTTTCGGAGCATCGGCAGTAGCAGGAAAGCAGGCTTCACTCACCTTTCGGTTTCCGTGGGGGGTCCCTGAAACAATACGCATGTCGTAGGCCATCACCCATTCATGGAAAACCCACAACCAAAAACTGCCCCTGTGATGATCCTTCTGTGGAACGGCCGTTCGCACATGCTCGGTTCCGAAAACGAAGGCATCCAGTCACTCCAATAACATGTACATATATACATATATATAAATGTAATAAAATAGATGAGGATGCCACCAATTTACCCAGTAGCAGTCACCACATTCCCAAATTCATCCCCCATGACATGGCCTCCAATTCACGTCTTGAAATGTCGTATGCACACTCTGAAAGTCTGAACATTATGACTCACGGTCAGGAAAATTGGCAGTTTCTCATCAGTCATCACCACTACTATTAGCATTGCCTTGCAAGGAATTGCATTTTGGAAATAAGTAGATGGATACAAAATGGAGGACACCGCAAAATGATGGGAAAATTCCAAGCGAAAGGTAAGGAGAGGGGGCCTTCTCCTTTTGTTGTTCTCTTTTTTTTTGTTCTTTTTCAGAGGATGAGTAAAGCATAAACCACACCTCCCTCTGTCGCACGCACATTTAATCATTCACTTGCACTTCAAGTCCTCCTCTGTCCTCGCTCGTCGTCGTCTTCTTTCTCCCCCCTACTCGATCCATCCATCCATCCATCCACCATTGATGGCCTCTCTTTGTCAGCTCGCGCGCAGCTCATCCATCAGCTCCATCGTCTCCTGCTCTCCACTATAAACCGTCCCCGCACGCTTGCAAGCCAAGGTACACAGCACGCGTGCATTTCGTCTTCGCGCCGGCCGCGCCATCAGAAGCTGTAGCATCGTCGACCAGGCTGCGCGCGCAATGGGGGCAGGCACGAGAGCGGCGATGTTCTTGGTGCTGGTGGCTTTGTCGTTCGTGGTCGTGGCTTGGGCAGCGGCGGGCGCCGGCGTCGACGGTGGTGGAGGTGGCAGCGCCGCCGCCGGAGATGAGGACGGCGAGAGGTTCCTGAGGTTGTGGACTGACGGGGGTGGAGAAGCTGGTGACCAGCAGAACGATGCGTTCGAGTGGGATGAAGAGGAGGAGGACGACGACGACGACGATGGTGATGAGGGCCACATCATGATGTGGGGGAAGGGGACCGGCGGGCGGCCGCCGACGTGCCGGAACGTGGTGAACGTCGACAGCTTCGGCGCCGCTGGGGACGGCGACGCCGACGACACCGAGGTGAGTTCATCGATCTCTGCTGCTGCTGCTGCTGCTAACCATCTCTCTGCATGTAAGCGCGTTCGAGTGTTTGGCACAATCCCATCACGCGCGTGCGAGTAGTGGTGAAGCTCGGTGATCTCACCTTTGCTGTGACACTCCACAGTAACAAGCTTTTCAGAAGCGTTTCCAGTAAAAGTGTAAAACCTCACCTTTTTGACCCCATCTTTTTTACTCCAAGAGCTCAGCGCGCAAACGTAAAAGACACAATTTTACTGTTGTATGTGGGGCATAAAATCTGTCTCAAGGATGATTACATCAGAGTAGAGGTGCATTAGCATGATTAGACAGAAGAAATAGGCTGGATTAATTAGCTTTCATGCATGAGTTAACACACAAGCAGGTTCGGCTAGCTAGCGAAAAATATTGCTTACAAGTCTAAATTTCTTCGAGGAAGGAGATCATGAAGTGTATCCATTTTTCGTGGTGTTTATCCCAATCATGAGGCCTATGGATGGGTACATGAGTATGTCTTGTACGACGCTAGCTTATGCGTCCAAGATATATCACACATGTCACCTATAACTGAAAGTTGAACCAACACGCAACCCTTTCTTCTTTTGCAATTAACTCAAATCAGCATCATAAACATACTTATAGCTCACTTAGCCTGTCCGAATTAGATTACGCGTCGAACAAAATCGAGACGCTGGATCAGTTGAATCTAGCTTACAACTTTGTCTGAATGGTTGACGTTTCGAAATCTCGTCTCTTCTCGTGTACTAATGATCAGTCAAATACGTAGATCAGTTGCTTTACTTGGAAACATAGGATTTACACATGACACGTTGCTATCAGAGCGATCGACAGTGGCATGAAGAGAGAATATGCAGGGATCCAGGCGTTACAATCTTCAGGAAGCCACACACTTTCCATGTGATGATGGGCTTTGCAGCTTACCAGCCAAGAAGGGGAGATCTGATGGCGACGCCTCCAGATGCTTCCTCGGCGGTTGCTTAGCTCCATCACTCGCTGACGGCACACCCATCAGCCCCACATATGCAGCGTGCAGATCCCGCCGGAGATTCCTGATCGCTTGCGTTATTCATTTCTCTGTTTTTTTCTGAACATTTTTCACGCGACGAATTGTGCGTTCTTGCGTCCACGAATGGGTTCGTTTGATCGAGCTTCCTTGGTTATAGTTGGTTCATGTGGATGCTAAGTTAGCAATGGTTGTCGTCAGGCGTTCTCGAACGCGTGGAAGACGGCGTGCTCGATGGAGAACGCGGTGTTCTTGGTGCCCGCCGGCCGCCGCTACAAGGTCGGCGCCGCCACCTTCATGGGGCCCTGCAAGCCCAAGCTGACCATCCAGGTGATACAGGACGGCAATAAACATTGAACAGTAATGGTTCGTTCGTTTCAGAAGGTCCAGTGAAACCAGTTGCAGTGACTCGATCGTTGTCGTGCAGATCCAGGGGACGATCGTGGCGCCGGAGGAGCCGTCGGAGTGGGACCCCCGGAGCCCCCGGCTGTGGCTGCTCTTCTCGGGGCTCGCCGGCGCCCGCATCCAGGGCGGCGGCGTCATCGACGGCTCCGGCTCCAAGTGGTGGGCCAACTCCTGCAAGATCAACAAGTCCAACGTGCGTTGTTCGGAGCCAGGTCGATCGAGTTATTCCATTGTTGCTTCATCTTCATGTCACTGATTTGATCGACTCGTGTGCATTGTCGCAGCCGTGCAAGGCTGCTCCGACGGCGGTGACCATCGACTCGTGCCGCGGCGTGCGCGTGAAGGGCCTGCGCGTGCAGAACGCGCAGCAGATGCACCTGACGGTGTACCGGTCCCGGAGCGTGCGCGTCACCGGCGTCCGCATCGACGCGCCCGAGGACAGCCCCAACACCGACGGCATCCACGTCGCCGAGTCCACCGCCGTCACCATCCAGAACTGCCGCATCGGCACCGGCGACGACTGCATCTCCATCGTCAACGCCAGCTTCAACATCCGCATGAAGAACATTCACTGCGGCCCCGGCCACGGCATCAGGTCAGTCGTCGAGCTCAACCACCCGAGGTCCCTTCTCGTTCATGTTCATGGCTGTCTTTCTTAGCTGTGACGACTGATCATGCGTGGCCATGGCGACTCCGGCGTGCGGCGGCGGCGGCAGCATCGGGAGCCTGGGGAAGGGCGGCACGTTCGCGGCGGTGGAGAACGTGGCGCTGGACACGGCGCGCATCAGCCGGGCGCAGAACGGTGTGCGGATCAAGACGTGGCAGGGCGGCGCCGGCTACGTCCGGAACGTGCGCTTCTCCAACGTGGCCGTCGACGACGTGGACCACCCCATCGTCATCGACCAGTTCTACTGCGACGCCTCCGGTGGCGCCCCCTGCCGGAACAGCACCGCCGCCTCCGCCGTGGCGGTCGCCGGCGTGCAGTACCGCAACATCAGCGGCACGTCGCGGCGCGCCGAGGCCATCAGGTTCGCCTGCAGCGACGCCGTGCCCTGCACCGGCATCGTGCTCAGCAACATCGACCTGCGCCGCAGCGACGACGACGCCGGGGAGGTGCAGACCGTCTGCAACTGCGCCGTTGGATTCGACTACGGCTGCGTCCGCCCCGCCGCCGACTGCCTCCGCAGCAGCACCTGCGGCGGCGCGACCGACGACCACCCTGACCACCACGACGACGACAAGGGGAAGGAAGCGACAGGGTCGACGCCGGCGCCCATTCTCCACACCGAGCTGTGATGAGCAGCTCGAATATACTGGTCGATCATGGCTCATGACTTCATGAGTCAAGAGTGATCGATCATCCTTCACCGAATCACCGCTAGCTAATGTGCTTGCTGAAATCGACATGCTCCTACTTAGCAGTCCCCTGAATTTTTTTTTTGTTTTACCGCGTGGTGTACAAATTTTACAGCAAGCGCACAGTCTCCGGTGCTTGATTTTACCGCGACAGCAGCAGATTCACAGCCACGTCGGGCGGGACAAACAAACCACCGGCCAGGGGTGGACGATAAGACCATCCACACTTGTCATCCTCCATTTTCCTTCAAAATGTAATGTCATCCCGATCATCAAGATTCTCTCCTTCATATTCACTTCTCCCACATCCATCTTCCTTCATTTTCTCTCCTCCATCCCAACCAACATGTCGTGGGACCCACTCGTCAACCTCTCTCCCTCTTTTTTTTTACTTCCTTGCCTCTCTCCCTCTTTTCTCCAGAGGTCCACTCCGGGACCGCCCGAGCTTTCAGAGGCGGCGGCCTCCCTCCGCCGACCCTCCCTCGCCTCCTGCTTGCTTCTCCTCCGCCCACTTCCCCCGCCGCTCTCCATCAACGGCGCGCGACCTCCCTCCCATCGCTGTGGACCTCGGCGATAGCGGGGAGCCCGAGGAGGATGCGGTCGCCATCTGGGCTCCCGGCGATGGAGGAGGGCAGCAGCCACGGGAGCGGCGCGCGCGCGCTTGGCGGGACGACACGCCGACGGCCTCGGGATGCCGGGAGGCAGGCGATCTCCTCCGCCCGGCGACGGGGCTCGGGCGACGGGCTGCAGACGGAGGAGCAGAGGAACTGCGCGCCACCTTCTCCTCCTCATCGTCTTGGATCCGGCAATGGAGGGAGAGGGCCGAGCGGCAGAGGTCTCGAGGCGTCGGCAGTAGCTGCGCCACCGCTGTTTCCTCCGCGGCTGCGTCTCCGCGGCGGCCTCTCCGCCTGCCTTCCTCGCCCGGCCGTCCGATCGACCTCGTGCTCCTCGCCGAGGTCGCCGCCTTGTGTTCCCCCCGCCGATTCGCGCAGTGCTCCGGGAGGGATTCGCGCCTCCATCTCCGTCGAGGATTTGGCGCGGCGGCGTCCTCGCAGAGGGATTGCGCGCCCGACGCCCTCGCAGGAGGGATTCGCGGCGGCGCTTCTCGATCTCCATATCCTCCTCCGGCCAAGACCTCCCTTCCCCGCCGATGGCGTCGGAGGAGCATGGACGAGGCCGGCGAGCGGGTCGGCGGCGCTTGCCGCCGATGGCGCCGGCGGTACCTCCTCCTCGAGTCCTCGCGCATCCATGGCGGCGCCTCCTCCACACGGCGGCGGCGACGGTGATGGCGACGCGCCTCTTCTCTCCCTTCCGCTCGCGGGTAACTATCGGCGTGTGGGCCCACACCACGTCGGCCTCGCTCTCCGGATCCCTCTCGGATCTAGAGGAACGGAGCGCGACGCGATTTTGGCGTCGTTCTCGCATCGCCACGCGCGCCTTTCCGGATAAGGCTACGGCATGCGGATCGCGGGATTTTTCCCGGACCCCGGTGCGGGTAGTCTAAGTCGGTAAATGAAATCCCGTCCACCCCGCGGGTGTTTCTGGCCGTCGGATCCCTTTCCTGCGGCGGCCGCCAAAAACAATCGTGAGGGGCTACTATACGGCTACCGGGAGGATGGATAATCGGAAACTTTCAGCTCACGAAAGTTTATCTAAATGTGATGTTTATTATTTTCCAACCATCTCACATCATAACTATTAAATAAAAAATTATTACAATATCTTAAAAAATCTTACAATATTTTTCAAATAAAAAGTTGAACCAACATTTTTTATAAAAAAGTTAACCAACATTTTTTGAAAAAGTTGCACCAACATTTGTGTGGACAAAATATGGATCCAACATTTGTTAAAAAAATTTATCAACATTTTCGTGAAAAATACGCCAACATTTTGAAAATGTCCCAACATTTATTGGTTCAGCATTTTTTCCAACTTTTCTCTTCCTCCTCCACCTCCGGCACAGACAAAGAAGCGTACGGGCACACCGCCATGAGCCGCCAATGGCACGCAGCGTGAAGCCGTGATCTACCGGGCGATCTCACTCGCTGGGCCACGATGCATGGCCGACGACCTCGCACCGCGAAGCTCATGAAGCTATGTCACCGGCTGTGGCTTCGAGGTGGCGCGAGGCGGGAGCAAGACGCGGTGTAGGGCGGGTGGCAGCGCACG